>CP139502.1:341532712-342205436 GCA_021014915.2 Artemisia tridentata subsp. tridentata | reverse complement strand
ACATCATCACACATAATGTCCAAAAATAGGAAAACAGTGTAATCGCAGCATGAAAACAGTTAAAACATCAATTGAGTACCATTTTCCCCCAAGGAAAAACAAGTTAAAAGTGGGGCTACTAGAACTCACCTGATACAATAGTTATGATGACAAAAGTGGATACACTGAAATGTGGCGCGATCCCTAACCGCAACCTAAATATGAATGATGTGCCTTAGATCATGAAATGATGTCGTGTATGCATTTTATGAAAGTTATATCACCCGTACATGTTTGTTTGTGAGTTTAGATATGAAAATAGCGTTACATCGTTATTTTCCGTCAATAGACAAAATATACCATTTTTGGACTTTTAGCAAGTATGTACCATTATTACGCTATATTGTTTCTGGAATGTGTACTTTGGAAAGGTTACGACTCGCCTAAAACAAGTAACCAAAACTCTACCACTTCCGTTTATGTTATTTGGTTCAAAACCGCTCTTGAAATGTCCAAAATCCATTCTTAAAAATAAAAATTGGTTACTATTCTCTATTAGAAAAGCTGTCAAAAATATTTATTTCGTCGGTAATTGGGTAAGTCATAACTTCTTCGTTATAGCTCGGTTTGTAAAGTTCTACCTATCCCCGCGAAGGTACGTAAGTATACTAACACATTTTGAAGTCTCAGGGACTCGGTTTATTGTTTAAAACTGAGTTTTACTAAGTTAAAAATCTGGACAGCAACAATTATTTTTCTGAAAATTAGTTACCGCTAATAGATTTTGAAATATTCATATCTCTTTCGTTGTAAGCTCGTTTTTGCTCATTCCAACGCCCACGGTTTCATTTTTAAGCGTATTTTCTAAAAATGTAAGCCAAAATGACTCATGACCTACTGAGTTTTCCAGATTTCACAAAAACAGACAGACCCTTTTCTATATGTTGTAAAAATCAATTTTCTAGTTCAAGGCTTGAATATAATACTTCCAATCAACACCATAACTAGTCTATGCCTACCATACACCTTCTTAGGGTGTCATGGGTTCCTAATCTTCAGCAAAAATGGTGGATCTCATGGGATTACGAATAAAAATCTATAGATTTATTTTAGTGAGAAAAATAAATGTTAAGTGGTATGTAACATGTATATATTTGCATGATTTGTTACTAAAATATCAAACTAGACTAAATGAAAGTATAAAAGATTAGAAAATTTAATTAGACACTTACTTGAAGATTTGATGAGTTTTGAAGAAAAATACTTAAGTAATCCTTTGAGGTTTTTATCTCAAAACCCTAACTAGGATACAAATGAGACTTGAAATACTAGATCTTGTAAAATTTGGTGAACTCTTGCTTGATCCTTGATCTTGGCCGATCATATAAGAGAGGAGAGAATGAGAGAATTATTTTTGGTAGTTTACTTGTAACTATGTGTATTGTTTTAGTATACTTGAAGTGTTATATTAGAATGTAGATATTTCAAGACAAAAAGGACAAGTAATTAATGGAGCTAGTGAATGTTTTTCAAACAAGCAAAGGAAGGCATGGGGGGGGGGGGGGGGCGTGGGAAAGGCATGGGGTGGATGATTTTGTGTAAGTAATATTGACTTTGGTGAGATTTAGGTAGATTTTATGTGTTTTAGGTGTTACCGGGTACCGAGTTAGCTAGAAATGAATTTTAACGGAACAAAATAAAATATGATGATGTTGTAAAAATTATGAAATCACATTCCTTGCAAGAATCGGGGGTTAAAATAGTTGTCGTGTTGAAATATCGCGAACCGACGTAGTTATAAGCGTTTAACGGAAAATATAGTAAATGATTTCAAAACACCGGGTAAATTAATAATATAATTTTTATATCATTATAGTGAGTGTAAAATTATATTAGGATCATAGTCGGGAGTGTCGGGTACGTTATTCAAAGTAAATGATCGAGTGATAGCGTTTATTTAAATAATAAATATACGTGAATTGAAAATATGCAAACCAGTGCATGACCTTAATATGAGATGATATTACTAATGATACGTAGACTACTCTAGTCTGTATGACTTGTCCTTAATGATGTTCATGAATACGCAGCTAAACCTTAATGGTTACGCGAATTTTTAATACCCGTAAATCTAATTTACGAAATGATGAATAATGATCATGAATAGTGATTTTCCTCCGGGGATGAATAGTATTTCGTGATTAGTAAAAATTTTGAAAACATCTCAAAGTCGCAAACTGACTTCAAAAATGATGAATAGGGAACGGTGAATAGTGAATGATGAATAGTATTGACCTGTAAATTTGCTGGTTGTTACACTTATGATCTCATCAAATGCTTAAAATTGCAATGTGGAACATGTGGAAAAGATAGGAACACATTATGATAAGACACTCAGATGTTGGAGGGCAAACTTGCTGAGAAACCAAAGGTAATGACAGATACTTTCCTTTATAACGTATCATGTCCATTCATGAATTATATCGTTTAATGGTTGGGTTCTTGGTATATTTATATTGCTCGTAGAAAAATCCTTGCTTTGGGATTCGACCAGGAATTCATCCGTACTTTCAAGTATTATTTTGATTCTACTGCTGCTGGCTTTAAGACAGAGACACTTGGGGACTATCAGGTATTTTATTCTTTTAATTATCTTGATTAGTTACATGACAACCACCAATTAATGTTATAAACAAAATCATCATCTTTAATTTTCTTAAAGAACTAGAAGGATGATGCGGCGATTTACTCGTGCAGTCCATAAGTTGCATAGTTTAATTCTAGATTCTTGATCTTGACATGTTGGTGATGTCTGCACGATTTTGTGTTAATACACATGTTACTTTATATTCTTCATTACTTCTTAAAGGTAACCATCATTAACTCATTGTTTGTTTAAAACAATTGATTGATATAGTCGAAAGCCTTCATGGCGGAAGGCGGAAGTTGAATGAGATTGTGATGAACTCAAATAAGTACATTTTATTATCATCATTTATCCTATTTATTTGACTTGTTTTATTATATTATATATGAGAATCGATACATTAATGTTTACTTTAGTAATTCTCAGGTAAAAACAAGCATTATGTGAAACTTGGCGATTTTGGACTAATTATGGAGCAAAACAAGCGAGATGTCAAAAGTCTACTGAAATCCAGAAGATGCGCCGTATCTCACTCAACAGATACGACGCAATATCATACTTAGATGAATTCGAAGACCATTGCCTGACTTTGAAGAATGCGCCTGATGAAGCGAAAAGTGTACCGCTTTTAGGGGGTCATTTAAGCCCTAAATCGTATTTATTTGATCAAATATTGCCCTAAATCGTTCTTTTTGTCATTTTAGGTACTTTGGAGAAGAAATCTGGAAAAGGAAGCATTTTGGACATTTTTGGAGCATAAAAGTGAAGAAAACGACAAAGTCTTAAAATTATGCTGGAAGTTACCTTTGACGGCGTCAGGATTATCCCCAGACGGCGTCATGGCTTGGCAAAAGTGGTGGATGTGAAATTTACTCATGATAAGCCAGAGAAATTTGCATGGGAATTCTGACGGCGTCACCCTTTAATATGATCAAGGTCCTCACGGTATAAGTTAAAGAGGGACGGCGTCACGCCTAATTCTGACGGCGTCAAGCCTTGATAAGCCAGAACGGATTTTGGAGAGCTAAAGAGGGACGGCGTCAAGAAGGCCATCCGGGAACCCTAAAAGCGGCGAGGTGACGGCGTCACACTCCATAACGTGACGCCGTCAGATCTGAAAGTCTATATATAGTTTTGCAATTTTTTGTCATTAGTGTGGAACTTATTGTGGAACTTTGTGTGTAAAAACCCTAAGACGATTTTAGCAGCTTTTTCAAGGCTTTTTGCCTTGAGATCTTCCATGTTACATTGAAGATAAGTTATCAATTAATCATTCAATATGTCTATGTGTTGTTTGATTCTATCTTGTTCTTGTCTTTTGTTTAACATGCTAGGCTAGATTTATTTTGTGTTTGCTTAGATCTAATGAAACCTAGCTATTGATTATTGGTTATTAGTGTGTTATTAGTTGTATTGGATGATTGTTCATCTATGTTAGGCTTAAGAAAACTGGCTAACTTCCTATTCGGTAACTTGCTTGAACGTCTTAAGAAACATGAACCAATGCGTACTAAGGTTTTTATGGTTGTATTTAATGCACAAGCGAATTCTAGTGATCCCATGTTAGGAGCTTCCTAGCCGGCTCGACATAGGAGTGAAGTAGGAGCTTGTAGAGTTGGGGAAGTACGTACGCCACCCCACGAATGGTATTAAGGAATACACCCGTCATCCACGCAATTAATACACACTAATCAACCGGTAAAAGATAGTTAGGGAGTAAGGAAATCTAAGTAAACACATTTCTCTCCACATAAGTTTTACCACCTTTTCATTTTCTGTTATTTATTTTATTTGCATTCGTAGTAAATTGGGTTAGTTGACTAGCAACTAATTCCGCCCACTCTTTCAAACCCGAGATTTTACTTGCTTTCATAAAAAATTAAAAAAATATAAAAAAGAATCTTCTCTCACCCCTAGACCTATTAGAGTAGTCTTTCAATTCTAACGACACTATTCCCTGTGGAGAACGATCAATCCCCCGTACTTACCACTACACTATACTACATCGGTCAGGTACACTGCCTGGTGGGGTTGTAAGCCTCTTGAGATCCCTCGAGAGGTAAAACCTGTTGTAAGTTCGCAAAACCACGCATCACTTTGAAGAATGCGCCGCATGCAATTCTGTCATGCGCCGCATATGAAACTTTGGTCAAAGAAGAAGATCAAGCTCGTTCTACTCCAGATACGCCGCAATATACTTCTAACATACGGCGTATCACTATCAAGATTTCACCAGTTACAATCCAAGACAGCTAAAGTACATGCGCCGCATACAAAGATCAAGTTACGCCGCATCTGAAGACGGTGTACGAATATTCCAGAATATATTAACTTGGACCCAATGCGCCGTATCTATCAACTCAATGCGCCGCATCGATCCCTCAGACATAAACTATAAATACCCCAAGGTCAAACGAATTTAAGAGACCTTTTATATAACCCTAGAGCCGAATTCAGACGACCAAGCAGCACAAGACACACCTCAAACAAAGATACAAGAGCTGTAAGAAGGTCCTGCATGTATTCAATTCATTAAGTAGTTTTGTTTTATTGTTTTAGTACGCTTTAATTCATCAGGATTGATGGGCTTGTGTCATGTGACTACGAAAGATCATGCACTCCCCTTAATATTGCTTTCCCATTAATTAAAGTTTATATGTTGATGTCTTTGGTGACTTTTATTAGTGCATTGATAACCTCTGTGTCTAGTTGAGTCTTGCTTGGGTCGCCATGCCCCTTCCTCGCCTATTTATTCTAGCGTCTCTAGAAAAGTAGGATAGACATAACTAATCATTAAGGGTTTACTCGCCGATAAGATTAGAGCCAACGAGAAAGGTTTAATTATATACACTTCATATAAAACTAGCAATAAAACAAGTGACAAGCTATTTAATTATCAGGACAGGTCTTCTTATTGTCTCAAGTATCTATCTGTGTACGTGTGTGCTAATTGCTGATTCGTGCTCATTAGTTTAGTTTTCTATTTAATTATAACCAAACTGTGCCAGTCTCTCAGGCTGAACCCCCTTGCGTTAGATTAGGTTGTATAACTAACTTAGGATATTAAAATACTGATTAGAATAACTAGATAATACGTTCCACTCTTAGTGATCGACACTCTGCTTACCATTATATTCATACTGACCGGGTACACTGCTCGTTAAGTGTGTGTGTTATTGATAAGTCGGCTAAATATAAATTTAAAACTTGAGTAGGCATTAATACTGCTAAACCGCAACGACACATCACGCGCATCAAGTTTTTGGCGCCGCTGCTGGGGAGTGAATTGTTATTATCTGTTAATTTGATTAAGTATTTTTATTAGGTTTTTCTTTTTAGTTTTATTTAGATTCTAACCACTAACCCTGTTGTATATTAGATAGATTGCATTCATTGTATAATTTGCATATTTACTGTTTTTGTGTGTTTTTGTTTTCTGTAATTTTTGTTTCTTTTTGTTTGTTTTTATTTTTTGTTTTTCTTTTTTCTATTTTTCTGCATTCTGCTGTCGTTGTATTGTGCTGATACAAACGATACGGCGGATCTGTTTTCACAGATACGGCGTATTGCGTTTAATTTTTATAAAATACAATGCGTTTAATAAATTCGAGTACGACGCATCTTTCCCCAAGATACGGTGTATTCTGTTTTTAATAAGAAATTTTTCTAAACCCTAACGCCATACGACGCATCTGTTTTAACAGATACGGCGTATTTTCTATTTAAATTAAAAACAGTTTTTCGAATTATTAAACAGAAGCGACGCATCGATCTTTATCAATACGGCACATCTACTAAATCAAAAATCTTGTATTTTGAAACGTAACGAAAATACGGCGCATTAGCTTTTGTTAATACGACGCATTTAATTTTAATAAATATAATCGATTTTTGATAATTTAAACTTGATACGGCGCATTCTAATTCATAAGCGGTGTATCTGTTTTCTGAATAAAAGTCTGATTAAATTTTAACGTAATAAGATACGGCGTATCCAACTTTCTGGATACGGCGCATCGTTTACAGATATCAGCAACTTTTATTTTTCTTATTCCCGAACGGAAAATATTTTAACTTACCCCCTAGGAAGTTTTTACTTTGAAATCTACCTGTCTTTAATTTTCAGGAACAATGTTCGATATTTTCCCCAACTGGTTCAGAAGACCCCAAAGAAACCTTACCATGGAAGAGTTTGCACTACTAATCGCTCAAGCAAATGAAAAAGAACATCATGAAGCAAGAAACTTTATTAATGAATTCAAAGGCAGTCATGAGCTGTTACTAAAGGAACAAAACAACATGATTAATGGATTGGCAATTGAAGTGCACCAATTGTCAACGGTGCTTAACAAGGTTCTTTTGGTAAAACACGATTTGAAAGGGATTACAACTAGAGGCGGAAAGTCAACCTTTCAAATCGGAGAGACACCCGAGGATAACAGCACAAAAAAGATTTCCCCTGAATCTATATCATCTGAGCAAGAGCAACCAGAAGAGACTAATCCAGAACCTGTGATTAGAGAAGAACCTTCTGTTGAACTTAAACAATCAACACTACCTTTTCCACATAGGGTAAGGAAGGAGAAAGAAGATGCCTATCAAAGGAAGTTCCTGGAAAATCTCAAGCAGCTGCAGCTAAGCATACCATTTATGGAAGCCCTAGTGAAAATGCCAAAATATGCTAAATATCTGAAGAGCTTGCTTACAAACAAGTCCAAACTTGAAGAGGCTTACACTGTAACAATGGGGGAAAGAAGCTCAGCAGCATTGCTCAACAAACTTCCATCTAAGGAAAAAGATCCAGGGAGTTTCACTATTCCTTGTCAAATTAAAAATTTACATATTGGAAATGCTTTAGCCGACCTAGGAGCTAGTATAAGTCTTATGTCCTCTTCTATGTATGAAAAATTAGGCCTTGGTGAACCAAAACCTATTAGGATGTGCTTAGAGCTAGCTGATAGGTCCATACAATACCCATTAGGAATAGCTGAAAATATATTAATAAAAGTTGATAAATTTGAATTACCTATTGACTTTGTTATCCTCGATATGCCCGAAAATTCTAGAACTCCTATAATATTAGGACGACCATTTTTAGCCACTGCTAGGGCCATGATTGATGTTTTTATAAAAAGATAACTCTTACCATAGGAAAAGATGAGGTTGAATTTAATATGGAACAATCTATGAGTAAAACTAATTATGAAGATGATGAATGCTATAATATCGATGTTTCTGATGACACGATTAATCAATTTACTCAGAAATTGTTAAAAAGTAATTTGCTTGATTCTTTTCTGCTTAAAAATTTAGAAAACACAATCGCTATAGAAGATCAAGTTGATGAAAATACTATTGATAATAATTTTGCTGTTGATTCCGCTGTTTGTAACGCCATACGGTGCATCGGAAATATCGATGCGGCGCATTTATCTGATGACAGCAACGACGTAATAAAAGAACAAGTTTATTCCGCTAGTGCTAATAAAATTGATGATGTTAAACCTGTGCTTAAGGATCTCCCTTCTACTTTGGAATATGCTTATTTAAATGGGAACACTAATTCATCCGTTATTATTGCATCTGACTTAACGCCAAAAGAAAAAGAATCCCTTTTGCAGGTACTATATAAACGAAGAGGAGCATTAGCATGGAATATGTCTGATATTAAGGGAATTAGCCCGTCATTCTGTACACATAAAATCCTTATGGAAGATGAATTCAAACCGACTATCCAACCCCAAAGGCGTTTGAATCCAAAAGTCCAAGATGTGGTGAAAAATGAAATTGTGAAATTACTTGACTCCGGACTTATCTACCCAATTTCCGACAGCTCGTGGGTCAGTCCTATCCATGTTGTACCAAAAAAAGGAGGAATGACGGTAGTACTCAATGACGACAATGAGCTAATCCCTTCAAGAACTGTTACTGGATGGAGAGTTTGCATCGACTACCGCAAACTCAATGATGCTACGCGAAAAGATCACTTCCCTCTTCCATTTATTGATCAAATGTTAGAAACACTATCAGGATATGATTATTATTGTTTTTTAGATGGTTTTTCAGGTTTTTTCCAAATACTCATTGCCCCCGAGGATCAAGAGAAGACGACATTCACCTGCCCTTATGGAACCTTCGCCTATAGGAGAATGCCGTTCGGACTATGCAACGCCCCTGCTACTTTCCAACGTTGTATGACGGCTATCTTCCATGAAATGGTAGAAGACTTTATGGAAGTCTTCATGGACGACTTCTCGGTGTTCGGTAACTCATTTAGTGATTGTCTCTTTAAACTTGATAAAATGCTTGCTAGGTGTGAAGAAACTAACCTTGTTCTTAATTGGGAAAAATGTCATTTTATGGTTAGAGAGGGAATTGTGTTAGGACATAAGATTTCTGGGAAAGGTATAGAAGTCGACAAAGCTAAAATTGATGTAATTGCCAAACTACCTTACCCCACTAATGTAAAAGGTGTTAGAAGTTTTTTAGGGCATGCTGGATTTTATCGTAGGTTCATAAAGGATTTTTCAATGATATCTAGGCCTATGACCCAATTATTGCTAAAAGATGCGAAGTTTGATTTTTCTGAAGATTGCAAAAAGGCGTTTAATATACTTAAAGAAAAACTAACTACTGCACCTATTATAATTTCGCCAGATTGGAATCTGCCTTTTGAACTAATGTGTGATGCTAGTGATTATGCTGTTGGAGCTGTACTTGGCCAAAAGATAGAAAAGAAATTTAAGCCAATTTATTATGCTAGCAAAACATTAAATAATGCCCAAGAACATTACACCACCACGGAAAAAGAACTTTTAGCAGTAGTTTTTGCATTCGATAAATTTAGGTCATATCTTATATTGTCAAAAACTATGGTTTACACTGACCATTCTGCTTTGAAGTATTTGTTCAATAAACAGGATGCCAAGCCAAGGCTTATTAGGTGGGTTTTATTACTCCAAGGATTCGATATTGAAATTAAAGATAAAAAGGGTGCAGAGAATCTAGCTGCTGACCACTTATCTAGACTTGAAAACCCTGATATGGAGGTGCTTGATGAAAGGGAAATCGCTGATGACTTTCCTGATGAACACCTTATGATGGTAAGAATTAAGAGCAATGATAATACACCATGGTATGCCGACTATATAAACTTTATTGTTGCAAATGAAATTCCAAAAGGGCTAACATCCGACGAGAAAAGAAGGTTTCTTACTCGCGCTAGTGAGTATATTTGGGATGAACCTTATGCCTTTAAATTATGTCCTGACAATATTATACGAAGATGCGTAGATGGAGATGATGTCCCAGCAATATTGGCACATTGCCATTCAGGGCCGACGGGGGGACATCATGGTGCAATTATTACAAAAAGGAAAATCCTTGATGCAGGATTTTATTGGCCCACTATGCTGGATGATGCAAAAGATTATATAAAAGGATGTGATGCGTGTCAACGATCCGGAAATATTACATCAAGAAACGAAATGCCGCAAAACTATATCCAAGTATGTGAAGTTTTCGACATATGGGGATTGGACTTCATGGGACCGTTTCCTGAATCTAAAGGTAATAAGTGATGCGTGGTTTTGTAACCTTACAACAGGTTTTACCTCTCGAGGGATCTCAAGAGGCTTACAACCCCACCAGGCAGTGTACCTGACCGATGTAGTATAGTGTAGTGGTAAGTACGGGGGATTGATCGTTCTCCACAGGGAATAGTGTTCGTTAGGTATGAAAGGCTACTCTAATTAGGTCTAAGGATTGAGGAAGATTCTTTTTATGTTTTTATAATTTTTATGAAAGCAAGTAAAATCTCGGTTTTGAAGGAGTGGGCGGAATTAGTTGCTAGTCAACTAACCCAAATTACTACAAATGCAAATAAAATAAAATAACAAAAATGAAAAGTGGTGAGAAACTTATGTGTAGAGAAATGTGTTTACTTAGATTTCCTTACTCCCTAACTATCTTTTACCGGTTAATTAGTGTGTATTAGTTGCGTGGATGACGGGTGTATTCCTTAATACCATTCGTGGGGTGGCGTACTTACTTCCCCAAACTCTACAAGCTCCTACTTCACTCCTATGTCGAGCCGGCTAGGAAGCTCCTAACATGGGATCACTAGAATTCGCTTGTGCATTAAATACAACCATAAAAACCTTTAGTACGCGTTTGGTTCATGTTTCTTAAGACGTTCAAGCAAGTTACCGAATAGGAAGTTAGCCAGTTTTCTTAAGCCTAACATAGATAAACAATCATCCAATACAACTAACAACACACTAACAACCAATAATCAATAGCTAGGTTTCATTAGATCTAAGCAAACACAAGATAAAATTAGCCTAACATGTTAAACAAAAGACAAGCATAAGATAGAATCAAACAACACATAGACATATTGAATGATTAATTGATAACTTATCTTTCAATGAAACATGGAAGATCTCAAGGCTAAAAGCCCTGAAAAAGTAGCTAAAATCGTCTTAGGGTTTTATCCCAAAATTCCACACACTAAGCTCTCCCTTAATGACAAAAAATTAGAAAACTATATATAGATTTTTGGATCTGACGGCGTCACCTTATGCATTGTGACGCCGTCACCTCGCCGCTTTTAGGGTTCCCGGGTGACCATCTTGACGCCGTCCCTCTTTAATTCTCCAAAATCCGTTCTGGCCTATCAAGGCTTGACGCCCTCACCTCTTGAACGTGACGCCGTCCCCTTATGAATTAAGCCGTGACGCCCTTGATTTAGTTAAAGCGTGACGCCGTCAGAATTCACATGCTAACTCACTGGCCCGTCATGAGTAAATTTCAAATCCCACTTTTCTTGCCAAGGCATGACGCCGTCAAGAGATGATTCTGACGCCGTCAAAGGTAAATTTCAGCCGATTTTGAGACTTTGTCGTATTCTTCACTTTAATGCTCCAAAAACGTCCAAAATGCCTCCTTTTCCAGATTTCTCCTCAAAAGTACCTAAAATGACAAAAGGAACGATTTAGGGCGATATTTAATCAAATAAATATGATTTCGGGCTTAAATGACCCCTTAAAAGCGGTACACTTTTCGCTTCATCAATAAGTATATTTTGTTTGCTGTTGATTACGTATCAAAATGGGTCGAAGCGCAAGTGTTACCAACAAACGACAGCAAGGTAGTGCTTAAATTTTTGCAAAGTTTGTTCGCTAGGTTTGGAGTTCCTAAAGCATTGATTAGTGATAGGGGAACACACTTTTGTAATCACCATCTAGGAAGAGCTTTGCAACAATATGGAGTGTATCATAGGGTTTCCACTGCATACCATCCTCAATCCAATGGGCAAACTGAAGTAACCAATAGGGCTATAAAACGGATTCTAGAAAAAATGACTGGATATAATCCGAAAGGGTGGTCTGACAAGTTAAATGATGCTTTATGGGCATTTCGTACAACCTATAAGACACCGACGGGATGCACTCCATTTCGTCTTGTATACGGAAAAGCATGCCACCTACCGGTCGAAATAGAACAAAGTGCATATTGGGCTTTGAAGAAATGTAACATGGATATGGAAGCTGCAACGAAGAACCGTTTCATGGAACTCAATGAACTCTACGAACTAAGAGATGAGGCCTACAGAAATACTAAGATCTACAAAGAAAGAACTAAAAGATGGCATGACTCGAGGTTACATGGGGATAAAATGTTTACTATTGGAGAAAAAGTGCTGCTATTTAATTCTCGATTAAAAATGTATCCAGGTAAACTTAAATCAAGATGGACGGGTCCGTTCGTTGTCAAGAAAGTGTATCCATATGGGACTACTGAAATATGTGATAAAAATGGTTATATATTCAAGGTAAACGGGCAATGAGTTAAAAAATACTTTGATAATAAAATTGAGGATACTGAGAACGAGGTGGTGGAGTTTGAACCCGAAGTATTGAAATAAGGAGCTGAACGTGAGTCTAACTTGAAGACTCTGGAATAAAGACAAGTGCTGACCGGGAGACAACCCGAAGGAAAAAATTTTACTTTTCTGTTCTGTGTCGAGTCTGTCAGACCTGCAGAAGATGCGGCGCATCTCCATCATAAGACGCGACGCATCACCTGCACTGGTCATATCTTATTTCATTTTCTGCATTTTTATTTTTGACTTTAAAACTTTCTGTCAGTTTATTTAATGCGGCGCATCCCTGGTTAAGGATGCGACGCATCTTTTATTCTGATTCGTATTTATTCCAGGCTCGATACGGCGTATCTTCTTCCATAAGATACGGCGTATCGACTGACCTGATGATTTACAGTTTAATTTTTTAGGTTTTATTTTTACTAACTACTAATGTATTATGCAAGTTTGAACCTTCTTAACTCAGGTGTGTTAAAGTCTAAATGGTATTATAGATTCCTGCATTTTTGTGGATACATCATTTATGAAGCTTAAACGTTCTCATCCACAAGAAAGTTGATTTTTGCTCTTATACGAATAATGGAGGATCATACCGAGCAAATCTCAGGGGAGTTTTTCTGTTCTAATTCTTTTATTTTCCAGTTTTTAACCTTTGACACAAACAACGAGGACGTTGTTTAACTTAAGTGGGGGGATGGAGAATTAGAACACTTACTTGTCCTAAACTTTTTCAAAATATGCTTAAAATGCGCTTAATATATCAAAATTTAAAATTTTTTTAGCATGTTTTTGTTTAAAGTCTAAATTACATAACCGCACACATAACTCTATTCTTTCAAAAATATTAAAACTTTAGTGTGCCGGTGACTTGTAAACTTTAGAACTTGGCTTGTATACTATTCGAGACCACCATAATGAGTATTATCTATATAATTGGAGTGACTTGTCTAAATTGGTAAATTTCTAGGATTACACCCAAATAGCCTTTATATGTTATGTGATATTAACTAACTACACTGGTTAGTTAACCCCCGTATAAACCCTTTGTTTACTCTCACTTTTAGAGTAAGATACCCCTAGAAAAACCCTCAGAGCCATTCCTTTCGTTTCTTACACCTTTGTTATAATGTTTCGATACACCCTTACACCTTAGCCTACCCTGTAGATTAAAATCCGTGGTTAATTGCTTTAGGCAAAGTGTGTTTCCTTACATTACCTGTGTTCGCGTGCGTAATTCATTATCTTTGGTTAGGTCGGGAAATTGCACAATGCAATTGGTATGAAAGTAAATATTGTATAACTTTTAGTTTATTTTTCGTGTGTTTGCTACTTTCACTATTACAGTTATTTCTGAAAGTATGAAGAGTATGGAAAAATTATCCGGAAAAATAGTGATAGAAAAGTTGTGAAATTTTACACATATATGTCAAAAAAAAAAAAAAAAAAAAAAAAAAAGAAAAAAAAGAAAAAGGAAAAGTTGGAAGTTTGTTTTAACCAATTTATGTAAAGTTTTGTATTAAGTGGGAGATATCACCACTATTTTTTGTTGTATATTATATTTATGGATTGAATGGGAGTTGGCCGTTATGGGAACGCCAACTAAGGTTATTCTTTGATTAAGATTTTGTTGAGTATAATTCGTGTCTACCTAAAGCGTGTGTTTCAAGTGTTAAAGCGTGAGTTATTCAATGATATGAGTCTTATTCATGGGATGGTTGGGAAAGTGATTAACCACACTTAGGATTTTAATTTATCTGTTTTGTTTATTTTTCATTTTACACCAATTTGTATCCCAAATATTATCCATACCCTATATCATTCTTCATCCAAACCTTTGATTTAATGAGATTAGGGATTTGAGCAATCTTAAGTATCGTAGTCGTGGATTCGGCTATGTATTTATGATTTTGTCGCATTTTTTGATATAATATTATTGGTGAAGATTACTTGGTCCTATCTTTAGCCCATTCGAGATAAGGAATTGAGCAATTGCAAGTATCGTGGTCGTGGATTCGATCATGTATTTGTAATTTTGTCGCCTTTTCTGGAATATGAGATCGATAGAGATTAAAAAGGATGATCAACCCTTAACCAACAAACCCTTTTTACCGCTTTAGACTTGTTACTCCTTGGCTTTAGTGGGGGAGATGCGTATACTTGCCAAGCCTATGATAGAATATTCGTCACGACTAAGCAACTAAACGATTTAGAATTGTTTTACATTAAAAATTATTTTGGTTTCTACTTCGTTAAGTGTTTGGTTGTGTGATTATGACAAAATGAATACGTGCTTAAATATAAAAATAAATCCTAATATCTTTTAGGATACATTTTCATATGATTAATTCTAAGGTTTACTTGGGGACAAGTAAAGTTCAAGTGGGGGGATATATGATGAACTCAAATAAGTACATTTTATTATCATCATTTATCCTATTTATTTGACTTGTTTTATTATATTATATATGAGAATCGATACATTAATGTTTACTTTAGTAATTCTCAGGTAAAAACAAGCATTATGTGAAACTTGGCGATTTTGGACTAATTATAGAGCAAAACAAGCGAGATGTCAAAAGTCTACTAAAATCCAGAAGATGCGCCGTATCTCACTCAACAGATACAACGCAATATCATACTGAGATGAATTCGAAGACCATTGCCTGACTTTGAAGAATGCGCCGCATGCAATTCTGTCATGCGCCGCATATTAAACTTTGGTCAAAGAAGAAGATCAAGCTCGTTCTACTCCAGATACGCCGCAATATACTTCTAACATACGGCGTATCACTATCAAGATTTCACCAGTTACAATCCAAGACAGCTAAAGTACATGCGCCGCATACAAAGATCAAGTTATGCCGCATCTGAAGACGGTGTACGAATATTCCAGAATATATTAATCTTGGACCCCACGCGAAGTTAAGTCAATGCGCCGCATCTATCAACTCAATGCGCCGCATCGATCCCTCAGACAGAAACTATAAATACCCCAAGGTCAGACGAATTTAAGAGACCTTTTGTATAACCCTAGAGCCGAATTCAAACGACCAAGCAGCACAAGACACACCTCAAACAAAGATACAAGAGCTGTAAGAAGGTCCTTCATGTATTCAATTCATTAAGTAGTTTTGTTTTATTGTTTTAGTACGCTTTAATTCATCAGGATTGATGGGCTTGTGTCATGTGACTACGGAAGATCATGCACTCCCCTTAATATTGCTTTCCCATTAATTAAAGTTTATATGTTGACGTCTTTGGTGACTTTTATTAGTGCATTGATAACCTCTGTGTCTAGCTGAGTCTTGCTTGGGTCGCCATGCCCCTTCCTCGCCTATTTATTCTAGCGTCTCTAGAAAAGTAGGATAGACATAAGTAATCATTAAGGGTTTACTCGCCGATAAGATTAGAGCCAACGAGAAAGGTTTAATTATATACACTTCATATAAAACTAGCAATAAAACAAGTGACAAGCTATTTAATTATCAGGACAGGTCTTCTTATTGTCTCAAGTATCTATCTGTGTACGTGTGTGCTAATCGTTGATTCGTGCTCATTAGTTTAGTTTTCTATTTAATTATAACCAAACTGTGCCAGTCTCTCAGGCTGAACCCCCTTGCGTTAGATTAGGTTGTATAGCTAACTTAGGATATTAAAATACTGATTAGAATAACTAGATAATACGTTCCACTCTTAGTGATCGACACTCTGCTTACCATTATATTCATACTGACCGGGTACACTGCTCGTTAAGTGTGTGTGTTATTGATAAGTCGGCTAAATATAAATTTAAAACTTGAGTAGGCATTAATACTGCTAAACCGCAACGACACATCACGCGCATCAGATTGCAACATCATTGCACCGGTGCATCTATCGTTTTTCATATGTGATCAAGGGATACACGTAGTAACAAGCTATACAACAATTATCGTTCGAATTATGTTCTTTGTTCGGGGATAGTTAAATGGTGTTGCATTTTTTGAAGCCATTTGGTTTGGGATTTTAAGATGGTGATATTGTTGAACACATATGTATTGGGATTATTACTGTATTTTTGGTGACTGAATAGAGATTTCAAGAAAATACAGGTTTCAATAAAATTTGTTTTATTTATTTTTTTTTTGGAAAATGGACTTAATAGATCGGTTCTTGGGTATCAACTGATCTATTTGTGGTATCAGTCAGATCGGTTCTCAACCGATCGAACCGATCTATATGTGTTTTGCTCATAAAGATCACCCTTAGTTAGAGTGGTTCATAACCGATCTTCTTGAGGGTTTTCCACCGATCTTTTTAGCGTTTTTTGTAGTAGTGGTCGCTACATCCATCTCAATTAGTTGTTCAATGTTGTCTTTTTTTCCAGAGAACATGTTTATTATGTACACTTTCTAATGGCACCCTTCATCACTTCGTGTTTAACATGAACACTAACCGATTAAGTGATAAGAGGAAGGTGTGACACTTGATGCCCAACTAGGAAATTAAGCTTCTTGGATTTTCTTTTGAGGGAACTACATATATATATTTTTTTTTGTGGCATCCAACAAACCTGTTCCCATTTACAATTGTAGCAAGAAACTACGTACGTTTTAGTATGTTAATCTTAAAAATGTCGGCCATATTGTCAAATCAATACTTATATCATTCACAACTAGTAACTATTTTTTATTTCCATTTGCACTTTCGTTACAACTCATATTTATTTCCAATAACATTTTTTGTGTGTATGTTGTTGGAATTTAAATAACATGACAATCATCTAAATAAATAAACACACATCAAAGCGAGTAGCGGAAGCAAGGATCATATATTAACACGTATAAAGATTACCGAATAATAAAAGTCACATACCTTTTGATCCTAGCAAGAACAAGGATCGAACTTCTCTTTTCTTCTCTTGATCAAATAAAAGGATTAACGTGAAACCCCTTACCGTTTTGTTTCACAATCCAAGATTGTTTACTAAATTAAGTAAACTACCAAGTCTTGTACACACGTACTATAACCGATCAAAGATTGACGCTAGTGAATGAACACAAGTAAACCAAACTATTTGTATACTTTAAAAACACAAGTTGACTTCCCAAATGGGAGGGTCGGCCGATTCTAGCAAAAGAGAGGAGAGAACAAACTATTAGGGATATAGTAATGCACAAGGTCAAAAAACTAATAACCATTTGATTTGTATTTATAGTGAAAACCTAACTTGGAGCATAAATTGGATAGTTGGGTCGACAAGGGTTATGGGAACCCTTAGCCAAACCGGCCACCCCCATCCCATGGGTTCTAGATCCTTCTTTAGCCTCTAATTTCACTAACGGTCCTTCCTTTATTTACTTAACGGTCGTTAGTCAATTCCATTAATTACTTAACGTCCGTTAGTTATCATTTCGTGTCCAAATAATTAAAATATATAACGGTTATATATATTAATTATTTCTTTGATCATTCATACGTAAAGTGTGCAATCCCATGGTCTCGGGTTCGATTCTAGTCATACACGAGTTAATATATTTCCATAAACTCTAACATATGTATATGCGAAATTTTTTGCATATACATATGTTAGAGATCCCACATAGATGACTCACTTTTTTTTTTTTTTTTTTTTTTTTTTTTTTTTTTTTTTTTTTTTTGTCGCTAACATAATATTCAACATTACCTCTCATGTTCAAATTAAACATGACAGGATCTCAATCCTTTAAATAAAAGAAAATCATAAGTTGTGTAGATTTTCGTTCCCCCACGACAAATTTAGTCTTTTAGCTCTCGCTGCAAAATGCGAGCTAAGATAATCCTCACTGTAAAACAAGTACGCATAATTATAAAGACAACTATAAAATAAAATAAGTTTTTTAAAAAATTAAAATGAGTGCAAGACAACTAACGAAGTACATTAAGACAAAAGATCAATATAAAACTCATATTTGCCATAGAACAAATCAATCAATCCTAGCCATTTATTTTTTTTATCAAAATAAAAAATAAATAAACTTTCACCTTTTTTTTAAAAATTAAATATCTCGCAAACCGTTAATCGTTACGCCAAAAAAATTATACCATCGCGACGAGAATTAAATTATCTTTCTATAGATATGCATTGTTATATACTTTCGACGAACTTTTTTTTTTTCAAAATTTTCGCCCAGAAAAATCACATGTGATTCGTTAAAATCAAATCATATGTGATTCTTACGAATCACATGTGATTTGTAAAAATTAAATCATATGTGATTTTTACGAATCACATATGATTTTCTGAGCGGAAATTTAAAAAAAAAAAAGTTCGTCGAAAGTATATAGAATTGCATATCTATAGAAAGATAATTTAATTCTCGTCGCGATGATGTATTTTTTGTAGCTTGAAGATTTACCGTTTGCAAGATATGTTATTTTTTTAAAAAAGGTGGAAAATGATTTTTTATTAATTTAGATAAAAAATGGATGGCTATGATTGGTTCATTGGTTCTATGTCAAATATGAGTTCTATATTGATCTCACCTCAGTCCATTAATTGCCATATCTGTTACTCCCTCCGTTTCAAAATAATTGTCAGGAGAAAAAAATAACAAAGTTTAATAAAAGTGGGGCTACTTTAATTTTCAACCACTCAAATAGAATTTTCTCCCACTAAGTTCTCTAGTTTTTACTTAAAAAGGAAAGTGGACAATTTTTTTTGAGACATCCCGAATTGAAAATATAGACTATTATTTTGAGACGGATGGAGTATTTGATAAATGATATTAGATAAATTAACTGAATAACACTACCTTGTTATTGATAAATGATATTTGATACATTAATTGAAATAGCAAAGTCTTGTGCCTGCATTGCTGCACATGGTTTATACATGAATCAAATTTAGTTTACAATTTTAATTTAACGTACGTGACTATATGTTAGAAATTAGTGTAGGGTATGTGATGATCCTGGATATCTTACTAGAATCGTGTTGAGTTCACTTTCCGTATAAAGTATTTCGATCCTATATAAGCCTGGGTTGCACGATATCTCTATCGGGATAATTCTAGAAGAGAAACACTTTGTATCTAGACACCAGATCACAAAGCAGGAACAAGAGAGGAATTGTATGTGTTTTTTCTTATGTTTAAATGAGGCTAATGGATCTGTTTATCAAAACAGATTATGGATGACAGTTATGCAGTTGTAGTTGGTTGAAACCAACTTTCATAACTGTTTTTCTAACAGTCACAAAGGTTGGGAAAATAAGAAGGGAAAAACGGATAACTTACTTGGAGCACCAAATATACCGTTTGGGCGTTGCCCCCCTCGACCCCCGCCCGCTGACCTGGCAGCGGGCCGCCAGCAAGGGGCTCTGCCCCTTGACCCTGCAAGGGGGTGCAGCTCCTTTGACCCCTGCATTTTTGTCATGGTCGAAAACATATTAGCTCAACGCGTGTGCACTCCACACTTTCCTAACTCGTATCTGAACCGAATATGAAATCTCATTAGCCTCTAGTAAATCGTCATTACCTAAATGGCCGTCGATGACACTAAAATCACCAACACTATATTAGCTACAATTTTTGTGCAACCAATTGGTTACAATTTTGTGCTACAAATTATGGGTCTCTGAGTCCTTTTGTGGGTCCCTAAGTCTTTTTTGTTGGTCCCTAAGAGCAAGGGGTACTGGGAGTTGGTTGGCTCGCGCCGTTCTACTAGCCGAACTAAACCAACAGCGCACCGTACCGGGGTTGGCGCCATTGGTGCTCGCGCCGTGGTGACCAGCCACCGCGGTTTTTTTTTTTTTTTTTTTTTTTTTTTTTTTTTTTTTTTTTTAATCCGAACGTTATAAAACTTGTCCAACGAACAAAATTGTCCAACGGCACCACATTTTCTGGTGCCAATGATAACGGCACAAAATTTGGTGCCAAATGATTTCTGGTGCCATAGAGGGTTTTGCTGACGTGAGAGCAGTTTTTGCCAACGGCACCAACTCAACGCGCGGCACCACGGTACCCAGTGCTCTAATTCATTTTTTGTGAATTTTTGGTGAAGGATTGCAGCCAATTAGCTATAAAAATTGTAGGCAAGCTATCTCCATAATAATTTTGGCGTTATTCATTTTTCTTAAATGTGTGCACAGACGGGTTATTAAACGTGTGTTGTAAAATTAATAACTTTCTTATAAATAACAACAATAATGATGATGTTTTATTTTAGTAAATTGAAAGTCAATGGGGTATTTGATAAATTTATAAATTTAAGAAATATCATGAAAAATAAGAATAAAAAAGATTGATTTTTTTTACTAAGGGTGTATTTGTTTCATTAAGATGTCTTGGTTCTGAATCTGGCTACCACATCTTATTGGTAAGAGTTGGCTATAAAGTCTGAATCTGAATGAAATAATATTGTTTGTTTTTTATAATTGTCTGACTAGTCAGACGTCAGATGTGGTTCAGATGTTTTTGGCAAAAACAAACACACCCAAAATCTTAGTTTTCTCAAAATGACATTTCCTTTTATTATATAAGAGTATATATAACTTCAAATTACAGACAATTAGTTATATTTTTTTTTTTTACTAAGGGTGTATTTGTTTAATTAAGATGTTTTAGGTCTGAATCTGGCTACCACATCTTACTGGTAAGAGTTAGCTATAAAGTCTGAATCTGAATGAAATAATGTGGTTTGTTTTTTATAATTGTCTGACTAGTCAGACGTCAGATGTGGTTCAGATGTTTTTGGCAAAAACAAACACACCCTAAATCTTAGTTTTCTCAAAATGACATTTCCTTTTATTATATAGGAGTAAATATAACTTCAAATTACAGACAATTAGTTATATTATTTTTTTTACTAAGGGTGTATTTATTTCATTAAGATGTTTTGGGTCTGAATCTGGCTAGCACATATTACTGGTAAGAGTTGGCTATAAAGTCTAAATCTGAATGAAATAATGTTGTTTGTTTTTATAATTGTCTGACTAGTCAGACGTCAGATGTGGTTCAGATGTTTTTGGCAAAAACAAACACACCCTAAATCTTAGTTTTCTCAAAATGACATTTCCTTTTATTATATAAGAGTATATATAACTTCAAATTACAGACAATTAGTTATATTATTTTGCTTTATTAACTCAAAGATATAAGATACCAAACATCTTTAGTTCAACCCATTTTATGAAATCCATTGTATATTTTTAAAGACCAACGCTACTAAAACATTTATTAAAAAAAACAACTAACAATCTCGTAGAGCCATCTCATGAATTCTAGTGGTAAATAACTTGTAACTATCATAACTAAAATGTAATATATGTCTCGAGTTCAATTATTATGTGTGGTCCGAAGTGGCCACGCCAACCTTCCCCTAAGGGGTGGACAATGGACTTTACCATGTTGGAGTATGTGTGACTGTGTGAGCATGTGGCGTGGGCTAAAAACCCCTTTAATTAGTCGGCCAAAAGGTCAGATACCATGGTTACTCAAAACAATATCGGTGTCTAAATAATAATGCCTTACAAAGTCATGGGGTATAAAACACAATGATAGCAACATGTTTCCATGTGTTGATAGAGAAAGACACGATTCACAAAGGAATGGTACTAATGTAAAGAGATGCAATCAAAACATTTCATGATAACTTAGATGTCAATTTAAAAAGATAATGATTCTCGTTTCTATATACATCTGCTAGTAAACAGACAATATACATTTTACCTATTCGAATGAGATTTTATCATGTGACAGAAAACAGGAGCTTAATTTGCTTTTTCGTGTAACATTTTGACACGCCACACTGTCAATTCACCACTTTTTGACAGCAGCACTATAGAAAAATAACAGCACGAACAAACCTGAAGCTGTTAGACACACCAAAGAAAAAAGTTATATCTAACTCGTAAAAAAATACAACGAAGTACATTTGGCAGCTGAGAGACTAGCTGCCCGGAAACTCAAAATTACAGTTTAGATAGTGAAGTCCATTCACCTCCATCAATCTTACCGCATCACACATGATAAATAAAGGTTGTCCCTCATCTGCAAGGCGATATTAAAGTCGTTTTCACTAAATGTTTCCAAAGAAGAACAAACAAAACGTTGATTGAATTTGTACATATTTGACTACTATACGAAGCTGTCGTCGGTGACATACATTTTTTTTACTTATTATATTTTCTCTGGAGGGTGTCTGTCTTATGTCCACAAAAATTTGAAATATCATCGCAGAATATGTTTTAAACCTGTTCTCTACATGCTAAAGTGGCCGAAGAACAAGTTGGTTTGCTGGTAGAGGAGTCAAGCAGTGGCTTGATCAGAGAAAACGCAGATGGCTTCTCAGAATACTTTGCATGGTACCATTATATTCTCTTTCTTATTACGTATATATTGATAGAAGTAACACTGATAGTATGATTCTAACATGCTCTGACAATTTAAAGGCGGTTAATTACTAAGTACTAAGCTTTATGCAGGGGGGAGCCAGACTTTATCCGAGCCTTTATTGGTTCATGAAAATACAAACCAACTAGAAGAGCCTAATTTTCTCAGCAAGTTGACATTTACTTGGGTGAACCCATTGCTTGCAATAGGATACAGAAAACCATTAGTTCTTGAAGATATTCCATCTCTGGCATCCGTCGACCAAGCAGCCGTTGCCCATGAGAGATTCACAAAAGCATGGGATTCACTTCAGACAGAAAAAGCCTCAAACAGCACAAACATGGTTGCTAAAGCATTAGCCAAAGTTTATTATAAGGAAATAGTTTTTACTGGACTTTGTGTCTTGCTTAGGACAATAGCGGTTGTGGTTAGCCCGTTGTTACTATATGCTTTCGTTAAGTACACAAACAGTGATGTTAAAGACGTAAATCAAGGAATTTTATTAGTAGGGTATTTGATAGTAGCCAAGGTAACGGAATCACTGTCTCACAGGCAGTTTTTCTTTATTGCAAGAAGAACCGGTATGAGAATGAGGTTAGCGTTAATGGTGGCAGTGTACGAGAAGCAACTAAAGCTTTCTAATTTAGGAAGAAAAAGGCATTCGACTGGTGAAGTTGTGAATTACATAGCGGTTGATGCTTATAGAATGGGCGAATTTCCTATGTGGTTTCATGTGAGTTGGTCATCGTTTATTCAACTAATTCTAGCTATTGCTGTACTATTTTCCATAGTAGGAATAGGTGTTCTTCCTGGTTTAGCACCAATTATTATTTGCGGGCTACTAAATTTGCCTTTCGCAAAAGCTATTCAAAAGTGTCAGTTGGAATTCATGGTGGCTCAGGACAAGAGACTACGATCAACTTCTGAGATCCTAAACAACATGAAGGTCATCAAGTTACAGTCGTGGGAAGAAAAGTTCAAGAAAATTATCGAATCTTGTAGAGATATTGAATTCCATTGGCTGCGTGAAGCTCAGTTCAAGAAGGTTTATTGCACGATGTTGTATTGGATGTCACCGACGCTTATTTCTTCAGTCATCCTTTTTGGATGTGCGCTTTTGAGAAGTGCCCCTCTAGATGCTGCCACTATTTTTACAATTTTGGCAACACTACGGACTATGTCTGAACCCGTACGGTTGTTGCCTGATGCAATTTCTGCGTTAATTCAGGTCAAAGTATCCTTTGATAGGATTACTTCTTTCTTAGTTGACGATGAACTAAAAGATAACAAGATGACAACCAAACAAGAAACCCAGAACTCAGGTAACAGTATCAGAATACAGGATGGAAATTTCGCTTGGGATCCTGAATCCACCACTCCAACACTTCGGAACGTTAGTTTTGAAGTAAAACGTGGGCAAAAAGTTGCGGTTTGTGGGTCAGTTGGTGCTGGAAAATCATCAATGTTATATGCTACACTTGGAGAGATTTCCAGAACTTCAGGAACAGTGAGTTCGCGGATACATATTTATATCATAATGACATGTAAGTGTCCGTTATTTGTATGAAGGTCGTTTCATTTTTTTTCCTTTCAGGTGGATGTTTTTGGATCGATTGCTTATGTCAGCCAAACATCTTGGATTCAAAGTGGGACGATCCAAGATAACATACTGTACGGGAAGCCAATGAACAAAACTATGTATGAGAAGGCCATAAAGGCTTGTGCTTTGGATAAGGATATCGAAGCTTTTAAACACGGGTATCTAACAGAAATAGGCCAAAGAGGGCTTAACATGAGCGGAGGACAGAAGCAAAGAATTCAACTTGCTAGAGCAGTTTATAATGATGCTGATATTTATCTTCTCGATGACCCATTTAGTGCTGTAGATGCACATACCACAGCGACTCTTTTCAATGTAAGATTTCAAACTTCTTGAAAATGGGATTCTCGTATTTAGTATGGTTATTAAATTTTTAGTCGTGTGTTTCAGGATTGTGTTATGACTTGTCTAGAGGAGAAAACAGTCATTCTCGTCACTCATCAAGTGGAATTTCTTTCATCTGTGGACAATATTCTGGTAACGAGAATTTAACAGTAAGGTTATTATATATGAATATTTTTCCGATAATATTTTTCTCGTCTTCTTTTAAAGGTTATGCAAGATGGTCAAGTTACACAATCAGGAAACTATGAGGAGCTCTTAATGGCAGGGACAGCTTTTGAACAGCTTGTGAACGCTCATAAAGATGTCATTACAGGGTTAGAGCCGTCACCTCAGGAAAACAAATCTGAACTCGATAAAACAGAAAATACAAGTTACCTTAGTAAAGAAAACAGCGAGGCGGAGATACTAGCAAAGGGCTTAGCAGGAGTACAGTTGACTGAAGAAGAAGAGAAGGCGACTGGGAATGTTGGATGGAAAACGTTCTTAGATTATGTCGTCATCTCAGAAGGATTATGGTTTTTCGCTTTGACCATCATAACTCATATTGGTTTTGTTGTTCTTCAGGCAGCAGCAAGTTATTGGCTAGCATTTGGTATACCAATCCCGAAAATCACCACCATTATGTTGATTAGTGTTTACACTTTGCTTTCAACTACAAGCATCTTCTTCGTGTTTCTGAGATCATTTTTTGCTACTCTTTTGGGATTAAAAGCCTCCAAATCGTTCTTCAGTAAGTTCACCGATTCAATTTTTAATGCTCCGATGGTCTTCTTTGATTCTACTCCAGTTGGACGAATCCTGACAAGGGTAAGAGTTTATTGAGCTAAGTTAGGGGCTGTTTATTTTTTTGTTATCGAGTCTTATTGGCTCTAGCGATGGGGCCACAAATAGATTTGTGTTTCTTTTTTTTTCTTTGGGTCCACTTGTATCCCCTTAAATATATTACAAAAGAGTAGAAAATGTCTCTCTAGAAAATGTCTCTCTCCCCAATCAGACGAAATAACATAAAAGGGCCCACAACCTTTAAAGCCACTTAATTCAAAAGTGAAAAGAAACAAGCCCTTAGTGTGTTAGACACTTACAACGTGTTTGAGAACTAATCTATTGTTAATGCAGGCCTCGTCTGATCAGAGTGTAATTGATTTTGACATACCTTTTTCGATTGCCTATGTGATTGGTGCTGGTATGGAAATACTTGCCACGATTGCCATTATGGCTTCAGTGACTTGGCAAGTTCTCGTTGTAGCCATCATCACTGTCGTAGCTTCAAAATATGCTCAGGTAAAATCTATATCTGGCATAAGTAGTTGCGGGTTGAGCCCATGTTCCTAGACATAACATCTATTTCCGACTTTCAGGGATATTATCAGCCAACTGCAAGGGAACTAATGAGAATTAATGGAACCACGAAAGCCCCCGTGATGAACTACGCATCTGAAACATCGCTTGGAGTGGCAACAATACGAGCATTTAAGATGCAAGACAGGTTCTTCAGAGACTATCTTAAGCTGGTGGATACAGATGCAAGTACTTTCATTTTCTCAAATGCAACCTTAGAATGGTTGATTTTGAGAACAGAAGCGTTTATGAACGTGACCCTGATCACAGTTGCTTTTCTACTGGTTTTTATACCAAACGGCTTTGCATCTCCAGGTATTTATGTTTACGCCTCCTTCTTTTCACTATAGAACATGTATCCAAGGCGACGATATATAAGCTTAACTAATCGTATCTTTCTATAGGGTTGGTTGGCCTCTCTCTTTCTTATGCACTGGCCTTAACGGGCACCCAAGTGTTCTTTACTAGATGGTACTGTAGCTTAGCAAATTACGTCGTTTCAATAGAACGGATAAAACAATTTATGCACATTCCACCAGAGCCACTGGCGATTGTGGAGGATAACAGACCACCATCATCTTGGCCTTCCAAAGGAAGGATAGAATTTGAAGATCTTAAGGTAAAAGCTTACTTTATCAGCCCTTCTAATAATGAAATGCATCAAAACCATATGTGACGATTTAGACCCATTGACTTATAAATGGGTTGATACGATTGTGCTTTATCTCAGACGGGTTGGATTAAACATAAGGGACATTAGGGTTGTTCACATGCATCTGGACCAAAAAAAATGCTTGCCAGTGAACCCAACCCGTAAGGCTTGTCTTAAATGACCCATCCAACCAGTTTTAAACTATAAAACTGCTCAAAGGTCATACTTAATCTTTATGGGCTTGTGATTTTAGTTGAGGTATCGTCCGAACGCACCCCTAGTTCTCAAAGGAATCACTTGTACATTCAAAGAAGGGACACGAGTAGGGATTGTTGGAAGGACAGGAAGTGGCAAGACGACACTGATAACAGCCTTGTTTCGTTTGGTAGAACCTGATAGCGGAAGGATTCTTATAGATGGATTAGATGTTTGCTCTATAGGCCTTAAAGATCTAAGGATGAAGCTAAGTGTCATCCCGCAAGAACCTACCCTTTTTAGGGGCAGTATCCGTACAAATTTGGACCCTCTAGGACTACATTCGGATGACGAGATATGGATGGTAATGTAACCATCTATATAACCTCTATGAATCCGTACATTTCTAACGTAAAAACGTAATCAGCTTTATTTGACTTTCAGGCATTAGAGAAGTGTCAGATTAAAAGTACCATCCAAGGTCTTCCAAATTTGCTAGATTCTTCAGGTGAGTCGACTTTATAGGAATGTCATTCTAACCGATTCTTATACAAGACTTTTGGCCTTACTTTTTTTCTGTTCTGACAGTGAGTGATGAAGGAGAGAACTGGAGTGCAGGTCAAAGACAGCTATTCTGTCTTGGAAGAGTATTACTTAGGAGAACCAAAATCCTAGTACTCGATGAAGCATCTGCATCCATCGATTCAGCCACAGACGCCATTCTACAAAAAATCATAAGGGAAGAATTCTCGAGTTGCACTGTCATAACCGTAGCTCACAGAGTTCCAACAGTTATAGATAGTGACAAGGTCATGGTTCTCTCTTTCGGTAAGATTAGCTAGCTACAGTATTGATTTGATAAACATTTTCAAGCATGTTTAGAGTAACTAAATAGTCAAATATTTTTTTTTTTTAACTTGAACGACCTTGTTTTGCAGGGAAAATGGTGGAGTATGACGATCCTTCAAAGCTAATGGAGACTGATTCTTTCTTCTCCAAACTTGTAGCTGAATACTGGTCCAGTTGCAGAAGGAACTCTGTTCAGAAATTCAATGATATTCAGTAATAGCAAAAGAGCATCCATGTTAAAAATAAAATTATGATTTTTTAAATAAAGGAGGCATCCCCTATATACAATGATTCTTTGTTTCTAGTCTGTACTAAAATAGTACTCCGTATTTGAATGACGGCATAATAACTGTTTTAAGGACATTTGTGTGAGGATACCTGAATACAAGAATTCCAAATATATAAAAACTCAGTTGCAGATATGTATCTATGCGTTACTATAAAAACAATTTTGTTGCATAACATTTCTACTTTCTAGACAGTAGTACCAAAGTATCTAACTAATGGCGTAACAAGAGTATGTGTATATGCAAAAATATAATGGTCGATAAGTGAATCAAAAAAGTATACAAAATCTTTGATGCATAGATGTATTTATCAGTATGTATACAAGTCTAAACTCTTAGATATCAAGTATGCACGTGATTAAGCTCATACCGTCTATATATAAATAAATATGCCTAACACGTGATTAAGCTCATACTTACAGATATTCAATAATACATCATCCTATGTTACTGACAGTATATAAATATGCCTAACATGTTCATTTAGTACTAGGTTGTCCATAAGGCTGGGCACAACCCACTCCTTTTGATCGGTCTATTGCCAAGGAAAACCCAAAGCGACCGAATGAGTGAAGGGTCGCTTGGGTTGGAGAGCAAAGGTCAGTCGCTTTTGTTTTGAAGTATCGGTCCACAGATCGACCGAATGTTGCACACATTCAATTTAACATTTGGACGTTTAAAAAAAAAAAAAAAAAAAAAAAAAAAAAAAAAAAAAAAAAAAAACTTTTTCAACTATAAATACCAACCTCAATTCAAACACACACAAACACCTTCAAACACACACACAAATCCATTCAAAACTGCAAATGTCTTTCAAAAAAGATTTCGCACAACAATTCCCCTCTCCTGAACGTCGAGATTTTTCTCAACAATTCCCTCTCCTGAAGATAATGAAGTTTATCATACTCCACCTGAACAAATCTTTCCGGTTTTTAGTCCACCTCATGAACCGGTGAACAATCCACTGGAAAACGAACCTGTGAATAATCCACCGGTTGTTGACCAAGACCCAAATCCGTTGGGGTTAACTCAGGAACAACTCATACAAATGGACCAAGATATGCAAGTCTTCCTGGAAATGGAAGCACTTGAAAGTTGAAAGAGAAGAGGAAGCTGCTCGTTTGGAGTGGCAAGCCAGGGAGGATGAAGAACGTAGGAAGAACTGGGAAGATGGTTGTTTCCCACCTGATTCCTCTTCGTCTGAAGATGGTTAGCCAGACTCAGATGATAGCTTCTATTAATTTCTAGTTTCGTTTTAATTTTCGTATCGTAGTTTCATTTGTAGTTTCGTTTTAATTTATGTATATAAACATGTGTATAAAAACTATTGGACTAAAAGTGAAACACTCGACAAACCACAAGGAACAAAAATAATGTAGTTAACTCTTTTATTTAACAATATAAATGAAAAGACAAAAATGCCCTCAAATTTAACAGTCAAAATTGGTCAAACTAATGGTGGACCAAAAATTGGACTAAACCTGTTACGGGTCGTCGGATTCTGGACAAGATCCGTTACTTTTTAAACTATTGGACCAAAACCGTTATACTCGGTAAACCACAAGGACCAAAAATGTAATTAACTCTTTTAAAAATGTTTGGCGAAAAGATTTTTTTTTAATTATTTTTGAGCATTTACGGCATTTATCATTTAGCATTTAAATATTAAATATTCTTTAACAATTAAATATTCTTTAACAACACTTTTAGTTAGAAATTTCATATATACCTAAACATACATTAAAAACATTGTACATTATACATTTAATACTTGCACTTTGGGTATATAGGAAATTAATCATGAAAGTAGAGTGATATATGAAATTAATCCTTGTTTAGATGCTACTTTTTTCTAAATGCTTATTTCTCAAGCATTTAGCATTTAGCCTTTATCATTTTTGTTTTGTTTAAATGCTACTTTTATAATTCCAAGTACATTAACAAACACGTTCTAACTACTACTGCTAGCTAACTACCATCATTCGTTTCACCAAACATAAATAGTTTATACAGGTGTGTCGACATTTAATAATGTGCAAAGTATATCATATGTTGGTTAATAACATTTATTTAGAGATAATCTTTATGTTGGAATTATGAAATCATGACAATCATATAAACATATAAATAATCGCAAAGCACGCAACGGAATACTAGAATCAAATGCTTGTAATTAATTAACCAAAACATAAAAGTAAGCCACATTTTAGCAATCCAAGCAAATACAAGATCAAATCAAGTAATAAACCTAATTAGGGTTTATTATGAATCGACTAACCCTTAAGTCGATTAGGGCAAGAATTAAATCCAAAAGGGATTTAAATATATGGTCTTGTACACACGTATTAGTAGCGATTCGATGCGAATGCTAGTTTCTTGATCACAATAACAAACCAAACACTTTTGTTTGAGCAAAACAAATCGTATCCCTAAGTATATAGGGGTGTACGATCGGCTAGGCACGAAGAGGAAGAAGAAGAAGAAGAGAAGTTAGGTTTTTTATGGAGTTCAAGATTAACACACAATGAATACAAGGGGTTAGATTTATAGTGTGTTAACTTAGAGTCCAAGTTAGATTAGGATTACCCTAATCCTAACCCAAACCGATCGGCCCCTTCATCCCAAAGGGATTCCGGAACCTTCTCTTGACTTATTTTACTTCTAGTCTTTCTCTTTAATATTTAACGACCGTTAGACCTTTTACCATTAAGTACTAATGACCGTTAAATATTTATTGTGAATTAATAATTAAATATAACTATTATATATTAATTATTAAACATCGATTCTCATACGTAAAGTGTGCAATCTCATAGTCTCGTGTTCGAATCTGGTCATACGTATATTAAATATATCCACGAACTAACACTTTCCTTATTTGTTGTTTCTCATAATTGGGTTAATTCTAATATTATCACAGACGCATTATTAAGCATCCGGTTCTTTAAACCGGTTGAACCGAGAATCGGTTAGACGCTCGGTTCAGTGTGCGATTCGGTTCTGAAAACATTGCTCAACCTATACAAAGTTCTTTATCGGTCCCACTTGTTCTTTCTTGTGGTTTTTCTATTATCTATATATTTGATTACTCATGCAAGATTGGCATGCTTGAAATGCTTTTTGAGATAAATGAGTTACAATAAATTCTCGAATAAGCTTCATTGCTTAGGATTAGTATGTTACTTCCTCCGTCTCAATTTATTAGTTCATTTTTAAATTGCACACAATTTTAAGTAAATTTCACTAACTACACTTTCTATCAATCAAAAGGAAAATGATTGGATGACCTAAAATATGTGAATAAATTCATGCCTAAATATGATGACGGCATGCAGGTTTAGGCATAACTTTAGGCACATCTTTAGGCCTCCCAATCACTTCTCGAATAAAAAATAATCTTTATCCACTTAAGTGTCTTTTGATTGGCTAACATACCAAAGTGAACAAGCATTTTAAGACAATCCAAAATAAAAACATGGACTAATAAATTGGGATGGATGAAGTATAAAGAAGCTAGCTTAGGACCCTCTAAATTAGGGGTGGCAACCGAGTCGTGTTCGTGTTGACCTATTCGGTTTGGCGTGTTGGCGGGTTAGTATAACCTCTACCCAAACACGACCCATTATTAATCGTGTCAAGAAATTCAACCCTAACCCGCACTTGCATAACACGTGTGTTAGGATTCGACACACGGTTAAGGTGGTTAAACCTTTGTTCTTTGTGTGTATGATATATTGAGTTAATATGATTAAGTATGCGGAATCTACTTAATCACACTTAGAAGGTTATTTGTGTTATGGAAATGGAACAGTTATGTTTGCTATATGACAATGAACAATGAAAGATTAACACCAAACGATTCAATATTATTTATGATAATAATACGAGTGATCTTGAGATATCACTAGGGTTACAACCTTGAATCTTAAGTTTCTATAACTTGTGATATTGTTGAGTTTGTTCTAGTTCTAACAGTTATGAAAGTTCTAAGTGTTTTTACAATATCAAAACAACTTATCGACACATAATATCGAGTCTAAGATCTTCTTTTATAGTCCAAGAAGATCTTTATAATATTGCTTAAAGTCTAGTCGAACTACTTGCTAACTTATCTTGAGAGTGTCAGTACATAAGATACAACATGTATCTGTGTACACAACTTGTTAACTAAGCACATGGGGTAAGATATTATCTACCGTATATTGTTGACCAAAATACACATAATATCTTTTCATACTTATCCACTCAGCAGCAGCAATGAGTTAAAGCTATCAGCAGAAATGAGTTAACGCTAGCAGCAGGAATGAGATAATGCTATCAGCAGAAATAGATGCACTAGCAGCAGCATCAACCAGCAGCATTATCATCAGTAGAAACAATACACTACCAGCAGGAATGATACACTACCAGCAGGAACACACTTGTAGTATTTCCCGATTCTTGAACTTCAGAATATTTAATTCCCAACAACGTGTAGCCCATTTTTGACCCGTTTAACCTGTTTAAATAAATAGGTCAAATAGTGAATAAGGTTGGTAGTTTGTTTATTTAACTAGTTTAAATGCAAAATTGATATAAGCGTCAATTTTTATGATATATCAGGTATAATCGTAATTCAATCGTATTAAGTACATAAGACAATACATTTAATCCACATCCAACATAAAAAGGCATGTTATATATTTTATTTTTAGAGTCTTATATACTTAAACGGGTTCACGGGTTGACCTGTTTAATATTTACTCAACCCAAACACGACCCATTTATTAAACGGGTTAGACGGGTTGACCTGTTTTTGACCCAAACATGTTTATCCTCAACCCAAACCTGTTTAACTTCGTGTCGGGTTCGTGTCGTTTATCGTGTCGTGTCGAGAATTGCCACCCCTACTCTAAATCATGTTGTCTGAGGGCGAATTAGATTTTAATTGCTAACTCAAAAACTTTAGTGTTGTTTACAAGATTTTTCATACTAATCAAGCAAGACAGAACTTTTTATATTACATGGTTCCACTTTTGATCAAACACCAGAGGCTTTTTTTTTCCCTCAAGTAAAGAAAAAAATGTTTAAGTTACTAGTCTAACTCATGCTATGGTTTGAACCTAACCAATTTCAAATCGAAACCATACCAATAAAATAAGGTTATGTATCTGTACCCGTATTTCAGATTTTCACCAACAAACCAAAATTCACATAGACAATCAAAACCCGCAGATGTGATTACTGTTAATAACTTCAGCAATTATAATTTATATGTTTAATTATATGTAGGGCTGTAAATGAACTGAATGTTCAGTTCAGTGAACATTTCATGAACCATTCGGTAAAAAGTTCGTTTATGTTCGTTTATTTATTAAATAAAAGAACATGAACAATATTTTACGTTCGTTTAGTTAAATAAACGAACATGAACAAAATTCGTGTCCGTTCATTTATGTTCGTGAATGTCCGATTATGCGTTTATTAACGTTCATTTATGTTCATTTATTTGTTTATGTTCGTATATCATATATTTTAATTGTATACTTTTAAAATAGGTTTGTTTAAACAAAACAATACTTATAAAAACAAAACATTATGCATAATTTAATAAAGTTTTTGTTTGTTTTTACGTTCATTTACGTTCGGTCGTTTATGTTCGTTAGGGTTTGTTTAGTGTATTAATAAACAAACATAAACGAACATAAACAACTCATTTTCTTTATAAACGAACATGAACTAGAAAAGTCGTCCATTTAAGCGTCCGTGTCCGTTTATTTGTCCGGTTAAAATTGAACGAACGAACATGAACGAGACTCCGTTCGTGTTCGTCCGGTTTGTTTACAGCCCTAATTATATGTGTTAAAGATCGTACTATTAAACAATCACACGATGACTACAATAACATACTTTATATATAAGTATTGCAGGCCTAATCGGTGCTTAAATAAAAACTAAACAGGGCATGCTTATTGAGAATGTTTATGATCGTAAGCTCAAACATATATTAGTGGTTTTATAAAGGTATTGTGGGATTATCTGGACGAGAACAAAGCATTATATGTCACGACAACGTCCGTAACCAGTATGTTGATTTCTGACTCTATCGATCTATTTATACTTTTTTGATGTTGGCAGTTGATTCAACGACGTAAATGTTATTTCAGATCAATGAAAGCTCAGTTATGCTAATCTTCCTTTACGCATAGGCTAATTTCTAGATGGATGCCAGCAAACGATTCTATTGAACTCGCTACAACTAAAAAGCTACCACCTTTTACTCTTAAACGCACGATAAACTTAAAAGCTACAAACTTTCTTTCTAAAACTCACGTTAATAACATAAAAATACAAGAAGAAATGATAAAAGTCGCAACTTCTAAGCTTAAATGATAAAACAACGACATAACTAAGACCTACAACTTTGTTTGGCGGATGATACCACTTGTAACACTAAGAATCCTATTCGAACCAACTATATCCTACAACTAAGCTACTATATTTAAATGTGACACTCAATGGAATAATGCATAGATGAAGAGAAGAGAGGCGTATGAAATACTTTAACTTTTAACCGAATGTTTATTAAGAAACCATGAGAGAACAAACAAAGATAAAACACACACCTACACACTCTCACCTACACAAGACTAAGAGGCACACAAAATAAGTGGTGAGAGTGTGTATTTATAGAGTTGGTGTGTCACCCTAGTTGGCTCAAACATGGGCTTGGTGGGCTTTGTGTTGGATTTGGGCTTATGGACATTACTTTAGCGTTTCTACTTAAAGTCCAACACAAAGCCTTACAATACTATTCTTTTTACATCAAGTCGACACACACTAGTACAATACAAATGACCATCACTTGACTAAAAATATAAATGCTAACACCGATCGGTTGGATGCTGTCTGATTTGCCAAACTTCATCATTGAGTATTGCTTCTTCATACGAACGATTCTAGATCCTTCATACATTGTTTCTAGTCCCTTCTTGTCTGCTTGGAGGCCAAGTTGTAATATTAATGACCCTAGGCTTAAGAGTAGTAAAAATAGAACCATTTGTGAAGTGTTAAGAGAGGCTATTCTTAATTAATCCACTACCACTCATCATAATACTCTCTCAAAAGTCCTAAATTCGTCCTTAGAAGTCCAGGAAGCTTTGGAGGGTCAAGAAGTCAACATTTGGAAGTCAAATCATCAAGAAGTCAACACCAATACTTTGGTATCATTACTTTATCATTTGTAATCTATTTCCAATCATTATAAGACTTTCAATTATGGTTTTGAATGTTCAAAGTTCTGAGTTTATGTTCATGTTTGCTATGAGTGGCTAGTGCCTTTGTGCACTTGTTTAGATGAGGTATATTACTTGAGGTATATTACTTAATGATTTGCTTATGATTGTGATAACATGTTTTAATTCAATTTCAAGTCAATTCTAAGATCCAATTGTGGTTAAGTTTCATAGTGACATTTGTTAATCAAGTTTGACTAGTTAGTAATAATAAAGGTCGAAAGAGTTATTGTTATTTAACTAGTTATAATCATTTGTCTATGAATGATTTTTTCCCCATTACTCTTTATTAAACAAAGGAACTTAATTGTGGTTTTAATAAGAATACTGTGAAAATGTACAGGGTGGTGAATACGTTTACCGTTTTAAATTCTTAAAACTTGTTGTATCAAATTTCCGTCTAAGCTTGTTCTAATATGAAAGATGTTAAGTGTAGTTTATGATCAGTATACACTTAACCAAGTTGTCACATATGTGTGATCAACAAATCACAAAACAAGCGAACATATATAATGCAAACATAAAGTAAAGCGATAAGTAAAAGAAAGCGCAAACCGAACACGATGATTTATAGTGGTTCGGTCACGGAGCTCCTCTCCGCCCTACTCCACTCCCCGAGTACCCAACTCGAGAGTTACTTCACTAGATCAACAACCTCCCTTCTCGGCGGAAAAAACCTTACACACGTCGCTTACACTTTTTCCGGTACAAAGCTAAATACCGGGTTCTAGTTCGAGGTAGAACCAACCTAATCGGTGCTTAAATAAAAACTAAACAGGGCATGCTTATTGAGAATGTTTATGATCGTAAGCTCAAACATATATTAGTGGTTTTATACAGGTATTGTGGGATTATCTGGACGAGAACAAAGCATTATATGTCACGACAACGTCCGTAACCAGTATGTTGATTTCTGACTCTATCGATCTATTTATACTTTTTTGATGTTGGTAGTTGATTCAACGACATAAATGTTATTTCAGATCAATGAAAGCTCAGTTATGCTAATCTTCCTTTACGCATAGGCTAATTTCTAGATGGATGCCACCAAACGATTCTATTGAACTCGCTACACCAAACAATACAAGTTAGGATATTAACGTTTAATCTATCAGAAAATAAATTACCAAAACAAAGCCACCAGGAAAGATCATTTTCCTCTACCATTCATGGATCAAATGCTTGAGAGACTAGCAGGGAACAAGTACTTTTGTTTTCTTGATGGTTTTTTAGGATATTTCCAAATTCCTATTGATCCTGCCGATCAAGAAAAGACTACATTCACATATCCTTTTGGAACTTACGCTTACAGGCGTATGCCTTTCGGTCTTTGTAATGCACCCGTAACTTTTCAAAGGTGTATGATTGCAATATTCCAAGACATGCTTGAAACATCTATGGATGTTTTCATGGATGACTTTTCAGTTTTTCGAGAATCATTTGAAGTTTGCCTTTCTAATCTCGATAAAATGCTTGAAAGATGTGAAGTTGCACATCTTGTTCTCAACTAGGAAAAATGTCATTTTATGGTGACTGAAGGAATTATGCTCGGACACAAAATTTCCAGTGCAGGAATGGAGGTTGACAAAGCAAAAATCGATGTTATCACCAAATTACCACCTCCAACCAACGTTAAAGCCGTTAGAAGTTTTCTAGGTCATGCCGGTTTCTACCGTCGTTTCATCAAAGATTTTTCAAAAATATCTCGTCCCATGACGAAACTTCTTGAAAAAGATTCTGTTTTTGACTTTAATGCGGATTGCATGAAGGCATTCGAAACATTGAAAACCCAACTGACTAGTGCACCCATTATGGTTTCACCTAATTGGTCACTACCATTCGAGCTCATGTGCGATGCAAGTGACTTTGCTGTTGGAGCTGTGTTAGGACAACGTGAAGGAAAACATTTTCGTCCTATATACTTTGCCAGCAAAGCACTTAATAATGCTCAACAAAATTATACGGTTACGGAGAAAGAATTGTTAGCCGTTGTTTTTGCTTTCGACAAATTCAGATCTTATCTTGTGCTTTCAAAAACGATTGTGTTTACTGATCACTCAGCGCTCAAATATCTGTTTACCAAACAAGATGCAAAACCACGTCTTATCCGATGGATTTTGCTACTCCAAGAATTTGACATAGAAATCAAAGATAAGAAAGGAGCAGAAAATCTAGCTGCTGATCATTTGTCTCGTCTCGAAAATCCAAATTTGGAAGAGTTAAAGGAAGATGAAATTGACGATTATTTCCCTGATGAAACTCTCATGATTGTTGACTCAAATGATGAAAAAGAAATCCCTTGGTTTGCAGATTTTGCAAATTATCTCGTTGGAGGAATTCTCAAGAAAGGATTAACTCATGCCCAACGAAGTAAATTCTTTTCAGAACTAAAATAATATTATTGGGAAGAGCCTTATCTTTTCAAGATGTGTCCCGATGGGATGATCAGAAGATGTGTTTATGGTTCTGAAACAAGAAAAATTATTGATGAATGCCATCATGGCCCGACTGGGGGACACTATGGTCTTTCCACCACAGCTAAAAAAGTTTTTGATGATGGATTCTATTGGCCGACAATTTTAAAAGAAGCTCATACTCTGGTTCAAAACTGCGATGCTTGCCAAAGATCCGGTAGTCTTTCTCGTAGAGATGAAATGCCTCAAAAGAGCATTCAAGTCTGCGAAATATTCGATATTTGGGGAATCGATTTTATGGGACCATTTCCTAAATCGCACAAATACGAATACATTCTCGTTGCTATTGATTACGTTTCCAAATGGGCTGAAGCCGAAGCTCTACCCACGAATGATGCTCGAGTTCTTGTTAATTTTCTCAAAAAGCTTTTCGCTCGTTATGGAATTCCTAAAGCTTTAATAAGTGATCGAGGAAGCCATTTCTGTAATAGACAAATGGAGAAAATTATGAAACCATATGGAGTTCATCATCGTTTTGCTAGAGCTTATCATCAACAGACCAGTGGTCAAGTCGAAAACACCAACAGAGCCATAAAAAGAATGCTCGAGAAAATGGTCAAAGATAATCCTGTCGTTTGGTCGAGAAAACTAGATAATGCTCTGTGGGCGTTTCGTATGGCTTACAAAACTCCAATTGGTACGACACCATACAGACTTTTGTATGGAAAAACCTGTCATTTGTCATTCGAAATTGAACATCGCGCATACTGGGCACTCTGAAACTATAATCCTGATCTCAAAATAGCTGGAGAAAAGCGATTTTTGCAATTGCATGAACTCGATGAACTAAGACTCCAAACTTATGAATACTCCAAACTTTACAAAGCTAGAATAAAAGCTTATCATGATAGAAAGCTTTGAATTCGGAAAGAATTCAAAGCTGGAGACAAGGTTCTGCTTTTTAATACGAAATACAAGTTTAAATCTCCTAAGCTAAAACTGAGATGGTTCGGACCTTATATAGTGAAACATGGATTTCCGTCTGGATATGTTGAGTTATATGACAAGCAAGGTGGAAGTTTCATTGTTAATGGTCACCGAATTAAATTGTACTACGATAAGGAGCAAATGAACGAGATTTCTATCAAAGAGATTCCGCCTGAATCAGAATATAAATCTATCACATTTCTGACACCTTTTCCAACCGATTACAAGGAAAATTTTGAATTTATCTATGATGTTCTTCCTACAGTTTAGGAAACAGCAAAGTTGTACAGCATTGATGAAACTGGGGACGAAATAGTGATAGAAAACGTGGTGTATGTTCCCAAATTCTCAAAGTAGAAACCAAAAATTACACCAACGTAGAGAGGAAGTTTGAGTCTGGCTGATGACTCGTTAATAAAACAAGCGCTTCTCGGGAGGCAACCCGTGTGTTTGCTATTTTTACTTTCTATTTTTATTTTCTAAGTGATTAACACCCCAAAGTTTTTCTAAGACCTTAGTTGAACTTAAGTGTGGGGGTGTATCACCGATTTTTAATAAAACGTAGAAATATTTTCATGTGTTTGTTTGTTTTGTTTGTTTTTAAGATTACTGCAGGTAATGATTACTAAGCAAGGAGACTTGGATCAAAGAATAATATAGAGCACGGAAAATATGGTTTATTCTCTTATTTCCCTATTTTCATTCCTTAAAGTCGTTTATCACATTGAGGACAAAGCTTAACTTAAGTGTGGGGGTGAATAGGAAAATAAGAATAGATTGTAAATTTTGAGGTAGATTTTTTAATTTTGTTTGCCCTTGTGATCTAGTTATTTGTCATTTTAAGGATAATATAATAGATTAACTAGATCAATCCACTGGTAAAACCTGTAATTTTTAAAAAAAATTGAGATGTGTCCCGATTAATATTGCAATCCATTATGGGATCGATAACATCAGCTAGCACATTTTATAGCCCTTCCAACTAAAGTGTGAGGATTTGAGCCTGTTTCGTATTTAGCATACATCTTTTATGCTTTGATTCTTTTGCTATGAGTGTGCCGGTGATTTTATCTATTCTAGAACTTGTGCTTGTAAATCATTACGAGACCGTTGTGAGATCACATTTCTTGTGTGATATAAGTGTATATGCGTGATAAGAGGCAACCTTAGGATTTAACCCAAATAGCCTTCCGTATTGATATTTAGCTAGTTACACTGACTAGTTAACCACCAATATAAACCCTATTGTTAGCGTTCATCTTTAACGCTAGATACCCCTAGTTACACCATCTGAGCCTATCCTTTTATTTTTTATTTTATAAAATCCAGAAAAATACAAAAAGATTTTACACTTTTTAGCCTAGCCTTACCCTTAGTCAAGTCTTGGTTGGTTGCTAGCTATTTGGAAAGATGGATGTTATGTGGGAAATCATGAAAGTTCGAAGAAAGTTGTAAACTCCAGAAACAGTTATCAAAGTGAAGTGAGAAAAAAGCCATCGAAACTATAAGATGGCAAGTGAATGAGTTTATGTTATGTTAAAAAAAAAAGAAAAAGAAAAAAAAGTCTTCGCAACTATAAGTTGACAAGAATAGCCAATGAGCTATTGAAGAATGTTTTGATCGATCAGGTATGGAGTTTTTCAAGATTGCATGATAGCGGTTCGAAAGTAGCTAGCAACAATTGGTTAGTAGACTTTGACTATTCTGTATATTCTTTATCATCAACCTTCTCTAAATAACGGAATGTCTAACTAATTTATACAAACTACTAGATATTCCCTTGTCGAAGTATTTTGCACACTTATACAAGTGAGAAAATACCGAGTCCGCGATCCTTTGTTGTTGTAGAAATTCCGTTCGAATCAGATTTATAAAACTTATTTAAGTTGTAAAGCGTTTAAATGAACTGCGAGGACCTGTTCAGCCAATAACGGAAAGTCTGCCAAGCTGTTTGCGATAAGGGACCAAAGTTGACAACTTGCGAAAATTATTCAATCTGCCACAATTTCGATAAAGGACCAGAATTGCCAATTAGCGATAGTTGTCACAAATTCGATAATGGACCAGATTTGCCAATTAGCGATAGTTGTCACAAATTCGATAAGGGGCAATTTACAATTGCGATAAGAGCTGTCTCACAATTGCGATAAAGCAGAGTTGCACAATTGCGATAAAGAGGAGTTGGCACAATTTCGATAAAATGGTTTCCCACAATTTCGATAAACCCTCTTTTTTATCTAAATTGTTATACAAGTACTTATATTTTTCCATGTCGATGAACCACTTTTTATCACAAGTCTTATACAAGATATGTGATAAAAACTCCAACGCAATGAAGATTCGAACCTTAGCCTTTTGTGGCACTTTTTTCTCAATGCAACAACTTCAAACTTCACGTAAAATTTGTAGAACCCACGACTTTTTATCACAAACACACGTTTAACACAAAAAGCTCACAACTTTTTTCTTAAAACTGACATTAAACACAAAAAGCTTTAAACTTTATATCTTAAACTCACGTTCCAACTAAAAAGCTACCACCTTTTACTCTTAAACGCACGATAAACTTAAAAGCTACAAACTATCTTTCTAAAACTCACGTTAATAACATAAAAATACAAGAAGAAATGATAAAAGTCGCAACTTCTAAGCTTAAATGATAAAACAACGACATAACTAAGACCTACAACTTTGTTTGGCGGATGATACCACTTGTAACACTAAGAATCCTATTCGAACCAACTATATCCTACAACTAAGCTACTATATTTAAACGTGACACTCAAAGGAATAATGCATAGATGAAGAGAAGAGAGGCGTATGAAATACTTTAACTTTTAACCGAATGTTTATTAAGAAACCATGAGAGAACAAACAAAGATAAAACACACACCTACACACTCTCACCTATACAAGACTAAGAGGCACAAAAAATAAGTGGTGAGAGTGTGTATTTATAGAGTTGGTGTGTCACCCTAGTTGGCTCAAACATGGGCTTGGTGGGATTTGTGTTGGATTTGGGCTTATGGACATTACTTTAGCATTTTTACTTAAAGTCCAACACAAAGCCTTACAATACTATTCTTTTTACATCAAGTCGACACACACTAGTACAATACAAATGACCATCACTTGACTAAAAATATAAATGCAAACACCGATCGGTTGGATGTTGTCTGATTTGCCAAACTTCATCATTGAGTATTGCTTCTTCATACGAACGATTCTAGATCCTTCATACATTGTTTCTAGTCCCTTCTTGTCTGCTTGGAGGCCAAGTTGTATCATTAATGACCCTGGGCTTGAGAGTAGTAAAAATAGAACCATTTTTGAAGTGTTAAGAGAGGCTATTCTTAATTAATCCACTACCACTCATCATAATACTCTCTAAAAAGTCCTAAATTCGTCCTTAGAAGTCCAGGAAGATTTGGAGAGTCAAGAAGTCAACATTTGGAAGTCAATTCGTCAAGAAGTCAAAACCAATACTTTGGTATCATTACTTTATCGTTTGTAATCTATTTCCAATCATTATAAGACTTTCAATTATGGTTTTGAATGTTCAAAGTTCTGAGTTTATGTTCATGTTTGCTATGAGTGGCTAGTGCCTTTGTGCACTTGTTTAGATGAGGTATATTACTTGAGGTATATTACTTAATGATTTGCTTATGATTGTGATAACATTTTTTAATTCAATTTCAAGTCAATTCTAAGATCCAATTGTGGTTAAGTTTCATAGTGACATTTGTTAATCAAGTTTGACTAGTTAGTAATAATAAAGGTCGAAAGAGTTATTGTTATTTAACTAGTTTTAATCATTTGTCTATAAATGATTTTTTTCCCCATTACTCTTTATTAAACAAAGGAACTTAATTGTGGTTTTAATAAGAATACTGTGAAAACGTACAGGGGGGTGAATACGTTTACCGTTTTAAATTCTTAAAACTTGTTGTATCAAATTTTCGTCTAAGCTTGTTCTAATATGAAAGATGTTAAGTGTAGTTTATGATCAGTATACACTTAACCAAGTTGTCACATATGTATGATCAACAAATCACAAAACAAGCGAACATATATAATGCAAACATAAAGTAAAGCGTTAAGTAAAAGAAAGCGCAAACCGAACACGATGATTTATAGTGGTTCGGTCACGGAGCTCCTCTCCGCCCTACTCCACTCCTCGAGTAACCAACTCGAGAGTTACTTCACTAGATCAACAACCTCCCTTCTCGGCGGATAAAACCTTACACACGTCGCTTACACTTTTTCCGGTAAAAAGCTAAATACCGGGTTCTAGTTCGAGGTAGAACCAACCTAATCGGTGCTTAAATAAAAACTAAACAGGGCATGCTTATTGAGAATGTTTATGACCGTAAGCTCAAACATATATTAGTGGTTTTATACAGGTATTGTGGGATTATCTGGACGAGAACAAAGCATTATATGTCACGACAACGTCCATAACCAGTACGTTGATTTCTGACTCTATAGATCTATTTATACTTTTTTGATGTTGGCAGTTGATTCAACGACGTAAATGTTATTTCAGATCAATGAAAGCTCAGTTATGCTAATCTTCCTTTACGCATAGGCTAATTTCTAGATGGATGCCACCAAACGATTCTATTGAACTCGCTACAGCTAATGCTAGTCACGTATAGTTGCCATTTCCTAAATTCCTTGTCTTTTTTAAAGTGAACAATACAAGTTAGGATATTAACGTTTAATCTATCAGAAAATAAATTACCAAAACAAAGCCACCAGGAAAGATCATTTTCCTCTACCATTCATGGATCAAATGCTTGAGAGACTAGCAGGGAACAAGTACTTTTGTTTTCTTGATGGTTTTTTAGGATATTTCCAAATTCCTATTGATCCTGCCGATCAAGAAAAGACTACATTCACATGTCCTTTTGGAACTTACGCTTACAGGCGTATGCCTTTCGGTCTTTGTAATGCACCCGTAACTTTTCAAAGGTGTATGATTGCAATATTCCAAGACATGCTTGATACATCTATGGAAGTTTTCATGGATGACTTTTCAGTTTTTCGAGAATCATTTGAAGTTTGCCTTTCTAATCTCGATAAAATGATTGAAAGATGTGAAGCTGCACATCTTGTTCTCAACTAGGAAAAATGTCATTTTATGGTGACTGAGGGAATTGTGCTCGGACACAAAATTTCCAGTGCAGGAATGAAGGTTGACAAAGCAAAAATCGAGGTTATCACCAAATTACCACCTCCAACCAACGTTAAAACCGTTAGAAGTTTTCTAGATCATGCCGGTTTCTACCGTCGTTTCATTAAAGATTTTTCAAAAATATCTCGTCCCATGACGAAACTTCTTGAAAAAGATTCTGTTTTTGACTTTAATGCGGATTGCATGAAGGCATTCGAAACATTGAAAACCCAACTGACTAGTGCACCCATTATGGTTTCACCTAATTGGTCACTACCATTCGAGCTCATGTGCGATGCAAGTGACTTTGCTGTTGGAGTTGTGTTAGGACAACGTGAAGGAAAACATTTTCGTCCTATATACTTTGCCAGCAAAGCACTTAATAACGCTCAACAAAATTATATGGTTACGGAGAAAGAATTGTTAGCCGTTGTTTTTGCTTTCGACAAATTCAGATCTTATCTTGTGCTTTCAAAAACGATTGTGTTTACTGATCACTCAGCGCTCAAATATCTGTTTACCAAACAAGATGCAAAACCGCGTCTTATCCGATGGATTTTGCTACTCCAAGAATTTGACATAGAAATCAAAGATAAGAAAGGAGCAGAAAATCTAGCTGCTGATCATTTGTCTCGTCTCAAAAATCCAAATTTGGAAGAGTTAAAGGAAGATGAAATTGACGATTATTTCCCTGATGAAACTCTCATGATTGTTGACACAAATGATGAAAAAGAAATCCCGTGGTTTGCAGATTTTGCAAATTATCTCGTTGGAGGAATTCTCAAGAAAGGATTAACTCATGCCCAACGAAGTAAATTCTTTTCCGAACTAAAACACTATTATTGGGAAGAGCCTTATCTTTTCAAGATGTGTCCCGATGGGATGATCAGAAGATGTGTTTATGGTTCTGAAACAAGAAAAATTCTTGATGAATGCCATCATGGCCCGACTGGGGGACACTATGGTCTTTCCACCACAGCTAAAAAAGTTTTTGATGTTGGATTCTATTGGCCGACAATTTTCAAAGAAGCTCATACTCTGGTTCAAAACTGCGATGCTTGCCAAAGATCCGGTAGTCTTTCGCGTAGAGATGAAATGCCTCAAAAGAGCATTCAAGTCTGCCAAATATTCGATATTTGGGGAATCGATTTTATGGGACCATTTTCTAAATCGCACAAATACGAATACATTCTTGTTGCTATTGATTACATTTACAAATGGGCTGAAGCCGAAGCTCTACCCACGAATGATGCTCGAGTTGTTGTTAATTTTCTCAAAAAGCTTTTCGCTCGTTATGGAATTCCTAAAGCTTTAATAGGTGATCGAGGAAGCCATTTCTGTAATAGACAAATGGAGAAAATTATGAAACCATATGGAGTTCATCAACGTTTTGCTAGAGCATATCATCCACAGACCAGTGGTCAAGTCGAAAACACCAACAGAGCCTTAAAAAGAATACTCGAGAAAACAGTCAAAGATAATCCTGTCGTTTGGTCGAGAAAACTAGATGATGCTCTGTGGGCGTTTCGTATGGCTTACAAAACTCCAATTGTTACGACACCATACAGACTTTTGTATGGAAAAACCTGTCATTTGTCATTCAAAATTGAACATCGCGCATACTGGGCACTCCGAAACTATAATCCTGATTCCAAAATAGCTGGAGAAAAGCGATTTTTGCAATTGCATGAACTCGATGAACTAAGACTCCGAGCTTATTAATACTCCAAACTTTACAAAGCTAGAACAAAAGCTTATCATGATAGAAAGCTTAGAATTAGGAAAGAATTCAAAGCTGGAGACAAGGTTCTGCTTTTTAATACGAAATACAAGTTTAAATCTCCTAAGCTAAAACTGAGATGGTTCGGACCTTATATAGTGAAACATGGATTTCCGTCTGGATATGTTGAGTTATATGACAAGCAAGGTGGAAGTTTCATTGTTAATGGTCACCGAATTAAATTGTACTACGATAAGGAGCAAATGAACGAGACTTCTATCAAAGAGAGAATCCGCCTGAATCAGAATATAAATCTATCACATTTCTGACACCTTTTCCAACCGATTACAAGGAAAGTTTTGAATTTATCTATGATGTTCTTCCTACAGTTTGGGAAACAGAAAAGTTGTACAGCATTGATGAAACTGTGGACGAAATAGTGATAGAAAACGTGGTGTATGTTCCCAAATTCTCAAAGTAGAAACCAAAAATTACACCAACGTAGAGAGGAAGTTTGAGTCTGGCTGATGACTCGCTAATAAAACAAGCGCTTCTCAGGAGGCAACCCGTGTGTTTGCTATTTTTACTTTCTATTTTTATTTTCTAAGTGATTAAGAGCTTAGTTGAACTTAAGTTTGGGGGAGTATCACTGATTTTTAATAAAACGTAGAAATATTTTCGTGTGTTTGTTTGTTTTGTTTTTTTTAAGATTACTGCAGGTAATGATTACTAAGCAAGGAGAATTGGATCAAAGAATAATATAGAGCACGGAAAATATGGTTTATTCTCTTATTTCCCAATTTTCATTCCTTAAAGTCGTTTATCACATTGAGGACAATGCTTAACATAAGTGTGGGGGGTGAATAGGAAAATAAGAATAGATTGTAAATTTTTAGGTAGATTTTTTAATTTTGTTTGCCCTTGTGATCTAGTTATTTGTCATTTTAAGGATAATATAATAGATTAACTGGATCAATCCACTGGTAAAACCTGTAATTTAAAAAAAAAATTGAGATGTGTTCCGATTAATATTGCAATCCATTATGGGATCGATAACATCAGCTAGCACATTTTATAGCCCTTCCAACTAAAGTGTGAGGATTTGAGCCTGTTTCGTATTTAGCATACATCTTTTATGCTTTAATTCTTTTGCTATGAGTGTGCCGGTGATTTTATCTATTCTAGAACTTGTGCTTGTAAATCATTATGAGACCGTTGTGAGATCACATTTCTTGTGTGATATAAGTGTATATGCGTGATAAGAGGCAACCTTAGGATTTAACCCAAATTGCCTTCCGTATTGATATTTAGCTAGTTACACTGACTAGTTAACCACCAATATAAACCCTATTGTTAGCGCTCATCTTTAACGCTAGATACCCCTAGTTACACCGTCTGAGCCTATCCTTTTATTTTTTATTTTATAAAATCCAGAAAAATACAAAAAGATTTTACACTTTTTAGCCTAGCCTTACCCTTAGTCAAATCTTGGTTGGTTGCTAGCTATTTGGAAAGATGGATGTTATGTGGGAAATCATGAATGTTCGAAGAAAGTTGTAAACTCCAAAAACAGTTATTAAAGTGAAGTGAGAAAAAAGTCATCGCAACTATAAGATGACAAGTGAATGAGTTTATGTTATGTTAAAAAAAAAAGAAAAAGAAAAAAAAGTCTTCACAACTATAAGTTGACAAGGATAGCCAATGAGCTATTGAATAATGTTTTGATCGATCAGGTATGGAGTTTTTCAAGATTGCATGATAGCGGTTCGAAAGTAGCTAGCAACAATTGGTTAGTAGACTTTGACCATTCTGTATATTCTTTATCATCAACCTTCTCTAAATAACGGAATGTCTAACTAATTTATACAAACTACTAGATATTCCCTTGTCGAAGTATTTTGCACATTTATACAAGTGAGAAAATATCAAGTCCGCGATCCTTTGTTGTTGTAGAAATTACGTTCGAATCAGATAATTAAAACTTATTTAAGTTGTAAAGCATTTAAATGAATTGCGAGGACCAGTTCAGCCAATAATGGAAATTCTGCCAAGCTGTTTGCGATAAGGGACCAAAGTTGACAACTTGCGAAAGTTATTCAATCTGCCACAATTTCGATAAAGGACCAGAATTGCCAATTAGCGATAGTTGTCACAAATTCAATAATGGACCAGATTTGCCAATTAGCGATAGTTGTCACAAATTCGATAAGGGGAAATTTACAATTGCGATAAGAGCTGTCTCACAATTGCGATAAAGCAGAGTTGCACAATTGCGATAAAGAGGAATTGGCACAATTTCGATAAAATGGTTTCCCACAATTTCGATAAACCCTCTTTTTTATCTAAATTCTTATACAAGAACTTATATTTTTCCGTGTCGATGAACCACTTTTTATCACAAGTCCTATAAAAGATATGTGATAAAAACTCCAACGCAATGAAGATTCGAACCTTAGCCTTTTGTAGCACTTTTTTCTCAATGCAACAACTTCAAACTTCACGTAAAATTTATAGAACCCACGACTTTTTATCACAAACACACGTTTAACACAAAAAGCTCACAACTTTTTTCTTAAAACTGATGTTAAACACAAAAAGCTTTAAACTTTATATCTTAAACTCACGTTCCAACTAAAAAGCTACCACCTTTTACTCTTGAATGCACGATAAACTTAAAAGCTGCAAACTTTCTTTCTAAAACTCACGTTAATAACATAAAAATACTAGAAGAAATGATAAAAGTCGCAACTTCTAAGCTTAAATGATAAAACAACGACATAACTAAGACCTACAACTTTGTTTGGCGGATGACACGACTTGTAACACTAAGAATCCTATTCGAACCAACTATATCCTACAACTAAGCTACTATATTTAAATGTGACACTCAAAGGAATAATGCATAGATGAAGAGAAGAGAGGCGTATGAAATACTTTAACTTTTAACCGAATGTTTATTAAGAAACCATGAGAGAGCAAACAAAGATAAAACATACACCTACACACTCTCACCTACACAAGACTAAGAGGCACACAAAATAAGTGGTGAGAGTGTGTATTTATAGAGTTGGTGTGTCACCCTAGTTGGCTCAAACATGGGCTTGGTGGGCTTTGTGTTGGATTTGGGCTTATGGACATTACTTTAGCGTTTCTACTTAAAGTCCAACACAAAGCCTTACAATACTATTCTTTTTACATCAAGTCGACACACACTAGTACAATACAAACGACCATCACTTGACTAAAAATATAAATGCTAACACCGATTGGTTGGATGCTTTCTGATTTGCCAAACTTCATCATTGAGTATTGCTTCTTCATAGAACGATTCTAGATCCTTCATACATTGTTTCTAGTCCCTTCTTGTCTGCTTGGAGGCCAAGTTGTATCATTAATGACCCTAGGCTTGAGAGTAATAAAAATAGAACCATTTGTGAAGTGTTAAGAGAGGCTATTCTTAATTAATCCACTACCACTCATCATAATACTCTCTAAAAAGTCCTAAATTCGTCCTTAGAAGTCCAGGAAGCTTTGGATAGTCAAGAAGTCAACATTTGGAAGTCAAATCATCAAGAAGTCAAAACCAATACTTTGGTATCATTACTTTATCATTTGTAATCTATTTATAATCATTATAAGACTTTCAATTATGGTTTTGAATGTTCAAAGTTCTGAGTTTATGTTCATGTTTGCTATGAGTGGCTAGTGCCTTTGTGCACTTGTTTAGATGAGGTATATTACTTGAGGTATATTACTTAATGATTTGCTTATGATTGTGATAACATGTTTTAATTCAATTTCAAGTCAATTCTAAGATCCAATTGTGGTTAAGTTTCATAGTGACATTTGTTAATCAAGTTTGACTAGTTAGTAATAATAAAGGTTGAAAGATTTATTGTTATTTAACTAGTTATAATCATTTGTCTATGAATGATTTTTTTCCCCATTACTCTTTATTAAATAAAGGAACTTAATTGTGGTTTTAATAAGAATACTGTGAAAACGTACAGGGGGGGGGGGGTGAATACGTTTACCGTTTTAAATTCTTAAAACTTGTTGTATCAAATTTCCGTCTAAGCTTGTTCTAATATGAAAGATATTAATTGTAGTTTATGATTGGTATACACTTAACCAAGTTGTCACATATGCATGATCAACAAATCACAAAACAAGCGAACATATATAATGCAAACATAAAGTAAAGCGATAAGTAAAAGAAAGCGCAAACCGAACATGATGATTTATAGTGGTTCGGTCACGGAGCTCCTCTCCGCCCTACTCCACTCCCCGAGTACTCAACTCGAGAGTTACTTCACTAGATCAACAACCTCCCTTCTCGGCGGAGAAAACCTTACACACGTCGCTTACACTTTTTCCGGTACAAAGCTAAATACCGGGTTCTAGTTCGAGGTAGAACCAACCTAACGTCGCCTATACAATTACCGACACTAAGCTAGATGTCGAGTTCTTTACCAAGGGTACAACCACTCCCTATGTCGCTTAACCTTTTTTCGGTACTAAGCTAGATACCGAGTTCTTTACACGGGTACAACCACTCCCGCTATGTTTTATGGCCCAACATAGAAACCTTGTGTTTTATGGCACAAACACATAAACCACCTAATCTAATATGAATGGATTACAATGATGATCCATGACATAAATGGGTCATGGATATGAATGGCTAATCTAAATGAACTTCCATTGATAGGAAGCCTTCAATGTATGAAGATCACAAGCTCCCTAAACTTGTTGTGATGGATCTTCATGTATGCAAGTGAGATCTACATGAGCTTCTCAAATGAGAAATCTTCTTGGTGGATCAGGAAGTATGCTATGGATGATGTCTCATGATCTTGAGCTTGCTTCACAGGATCACTAACAATGTATGCTTACAACATAATGAAAGTTAGTAACATTATGATCATTATGTTAAGGGTGATTAATGTATGGATCTACATGGTTTTCTACTGATCTAAGTGTGTGATTAATGTATGGTCTAATAGGTCGGTGCAGGCCAACTAATAGATTTCCAAATCTTTCCAAATCTTGCACAATCTTTCCATATCTTTGTCAAGTCACATCAAGATCTTTCAAAGTCAACTTAGTAGCTTGAAGATCTATACAAGATATTACCTAAATCTTTCCATATCTACCAAAGTCAACTTTGTTACTTAAGATGCGTGGTTTTGCGACCTTACAATAGGTTTTACCTCTCGAGGGATCTCGAGAAGCTTGCAATCCCCACCAGGCAGTGTACCTGACCGATGTAGTATAGTGAAGTGGCAAGTACCGGGGGATTGATCGTTCTCTAGGGGAATAGTGTCGTTAGGATTGAAAAACTACTCTAATAGGTCTAAGGGTGAGGGAAGATTCTTTTTTTTTTTTTTTTTTTTTTTTATTTTTTTATTTTATGAAAGCAAGTAAAATCTCGGGTTTGAAGGAGTGGGCGGAATTAGTTGCTAGTCAACTAACCCAAATATCTACAAATGCAAATAAAATAAAATAACTGAAAATGAAAAGGTTGTGTAACTTATATGGAGAGAAATGTGTTTACCTAGATTTCCTTACTCCCTAACTATCTTTTACCGGTTGATTAGTGTGTATTAATTGCGTGGATGACGGGTGTATTCCTTAATACCAATCGTGGGGTGGCGTACGTACTTCCCCAACTCTATAAGCTCCTACTTCACTCCTATGTCGAGCCGGCTAAGAAGCTCCTAACATGGGATCACTAGAATTCGCTCATGCATTAAATACAACCATAATAACCTTAGTACGCATTGGTTCATGTTTCTTAAGACGTTCAAGCAAGTTACCGTATAGGAGGTTAGCCAGTTTTCTTAAGCCTAACATCGATAAACAATCATCCAATACAATTAATAACATACTAACAACTAATAATCAATAGCTAGGCTTAATTATATCTAAGCAAACACAAGATAAATCTAGCCTAACATGTTAATTAAAAGACAAGAACAAGATATAATCAAACAACACATAGACATATTGAATGATTAATTGATTACTTATCTTCAATTAAACATGGGAGATCCAAGGGTATAAAACCCTTAAAAATGGCAGAAAATTCGTCTAGGGTTTCTCCTCACAAAGTTGCACACTAATGACAAAAAATTATGAAAGTATATATAGGAAAACAGATCTGACGGCGTCACGTTATAGAGCTTGACGCCGTCACCTCGCCGCGTTTAGGGTTTCTTGATGGCCTTCTTGACGCCGTTCCCCTTTAATCCTCCAAAATCCTCTCTGGCTTATCAAGGCTTGACGACCTTCTTGACGCCGTCCCCCTTTAATCTTCCAAAATTTCTCTGGCTTATCAAGGGCTGACGGCATCACACTAGGGCTTGACGCCGTCACAGGTACTTTCCAGCATATTTTTGAGACTTTGTCGTTTTCTTCACTTTTATGCTCCAAAAACGTCCAAAATGCTTCCTTTTCTAGATTTCATCTCCAAAGTACCTAAAATGACAAAAGGAACGATTTAGGGCAATATTTGATCAAATAAATACGATTTAGGGCTTAAATGACCCCCTAAAAGCGGTTCACTTTTCGCTTCATCAAATACCCTTACACTTGAGATTTGCTTGTCCTCAAGCAAATGCGCTTTTATTCTAATCAAAATACAAGTTAGGGGTCATTTAACACTAATATAAAAGTAATTACAACAAATAGTCGTTCCACTTTAATCATAATAAGCACGGAGATTATAGACTAGCACCTCACAAGTAGTGTTTAGATACTCACATCTCTCAGGTGTCATAAAAGTATATCTCATAAATGAAAATGAATAATATCTCTCACTACCTGTCATAGCAAATAGATTACCATAGGCTTGGGAAAGGGTCAATAACCTCCTCCACTAGGCGTAAGCACCAAAGATAAACTATCAAAGAGGGCTTTTAAACGGGTTATAACGTTAGGTGTAGGGATATGATAAACACGGTTTTGTTGGATAAATGATATTTTACGGGTGGCGAGTTAAAGATCTGATTAATTACATGTACAATATGGCGTTGCTAAGCCAAGACTAGACTCGACTTAAGCTAAAAAAAAAATAACAAAAACATAAAATAAACATAAAATGAAACGGGATGGTAGTCCGTATGTTTTTTCTACTTTTCTTTTTCTCATTTTTTTGTATTTTTCTTGATTTTTTCGATTTTTTTTTCATACACTCTTGCCCTACCATCCAAAATAATACATCATAGGGGCGTTGCATTCCCCTTACACTTGAACTTTTACATAACTTTACAAATAACTATTCTAATGACTTGAATTAAGATAATCGACACACTTGGAGTACTTTTAAAATATTTAGCACATATGGGGGTAATAATGTTGTTCTTCCCCATTACTCCATTACACTAGTACTTTACCCATGAGTCCTAATCGTCCCAAAACAATATGTACAAGGATATGAATCGACTTAGCAACCATGTAATCAATTAGATAATTAACTTGGGGTTTAAACAAATGTTGTCACAATAATGCACTAAAAATGAATGCATACAAGGTAGGCTAAGGCGATTTGGGTGTACATTTAAGTGGGGTGTAACAAATTCTTCCTTTAAGTAAAATGCTTAAAGTTAGAAACGAAAAGAAAGGCTCTGAGGGGTGTACTAGGGGTATCGTGTACTAAAAATGAGTACAACGCAAAGGGTGTGGGAGAATTACTTGACCAATGTAGCCAATGTAATTATAACAAAAACACAGGTGTAAAACAATGGGTTAATCCTAATGCCTCTTATCATGTAGTAAATCTAACTACACGAATGTAGTCTCACTTGTGGCCTCAGAATGGTCCTAACGCAAGTTCTAGAATCTAAGTGCTACCGGTACACACATCATAGCATAAATGCTTTTCCTACCAATTCTAGGGGCGAACCTCACATATTTGGGGGTGGAAAATTTTTTAGTGGTACGGTTTTGTGCTAGTCATATAACTCCTATCCATGAGACGCTCATTAAGACCAAAGTTTCACTCCTATATGTTGTAAAATTTTTTAAATTTGGCACTAAAATTGCCTTAACAGGTATTTCTCTCAGTTTTATTACACATCTACCATTAAACAAACAAAAATCAACTGCCATTGTATTCTCTAAGGTATCATCATTTACCCTCCCCTTACACTTAAGCTGAACATTGTCCCCAATGTTCATTCAAAGGATGTAAATGTAAATAAGGTAAAAGAATGAAAACAAATACTCCCCTGATTCGTTCGATGTGGATAATCCGGTAACATGGTTAAATCCTCCTCCAAGAAAATGAACGTTGAAAGCTTCCCTTCCGAAATATAAATCATCTTCTTGTCCAATATAACCTGTTAAACCTAAGAAAACAAACACAAAAAAAACCAAAGCATCAACCTGAACAAAGAAAACTCATAACTAGATGTAATTTCAGACTTAGAAATAAAAACAAAACGATTAAAGATATAATGCTTGTAGAATGAATATTTGCAGATTTCTTGGAGTTTATAAAACTAAAGATTTAACAAAAACTTTATGACTCCGGTAGAAAAACAAAACTTGCAAAATTTCCAGAATTTTACACTTGACGCCGTCAGGTGTTAACCTTGACGCCGTCAGAAGTGACCTGCAGAAATTTTATGGTTAGTTTCTGGAAAAATTTCTGGAAAAACTTATGCCTCACTTCCTGGAAATCCTGCAAAATATTCATTATGACTCGATACAAGCATTTGACTCTAACAATTACTAGTATGCATGCTCATTTAATATTGTTGTGATTCATGTTCAATCTTGTTCTTGTAAACAAATTTGGATTCCCTTACACTTATCTTTTGCAAAATACCTTTATATGTAGTTAAGACGAAGTTAAAAACAAAATAAAGCATTTTCACAATTTACTTTGAAACATGAGCACAAACAATAACAATTAAACTTGCATACGGAAACAAATAAAATCAAACAAACAAATAAATAAACACATAAAGCAAATAAAGCTTGGGTTGCCTCCCAAGAAGCGCTTGTTTTTGTTCGAGTCACGAGCCTGACTCTACCCTTATTTAACGGAAATAGGGGAGGTTTTCCCTACACTTAGGATTAAGTGTGGGTGAAAGTAGCGATACACACCCTTAGGGTGGAAATATGCCACGTGAGGAAAGAGTGACGGGTGAATTATATGCTCAAAGGTGCGGGATCCTATCATCATAACCTTACCTAATTCAATTGGGTTAGTGGGCGGATTAAGATTTTCTCCTAGAAAGGGATCATCTTCTATCAACTTCGAGAGACTCCAAGTTAAGAATCCACTTTGACCTAATAAACCCGGTTTAAACCCATAATGTTTCTTGTGATCAATCATAAATGGGTGATGTAAGTATGTAAGGTCATGGTTCACTCCTATGTTAGCTTCCACTCCACATGGCCTAGAGTCTACTACCTTAATCTTAACATTACCCGGACTACATGGTTTGATGGGTGGATCGGGACCTTTTTTAATTCCTAAATTCACATCTAAAGATGGAAGATTAGGTAACGGTTTTGGTTGAGGCTCCGGTTCATCAAAACTAGGAACTTCCATATAACTAAAAGAAAGGTTATGACTACAAGTATTCAAACCTATATCCTCTAGTTGTGTTTGGTCCAAGGGTTCTACCTCTATTGGAGTTCCTATAGTCTCTTCTACTTCTTCTGGGTAAGTCACGGGTGGTGTGTGTGCCTCAAATTATGGTAGGACTTGTGGGGTGCTTGGTGGGCTTATGTTACTTACCTCATCATTCCTTATGTAAAGATCACCTATATCCTCATCATGTGTTTTAGTAGGATCTAACCCTAACATTTTCCCAAGTATCTCAAGTGCTTCTCTAGGCATCTCAACTTCTATGTCCGAATCATAAGGATCATCCTCAATATTCTGACTGCTATATTCAAATTGCCTAAAAGATTCATCATGTGTTTCTTGAGATTCATCGTCATCGATCATAAAACCTAGGTCTTTTTGATCAATGTGATCATGCTCGGCTAGATCCTCCATCACATCAAGATCACCTAAGTGTTCACCCTGTATTATGGTAGTGCCTAACCATGACATGCAGCTAGGTGGCTCAACTCTAACCGTCTCAGAATCTTGGTTTGATTCTAAGTTCATGTTCTTAGAAACTAGGTCATCTTGCTCATACAAATCCACCAATTCGTTCCACTTATGGGTCATGGTTAGGAAGCTTTCCTCAAAATTCATCCAAAGGGCCTGACTAAAAGGAATTGATCCAGATAATGCTCGTCTAATAGAAATCTCACATGCATAGAATTCATTAAACCCATCTAACCTTACCCCTAACTCCTTTTGGAAATCACAAAGATCACACAAAAATTCATAGGAATGATAGGAAACAAATCTATTGGTGAAATATAATTGTTCCTCAATTGTCAATGATCTAAATGGAATTTCATCCATCATAGTGACAAATGAAAATGGTTTTACAAACAAAGGGCATAAACAAAAAGATAGACTACAAGAAATACTAGAAAAATAAAATAAAAATCTCACTAGAAAGGAATCTAGTGAGTAGACCTAATAAAATAAAAATTCAACCTAAACAATAACTATTCCCCGGCAGCGGCGCCAAAAACTTGATGCGTGGTTTTGCGACCTTACAACAGGTTTTACCTCTCGAGGGATCTCGAGAAGCTTGCAATCCCCACCAGGCAGTGTACCTGACCGATGTAGTATAGTGAAGTGGCAAGTACCGGGGGATTGATCGTTCTCTAGGGGAATAGTGTCGTTAGGATTGAAAAACTACTCTAATAGGTCTAAGGGTGAGGGAAGATTCTTTTTTTTATTTTTATATTTTATGAAAGCAAGTAAAATCTCGGGTTTGAAGGAGTGGGCGGAATTAGTTTCTAGTCAACTAACCCAAATAACTACAAATGCAAATAAAATAAAATAACTGAAAATGAAAAGGTTGTGTAACTTATATGGAGAGAAATGTGTTTACTTAGATTTCCTTACTCCCTAACTATCTTTTACCGGTTGATTAGTGTGTATTAATTGCGTGGATGACGGGTGTATTCCTTAATACCAATCGTGGGATGGCGTACGTACTTCCCCAACTCTATAAGCTCCTACTTCACTCCTATGTCGAGCCGGCTAAGAAGTTCCTAACATGGGATCACTAGAATTCGCTCATGCATTAAATACAACCATAATAACCTTAGTACGCATTGGTTCATGTTTCTTAAGACGTTCAAGCAAGTTACCGTATAGGAGGTTAGCCAGTTTTCTTAAGCCTAACATCGATAAACAATCATCCAATACAATTAATAACACACTAACAACTAATAATCAATAGCTAGGTTTCATTAGATCTAAGCAAACACAAGATAAATCTAGCCTAACATGTTAATTAAAAGACAAGAACAAGATATAATCAAACAACACATAGACATATTGAATGATTAATTGATTACTTATCTTCAATTAAACATGGGAGATCCAAGGGTATAAAACCCTTAAAAATGGCAGAAAATTCGTCTAGGGTTTCTCCTCACAAAGTTGCACACTAATGACAAAAAATTATGAAAGTATATATAGGAAAACAGATCTGACGGCGTCACGTTATAGAGCTTGACGCCGTCACCCCGCCGCGTTTAGGGTTTCTTGATGGCCTTCTTGACGCCGTCCCCCTTTAATCCTCCAAAATCCTCTCTGGCTTATCAAGGCTTGACAACCTTCTTGACGCCGTCCCCCTTTAATCTTCCAAAATTTCTCTGGCTTATCAAGGGCTGACGGCGTCACACTAGGGCTTGACGCCGTCACAGGTACTTTCCAGCATATTTTTGAGACTTTGTCGTTTTCTTCACTTTTATGCTCCAAAAACGTCCAAAATGCTTCCTTTTCCAGATTTCATCTCCAAAGTACCCAAAATGACAAAAGGAACGATTTAGGGAAATATTTGATCAAATAAATACGATTTAGGGCTTAAATGACCCCCTAAAAGCGGTTCACTTTTCGCTTCTTCAGTTACTTAAGAATCTTTCCAAAATATATTTCAAATCTTTCTAAGATTTTCTAATGAGGTATGCCATGATGTCATGTGTATATTTCCATTTTAAGATTTAAAATGTAAATAATCTAAATGTATATATGTATGTAACATGTATCCTAGTGAGCATGTAGCATGTATCTACTAGCTTAACTAATATATGTTTACCAGTATGTATCATGTTAGTTTGACACCTAAAGTGTACTTATCCTATTTATCTTAGGAAACATGACAAATGAGGTTCTAAGTAGAATGGTTAGCTTTTTTAAAATACTTAATGACCTAGCCGTATTTTAAACATTCTAAATGGTTTGTTAAGGGTTTGATCATAATGCCACATAACAAACATGTACGAACCTGTGTTGTATCATACGAGGACTCGAGAGGTGTTGAATGTATGTTGAGACAAGATATGATTACAAGTAACTTGTACATTTTACGTTATGTACCAAGTTACATGTTTGTCATCAATCAAAACAAACGAGACTGCTTATACTAACAATCTCCCCAACGAGACTGTTTGCACTAACAATCTCCCCCTTTTTGATGATGACAAAATATGTAAACGTGATAGAAAGTAAAATGTAAAAAGTTACTTGTGCCCGTACAACCTTTACACCTTTCTCCACTCTTCTAGCCTATTACTTTCTCCGTTTACACCTTTCTCCCCCTTTTGTCGAAGCAAAAAGGGTGTGTCCTTGGAGTTAACTTCATATCTCCCCGAAATGGTGAGCTTGCATCATCCCTAGTGAAGTTAAATAGACTACTCCAATCTCCTATGGTTGTTGCGTCCCCTAGGTTTTTAGCGGATCCATGGATCAAACTAGACTCTTAACCTACATCAAGGTTAGTGATGTTGATGCGTTCGGGTTCATGCAAGTTTTAAATTTATAAGGGGTGAATTACCGAATCTAATAACAACGCATACGAGCAAGTATACTCGTCCGATGTAGCAAGATTTTGATGGTAAGTCGGGATCGTTCGCAGGGATTTGTGTAGTGAATCGAATTGTAAGTTAAAAGCAAATTTCTCAAACAAGCAATAATGATAATATGAAAATTCAAATGATTAAAAACTACACTTGCTTAGACTTAGTGAACTACAATTGACTAATATGATTGTGATAACTTTGGATAACATGTTGGTTGAGATAATTAGCTTGGTTACTAATCTATTGTTTCTACAAATTAAACCTTCGTCAAGATCTTAGTTTATAAAAACAAGCATTACGTTTAACCAATCAATTCAAGATCAATTCAAGGTTCATAAGTTGGTGTTCCTTAAACACGAAAACAATCTTTTGTTTATCAAACAAGCTTGAGAAATGGTCAATACAAAAGGTAACCAATTATAGACAAAAGGTCACAATTGAAGGTAAACTATTAATCTCTCGACCCTTAAAATGGTTTACAATCAATCCGTTTTGATAGACAAAAGCATTTTCATTACAATCACGATTAAGTTCCTTTGTTTAATCAAGTATAGTGGATGACAACAACCATTCATAGACAAATGATTATAACTAGTTGAATAACAATAGTTCTTTCGACCCTTAGAATTACTAGCACTAGTTAAACTTGATTAACCAAATGTCACTATGAAACATTATCACAATTGGTTCTTAGAATCGACTTGAAATTGAATTAAAACATGTTATCACAATCATATGTCAATCAATAAGTAATACACATCATCTAAGCAAGTGCATAAAGGCACTAGCCACTCATGACAAACATAAACATAATCTTAAAACATTGAACATTAAAATCCATGATAAAGAGTCTTACAATGATTGAGAATAAGATTACAAGTGAAAAGGCAATGATTCTCACAAGAAATGAATTGGGCTTCGACTCTCTTGATGCTCCTGGACTTCTAGTACGAAAATAAGAGTATGTGTGAGTGGTTTTTTGATTCTTTTTGTTGATTGATAGTTATGTGTTGATGTGTGTCTTCAATACTCATCAAATGGTTCTTATAATACTCCAACCAAGGGTCTTGGTTCATTAAATTGTTCTCTTGTCCTCCAAGTAGTATTGAATAGATAGGAATGCTGAGAGGAAGGACCTAGAACCGGATATGTAAAGTCACAAATCTTAATGAAGAAGTTTTGGTTAACACATCAACAATCCAACCGATCGGTATTCAGTCCATCCGATCGGTTGGTCTTCAAACTAGCTTCCATCCGAATCGGATGCGGGCTACATCCGATCGGATGGAACATACTGATATGCGCTTTTTGGACCTTTTTCGTTTGGCTTGATTCTAGCTCGTAGTTCTTGGTTCTTTGATCTTCCCCTTCATCTTCAAGCTTATTAACTTGACTACTTTGACTTTTACTCTTCGAAGTACCTCTTGGTGCGGGACTTGTCACAATAATCTTCATGCATTAATAAACTTTTCCTTCTTCCTCGTTTTTGCATCTTTTTCATCCATTTTCCTGTTTTTTGGCTACAAATGCTTCGCAAACACTCTTTGGTACGATTAAGTAAAAAAAGCATATAAATATAACCACAAAACATACATAAAAACACGAATAACGCTACTAAAAACATGTTAGATTTAGGCGTTATCAAATCCCCCACACTTGAACTTTGCTTGCCCTCAAGCAAATCTTGAAATAAAAACAATTATCCACATGGCATACAAGAATGATTAGGAAAATGTGATGCAAATCTATCAAGTACAAGTACATGTTAGATTCATCATTTTAAGCTTTCATGGATGAAGCATCGAGATGTTTGACAATACCCAAATGATTTTTTTGCATGATACACATTACTAAACACCTCACGAAAGGAAAATGAAATATAATTCACTCAAACACTCATTTTGTATGATTGGTGGAGTATATAAGAGGAATGACACTCATTTGCTCAGTCATGATCTAAATATTACCATAAGCTTGTACACGAAACAAAACTACACCAAAATGGTGTGAGCGCCAAGTATACATGTCAAAGAGGACTTTTATTCGGGTTTAAGGCTTAGGGGCAATATCAAAATTATGTGTCACTATCTCATGCAAAACATAATAGCTCGCTAACAACGAATTCTTGCATTACCAAATAACGAATGGTCACTGGATTGTACCTTGGTTCGCTAGCAACGTTACTTGCATAACGGATGGTCGCCAAAATACGCCCTAGATCGCTAACAACCTTAGTCAATTTCTCAAGAAATCGGATGGTCACTACATATCCATACACTTAATAATTTCACAAAGTCAAAAAGGGTAGGATAAGGCATGGGATATATTTGAGAGAGGGTTGATAAAAATAAAAACTATTCAAAGTCTATTAACCAAATGTTACTAGCTATTACAAACCACTATCATGCCATTTTGCGAGAAACTCCATACTTCCTGTATTCATACTTGATTCACTAGCCCGTTGGCTCATTCTTGTCACCTTATAGTTGCGATGACTCTTTTTCTCTTTTTTTTTTTATTTTTTTTATTTTTTATTTTTTATTTTTTATTTTTTTTTTAAATTGCGATGACTTCACTTGGATAACAACTTTTGGAGTTTGCAACTTTCTTTGCACTTTCATGATTTCCACATAACATCCATCTTGCCAAATAGCTAGCAACCAACCAAGACTTGACTACGGGTAAGGCTAAAAGGTGTAAAATCTTTTTGAATTTTTCTGGATTTTATCAAAAGAAAAAGATAGGCTCGGAGGGTGTAACTAGGGGTATCTAGCATTAAAGATAAATGCTAACAAATGGGTCCATATGAGTGGTTAACTAGCCAATGTAGCTAGCTAATATATCATTATATGTAAATGGAAGGCCAATTGGTTAAATCCTAAGGTTGCCTCTTATCACGCATATATACTTATATCACAAAAAATGTGATCTCACAATGGTCTCGTAATGATTTACAAGTACAAGTTCTAGAATAAATAAAATCACCGGCACACTCATAGCAAAAGATCTAAGCATAAAAGATGTATGCTATATACGAAACAGGCTCAAATCCTCACAGTTTAGTGGGAAGGGCTATACTATGTGCTAGCTAATGTTATCGATCCTAGAATGGATTGCAATATTAATCGGGACACATCTCGAATTTTCAAAAATTACGGGTTTCACCAGTGGATAAATCCAATTTATTCTAATATATGATTTTTAAAATGACCAACAACTGGATTACAAGGGCAAACAAAATTTTAAAATTAAGCTCAAAACATACAATCTATTCTTATTTTCCTATTCATCCCCCCACACTTAAGTTAAGCACTGTCCTCAATGTGATAAACGACAAAGAACAAAATAGGGAAATAAGAGAATAAACCGTATTTTCTGCTCAAGAGATTCTTGATCCTAGCATCCCAGCTTCAAAATCATTACCTGCAGAAATCTTAAAAACAAAAGAAACACAAATGCAAAATATTTCTTCGCTTTATTCAAAAGACAGTGATACACCCCCACACTTAAGTTCAACTAAGCAATTTAGAAAAACTTTGGGGTTTAATCACTTGAAAATTAAAATAAAAATAAAAACACACGGGTTGCCTCCCGAGAAGCGCTTGTTTAATTAACGAGTCATCAGCCGGACTCGAACTTCTCTTTCTTACGTTGGTACGATTTCCGACTTCTTCTTTGAAAATTTTGGAACATACAGCACATTTCCAATCACTATTCCTTCTCCAGTTTCATCTATGTATTCCAATTTGACTTTCTCCCACGGTCTTGGAAGAACATCATAGATATAACCAGAATCCTCGGCCCACTGAGTGTTTTTCTTGAAATCGGCCGGGAAAGGTGACATAAATGTTATAGCTTCATATTCCACTTCAGGCGGAATTTCTTGAATAGAAACTTCATTCATCTGCTCCTTGTCATAGTATAATTTAATTCGGTGTCCATTAACAATGAAACTTCCACCATGTTTGTCATGCAATTCAACATATCTAGATGGAAATCCATGTTTCACTATATATGGTCCGAACCATTTTGGTTTCAGCTTGGGAGCTTTGAACTTATATTTCATATTAAAAAGCAGAACTTTGTCTCCAGCTTTGAATTCTTTTTGGATTCGCAGCTTTCTGTCATGATAGGCTTTGGTTCTCGCTTTGTAAAGCTTGGAGTTCTCGTAAGCTTGGAGTCTTAATTCATCGAGTTCATGCAATTGCAAAAATCTCTTTTCTCCAGCTATTTTGAGATCTAGGTTACAGCTTCTCAGTGCCCAGTAAGCGCGATGTTCAATTTCGAACGGCAAATGACAGGTTTTTCCATACAAAAGTCTGTATGGTGTTGTACCAATTGGTGTTTTATAAGCCGTGCGAAATGCCCACAGAGCATCATCTAGTTTCCTCGACCAAACGGCGGGATTGTCTTTAACCGTTTTTTCGAGTATCCTTTTTAAGGCTCTGTTGGTATTTTCAACTTGACCACTGGTCTGTGGGTGATAAGCTGTAGCGAAACGATGATGAACTCCGTATCGCTTCATAATTTTCTCCATTTGTTTGTTACAGAAATGGGTTCCACGATCACTTATTAAAGCTTTAGGAATTCCATAACGAGCGAAAAGCTTTTTGAGAAAATTAACAACTACTCGTGCATCATTGGTAGGTAGAGCTTCCGCTTCAACCCATTTGGAAACGTAATCAATAGCAACGAGAATGTATTCGTATTTGTGGGATTTAGGAAATGGTCCCATGAAATCAATTCCCCAAATATCGAATAACTCACAGACTTGAATGCTCCTTTGTGGCATTTCATCTCTTCGAGACAGACTACTGGATTTTTGGCAAGCATCACAATTCTGAACAATAGTGTGAGCTTCTTTAAAAATAGTTGGCCAATAGAATCCAGCATCAAAGACGTTTTTAGCGGTGGTGGAAGGACCATAGTGTCCCCCAGTCGGGCCATGATGACATTCATTGAGAATTCTTCTCATTTCAGAACCATAAACACATCTTCTAATCATCTCGTCGGGACACATTTTTGAAAAGATAGGGTTCTTCCCAGTAGTAGTGTTTAAGATCAGAAAAGAATTTACTTCGTTGGGCATGAGTTAATCCTTTCTTTAGAATTCCTCCAACGAGATAATTTGCATAATCTGTAAACTATGGATTTTCATTTTCATCAACTGCATCAACAGTCATGAGGGTTTCATCAGGAAAGTAATCATCAATCTCATCTTCTTTCAGCTCTTCCAAATTTGGATTTTCTAAACGAGACAGATGATCAGCAGCTAGATTTTCTGCTCCTTTCTTATCTTTGATTTCAATATCGAATTCTTGGAGTAGCAAAATCCATCGGATAAGACGCGGTTTGGCATCTTGTTTGGCAAACAGATATTTCAACGCTGAATGATCAGTGAACACGATTGTTTTTGAAAGCACAAGATAAGATCTGAATTTATCGAAAGCGAAAACAACGGCTAACAATTCTTTCTCCGTAACCGTGTAGTTCTTTTGAGCGTTGTTGAGTGTTTTGCTGGAAAAATATATAGGACTAAAATGTTTCTCTTCTCGTTGTCCTAATACAGCTCCAACTGCAAAATCGCTTGCATCGCACATAAGCTCGAATGGTAGTGACCAATCAGGGGAAACCATAATGGGTGCACTAGTCAGTTGTGTTTTCAACGTTTCGAATGCTTTCATACAATCTGGATTAAAGTTGAAAACAAAATCTTTTTCAAGAAGTTTCGTCATTGAACGAGATATTTTGGAAAAATCCTTAATAAAACGACGGTAAAAACCTGCATGTCCTAGAAAACTTCTAACAGCTTTAACGTTAGTTGGGGGTGGTAATTTGGTTATAACATCGATCTTCGCTTTGTCAACCTCCATTTCTGCGCTGGAAATTTTGTGTCCTAACACAATTCCTTCAGTTACCATGAAATGACATTTCTCCCAGTTAAGAACAAGATGTGCAGCTTTCCATCTTTCAAGCATTTTATCGAGATTAGAAAGAAAAGCTTCAAATGAGCTTCCAAAAACTGAAAAGTCATCCATGAAAACTTCCATAGACGTTTCAAGCATGTCTTGGAATATAGCAATCATACATCTTTGAAAAGTTGCGGGAGCATTATATAATCCAAAAGGCATACGCCGGTAAGCGTAAGTTCCATAGGGACATGTGAATGTAGTCTTTTCTTGATCAGCCGGATCAATAGGAAATTGAAAATATCCTGAAAAACCATCAAGAAAACAAAAGTATTTGTTCCCTGCTAATCTCTCAAGCATTTGATCCATGAAAGGCAAAGGAAAATGATCTTTCCTGGTGGCTTTGTTCAATTTTCTGTAATCAATACATACTCGCCATCCTGTGACAGTTCTAGTAGGAACTAATTCATTCCGTTCGTTGGTCACAACAGTCATTCCTCCTTTTTTCGAAACACAGTGAACAGGACTCACCCAAGGACTATCCTCGATGGGGTAAATAATACCGGCATCAAGAAGTTTGATGATTTCTTTTTTAACAACTTCTTTCATGTTGGGGTTGAGTCGACGTTGTCTTTCTACAACTGGTTTGGCATCTTCTTCGAAATTGATTTTGTGCTTGCAAAAATCAGGACTGATTCCTGGGATATCAGAAGTTTTCCACGCAAAAGCTTCTTTATGCTTCTTAAGAACTGAAATGAGACATTCTTTCTCATAATCATTGAGCAACGAAGATATGACTACTGGAAGAAGAGAATTTTCTTCCAAGTAAGCATATTCGAGATTTTTAGGAAGTGGTTTCAGCTCAAGATCAGTTGGTGGTTCTTGAAGTGATGTTTTGATCCTCATTTGATCATTAAAATCGATTTCCTCAAAATCTTCTTCTATTTCTCCTTCTTCAACTTCTGTTTCTTCTTCTTCTTCTAATTTTACTTCCATAAAATCAGCGAACTCTTTATCAAAGGTTGTTTCATTAATCTTCTCTAAAATAGTCATGTATGGATCAGAATCTTCAAGTAATGCGTCCAATTCTTCCTCAGTGACTTCATCGATTATATCAATGTTAAAACAAGTGTCATCACTGGAATGTGGATATTGCATTGCTTTATCGATTAAAAAGGTGATTGTATCTTCTCCAACTCCGAGATTGAGTTCTTTTCCTTTTACTTTGATGATCGCATCAGCGGTGTTTAGGAAAGGTCTTCCTAAAATAAGGGGTACTCTACTATCTTCCTCCATTTCTAAGATCACAAAATCCACTGGAAAAATGAATTTACCTACTTGGACAAGCATATTCTCAGCAATACCAACAGGATATTGGTAAGTATGATTAGCTAATCGGATACTCATCCTTGTGGGTTTCAAGGTATTGATGGAAAGTTTAGAATACAGCGAATAGGGCATCAAGTTGATACTCGCACCTAAATCGGCTAAAGCATCGCATGTGATGTTGTTTCCTAAGATGCATGGAATCAGAAAACTCCCCGGATCTCTGAGTTTTTGTGGAATTTTGTTTTGAACAATGGCTGAACATTCTTCATTGAGAAAGGTAGCGGATATTTGCTCCAACTTGTTCTTGTTATTAAGAAGTTCTTTCAAAAATTTCCCATAATTGGGCATTCCTGCTAGAATATCAATGAGAGGTACATTGAGTCTAACTTCTTTGATTATTTCAACAAACTTCTTATAACGCTCCTCCATTCTTTCTTTCTTAAGGCTCTGAGGATATGGAATTTTTGGAGTGTAAGCCTTAACTGGTGGTTTGGTTTTGGGTGGTGTTTTTGGGGTATTTTCCTTCTTGGATTCTTCATCTTCATCCTCACTATCATCATTGATGATCGCGGTATTGTTTGGATTGGGTGGTGGATCATAAGACAGGCCACTTCTTGTGAACACAGCATTGATATGCTCATTTCTGGTTTTCGGTGGACGATAACTCTTATCATTCGATGATGACGATGGTTTTGGGTTTGTTTGGGTGTTACTAGGTAACAAACCTGATGGTCGGGAAGAAATTTGATCAGAGAGTCTACCGAATTTGTTTTCAAGATCTTGAATAGACGCTTGGTGATTTTTCTGACCTTGCTCAACTTTGGTTTTGAGATTGAAGAATTGATTCTTGACGAACTCGTTGGTTGATTTTTGAGCAGTGACGAATTCTCTCATCATCTTTTCAAAATCTGTTTCTTCAGGTTTCTTATCGGCATTTTGTGGAGTTTGGTTCTCTACTCTTGGTTGGGAATCATGGTTGTTATCCCTTTGTCGGCGATCTTGCCAACTAACAGAATTTCGTCCGTAATAATTTCCACGATATCCGCCTCCACGGTATCCTCCTTGGACATAATTTGCTTTCCTTCTTTGGGTTGGTCCATTGGTTGATCATCGCATTCTGAAAACAGGTGACTACCTCCACAGTTGTTACAACCATCTCGCATTTCTTTCATCTCTCCTTTAAGATCTTTGTATTGCGAATCGATTCTAGAAACCAAGGTTTCCATTTTCTCCATGAGTTTAGATGAATCAGAACTTTCAGCAAAAGCAACGGTTTTTCTTAGGGGTTTGGTCTTGGCATCTTTCGACCAGTCGAGTTTGAGAAGAAATCGGTCTTCAAGCAATTGGTATGCCTGGTTTGGAGTCTTATAAAGAAAAATTCCTCCAGCATCAAGAATTCCTTGAGATGCTTCATCAAGCCCATGGTAAAAGATTTGGATAATGGTTCCTCGTCCTAAACAATGTCCATGGCAACTTCGAAGTAAATCCTTCATACGAAGCCAAGCTTCGACGAGTGATTCGTTAGTGTTTTGTGTGAAAGCACGAATTTCTCCCATGAGTCGTTCAAACATGGCAGGTGGAAAGAATCGGCTTACAAAAGCTTGCCTCATCTCCTCCCAAGTATTGATGATTCCTGGTGTTAATTCGTTATACCACACTTTTGCATCTCCAGCAAGTGATGACGGAAAAAGTTTGAGTTTAATGGCATCCACATTGGTATCACCATATCGGAACATGCCACAGATTTCAATGAATTCGGCAATGTGTTTGTGAGGATCGGCCCTCGAACGGCCATCGAATTGACGGTCTTTGATCATAGAAAGATGGTGTCCTTTCTCAGTGAAATTGTCACCTAAGTTGACGGCAACAATAGCAGCTCTAGGAGTGGGTGCTACGGCTCGATTTGCTTCCCACATGGGTTGATCATCAGCCATGGGAAAAGGTTGATCAGTGAATGGATTATAAACGACTTTGGCTTCAAAAAGGTTATCAAATGGTGGGTTTGGTACTCTCGGTATACGGTTGGCTAATGGAACAAAAGTTTTTCTTTTCTTTCTTTGTCTTCGGACTAAACGTTCGGGATTTGAAAAGGGTGAAATTGGTTCTACTCCAGTTGATCGAGTGTTCATACAATTACCCAAAGAATCGAGGTAATGTCTAAACAAACGAGTGAAGAATGAAAACAATTTAAAAAGATCAGAATCGACCAACCGATCGGATAGAAATGACTACCGATCGGATGATGCTCTCGGTAAAATTGAGTTTGAAGGATCCGATCGGATGGAAGTGCTCGCCGATCGGATGGTGCTCTCGGTAAAGTGAAAGAATAAGCAACCGATCGGTTTCTCAGTTCGGTAAGATTTTTTTTTTTTTTTTTTTTTACGAAAACTAACTATGTGAGAAATGGACTAAAACTTACAGAAACACGATCAAAATCCCCGGCAGCGGCGCCAAAAAACTTGATGCGTTCGGGTTCATGCAAGTTTTAAATTTATAAGGGGTGAATTACCGAATCTAATAACAACGCTTACGAGCAAGTATACTCGTCCGATGTAGCAAGATTTTGATGGTAAGTCGGGATCGTTCGCAGGGATTTGTGTAGTGAATCGAATTGTAAGTTAAAAGCAAATTTCTCAAACAAGCAATAATGATAATATGAAAATTCAAATGATTAAAAACTACACTTGCTTAGACTTAGTGAACTACAATTGACTAATATGATTGTGATAACTTTGGATAACATGTTGGTTGAGATAATTAGCTTGGTCACTAATCTATTGTTTCTACAAATTAAACCTTCGTCAAGATCTTAGTTTATAAAAACAAGCATTACGTTTAACCAATCAATTCAAGATCAATTCAAGGTTCATAAGTTGGTGTTCCTTAAACACGAAAACAATCTTTTGTTTATCAAACAAGCTTGAGAAATGGTCAATACAAAAGGTAACCAATTATAGACAAAAGGTCACAATTGAAGGTAAACTATTAATCTCTCGACCCTTAAAATGGTTTACAATCAATCCGTTTTGATAGACAAAAGCATTTTGATTACAATCACGATTAAGTTCCTTTGTTTAATCAAGTATAGTGGATGACAACAACCATTCATAGACAAATGATTATAACTAGTTGAATAACAATAGTTCTTTCGACCCTTAGAATTACTAGCACTAGTTAAACTTGATTAACCAAATGTCACTATGAAACTTTATCACAATTGGTTCTTAGAATCGACTTGAAATTGAATTAAAACATGTTATCACAATCATATGTCAATCAATAAGTAATACACATCATCTAAGCAAGTGCATAAAGGCACTAGCCACTCATGACAAACATAAACATAATCTTAAAACATTGAACATTAAAATCCATGATAAAGAGTCTTACAATGATTGAGAATAAGATTACAAGTGAAAAGGCAATGATTCTCACAAGAAATGAATTGGGCTTCGACTCTCTTGATGCTCCTGGACTTCTAGTACGAAAATAAGAGTATGTGTGAGTGGGTTTTTGATTCTCCTTGTTGATTGATAGTTATGTGTTGATGTGTGTCTTCAATACTCATCAAATGGTTCTTTTAATACTCCAACCAAGGGTCTTGGTTCATTAAATTGTTCTCTTGTCCTCCAAGTAGTATTGAATAGATAGGAATGCTGAGAGGAAGGACCTAGAACCGGATATGTAAAGTCACAAATCTTAACGAAGAAGTTTTGGTTAACACAACAACAATCCAACCGATCGGTATTCAGTCCATCCGATCGGTTGGTCTTCAAACTAGCTTCCATCCGAATCGGATGCGGGCTACATCCGATCGGATGGAACATACTGATATGCGCTTTTTGGACCTTTTTCGTTTGACTTGATTCTAGCTCGTAGCTCTTAGTTCTTTGATCTTCCCCTTCATCTTCAAGCTTATTAACTTGACTACTTGGACTTTTACTCTTCGAAGTACCTCTTGGCGCGGGACTTGTCACAATAATCTTCATGCATTAATAAACTTTTCCTTCTTCCTCGTTTTTGCATCTTTTTCATCCATTTTCCTGTTTTTTTGGCTACAAATGCTTCGCAAACACTCTTTGGTACGATTAAGTAACAAAAGCATATAAATATAACCACAAAACATACATAAAAACACGAATAACGCTACTAAAAACATGTTAGATTTAGGCGTTATCAGATGTGCAACATAAAAAGAATATATATGAAAATGTATGATGAATGAAATGCGTATAGCCAACGATACATGTGGGTAAGCAATGTTGGACTATGTTGACCTATCTCCTCCTTTTTGTCGAAACAAAAAGAAGATATGCGTAGCGGAATGCGATTATGAGAAATTTAAAGCTCCCCCTTGATTTATGCTCCCCCTAATTGGAGTAACAAGGATATGATGTATGAACCTACAAAATTAATTGTTAGAATATGATATGCTCCCCCTTGATGTATACTCCTCATTGCTAGAGTACCAACGTATGAAATTCAAGAGTATGATATGATGCATGATCCTACAAAACAAATAGTTAGACTATGATATGCTCCCCCTTGATGTATACTCCTCATTGCTAGAGTACCAACGTATACGGTTCAAGGATGAGAAATGCCAAAAATGATGAGTTAGTATATGATATACTCCCCTTCGATCTATACTCCCCGTTGCTAGGGTACCGACGTATATGATCCAAGGATGAAGAATCCTACAAAATAAAGGTTAGTATAAAACAATATTTGTCCAAGGACAAGTATGTAATATACACCAATGCGTATATATGATGCATCCTAAAAAATGCTTGACGAAAACTCCCCCTTGCTCTAGGGCGTCAAGATGAACCTATAAAAGAAGAAAAATAATTGATGCAAACTTCATTCTATGATGAGTAAGCTATATACGATCGAGCGTATATGATGATGAACCTACAATGAAATGGTTAGTGCAATATATTTTATCTCAAGGAAAAATATTATGCAACATATCAATAATCTAATCACAAACAACTTGCCAATTGTGATTGTCTAATCAAAAAATGATGCAGCATACCGATTGTGATATCAATCGTGATTATCTAGTAACCTATGTGTAACACCCCCAATTTCGTGATATGCAGCGGAATTTAGATTGGGTGTTACTTCATGGCACAACAGTTGAATAGTAGAAAACGATCACCAATTTGGTCGTTTTAAAAGATTTATCATTCGAATATCAGAGTTTACAAAACTAGGTCCCAATGGTTTCAAAATTTATTGAATGGGTTTTCGAATGATATTTATAGCCTTCATGGATATTCGTGCTTCTCCGTGCCATCCGTGCTCATTATGGACCTGAGATAAATACATGCTAAAAACGTCAACACAAAGGTTGGTGAGTTCATAGAGTTTGTAGTTGAAAACTGTTGATTTACAAAATCAAGAGTTTTGTGAGTAAATGTTGTTGATTTCCAATATCAAGAGTTTGTGAGTAAATCCATAGAGTTTTCATAAAATCAGTTGATTTTCAATAGTTTCAAGTTTAGGTAATAATTGTAACAATTACAATTATTAATAAAATAAGCGATGGGTTATGATATTATACACCCATAAGTTGGTTGGTTATAAAATAAGTAGTGGGTTCGTTCAATACTCATAGTTCGTTTGTTAGCCCTAACCGGGTCAACAAAATAGTTATTGTTTGCCAATTAGTGATTTTCTGCTATATAGTGAATACAAGTTCAAGTTTAATAAAAATAGTTGCGATACTGTATCATGACTACAGTATTGCTTTCTATTGCTCTAAGTCTCATGAAACTCAACGTTTAACAGGCATAAAAAATGATGTAAAATATATGGGCCCTCGTGATGAGTATTTGCCAATAACTCATAAGTTGGTTCAAATAAAGTGCGCCTGGGTGGCTCATCCTAGCAGACCCAAACGGGGATTGTCAGTCCCAAATAGATCTATTCACAATTATTTACGTTCACTCGCAAGTGATTAAGGTTCATGATGTGAGGGACTTCGAACATGGCAATAAAGGTAAACTTAGGCAATAGTGAATCAGGTATAGCATACAGTTGAAAATCATTTGTGATCATGTTTATAGCAGGTATCTCTCCATGAGATATAAAATGTATAACAGTGGTTTCATAGGTTCGTAGTAATTTCGTAAGTATTACGTGTTAATAACAAGTAAAGTGGTTTATCAACTGAGTTTAATGTTTAAAGTAACTAGTAAAGTTTATATGTGAAGCGAACATGTATCGCTTTCAAAAGTAAGTCAGAGTAGGTAAAAGAGTAGTCTATGGAACTCACAGTAGTATGTAAACAGTTAAGAGTACTTATGAATAAGTATAAAACATTGTATTTGAGCATGTATCTCCCCCAAAGAGTTTATAAAACAGTAAACAAGAAAAGTGGGGCTATGAACTCACCTGATGCGATAGCTATAATGATGAAAGAGGATTTACTGAAATACAATTTCAGTTGAGATTTCGGAGATAGCTTTACACATGACCTGAATAATAATAATGTTTGAGAATTCGTTTCAGCACGAATAATGAATGTGATATGAGGAATCGTATGACGATTTGATCGGTGACGTGAGTGTGAGTGGATTAAAAGGTTTGGAATTTGAGAATAATATCATCAATAATATTATTTCATGATTCAGAATTATAATGATCGTTGTCTCGAAGCGGATGAGACAGAACGCTGAGTCGAATGGTTTAAAAGTCGTTATATACAATATAACGTATAAGTTTGTGTTTGAACGAAACAATGTGAGAGATGAGGGTGGATTGTGTAAATTGAGAATTTGAAATAAAAATGTTATACTGTTTCTGTTTACTCTTGAACTTTCTCTATTTAACACTTTATACCCTAACGGTGTTTGCGTTACACCGTTAGTCCCTAGTTTATAAAAGTTACATTTTTAACCCAAAAATTAACCCAATTGACAAACTGAGTTTATACTTTATTATAAAGTCATTTTCTATCCCAACGATACTGTTTTTACTGTTTCAGAACCTATTTTTACAAGGTTGGCAGTTTTGGTCCCTTAAAGTGTAACTAGTTTGCAAGGTTAGTCCTTTTTGCATAGAAACTTGTGGAAAAATTCTATAAAAATTTAAGAAGCTTATTTTAGCTTATTGAAGCTTAAGTCAACTTTTGGTTTGACCAGAAAAATTCATTTTGATATAATGGGCCTTAAAACGAATTGAAACAAGGCCCGTTAAGAAATTTGGAGGCGAGGGCATGAAAATACTTTTGGGCCTGAGTTTGGATTATTTTTATGATTCTAAAAATATTTCATATGGGCTCAGTGGGCTGGTCTAACTCTATTTCTTATTGGGCTTTAGCTAAGCCCAGTCCGGATTATATAAAGTTTATTGAAAATGTATTTTCCAGAAATCTTAGTAACTGTCGACCAATAGGGAGGTTTTTAAGTGACGGGTTCAATTTATTTCAAGATGCTTAAAACACGAAAAGTGTAGTATCTTAGGTCGTAAATGAGATGGTCTAAAAATGTTTAGGTGTTGTGTTTACAAACTTGGAGATATCTCGTGAGTTTGTGGCTAGGTCGCATGTTTTGAAAACTGAAAAAAAAACTAGAAAATAATCTAAGTCTGAAAATCAGTTTTTCTAGCGTGTAAAAGGAGTGTTTTTAAGGGCTTTAGAGGGCTTTTCGTAAAATGTTCAAAACACAAAATCTAAAGCTTGCTAAGTGGTGATTCGAACTAAGCAAAATTATGTGTGGGTTGCTTTTGTGGATTCGAAGATAATTGTTCATGAAAGGAGCGAGTTGGGCAGATTTTGGTATCAAAATACTTAGAAAAATTCTAAGTATTTTGGGTTACACATTTTATACGTGAGATGCACAAATCAAAAATGATCTTGTTGAGGTAGGATTTGAGTGCATGGTTGTGTTGTGAGTGGACGTATATATTATTTGACATCTAAACAAATGTGCGGGGTGTAGTTTGAGCTTAGAACAGAAACGTGTAAGTAGAAGTAGACGTGTGAACATACGTTCGAGCATAATATGTACGAAATGAAATAGTTTGGAATATGAAACGAGATGGATTTAAATGAGTCTAGGGGACTTACAGGGGCTTGAAAGTGAAGTGTGGTACGTAGGGTATAAGCAGAGACGCAAGAATTCTTTGAAACAGAACTCGGATAGCTGCTACTATACACGTTCGACTTTAAAACGACTAACTCGATTTGGTTCTTAGCTCCTGGGTTTTCCAGAACTTATCTATGCTGAGTTTATGGACTTATGAGTGTGTTGTGGGAGTTTGATAGTGAGTGTGTTTGCATGAGAGTTAATCGAATTGCATGTATGCTTTTATAGAAACGTTTGGTTCATGCATTGTGAAGTTTAAAATGAATCCAATGAGTTTCATTTGGAATTACTCCATGTATATCATGCGTTTGTTGTGTAGTAGCATGAGGAATAGGGTGTGAAAATAAGATTGAGTATGGTAGTGGCTTGCATGATGGGATTTTTTGGATTCCTTGGCCGACATTTACCAACAAAAGGGAAGAAACAAAAGGGTTTGGATATTGTTATGGCTTATTACTGTGGAACAAAGGAAGAACAATAAACTTGGTGACTTGTTGGTTCGAATAGCAGTGACAAAATAGAGAAAAGAGAGTTTGTTTTATGAAGGTATGCAGGTGTACGAGAGTATGTATATATATTAGATTGCATGGGATTACAAGATAAGGTCAAGTAGGTTTTCATTTTGGAGTTATGCATGTACTAAAGTCGTTGTTTTGTAGTAGCGTGTGAATGCATGTGAGAGTTGAGTGTCTCAGTAAGATTGAGTGTGTAAGAGATGATATCTTGACTTTTACTTGTTATCTAGGAATCGAATTCTAAAACAAATATAAAAGGGTCGGTTTGGCCTTTGTAGCATGTGGGATTTAAATGAATCAAGTGGTTTCACTTGTAGTTTAGCTCTTTTACTTAAGTGTTTAAATTTGTTGTGACGTGAGAATATATATGTTGAGTGTGGCAGAGTCATTGCGATGATGGTTTCTTGGTGTGCAAAATGTTAATAGTTAAGTATGTACATCGTCCTTGTGCAATTCTTCCAAAGAGAAAGAAAAAACGAAATCATGGTTTGTGTTTAGTCGGCAGTTAATGCCAAAAGTAATAGACAAAATGGATTTTTAATGTTGGTCCTCGTGGTTGTGTTCGAGTAGAAGAAAAATATATGAAGCATGCTTTGTTTGTTTTGTTATAGTGTGAGAATAAAGTGTAAGAAGGGTGGAGTGTGTAAGTGAAATTGTATTTACTCGTTGGGCACTTGTGTGGTCAGGGAAACTCAAAAGAAAACGTGGCCTCTCATTGATTTGAGAGCATGGAGTGAGTTTGGAGTAATGCAAATTGTTTGCTAGTGAAAATCAATATGTGTACAAGTTATGTAATAACATGTCAGTGAGTTTGTTTGAGTCGGTAAACTTAGACGAAATATGATGAGTCAATGGAGTGTAAGAATAGTTGAATACGTGAGTGAGTAAAATGATTGAGTTATTTGTTGGTGTTGGTCAGTATAAGGAAACAAGGGAGAAAGAGTCAAATGAAAGTTTTAAGTGTTTATTTGATGACATCAGAAGGTCAATTCCTTTTAAATCTTTGTCGTTATAATTTGAGTATACAAGTTATCAAAATGATGGGAGGAGTTTTAACGCAATCGTTTCGTTTAGTAATAATGTTGAATAAAAGCAAAAATTTAGTTCGTAAAAACGGCTAATTAAATTGTGATTATGGATTATTGTTCGTTAATCGTTTATAAATGACAGGGGAAATTTACGGGATGTTATAGTACCTACCCGTTAAACCGAATCCCGTCCCGGGATTCCAGTCTAAGGTGGTTGTTATGGTTGTTTTGCAATGAGTGGAAGTCATCGGGGTGAAGATTTTCGCATGATAGGTTGTTACGAAGTCGTATGCTGAGCAATACTCTATACGAGGTGTTGGAAGGAGTGAACGCACGAACAAAGAATTTCAAGCGTTGGAGTCATATATATTTCGAAAGAGATGAATTTATTGTGGGATATGAGGAAATCACTATTCTCCTAGTATCTCACGAGCAAAGGATTGGAATCCATATTTATTTACGTACTAGTCGGAGTTATTGTGGTACATGTGAAAATCATAATTCTACGGTCAGCTTGACTTGAGAAAATTTTCATTTTTGGATGGAGATTGTTATTCTATTGCGTTTTGAAAATAAACATGGTTCATAACTTTTGAAAATAAAAATCTGTGGGGTTTAACCTACCCGTTAAACAAGGAGTTTGTAAGTAATAGAATTTTGATAGTAAGGGTTTCGGATGAGAACTTGATGAATGTAAAGAAAATCGTTTAAATTTAGCTTTTGTAAAGAAAAACTTGTTAAATAAAGTTTTGAGTGGTAACACAAATTGGTTCCAAGTTTTTGTAGATGATGAATCAGTTTGCTTCTGAGTAAAAAGTATACACAAAATTTTGTTTGCTTTATATATAAAATCGTGTCTTACATTAATAACTTGTTTGTATTTATTGTTCAAAATATTCAAATTGTTAGATAGGTATGGAAGCTAGGAGAGGAAATCAATATGTCATAAGATGAAATGTGTTGTAGTTCAAAATCATTTTGTTTCTTGGGGTTGTTAATTGTCGTTGGGAAACAAAAGAGAAACACGAAAGTTGGTTGGTTTTGGTTGTAGTTGAGTCCACAAAGGGTTGAACGACATGAAACATGATCAAATAACTAGGTGGGGGTTCATTTGAGTTTTCTGAGGTTGTTTGGAGCTTGAAATGAACAAGGTACTTAGGTAATATATGATTTTTTTTTTTTTTTTTTTTTTTTTTTTTTTTTTTTTTTTTTTTTTTTTTGTTTAGTTGAAACAATTTGAGAACATGACCGTCGAGTTGAGCTTTGGTGATGACTCGGTCATCACACGATCGAGTAATTGGAAAAGAATTGTTATACATGATTCTTTGGTAAATGCTTAAATCAAGACGTGTAAGAATATTGATAGGTTGTTAAGTGAATGACCCAAAGTAAACGGGCAGGAGTTGATTTGAAATAAATCTTAAGTCGTTGAGCTTAGTTAGAGTTGAGCTCGAGTTTCACTGATAAAAGCTTAATGTTAAACAAAGATGCGTTGGATTGCTGTGAGCAATGAGTCGAGAATTTATGTTTCGAAGATAAGTTTGGTTTAGAGAAGGTGAAATGTTGAAAATACGTTCCATGACATATATGGTTACGAGGCAGTTTCAAGATCATCAAAATCTCGTATAATGCCTGAGAGTTTTGAGAGGACGTTAGGAGATTCACAATATCCTAGAGATTGAGAGGTCAAATCGTACGGAAAGGTGTTATACGTGGCGTGTTTATGATTTTTAAGTCGTGGTGTGGCGTGTTTAACGCGATTTGTTTCTGCCTTTTGCGTTGAAATGTGAAAACCAAAGTAAAATTTTACTGCGTACCCCAGAGCTAGTTGCTAGTATAGATACAAAATTTTGAAAGTTTTACCGTTTGAATACAAACGGTTATATTTTTCAGGATAAAATAATTGAGAAGAAAAAAAAAATATTTTTCAAACCCTTATAAATATCGTTGGCATGTTTGTGTTATCCATACACACACAAAATCAATGGCTTGTAAGTTACCACATACCGCTGAACAATTTCAATTGTTTATCAAGGCAGAAACTGAGGGTAGTGACGTGGATCGTCAAAATGCTATTGTGAAGGTCATCCTACAGTTTGAGGCTATAAAACAACTGAAACGACGACTTAGGGAAAGCTATGCCATGTGCACAGACATTTCGGATGATAGAAAATATGTGATCGACACGTTTTTGTATGATGAGTATTGTAAGGATGCTGCTGTCATCGAATCGCTGTGGGCTTTTGTTCATCAGATAGAGGACCAGGTTTCCAACAAGGTCCGTTGGAGTTTGGAAGAGAATGTTGAAGCTGCTAGGGTTGAACATCAACGACAACAACAACAACAAAATCCACCACCACCACAACAGCAACAACAACCACTACTACATCAAGGTGCATCAAGTTCATCTACACCAAGGGTGGTTGTGCAACAACAACATTTGCCTCATCTGGATCGCTTCCAGCCAAGTTTCGAGGAAAATGTGGCAGTTGATGATGGTGGTTGGACTTCTGACATGGATCGGGATCTGAGCAGGTTGGAAGCTCAGTGGGAAGAAGAGAAATTTGCGAGTTTCGATCCTTATGATGATGGTTATGATCCCAACAATTCTCAAACCTGGGATCATCCGGACTACCTTTGAAGTTTAGGTTTATGTTTATGTGATGTTTTAATCTAGTATCGTTTGTAATGTTTAAGTATTTTGAATAATATGGTGGTTGAATTTAATTGAGATTACTGTAGAATTTACTGTGCCTGAGGTTGAAATGTAGGGATCACTGTATCATTTACAGTGTCTAAGAAAAAGTAGATGCCACTGTATTTGCTTACAGTGTCTGCTAGAGATCACTAGAGTTTTGTGATAAATTCAAAGTGGTGAGACGTAAGGTTACGAAGAAATTTTTTTTTGAGACCATTGTAATCACATACAATGTCTGGGAGTTTAGAGGGAGCATCGTGAAATTCACAACGTTAGAGGAATAAGTAGGACCATTATGTAGTTCATAATGTCTTAATAGTGGATGAAATTATTGTAATCTCATGTGAAATTTACTATTTCCATAGTTAACATAACTTGGAAAAATTTCTTTTGGAATAACTATTGTTATTCTTTTATGAAATTTCACATGGTTTCCAATTACAAGAATCTGTGCGGGTAACCTACCCGTTAAACAAAAGAGTTTTGTTGATAACAGATTCTTACATAGAGATATTTGAATGAGGATTTGGTGTATGTAGGGAAAATTGCTGAACCTCAGCTTTAGGGGATGAGAAATCTTGTTTGTCCTTGTGTGAGGAATAGTGAACGTAAACGGCTAGAACAGTAGTCTCACTGCTACTCTTCTATATATGTGCCAGAATTCACTCTTCACCACCCACATTTTTCTCACCCAACATTTACAAAATGTCTTACACCTACACCGTTCTTGTAATTATGTACGTTGCTGCAGCCGTCTTCTTGGCTTACGTCCCAGATGAAGATCTGGAGTCCCTGGCCGAGGTCATAGTGCTTCTCATAGCACTCGTGGTTTTGGCCATCAGCGCAGATGAAATATGGGGGTAAGAGATAGTATTACGATAGGAGTGTTGTTTTGAATCCGTATACTAACACCATGTATTAATGTTTTATTGCATTAATAACTTGTGTATTCCTGTCGTACAGGATATTCGAGGTGTTGCACCCAGTCGTGGTGCTTGCTCTTGCGGGTGTAGTGGTGTTTTTCATTGGCATAGTGGGTCAACCGATTGGTGATGTTATGCCTTTCTTAGTGATATTTGTAATGTTAGCATTACCAATGCTAATCATATCATTATGTATCAATATTTATGGTTTCTAAGGAGAGTTATGTTGTGTGTTTGATGAATTTTTGTGATTATCGGTTTCATACTCGTGTTATTACAGATACAAATAAGCCCACTTATTTATAATTCGTTATTTACATAGAGAGGCGTCCCAAACAATGTAAATATGGAATTATAAACTTATGGTTCGGCGCTTTACAATTTCTTTATTTAAATAAAAGGCATCCCAATCATTTAAATAAAGCATTGTAAACCATCCTACTTAAGAATTTCTGATGTAACACTCGTACTAATCCACAAAATAATCCATGCGCGGATTTTCCGGGAATACGGGAAGAGTACGTCTTACGCATCTATAAAGGTGGGAGTAAGATAGTTAAGAATGGTTGGTATAGTACTCGAAATAGTTGGTGAGTATATATATCAATATATTAGAGTGTTGGTGTAGCAAAACTATCTAGAAGTCACATGAGCGTCTGGCGGATGGTAAGCACGGAGAGCGAAAGGCTAGAAAATGTTTTGTTTGTAAAAGTAGTTATAGTTCGGACCTCATTTAGACCCGTTTCTCTATAACTGTAGCTCTGATACCAATCTGTAACACCCCCAATTTCGTGATGTGCAGCGGAATTTAGATTGGGTGTTACTTCATGGCACAACAGTTGAATAGTAGAAAACGATCATCAATTTGGTCGTTTTAAAAGATTTATCATTCGAATATCAGAGTTTACAAAACTAGGTCCCAATGGTTTCAAAATTTATTGAATGGGTTTTCGAATGATATTTATAGCCTTCATGGATATTCGTGCTTCTCCGTGCCATCCGTGCTCATTATGGACCTGAGATAAATACATGCTAAAAACGTCAACACAAAGGTTGGTGAGTTCATAGAGTTTGTAGTTGAAAACTGTTGATTTACAAAATCAAGAGTTTTGTGAGTAAATGTTGTTGATTTCCAATATCAAGAGTTTGTGAGTAAATCCATAGAGTTTTCATAAAATCAGTTGATTTTCAATAGTTTCAAGTTTAGGTAATAATTGTAACAATTACAATTATTAATAAAATAAGCGATGGGTTATGATAGTATACACCCATAAGTTGGTTGGTTATAAAATAAGTAGTGGGTTCATTCAATACTCATAGTTCGTTTGTTAGCCCTAACCGGGTCAACAAAATAGTTATTGTTTGCCAATTAGTGATTTTCTGCTATATAGTGAATACAAGTTCAAGTTTAATAAAAATAGCGGCGATACTGTATCATGACTACAGTATTGCTTTCTATTGCTCTAAGTCTCATGAAACTCAACGTTTAACAGGCATAAAAAATGATGTAAAATATATGGGCCCTCGTGATGAGTATTTGCCAATAACTCATAAGTTGGTTCAAATAAAGTGCGCCTGGGTGGCTCATCCTAGCAGACCCAAACGGGGATTGTCAGTCCCAAATAGATCTATTCACAATTATTTACGTTCACTCGCAAGTGATTAAGGTTCATGATGTGAGGGACTTCGAACATGGCAATAAGGTAAACTTAGGCAATAGTGGATCAGGTATAGCATACAGTTGAAAATCATTTGTGATCATGTTTATAGCAGGTATCTCTCCATGAGATATAAAATGTATAACAGTAGTTTCATAGGTTCGTAGTAATTTCGTAAGTATTACGTGTTAATAACAAGTAAAGTGGTTTATCAACTGAGTTTAATGTTTAAAGTAACTAGTAAAGTTTATATGTGAAGCGAATATGTATCGCCTTCAAAAGTAATTCAGAGTAGGTAAAAGAGTAGTTTATGGAACTCACAGTAGTATGTAAACAGTTAAGAGTACTTATGAATAAGTATAAAACATTGTATTTGAGCATGTATCTCCCCCAAAGAGTTTATAAAACAGTAAACAAGAAAAGTGGGGCTATGAACTCACCTGATGCGATAGCTATAATGATGAAAGAGGATTTACTGAAATACAATTTCAGTTGAGATTTCGGAGATAGCTTTACACATGACCTGAATAATAATAATGTTTGAGAATTCGTTTCAGCACGAATAATGAATGTGATATGAGGAATCGTATGACGATTTGATCGGTGACGTGAGTGTGAGTGGATTAAAAGGTTTGGAATTTGAGAATAATATCATCAATAATATTATTTCATGATTCAGAATTATAATGATCGTTGTCTCGAAGCGGATGAGACAGAATGCTGAGTCGAATGGTTTAAAAGTCGTTATATACAATATAACGTATAAGTTTGTGTCTGAACGAAACAATGTGAGAGATGAGGGTGGATTGTGTAAATTGAGAATTTGAAATAAAAATGTTATACTGTTTCTGTTTACTCTTGAACTTTCTCTATTTAACACTTTATACCCTAACGGTGTTTGCGTTACACCGTTAGTCCCTAGTTTATAAAAGTTACATTTTTAACCCAAAAATTAACCCAATTGACAAACTGAGTTTATACTTTATTATAAAGTCATTTTCTATCCCAACGATACTGTTTTTACTGTTTCAGAACCTATTTTTACAAGGTTGGCAGTTTTGGTCCCTTAAAGTGTAACTAGTTTGCAAGGTTAGTCCTTTTTGCATAGAAACTTGTAGAAAAATTTTATAAAAATTTAAGAAGCTTATTTTAGCTTATTGAAGCTTAAGTCAACTTTTGGTTTGACCAGAAAAATTCATTTTGATATAATGGGCCTTAAAACGAATTGAAACAAGGCCCGTTAAGAAATTTGGAGGCGAGGGCATGAAAATACTTTTGGGCCTGAGTTTGGATTATTTTTATGATTCTAAAAATATTTCATATGGGCTCAGTGGGCTGGTCTAACTCTATTTCTTATTGGGCTTTAGCTAAGCCCAGTCCGGATTATATAAAGTTTATTGAAAATGTATTTTTCAGAAATCTTAGTAACTGTCGACCAATAGGGAGGTTTTTAAGTGACGGGTTCAATTTATTTCAAGATGCTTAAAACACGAAAAGTGTAGTATCTTAGGTCGTAAATGAGATGGTCTAAAAATGTTTTGGTGTTGTGTTTACAAACTTGGAGATATCTCGTGAGTTTGTGGCTAGGTCGCATGTTTTGAAAACTGAAAAACTAGAAAATAATCTAAGTCTGAAAATCAGTTTTTCTAGCGTGTAAAAGGAGCGTTTTTAAGGGCTTTAGAGGGCTTTTCGTAAAATGTTCAAAACACAAAATCTAAAGCTTGCTAAGTGGTGATTCGAACTAAGCAAAATTATGTGTGGGTTGCTTTTGTGGATTCGAAGATAATTGTTCATGAAAGGAGCAAGTTGGGCAGATTTTGGTATCAAAATACTTAGAAAAATTCTAAGTATTTTGGGTTACACATTTTATACGTGAGGTGCACAAATCAAAAAGGATCTTGTTGATGTAGGATTCGAGTGCATGGTTGTGTTGTGAATGGGCGTATATATTATTTGACATCTAAACAAAAGTGCGGGGTGTAGTTTGAACTTAGAACAGAAACGTGTACGTAGAAGTAGACGTGTGAACATACGTTCGAGCATAATATGTACGAAATGAAATAGTTTGGAATATGAAACGAGATGGATTTAAATGAGTCTAGGGGACTTACAAGGGCTTGAAAGTGAAGTGTGGTACGTAGGGTATAAGCAGAGACGCAAGAATTCTTCGAAACAGAACTCGGATAGCTGCTACTACACACGTTCGACTTTAAAACGACTAACTCGATTTGGTTCTTAGCTCCTGGGTTTTCCAGAACTTATCTAAGCTGAGTTTATGGACTTATGAGTGTGTTGTGGGAGATTGAGAGTGAGTGTGTTTGCATGAGAGTTAATCGAATTGCATGTATGCTTTTATAGAAACGTTTGGTTCATGCATGTGAAGTTTAAAATGAATCCAATGAGTTTCATTTGGAATTACTCCATGTATATCATGCGTTTGTTGTGTAGTAGCATGAGGAATAGGGTGTGAAAATAAGATTGAGTATGGCAGTGGCTTGTATGATGGGATTTTGTGGATTCCTTGGCCGACATTTACCAACAAAAGGGAAGAAACAAAAGGGTTTGGATATTGTTATGGCTTATTACTGTGGAACAAAGGAAGAACAATAAACTTGGTGACTTGTTGGTTCGAATAGCAGTGACAAAATAGAGAAAAGAGAGTTTGTTTTATGAAGGTATGCAGGTGTACGAGAGTATGTATATATATTAGATTGCATGGGATTACAAGATAAGGTCAAGTGGGTTTTCATTTTGGAGTTAGTGCATGTACTAAAGTCGTTGTTTTGTAGTAGCGTGTGAATGCATGTGAGAGTTGAGTGTCTCAGTAAGATTGAGTGTGTAAGAGATGATATCTTGACTTTTACTTGTTATCTAGGAATCGAATTCTAAAACAAATATAAAAGGGTCGGTTTGGCCTTTGTAGCATGTGGGATTTAAATGAATCAAGTGGTTTCACTTGTAGTTTAGCTCTTGTACTTAAGTGTTTAAATTTGTTGTGACGTGAGAATATATATGTTGAGTGTGGCAGAGTCATTGCGATGATGGTTTCTTGGTGTGCAAAATGTTAATAGTTAAGTATGTACATCGTCCTTGTGCAATTCTTCCAAAGAGAAAGGAAAAATGAAATAATGGTTTACGTTTAGTCGGCAGTTAATGCCAAAAGTAATAGGCAAAATGGATTTTTAATGTTGGTCCTTGTGGTTGTGTTCGAGTAAAAGAAAAATATATGAAGCATGCTTTGTTTGTTTTGTTATAGTGTGAGAATATAGTGTAAGAAGGGTGGAGTGTGTAAGTGAAATTGTATTTACTCGTTGGGCACTTGTGTGGTCAGGGAAACTCAAAAGAAAACGTGGCCTCTCATTGATTTGAGAGCATGGAGTGAGTTTGGAGTAATGCAAATTGTTTGCTAGTGAAAATCAATATGTGTACAAGTTATGTAATAACATGTCAGTGAGTTTGTTTGAGTCGGTAAACTTAGACGAAATATGATGAGTCAATGGAGTGTAAGAATAGTTGAATACGTGAGTGAGTAAAATGATTGAGGTATTTGTTGGTGTTGGTCAGTATAAGGAAACAAGGGAGAAAGAGTCAAATGAAAGTTTTAAGTGTTTATTTGATGACATCAGAAGGTCAATTCCTTTTAAATCTTTGTCGTTATAATTTGAGTATACAAGTTATCAAAATGATGGGAGGAGTTTTAACGCAATCATTTCGTTTAGTAATAATGTTGAATAAAAGCAAAAATTTAGTTCGTAAAAATGGCTAATTAAATTGTGATTATGGATTATTGTTCGTTAATCGTTTATAAATGACAGGGGAAATTTACGGGATGTTATACTATGTTACAAAGAGTGTAATCTTCTAATAAGAATTACAAGAGTATATTCCTACAAAACAGTGCCTATGATGAGGATATGAGTGATCCTAGTGTTAGTGTTAGTTTACTAGTGATAACTTGATAACAAAAGATTGATGCAAGTAAGTTTTTCGCTAATCCATGGGGATGATGATTAGTGAAAGAGGTGATGGAATGTGGTGGTTATAATGAATGCAATGAATTCAGAAACTCTAATGTATAGCAAATGCTATAAGAGTAATAAAGACGGTTAAGGTTATGATATTATCATCTACCAAAGATGATAAATGCTCAAATGAAGGAAGTGAATACAATGATCACTTAGGAATAGAGATTCCATATACCTATATGAAAATGAAAATGACATCATATGATGAGAGTGTTGATTGGACCAACGTGTTGAGAGTGATGGTTCTGTTTGCACTGACAATGACGTGCTTGATAAGTATCCAAAAAAAATGAAAAGGATGAGATCCTATGGTGGTGTTCCTAGACAATGAAGAAGTTCTGGATAATGAAGTAAATCCTAGACTCGGTTGTGAGAGGGTTGTCTGTTTTAAAAGGTTGAAAACTGAGCCTAGTACCCGCGGATTGGGCGGAACCAAACTTTTGGTTCCGTCCGTCTTATCCAAGGGTTCCGTGAGACCAGAATAGGTTTGGTCATGTTTTGTCATTTTTGATCAAACGAAGGTTCATGCTAAGGTCTATTTATTTATAACTACTGATTTGGTTTCACTAATCCTAGTCAAAGTCTAAAGAGACTTAATGGTTCAGGTTTAAGAGGTTTGTCAAACACATGATGTGTTTTTCACTTGACGAGGTATTGGTACAAGACTGTGATGTTGGGTTAAGGGGGTTTGACACACTTGTGATTGTGTGAATTGATTTCAAATGAATGGTGTGAACCTACATGTCGGTATTTGAGGATCTAAGAGATATGTGTACTGTATTGACTTACGAATGACAATGTAAGCGATGAGCTTAGCAATGTTTTTGCGGATGTTGTTTAGCATACTAAGAACTTCATCCTCGAAGTTATGTAGCTCTTCTCTATCAATGCAAGATGATCGCACGACGAGGCATGTGGTTTCCTCATGGAAGGTGTATTGTTATAACTAAAGGATGATGGAGATGTTGTTAGGAAAGCGGAAGCAACAATATGATTTGGAGAGAGGTATGTTGAAAGATATCCAAACACAAATTTCAAACCTCTAAAACTTAATCCTATTATCTTTTAAAGCTATATGCAAGAAAATGAATCCCATAAACATATTACTAATCTAAGTAGTAATAATGAGACAACAATTATGCAAGATGAGCATAACAAAGAGAAATAACAAATAGTTTGTTATCAACCTACAATACAAAAGTCTTAATGACAAAAGATGTGAATATCATAAGACAACATCTTATAAAACAAATAATATACTACTAGACACAAAGTTACCACATAGCATCAAGACAAATAATCATAGCATGACATTGTTTAAGATACTACACTGTGAAATTGTTCTGAAGTTAGGCTTAGTCACTTAAGCACACTTACCCATTAGCACAATAATCTTTGTGTAAAATAGAATGACTTCTAAATGTTCATCATACCAAAAAGCACTTAGACATATTGGTGCACACATGTCAAACAAATAGTGTGACATTGTCACAAAAGTAATGAAACGATAGGTTCATGCAAACAATTCTGCCATTTTAGAAGCATGCATCATTTAGACTATCCTACGAAAGAAACTCAATGAATGTCAACGAGAGACAAAAGCTATCTAACACCATGTATTAAAAATGAAATATAGTGAGTTAATAAGTAATACGTTAATCTTACGAAATAGCATATAACGAAAGAATGATCATATCATACAAATCATGTTAACATGAAGCATATAAACATGCAGAGAAAACCTTTCCAAGGTTTACACATTTGACTATGATAACGTCAAGATACTAAATCATATCAACCAATCAACATGTAATCAATACACGTATATGTAATGCAAGTGATTTTATTAATAAGCTAAAGAAAAATCACATCTACTCCCTGTTTGATTAATTATTCCTAAGACAAGATAGTTTACCAATTACTTGGCTTAATGAGACTCAACTATTTCTATTAATACTAATGTGATGAAGATGTCATGTTTTACACGTAAATTTGACAAATATGTGTCAACAGATTTTAATCTTTGTGTTTGGAATCTAAGATTGAATGATCTAAAGGGTGACATCCTTTGAGTTGAGTTTACGTATGAGTTATGCAAGTGATTTGATCATTTAAGATCAAGACATGTGTTTGTGTGTGGTAATGGGATATATTAAGCACATTCTCAAGAAAGTTCTTTGGAACAAGAATCTAAATAAAATTACCAACTTTAATAGATCTTGTGTATGCTCCAGAGATGTGGATATGCACAAGTTTTGACCAATGTTTGGTTATGATGTACGCTTGAAAGGAAATAGATACGTAAAGTATCTTTCAACAAATAAGATTATCTCTTGGGATAATGTTATCATGTTTGAGAGAGATGTGCTAGTTCATAGAACTTGCAGATGTTTGTTTAAGATCATTTAACCAATGAGGTGTGATTAAATTTCTTGTAACACAACCTTTCATGTTGCAAGGAAAGAATGATGCATAGGATATATGTTATCCTTTTAACAAGATGAAAACTAAACACATAATGTTTTTCCGAAACATCATGTTTTCCTAAATGAAGATATGAACCCAAAGTGTTTGAATTGGATAGACTTATCCTAAATAAACTAGGTTTCAATATTATGATAACTAGATGATGACAAGATACACCTACTTGAGTTTCTTATGTATACTCCTCAAGATTCATTGTCATTTGGGATGTATGAGGTTGTCATATGTTGTTAAAATATTGATTTAAGGTTTAACGAGACATATGCAGAAGCTTGGTGACAAAGTATTACCAATACTTTGATTACTCGTGAAAGTGGTCCTAGTTGAAATTGATAATGAGTGTGAGCATCATGCTCATTTGATGGTGAAGGTTCTAATCCTATAGGTGATAAAATATGGTTGAGTTGATTCAACATGCATTTGATTTGGTATGAGTGTTTGGACAAAGGGCTTTTTGAGCAATGCACTTAATGGTATGAATTATGGTGTTGTAGGGGTTTGTTGAAGACAACAAGGATGGAGACTAATTTTTGTGATCCATTGGTTGGTATAGCTAGTGGGTGACATGATTTGAGGTTTAGGGCCTGAAATAGATCACAGAGGTGAATGCGATGTGATGATGGTGAAAGTACACGAGTACTTAGGTTACATGGATGTTGAAGAATAGATACTAATTCTTGTGGTTCACTAGTGGATGAAGTACTTAGTTATGTTTGTGAAACCTAGGGGTTGAATGTGATGGGATGAAGAACAAATGTTCTAGTTATGATAGGATAAGTGTTTTAACATACGTTGTTAAAATACTTGAGAGTTGGTTGTTTCGGATATGACTTTTAATGACTACAATCGTAAGTCGGATATACTTAAATATTTCTGATGAAATACTTAAGTTGTCAATCTTACTTTGAGAAAAGGATGACAAGACTTGATAATTACATCTATAACTTAAGTGTAAGTTATGACTCGATGTAAATCCCTGTCGTCTTGACGAATGACATGTTAACGAAATTTGAAAGTATGAAGATGAGAAAGGTATGACTCGATAATTTCCGAATTACTTCCTTTATGGAGAAAGGTATCTTGGAATATTTTCATGAAATTTGAAAGTATGAAGATGATTAGATATGATTATCCTATTTGGTGTTTGGTGAGATTTCCTAATCCTAATTTGAGTGAACATCAGTGATAAGAATCCTAAGAACTAGAATCAATAATCTAAGGATCGGGATTAGTCAGGAATTTTGAAAATGTTACTGTTATACCTGCGGATCCAATCGATAACACATGCGGATCCAAATTTTGGGTTCCGCAGAATCCGCAGGTGAAGGAATGGCAGATCCAAAGCTAACACATGGTGGATCCTAATTTTGGGATCCGCCAGATCCGTCGGCCAGAAGTGCTAAAAACAAACAGAGAGATGTTCATATTTTGCGTGTTTCGACGAAAACCCGAAAATTCTCCTGGAACATATCTATCATCTAATATGTAATGCAAAACAACTAAATATGATGATTCTAACACACGTATACACACAGATTAATTCGTTCATAGTAACTTACCTTAAGTGGAGTTAAGCCAAACAGGGGCTTAAACTCGGAAAATTGATAACATCAAAGTGTTATCGTCCTGCATGACATGGTTAGTACACACAAAGGTTTAACAACAAGATAATATCCTAAAGGCATAACAATTCAACACATCATTGTTTCAAATTGTTTGTACCAAACACTCTTTTTGAAAGTTACTACATGTTTACGCATTTTAAAGCTTGAACTATTTTGTATAAGACAATACTTTTTAAGACACTAAACTAGTTATACTTAGTTCACATTTCAAAGTAAGTTATGCAAAGTTTTTCACATAATATATGCAAACAAAAAAAATTTCTAACTCTAAAAATGAAACAAACACAGTTTGTCAATTTATTGCACAATATCTAGCAAAAGTCCTATTATGCATAAAACAAGAAATTGATAAACAAGTAAATAATTGTCATGGCAAAACACTTATTAATTTCCTATCAACAAATGCAATCACAATTACCAACAGACAAATCACATGTATGAACAGATAGTCACATAGCATAGCATAAATGAAAAGATACTTTTCGTCACTTTGCGTTTAAATATGACGATGTATGCCAAGCTTGATTTGTTTCCTTTATATTACCAAATACTTTAGTTTCAAAAGAAATCATATCAATGTTCAAAGAATACCAACTTACATTACCCGACGTAAAAGTTTACGTTACTATGTCAAAATTAAACTTAATATTTTGGACAGGTTGTAGCTTTTGATTTGTTTTACCTATTTCAATTTAGATTTAGGACTTGAGATTATTTTTAAATGAAAGTAGACTTAATTCCCTTCAAAATGATAGGTGGCACGACTTCTACGGACTTACGGTTAATTAGTTATGATTTTTTGAAGTTTGACAAAAACTGTACACTGAACAGACGGATCTGGCGGATCCTTTTTGAGGGATCCGCCCTTTGTGTGATTTGGATCCGCCGGGACCTGTACCAGATTCACCTAAACTCGTATTTTGACATAAGGAAAACGTGTAGGACTTGCTAGACTTAATATTAAAATATATTACACAATTTAACAACATTTCTAATTATGTGACTTATCTAAACATTTACGAAGAGATTTTTCAACTACATTAATAGCTATTCCAAACGCTCCTTTAAAACCCGTATTTTTCGTAAATTAGCTTTACGCACACAATTTGACACTTAATCTATTTAAGAAATCTTTTCTCTTGATTTTTCAAAGACATCTTCAAGCTTGTATACAAAGTAATATTTAACAACAAAATTTCTAAGTATACTTTGCGAAACATTTTTCATATTACATTCTACTTCGATGGTAATTTGATACATGGATCGTACTTCATTTTAAAAACCATTTGTTTTGAAAATGAGAGCCATGTGGCTCTGATACCAATTGTGAAAACGTAGAGGGGGGGGGGGTGAATACGTTTACCGTTTTAAATTCTTAAAACTTGTTGTATCAAATTTCCGTCTAAGCTTGTTCTAATATGAAAGATGTTAAGTGTAGTTTATAATCAGTATACACTTAACCAAGTTGTCACATATGTATGGTCAACAAATCACAACACAAGCAAACATATATAATGCAAACATAAAGTAAAGCGATAAGTAAAAGAAAGCGCAAACCGAACACGTTGATTTATAGTGGTTCGGTCACGGAGCTCCTCTCCGCCCTACTCTACTCCCCGAGTACCCAAATCGAGAGTTACTTCACTAGATCAACAACCTCCCTTCTCGGCGGAGAAAACCTTACACACGTCGCTTACACTTTTTCCGATACAAAGCTAAATACCGGGTTCTAGTTCGAGGTAGAACCAACCTAACGTCGCCTATACAATTACCGACACTAAGCTAGATGTCGAGATATTTACCAAGGGTACAACCACTCCCTACGTCGCTTAACCTTTTTCCGGTACTAAGCTAGATACCGAGTTCTTTACATGGGTACAACCACTCCCGCTATGTTTTATGGCCCAACATAGAAACCATGTGTTTTATGGCACAAAAAAATAAACCACCTAATCTAATATGAATGGATTACAATGATGATCCATGACATAAATGGGCCATGGATATGAATGGCTAATCTAAATGAACTTCCATTGATAGGAAGCCTTCAATGTATGAAGAGCACAAGCTCCCCAAACTTGTTGTGATGGATCTTCATGTATGCAAGTGAGATCTACATGAGCTTCTCAAATCAGAAATCTTCTTGGTAGATCAGGAAGTATGCTATGGATGATGTCTCATGATCTTGAGCTTGCTTCACAGGATCACTAACTGTCACACCCTGAATTTACCTGTTAATGGCAGCGGATATGAATACCTTGGTGTGACTTTCATGGCGTCTCATACAATGGATATATTGAACGACCTAAAGTGTCGTTTTGAAAATACACGTTTGATCATAATTAAAATCAGAGTTTACAAAACATAGGTCCCAAATGATGTTGCAAGTTTATAACAAAACCATAGTAGATCAAACGTTACATAAGTGCATGAAAATAGGTGATGCAAGTCGACCCCGCGACTCCAAAATAGCCAAATGCATGTCCACACGCTAGCTAATTACCTGAAAATACATTGCTAAAAACGGTCAACATAAAGTTGGTGAGAGATCATAGGTTTAATAAAATGAAGGTATACGATAGCCACAAGTATAAAGTGTATGACATAAGTCACATAAAAATGGTGTACAATAGACTTAAGCTCATGACCCCGAAACTATGACTGAATCTGTGGTGCCCCTCAGAGTGTTTTGCCAGGCACTCTAATAAAAAGACATGAAATGCATCCGCTATCGGTTGTTGGTCAAAGCCAACACGGATGGAGGCGTCACCCTCGATAGATCTATCCACTCACTCTCGCTTACAGGTAAATTAACGGTTCATGATATAGGGGACTTTCATATGGCAACAAGGTAACTTAATCTATGTACAAGGAATTTGATACTAGGGCTCGCATATAAAAATGGTTGCAATGTATTCTCCCCGTGGGATTTGAAATGAAATAATAAATTGAAAAACGGGGCTATGAAAACTCACCTCAAGTGATGGTACAACAATGCTATGAGTATGTGATGAACGGGAACAACAAGGCGCGTACACTAGCCGTTACCTATCATGAATGAGCATAATCTACTTAGATTATGAGGCAATGTAGTGCATGTACATGTATATGTAACCTATACCACTCGTACTTTGAAAATCATAGTTATCGTTAATATGTAAGGTTCTTCCAAAACTTGATATAAATATGTTAACTTGTTTCGTCAAAACTAGTCATGTAATAAAGTGTATAAAACGTTCGTGTTAGTATCGGCGTTTTGAAAACATGAAATGTAATATGATAGTCGTGTTAATAAGTCTTTGATCGTACGTGTTCCAACGGTTAAGAATTACGGTTCTCCATAGTCGTTACGTGAAAAATATATTTTCTAGTACGTAAACATTTTCTAGTTAAAAAGCTGTCAAAATGAAAAGTATATTATCGATGTTTAAGCGCGTGTATCTTGTTCGTTATTAGCTTGTTTTCGTCGTTCTTTATATCCGTGGGTTCGTATAAACATGTACTAATATATTTTCAGTAGCTCGGGTCATCTAGGTCGCGTTAAACGCCTCAGTTTGTCCGTCGAAAGATACCAAACAGCATGCAGTTTTCCGGAAAATTAGTTTTCGTCGTTAAACTTTGAAAAATCATAACTCCTTCGTTATTAACTCGTTTTTATCCCCGTTTTCGGCCACGGCTTCGTCTCGGAATGTATTTTCTAAATATTTGGCCAAAAATTATCTCACACCTACTGATTTTTCCCACGTTTCACTTTTAAGGACAGAATGTTTTATATACTTGTCAAAACTTGATTTTCTAGTTAGTAACTTGTCCAAAAATGTCATAAACAACAACCAATCTTTCTAAAACTTATCATCTATCTTTCTAAGGTGTCAAGGGTCCTAAACATCATCATCCATGTAGATCTAACAAGGATCTAAGTATATAACACTTCTAGGGCTCATAACTTGCAAAAAGATTTAAAAGGAGTGGTATAACTAACATATACATATAGATCTTGCATAAAAATGATATGAACATTATATTAACTTGGTAAAATTATGAAAATGAGTTTTGACAACTTACTTGAAAGATTAGTGATAAAAAGATGATGAAAACCTAAGAAACCTTTGAGTTTGTATTTCAAAACCCTTAAAGGAATACTAGTGAGACTTGATTATGGATTGATCTTGAAAGTTTGATGTTTTCTTCCTCTTGTTCTTGTTTAGCCGAACATACACACACACATATGGAGTTGAGAGAGTTTCTTGAGATATTATGTAAAAATGAAGTGAAAATGTGGTAGTTAACTATATATATTAGACAAGAATTAGTGTGCATTAATTGTGAAGTGAAGTTGCAAATTGTGGGGTGTTTTGGGGGGTGTGAGGCCGGCGCACAAAGAGAGAAGGGGGGGGGGGCCTCTTTTGGATTAAACCTTGTGATGATTACATGTGTTTAGGAGTTTAATTTAATTAGTTTTAGGTGTAACCGGGTACCGTGTTTGCTAGAAATAAAATTTAACGGAGTTAACCGGGACTTGACGAAGTCATAAAAATTACAAAAATATGTTGGGTACAAATATTGGGTGTTCGGGTAATTATCGTTTAGTTTTTACGAAAACCGTCGTAATTATATAAAACGTACGATATAAATTAAACAAATTCGCAAAATACCGGGTAAATGAATTTTATAATTTTCTTGACATTAAAATGAGTATAAAAATATATCGGGACCATCGTGGGGATTGTCGGACGTGTTAGTCACATTTATTGATCGCGCGTTAACGTTTTAATTAAAAGTAATTATACGTAAAACGTCAAATGTAACAAAAATATTAATTTGATAAACCTACGAGTGGAATAGTATGAAAATGTAAATATGATGATATGCAGACTATTACTAGTCCGTATGCAATGATCCTACTGATGATGCATAAATTTTGCAGCTAACCCAAACCGGTTACGCTGAAATGAATGATGAATGATGGACATGAATGGTGATTTGTCGAGGTTAGGATAGTGACCTGAAATTACGGGTTGTGACAGTCGCCCCTCCAAAAGGGAATTCAGTCCCTGAATTCAATTGTTGTTGGTTTCAGAAGCAGGTTCAGGAAAAAGGTGTGGATACTTGCGTCGCATTTGGTCTTCTCGTTCCCAAGTAAACTCGGGTCCTCTTCGAGAATTCCAGCGGACCTTCACGATAGGAATTCGACTCTGCTTCAATTGCTTGACCTCACGGTCCATGATTTCTACAGGTTCCTCCACAAAATTAAGCTTGTCATCTAGTTGAATTTCTTCAAGTGGAATAACGGACGACTCGTCGGAAAGACACTTCTTGAGGTTTGAAACATGAAATGTGTTATGAACGTTGCTGAGTTCTGGCGGAAGTTCAAGCTTGTAGGCTACTGGACCAATCTTTTCCAGAATCTTGAATGGCCCAATGTATCTCGGGTTTAGCTTCCCGCGTTTCCCAAATCGGATCAAGCCCTTCCAAGGCGAAACCTTCAACATGACTTTATCTCCAACTTGAAATTCCAATGGTTTGCGTCGAACATCTGCATAGCTTTTCTGTCGACTTCTAGCTGTTTCGAGCCTTTCTCGAATTTTAACAATCTTCTCGGTTGTATCTCGTACCATCTCTGGACCGGTTAATTGTACTTCACCAACTTCGGCCCAACACACTGGGGACCGGCATTTACGACCGTACAATGCCTCAAATGGTGCGGCCTTTATGCTCGAATGATAACTGTTATTATAAGATAACTCGATTAATGGCAAATGGTTAGCCCAACCATGTCCAAAATCAATCACGCACGCCCTGAGCATATCTTCCAATGTCTGAATCGTCCTCTCACTCTGACCATCGGTCTGAGGATGATAGGCAGTGCTCATGTCTAATTTGGTGTTGAATGCATTTTGTAGTGACTTCCAGAAATTTGAAGTAAAACGACTATCTCTGTCGGAAATGATGGAGACTGGTGCACCGTGCTTTGAGACTATTTCCTTGACATAAAGTCTAGCGAGTTGGTCCATGGAATAAGTCTCTCTAATCGGTATGAAATGGGCTGATTTGGTGAGACGATCTACTATGACCCAAATAGCGTCGAATCCACCTGAAGTCTTAGGAAGTTTAGTAACAAAGTCCATTGTAATACGCTCCCATTTCCATTGAGGAATCTCTGGCTGTTGAAGTAACCCTGACGGTTTCTGATTCTCGGCTTTCACTTTAGCACACGTAAGACATTTGCTAACATACCTCGCTATCTCTGCTTTCATATCGGGCCACCAATAAAGTTGCTTGAGATCCTGATACATCTTATCAGAACCTGGATGAATAGAGTACTTCGACTTGTGCGACTCATGCATAATCAACTCTCGTACTCCACCATAAAGGGGTATCCAACTTCTGTCCTTGAAGCATAACACTCCATCGGATCTCTTTACAAATCCATTCTCGCTCTCGGGCATACCATAAATCTTCTCGTGTGGTCGGTTTTCTTCTTTGAGCGCTTCAATCTGAGCCTCTAAGATCTTTGATGGTAAAGGTGAAATAATTGTCATTCCCAATTACCTGACCCTCAAAGGTTTGGGTCGTTCTTTCCTGCTAAGAGCGTCAGCTACAACATTAGCTTTTCCCGGGTGATATCGGATCTCACAATCGTAATCACTAAGCAACTCTAGCCAACGACGTTGCCTCATATTGAGTTCCTTCTGATCAAGTATATGTTGTAAGCTCTTGTGATCGGTAAATACCACACACTTGGTGCCATAAAGATAGTGCCTCCAAATCTTGAGTGCAAAAACTACAGCACCCAACTCCAAATCGTGCGTAGTGTAATTCTTCTCGTATTTCTTAAGTTGACGTGACGCATAAGCAATCACTTTCTCGTTCTGCATTAACACGGCTCCAAGCCCTTTGTGGGATGCATCGCAATATACCACAAAATTTTCAATTCCTTCTGGTAGTGCTAAAATTGGCGCGCTACAAAGCTTCTGTTTCAACAACTGAAATGCGGACTCTTGCTTATCTCCCCATTCGTACTTCTGATTCTTCTGTGTCAACTTGGTCAGCGACTTAGCTATCTTGGAAAACCCTTCAATGAACCTCCTGTAATATCCGGCAAGTCCTAAAAATTGGCGAATTTCTGTCGGAGACTTGGGCGTAGCCCAATCTTTAACTGCCTCAATCTTTGCTGGATCAACTTGTAGTCCTTGGCTATCAATGACATGACCAAGAAATTGAACCCTTCGTATCCAAAAATCACACTTAGAAAATTTGGCATACAATTGCTCCTTCTTGAGCAGTTCTAGAATCGTTCTGAGGTGTTCTTCATGCTCTTGCTTACTCTTGGAATAAATTAAGATGTCGTCGATGAATACAATCACAAACTTATCAAGATACGGCTTACACACCCTATTCATGAGGTCCATGAATACCGCAGGTGCGTTAGTTAATCCGAACGGCATCACTTGAAACTCATAGTGTCCATAACGTGTTCTAAATGCGGTCTTCGGGATATCCTCCTCCTGAACTCTAAGCTGATGGTAACCGGATCTCAAATCAATCTTGGAGTAATAACTAGAACCTTGCAACTGGTCGAACAAATCGTCAATCCTAGGGAGTGGATAACGATTCTTCACCGTCAACTTGTTCAGTTCTCGGTAGTCAATGCACATCCTGAAAGATCCATCTTTCTTCTTCACAAACAAAACCGGTGCTCCCCAAGGCGAGGAACTTGGTCTAATGAATCCCTTGTCCAGTAATTCTTGTAATTGGTTCGACAACTCTTGCATTTCGGAAGGCGCTAAACGATACGGTGCTCTTGCAACAGGTGCGGCTCCTGGCACTAAGTCGATCTGAAACTCAACTTGACGCGTAGGTGGTAGTCCAGGTAATTCTTCCGGAAAAACCTCGGGAAAGTCCTTAACAATTGGCACATCCTCAAGTCGTTTCTCATCCGACTTCTTCTCAGTAATGTGAGCCAAAAATGCATAACAACCTTTCTTGATGTACTTCGCAGTCTTGATGCATGATATGATACTAAGTCTAGTTCCGCTTCGCTCTCCACGAACAACTAATGTCTCCCCATCATAAGGAAGATGAACAACCTTCTCATCACAAATAATTTTTGCACGGTGACGGGACAACCAATCCATGCCGATGACAATGTCAAAACTACCAAGTTCTACGGGCATAAGATCTATGTTGAATGGATGATTAAGGAAATTGATGGTGCAATTACGGAGAACTGTATTGGTGCTAACTAAAGACCCATTAGCTAGTTCAACTTGAAATGAAATGTCTAGTGCGGTTGGTGTAATGTTAAGTAAAGGTGCAAACGTAAGTGAAACGAAACTTCTATCGGCTCCCGAATCAAATAAAATAGAAGCATAACGATTATTGACAAGGAACGTGCCCGTGACAACCTTCGGGTCTTCGTGGACATCATCTCCACCCATGACGTAAGCTCTCCCTCGAGCTATTCCGCCTTGATTCCTTACCTTCGGGCAATTGTTCCTAAAGTGTCCCACTTCTCGACAACTATAACACGTTGGCGGTGGATTCTGATTGTTTCCCCCAGGAGCAGACCTACATCCATTAGCTTGATGACCAACTTTCCCACAATTTCGACAAGGCCTAGGGCAATCCCCCGGGTTATGATGCGTTTGGCACTTGTTACACTTTGGTAGAGTACCGGAGTAACCTTTCTTTTCTGTCGGACCTGCAGCATAAGCCTTTGCAGTCTCTTGCCTCTTGGGTGGTGGTTGGTTGGCGTTGTTACCTTGGTTGTTATCCCATTTCCTTTTGTTGTTGTTGTTATGGTTGGTGTTGTTTCGGTTATTGGAGTAGTTGTTGTTGTTCCGGTAATTGTTGGTGTTATTGTTGTTGTTGCGGTTTCGGTTGGAGTTATTGTTGTTGTTGTTGTTGGCGGGTGTCACTTTCTTCAGAACTTGAGCTATGAGCTTTTGAGACATCCTGATTGCCTCATCAAGAGTTTGCGGATCAAAAGAAATCACATCACCACGGATGTTTTCGGGCAAGCCACCAATGAAATTCTCAACCAACTTTTCATTATCAGGCACCATAGATGGGCATAGAGCGGCTAACTCTTGGTACCTCCTAATATAAGTCTCGATATCATTCCCCACGGTTACCAGATCATAAAACTCTACCTCTAACTTCTTCACTTCAGTCCGTGGGCAAAACTTCTTAGTCACTAGCTTCTTGAATTCATCCCACGTGATCTTGTAAGCATTCTCCATCCCTATGGGCTTCGCGAAAGAGTTCCACCATGATAAGGCTTGATCACGGAGTGTACTAACGGCAAACTTTACCTTGGAATCATCCGGACAGTTGCATAAGATAAACACGGATTCGGTATGTTCGAACCATCGAACCATGGCAGTAGCCCCTTCAGTACCCTTATACAAGGTAGGATCTCCACTCTTGAAATCCTTGTACGTACATTTCTTTCCATTAGTCCCGTTGCTAGCTTCTCCCGATGTTTCAATCCGAGAAGCATCTTCGGCAGCTCTTGCGGCAACTGCGGCTCTTTCAATCTCTAGGGCTTCGGCTATACTGTCCCTAACGAGTTTCCTGATAGCAGCTTGAGTCATATCTGGGGTAGCCGTTGCAGCGGCCTTGGATCTTGTTTTCCTAGGTGCCATAATTCTGGTACATCACAACAGAATACATCAACCACAATCATACTAGAAATGATTATCGCACAAAATATATACAACCACAACCTGTATATATATTTCCACAACGAGCATAAATATAAACACAACATGTATAAATACAACCACGACATGTATAAATACAATGAAATCACGATGAGAACAACCACAACATGAAATTTCATAGAATAATCACAACACATGAATATCATACATGAAAATTTCGGTCTACGTGGACCGATATCATAATAGCACAACCAAATCCTACATAGTAGAGTCATACTTGATACATTTTGTTTGTACTACAACCAAAAGACAACAAGTTCATAACTATGTCCCACACCCCGGGACTAGGATAATAACAGTACAAGCTACATGATAAAGTCTAACACTAAGCACTCCCTGGTGCTCCACCTGGTCCACCTGGTCCACGCTTCCAAGTTTTGACCACTTTGGCCATGGAAATAGCAACCTTCTCCAGCTGCTCCACTCGCAACTGAAGATCGGTCTCTCTACTCTGCGATGCAGTCAAAGCAGCTCTAACTGATGCCAACTCAATAGCCTGGCGGCGTAGCTCCTCCTGAGTCTGCTCGGCTCTGTCCCGAATCTCGGGTAACTCATCCCTCAACTGGTCTATCAACTCCTGATGCGCTAGCTGACGTGTCTCCAGTCCATGATAAGACACATCAATAGAAACTCTACCCTGAACCAAATCCTCTACATCCTCCTCAACCACATCTAGTCGAGGCGCAATGATCTCATCTACTCGGTAACTCAATCTAGTTAACTGCCCCTGCTGATCAGTCAGCTGGGCATCCAAGGTAAGAGCAGTGGGTACCCTCGCAGCAGCAGCCCGCGAGCTCTCTCCAATGTGGTAATGTGTAGGTGGTGGTAAATCTGAAATCTGAGTAGTGGGTAAGGCTGGGGTAGTGCATCTTGCACGCTTTTTAGGCGGCAAAGATAGAGCAGGTGAAGGAGTAGTAGCAGGTGTAGTAGTGGGTAAATCTGATGATGGTGGTAGTGTAGGAATGGCTGGTGTCCTGAATGTAGTGGTAACACGACGTACGCTCTTACGAGCACCAATGATCGTCTTGCGACGAGGAAACATAAGAACAGGTTCGGCTGGAACTGATGAAGTATGGGATGATGAGTCTGTCAGAGGACGGGTAACAAGAGGTGGTGCAATGGGTGAAATCTGAGGAGTAGGAGCAACCTTATCCTCGTAGAAAGCCTCGGTATCCTGTGCCAAAGGTGGTGAAAGTGGTGCAGGCTGAACAGGTGTAACCATGGGTATAGTAGAAGACATAGCGTCCTCAATGTCCACATCGGAAAGTATGATAATCGGGCGGGAGTTAGAAGACATATCTCTGGGGAAACAATGCAAAATGGAATGAATAACTCATGTAATGAAACTCATAAATAATAAATATGCACTTATGATGAAATGATGAGACACTACCGTTGGGGTAGTTATAGTCTAGGGTATAAGGACAACCTAGTTCGCTATAACCATTGCTCTGGTACCAATCTGTCACACCCTGAATTTACCTGTTAATGGCAGCGGATATGAATACCTTGGTGTGACTTTCATGGCGTCTCATACAATGGATATATTGAACGACCTAAAGTGTCGTTTTGAAAATACACGTTTGATCATAATTAAAATCAGAGTTTACAAAACATAGGTCCCAAATGATGTTGCAAGTTTATAACAAAACCATAGTAGATCAAACGTTACATAAGTGCATGAAAATAGGTGATGCAAGTCGACCCCGCGACTCCAAAATAGCCAAATGCATGTCCACACGCTAGCTAATTACCTGAAAATACATTGCTAAAAACGGTCAACATAAAGTTGGTGAGAGATCATAGGTTTAATAAAATGAAGGTATACGATAGCCACAAGTATAAAGTGTATGACATAAGTCACATAAAAATGGTGTACAATAGACTTAAGCTCATGACCCCAAAACTATGACTGAATCTGTGGTGCCCCTCAGAGTGTTTTGCCAGGCACTCTAATAAAAAGACATGAAATGCATCCGCTATCGGTTGTTGGTCAAAGCCAACACGGATGGAGGCGTCACCCTCGATAGATCTATCCACTCACTCTCGCTTACAGGTAAATTAACGGTTCATGATATAGGGGACTTTCATATGGCAACAAGGTAACTTAATCTATGTACAAGGAATTTGATACTAGGGCTCGCATATAAAAATGGTTGCAATGTATTCTCCCCCGTGGGATTTGAAATGAAATAATAAATTGAAAAACGGGGCTATGAAAACTCACCTCAAGTGATGGTACAACAATGCTATGAGTATGTGATGAACGGGAACAACAAGGCGCGTACACTAGCCGTTACCTATCATGAATGAGCATAATCTACTTAGATTATGAGGCAATGTAGTGCATGTACATGTATATGTAACCTATACCACTCGTACTTTGAAAATCATAGTTATCGTTAATATGTAAGGTTCTTCCAAAACTTGATATAAATATGTTAACTTGTTTCGTCAAAACTAGTCATGTAATAAAGTGTATAAAACGTTCGTGTTAGTATCGGCGTTTTGAAAACATGAAATGTAATATGATAGTCGTGTTAATAAGTCTTTGATCGTACGTGTTCCAACGGTTAAGAATTACGGTTCTCCATAGTCGTTACGTGAAAAATATATTTTCTAGTACGTAAACATTTTCTAGTTAAAAAGCTGTCAAAATGGAAAGTATATTATCGATGTTTAAGCGCGTGTATCTTGTTCGTTATTAGCTTGTTTTCGTCGTTCTTTATATCCGTGGGTTCGTATAAACATGTACTAATATATTTTCAGTAGCTCGGGTCATCTAGGTCGCGTTAAACGCCTCAGTTTGTCCGTCGAAAGATACCAAACAGCATGCAGTTTTCCGGAAAATTAGTTTTCGTCGTTAAACTTTGAAAAATCATAACTCCTTCGTTATTAACTCGTTTTTATCCCCGTTTTCGGCCACGGCTTCGTCTCGGAATGTATTTTCTAAATATTTGGCCAAAAATTATCTCACACCTACTGATTTTTCCCACGTTTCACTTTTAAGGACAGAATGTTTTATATACTTGTCAAAACTTGATTTTCTAGTTAGTAACTTGTCCAAAAATGTCATAAACAACAACCAATCTTTCTAAAACTTATCATCTATCTTTCTAAGGTGTCAAGGGTCCTAAACATCATCATCCATGTAGATCTAACAAGGATCTAAGTATATAACACTTCTAGGGCTCATAACTTGCAAAAAGATTTAAAAGGAGTGGTATAACTAACATATACATATAGATCTTGCATAAAAATGATATGAACATTATATTAACTTGGTAAAATTATGAAAATGAGTTTTGACAACTTACTTGAAAGATTAGTGATAAAAAGATGATGAAAACCTAAGAAACCTTTGAGTTTGTATTTCAAAACCCTTAAAGGAATACTAGTGAGACTTGATTATGGATTGATCTTGAAAGTTTGATGTTTTCTTCCTCTTGTTCTTGTTTAGCCGAACATACACACACACATATGGAGTTGAGAGAGTTTCTTGAGATATTATGTAAAAATGAAGTGAAAATGTGGTAGTTAACTATATATATTAGACAAGAATTAGTGTGCATTAATTGTGAAGTGAAGTTGCAACTTGTGGGGTGTTTTGGGGGGTGTGAGGCCGGCGCACAAAGAGAGAAGGGGGGGGGCCTCTTTTGGATTAAACCTTGTGATGATTACATGTGTTTAGGAGTTTAATTTAATTAGTTTTAGGTGTAACCGGGTACCGTGTTTGCTAGAAATAAAATTTAACGGAGTTAACCGGGACTTGACGAAGTCATAAAAATTACAAAAATATGTTGGGTACAAATATTGGGTGTTCGGGTAATTATCGTTTAGTTTTTACGAAAACCGTCGTAATTATATAAAACATACGATATAAATTAAACAAATTCGCAAAATACCGGGTAAATGAATTTTATAATTTTCTTGACATTAAAATGAGTATAAAAATATATCGGGACCATCGTGGGGATTGTCGGACGTGTTAGTCACATTTATTGATCGCGCGTTAACGTTTTAATTAAAAGTAATTATACGTAAAACGTCAAATGTAACAAAAATATTAATTTGATAAACCTACGAGTGGAATAGTATGAAAATGTAAATATGATGATATGCAGACTATTACTAGTCCGTATGCAATGATCCTACTGATGATGCATAAATTTTGCAGCTAACCCAAACCGGTTACGCTGAAATGAATGATGAATGATGGACATGAATGGTGATTTGTCGAGGTTAGGATAGTGACCTGAAATTACGGGTTGTGACACTAACAATGTATGCTTACAACATAATGAAAGTTAGTAACATTATGATCATTTTGTTAAGGGTGATTAATGTATGGATCTACATGGTTTTCTACTGATCTAAGTGTGTGAAAAGAGTAAAGGGAATGTGTGTTCTAATAGCTTAAAACTATGGGCAAACAACGAGCTTCTATTTATAGGCAAACTGAATGAACAAGTGACGGATCCGGCGGATCCCATAAATTGGATCCGCCAGTGTATGGATTTGGATCCGTTGGTGCAGGCCAGCTAATAGATTTCTAAATCTTTCCAAATCTTGCACAATCTTTCCATATCTTTGTCAAGTCACATCAAGATCTTTCAAAGTCAACTTAGTAGCTTGAAGATCTATACAAGATATTACCTAAATCTTTCCATATCTACCAAAGTCAACTTTGTTACTTAAGAATCTTTCCAAAATATATTTCAAATCTTCCTAAGATTTTCTAATGAGGTATGCCATGATTTCATGTGTATATTTCCATTTTAAGATTTAAAATGTAAATAATCTAATGTATATATGTATGTAACATGTATCCTAGTGATCATGTAGCATGTATCTACTAGCTTAACTAATATATGTTTACCAGTATGTATCATGTTAGTTTGACACCTAAAGTGTACTTATCCTATTTATCTTAGGAAACATGACAAATGAGGTTCTAAGTAGAATGGTTAGCCTTTTTAAAATACTTAATGACCTAGCCGTATTTTAAACATTCTAAATGGTTTGTTAAGGGTTTGATCATAATGCCACATAACAAACATGTACGAACCTGTGTTGTATCATAAGAGGACTCGAGAGGTGTTGAATGTATGTTGAGACAAGATATGATTACAAGTAACTCGTACATTTTACGTTATGTACCAAGTTACATGTTTGTCATCAATCAAAACAAACGAGACTGCTTATACTAACAATCTCCCCAACGAGACTGTTTGCACTAACAAATACTTTTGTCTATCAAGTTGGATTGATTGCAAATTACTGTAAGGGTCGAAAGATTGGTAGTTTACACTCAATTGTGACCTATTTGTCTATGAATCGGTTACCTTTTTGTATTGACCATTTCTTAAGTGTATTTCTTAAAAAAAAAGACTATTTTTGTGTTTAATTTTACACCAAACTTATGAACCTTGAATATATCTTGAATTGATTGGTTAAACGTAATGCTTGTTTTTATGAACTAAAATCTTGACGAAGGTTTAACTTGTAGAAACAATAGATTAGTTCACCAAACTAATTATCATAACCAACATGTTTACATGAGTTATCACAATCATGCTTATCAAGAGTAGTATATTAGTCTAAGCAAGTGTAGTTTTAATCATTTGAATTATTATCATTATTGTTTGCGTTAGAGATTTACTTTTATTAGCTTACAATTCGATTCACTACACAAATCCCTGCGAACGATCCCGACTTACCATCATAATCTTGCTATAACGGACGAGTTCACTTGCTCGTATGTGTGTTTCTAGATTCGGTAATTCGACCCTTATAAATTTAAAACTTGTACACAACGCGACACATCAACACATCGTTTTTCACCTCGACTTTTGGAACCATTTGAGAAATTGACATTTTCGGTTTAACAACCGGTTTGTCCGAAGTCGATGGTTTTGCAACCTTAGTTTCTTCACCCTTCCCTTTTAGACTTTCCAGCTGAGACCTCAAATGATCCTTTTGCTCTTTCATGTTTTTGTAGGCATGTTCATAAGACAATTTGTCATACTTGCATTCCTCCATTTTTTGACCAAGTTGTTTAAAATATGTTACATTTTCTTTCTCAAGCTTTGCAAGTGCATTTTCATATTTTAAAACAATTTTGGAAGTCTCAGCTCTCAGTCTTTCATTGTCTTCAACAGAATATGTTTGGTAAATAATGGACATAATATTGGTTGATAAAGCTGCTTCGAAGAGAGAATCATGAAGGTTTTCCAAAAATTTGATGTATTCAATGTTTTCATTAGCTTCCTTAACCAGGGATTTGTGGTCCTTAACAAATTCGACTGTTTCTTTCAAAATTGCTTGTTCAACATGAATTACTCTCGCATGAATGTTATTGAGTGGAGTAGTAATTTCTGTTTGAAAACCTTTTTCATTTCAATATGAAAACTTGAATGCCAGTTGTTGATACTAATATTCGTTTTAGATTAAACAATACTTTGAAGTGTTTTCACTCTCTATTTAAGATCATCCAAACAACTTCTAGTTTTACTTGTGTTAAAAGGGTTGCCAGAGGCCATTTGTTCCAAGTTTGAAAGATTTTTGGAAACAACTTTTTGTTTTGTTGAAACAACTGGTTTTTTGAAAACCTTTGCTGTTTGATGTTGTTTTACAAAATTTACTCCAGAAAGTATGTTGAGCTTATTATAATCAATTGGTTTAATTTCTGGGTTCATTTGTCTCATTTTGATTCTACTCTCTTCGGCAAGCTCAATCGTTTCATCAGAATCCCAAACCTCGGGAGGATCATGTTTATCAAATAGCACATTACCATTATATAAAACATTCTGTTCTTTCTGAGCTTTCTTCAGTGTCTAAGGGTTTTCGCAACCGATATCCATTTTCTTCATTGTATGCAAAAGTGGGTTTGGATCTTTAATGAGCATGTGAATTGTTTGAGCAGAATGACCCGTTTTGACAAGCAAATCTTCCAACTTTTTAATTGTTTCTTGTTTCTCAATGATTTCATCAAGAAGATCATTTTCGCGTTTTGAAAAATCTGCTTTCAACTGTTTCTTTTCTTTTTCAACATTAGAACAAGTTGATTTTTGTTTAGAAAGTGGGTTTTGAAAATCTGAAACTTCTGCGTTTAAGGATTTTATTTTCTTGTTCAAGTTAACATCAAGAGTGTCAAACTTGATTTGCAATTATTTTTCTTTTAAAACGGAGTTTTTGTAACCAGTTTCTAATTATGACTGTCGTGTTTTATGAAATTCAAAAACTTTTTCATTTTTCTTATACCTCTCAATCTCAGCGGTCAATTTCTCATTCGCGGCCTTAACATCGCCATTGACCTTTTTGACGTTTTCAATTTCAATACTACAGTTGTTCAATAATGATTCCAATAACACACGTATTTCCTCATCATTCTTAGTATGCTGTGACTCGAAGCCTCCAATAGGATTCATATCTGGAGTTGCCAAATTAATATTGCTACAACTTGGCGTGTCCATATATGTATCATAAGTGGGTGCTGGAGTCGCAGGATGCTGTTCATCATGAGGTGACATATCAAATATTTCATTTATTGTGACATGTAATGAATGATGGTACCTCAGAGACTGCATTGTTGTCATAGACAGGAGGTGAGTCAGAATCCGTGTCATACTTAGCCTCCTCAAGATTTTCCATGAAAATGCAGTTTGCATCAATATCTTCAATGTCTTTCATATCATCCATAAGGGCCATAAAATCATTCTCTTCTGCATTCAATTGAAACCATGCCTTTTCCTTTTGTGCTAACAGCACTGCTTTCTACAGATACTCTAGATCTTTCTTTTTCGACTTGGTGGGACAATTCCTTGCCATGTGACTGACTCCTTGACAGTTGAAACACTTTACTGGATTGCCTTGATTCACATTTCCAAAATTCCCAGCACCTGGAGCAGCAACAATCCCAATCTGATTACCAACATTCTGATTCCTAACATTCTGACCCCTCTGATTTCCAACAACTTGACCCATCTGATTCCCTGCATACTGACCCATCTGATTTCCTGCATACTGCCCTTGATTACCAATCTGAAATCTAGTAGCATATCCTTGTTGATTCCCCATAACTCCAACCATTTGTCCTTGTTGACCCATGTTGAAACTCGGCTGTGCAATCTGCCTGTTGCGAGTGTTCGATGAAATCCTTTGGTTGTTGTTAGTTGGTGTGGAATAGCGTCCTTGGAATGCCCTTGACATTAAAGCAAATGCTTGTGTCATAGCTGCAATGGCTTCATCATTGTCAGTGAATTATGGTTCTTGGAATTGTGGATATTGTTGTTCTGGAATGACTTGTTGTTGTGGGTAGAATTGTTGTTGTGGTAAGATAGCAGTTTGTGGAACGTATTGTTGTTGCATGTAGTTCTGAGTGGAAGATGATGATGATGGTTGTGTATTCACTGGTACAGGTGTTGGTGTATGAGCAATTAGTGCAAGAGGATCATGTTGCTTTGCTAGTTTTTCTTTCCTGACTTCATTTGCCTCTACCTGATTTTGCTTAAGGAAATTATAGAGCTGATCATAGTTCACTTGATGAAGATCCTTGGTTTGGTTGACAATTGTGACAAATCATCACCATTCTTCTGGTAGATTGTTGATGAACTTGATGTTGCTCACGATTTGTCTTGGAGTCAACTTGTTTCTGATGAGCTCGTTCATTAGAGTGCAAAACCTGGTGTAGTAAGATTCAATGGGTTCTGCTGGAGTGGATGTGAACTTCTCCCATTCAGTTAGAAGCTTGTTTTCAACATCTTGTTGCCCAATTCTGTGCCATGACAAAGCCTTCTAACTCGTTCCCACATATCATAAGCAGTTTCACAACTATCGATAGCAGCAAAGATCTCTCGTGGTAAACCAAGTTGAATTAAGTGCATTGCCATGTCATATGCTGCAATTTTCTTCAAATCCTCTTCAGTGTATTCATCTTCTCTTTGTTCACGAATGGATGGTGGGACCAGAGGTGTTGCATTTGGTGCTCTAGGGTCTTGAACTTGACGAGGCTTGTATTGTCCATGCTGGTTGGAGTTAAGCAAGAGTTTACCATCAGGTTTAGTTTTGATGTAGTGAAGCATACGGCTCGTCCATGGAAGATATCCACCTTTTTCAAGCATATGAGGATGGTTTTCTTCACCGGCTGCATGAATGTCTTGCTGAGTTGCCATTGAAGATGTTTGGTACGATAAAGTTGAACTTGGATCGGTGCAACGAAATAGGAGTTGTGATTGGTATGTTAAGTTCAGTTGTTGTAGTGAAGTCTTGGTCTTTAGCTGATGATCGTTTGAGGTTTAGTCTTCAGCAGTCAATTCCGGTAAGTTACTATTCAATTTAGATAAACTAGGGCAATTTAGACAGAAGTTGCAATTTAGATAAAAGTAGCAATTTAGACAAAAATCAAAATTTCGACAAGACTATAATTTAGACAAAATCAAATGATCACAATTTCGACAAAGTTACCAAAATTACAATTTCGACAAAATCACAATTTCGATAGAAATCTCAATTTAGACAAAATTATACAATTTTGACAAAATTTCAATTTAGATAGAAATTTGCAATTTAGACAAATTTGTAATTTAGATAAAAAAAATCTATCTAATTTGTACAAATTAGAAGATGTTTCCTTTGTCGAAGTATTCCACACACTTGTACAAGCACGAGAATACTGAGTTCACATTTGATATTGAAGAAATCAAGTACAAGCTGAATTTAGATAACTCTTATAATTGCGACAGATTCACAATTGCGACAAGCCTGGGTGAATTACGACAGTCTTAATTCCTGTAAGTAATTCCGATATGTAATTCTTATAAGTAATTCATATAAGTAATTCTGATAAGACCCTAGCAATTTCGATAAGCAACAGAATTTCGATAAACCACAATTTTGATAAGCCACAATTTCGATAATCTCTTTCTTGTAGAAATTCGTCACAATTTCGATAAACCCTTTCTTGTAGAAATTCGTCACAATTTCGATAAACCCTTTCTTGTCTAAATTCGACCACAATTTAGATAAACCCTCAAACCAATTTAGACAAACCCTTATACAAGGGGATCCAAATAACGACCAACAAACAAGATTCCAAGCTGTTTTTTTCTCGATCAAAGAACTTCAAAAACTCTTAAATAAGAATCAAGTGCCAACCTTTATCGCCTATTTTTTCTTTTTCACAATATTTTGATACAAGTAAACACCTTTTTAACGAGACAAACTATTTTTGAAGATGATGATTCGAATGAAAACTACCAAAACTCACTACTAAACACATAGAAACTATGAAATGAAACAACTTTTAACCTAAACCAAGCGTAAAAATCAAAACTTTTACAAAAAGCTAGCATTTTTATGAGAAGAAAAACACAACTTTTAGTACAAGTTCGATCAAAAAACGAAAACAATAAACTCTTAAATCGGTTTGGCTATATGATACCACTTGTATGACAAATGAACAATCTTTATCACACCTAAACAATATGTATTCGATGCAAGAGAGATTAAGAAAGATGAGAGAAAGATGTATGTCGTATGAATTAAATAAATAAGAGAGGAAGAACAATACAAAGAACAGACACACTCTCACCTATTCACCTCTAAAGCACACATGAAAATGAGGTGAGGAGTGTGTATATATAGCCTAAAGGTGACGCCCTATAGGCTTTGAGATGGGCTTGGTTGGGCTTTTCATGGGTTGGACTATTTTACATAAATTACATACAATGGACTAGACTTAACATTTAACTATTAGTAGATTTGCTTAGTCCTAAACCATGAGCCCACCGTCTATTCTATACAACTTACACGACACAAATACAAAGTTGTAAATACGAAATGACCATCACTTTTTATCAATGCTAACAAAAAAGATTTAAATGAAAGACCTCCTAGTACGCTTCCTAGCAACACCAAAACATATCCAACAGCAGAGTTTAAATCTGTTACCACACGGAGTGGTATTACTTTGGCTGGACCCTCAGTTCCACCACCTACTCCTTCTTCTTCTAAGGAGGTGGAACAAGACCCGGAGACGACCACGGACCAGGTGCACATCTCAAGCTCAAGAAGTGTAGCATATCATAACATATAACAAATACACGAATTTGATCTATGGCCGTGCACTTTAGAGAGAGAGAGAGAGAGAAGAAGGAAACTTCTAGTGAGAGAAAATAAATATGTATTAGGTTGTAAGAGAAGTTTTCAACCCTTCCCATGTGTGGGAAGGAGTATTTATACTACAAGGTTAAACGCCCCGTGTGGGCTGTGGAGTGAGCTGACAGTGGGTAAAGACCCGACCCAACTCCACGAATATATAATAACAAAACTAATACTAATAATCCTACGAGCTTCTTAATGCTAATAGATACTCTGGGTGATCGAGTCTTTCACTTGAATATTTATATTCCTAACAATCTCCCCCTAAGGGAGGTCACCCCGAAACTTACACTTTGAATTCTAGCATTCTATAACATAAATTGAGTTTCTAGCTCGTAGTCTTTGATTCTTCTAAGTCTTTCATCTTTGTTCTTTCAGCAGTGAACTTTTGATGACTGTTCTTTTGGTCTTGGATGATCTTTGAGGTCATCATCCAATGTACGTCTTCAAGTCATCTGTTTGTAGTATCGTATCCATGTGATATTGTGATCTTTGGAACGACATTCTCACACTTTTCTGGATCAGGATTTTCAGCATCAGAGTTGCGAAAGCAGTGTTGAAGGCCTTTCAATTATCATGATTTCTTTGATTATGATGATGGTGAAGTGTGAGCATGGGGTGATGGATCGGCATCTTTTCGGCAACCAGCTGCAACCGCCAGGTATTCCTGCATACGACAGTTAGCAATAAAATGTTCGGTACTTACAGGTTCGGACTTCGAGATTGTTAACAGCATAGTGTGAAAACTATCTCTAATCCTTACCAAGGCCGTTCCTGAATCGGATACCCCCGAGAGGGCTTACAAGATCTACCGAAGTATATCAACGATTAGGTGAGTCGCTGGAGTTCACTCCACGACTGTAGACCGTTTGAAACCGCCGCGACCACTAAGCGTAATCCATAAGGAATTACCGAAGTGACCTGCTTTCAGGGCTGTTTGATGTTGACCCTGGCAGGAATTTCCATTCAATCACTGAGAATTACATTTGTAAATTCCCTCATAAATGTTCTGGCAGATTGCTAAGATCTGCGTAAATTCCCTCATAACTGGTGTCCTTAATGTTGAACAACCAGTGTAGAAGTAGCACGTGTTCCTATGAGATCTTATGATGTATCTCGTGGCTCTAGACTCTATAAGTGCATTTTTGGTAGTCGGAGACTGAAGCGGTGTCTCCTGTTTCAATATCAACATAACTCGTGATGAGCGGTCGATAGATTATGCAGGGTTCCCCGTGAGAATGAAACAAGTCCTTTTAAGAGAACTTGAGTGGCTTAGAAGGTTTAGTGCAGTGCGTCACTGGGTCCATGACGTCTTGTCTTCAATACCGGCGTCACCTTAGTAACAACCAGTAGCATATGAATTGAACCCGGTTTCTGCCCTAAGGTTGAATAATTGGAGGGCTATTTCTTTTCACCCTTTCACATTACTCTTCTTTTTAATTCTTCAACCCCTTCTTTCTCCTTTCCTAGATTACTCCTTTTTTCATAATCATACCTAAGGACTTTCTAATACTAGCTATTCGATATTTTCCCTGGATAGATCCCTCCGGCTCTGGCGGATCATAGGACGGTTTTCCTAACCTTAGCCACCTTATGACTTCATGACTATCCTATGTTGCCATTAACCAAATCCTTGAAAAATCTCTCAAAGTGTTTATGTTTATGAAACACATTTTGCTAACACTTTGAGAGTTTTATATTTTTCAAATGATCCCCCTTAACATGTGCTCGGATGATTTTATTATAAATTTGTACATGTTGGGTGGAGTTCACACTTTTTGAATTGATCCACTTTTAGTGAACATCTTTTTGAATTGATCCACTTTCAGTGAACATGACCGATTCGAGACACGCTTACATCACTAGTTAGACTAGCTTGAAATTATTACCCGGCCTGGTCAAGTCCACAGAAAGTTTCTCGAAACGGTACACTCTACTCAGACACGTCCTCTTCGAGACACGCTTACATCACTGGTTAGACCAGCTTGAAATTATTACCCGGCCAGGACATGTCCTTTCGATTAATGACAGTTTTTGTTTCGTCAATTCATTGGTGAAGTCTGAGTCGCGCTCACATGAGATGCCACATCCATTTTTCTATCACACACCATTTGCATATATGAAAGAGTTTAGCACATATGGGAGAGCTTACATTTAGATCCAAAACATCACATTTTTTTATCAGATTGCATATTTAAATCACATTCTCTCCCCCGATCAAAAAATTTCAAACCTTTTGAGATTTTGTGATCCCAATTGATTTAAATAAGTTTAGAAAGTGTGGGAGAAAATGTGGTCAGGTTTAATACTTGCTGATAATGGAACATACAACTGATCACTACTGATGTTGCACAAAGTTTAAAAAGGTGTCATAAATTTGAACAAATACTCTCCCCCTCAATAAATGACCCATTTTCTATTTAAAGAGCTGTAGTCATTGAATTGAGCGTCAAGTATTTGTGAAATTTAAGTCCAGTTACCACCTTGTGAAACACCAAAACTCTCCTGAAGAATCATAGACGTGAAAGAGTTTGTGATGTAAAGAAGACTTCTCTTCTTATACGAGAAATGATGCACTGAAACGTACATCAAATCGAAGAACACATAGATATAAAATAATCCATGCCCGGGTGAACTTCACCCAGTGGGAGGAACAGCCGTCTTTTTGGCGACGTGCTTTCCCCATAATTAGGAACGAGTTACAGTCTGAAGTAACTGCAAGCCGACGAGACATGTTTTTAACCATTTAATATAACTTCTGCTCGAGCTTCATTTAAAGACCCGTGTCATTATTGAATGACATTTCCAGGACCATAAATGTTATCAATAAACAGAATACATGCCTAGAGGAACTATTTTTTGTATTTTTGTGTTTTTATGATTTTTATGGTTTTTATAGATTATATATTTTTCTATTTTCTTTTTGGTTTAAAATATATACAAATATATAGAAGGATATATGAAGCAAATCCCTTACTCCTCGTTTTCTTCTTGAAGACACTTGAGGGTTTCTGGAGTCAAACTCTTCATGCCAAGTCGCAGGAGAATAAATTGGAACCGTTCTCTCGGGAGTGCCTTAGTGAAGATATCAGCCAACTGAAACTCGGTCCTCACGAAGTAAAGTTCAACAACCCCTTTTTCAACTTGTTCCCTTATAAAGTGATGCCGGATGTCGATGTGCTTTGATCGGGAGTGTTGGACATTGTTGCAGCAAAGAGCTATAGCACTTTTGTTATCACAATACAGAGGAATCTTGTTGTATGCAAAGCCATAGTCCGATAGTTGAGATCTCATCCATAGGATTTGAGTACAGCACGCAGACATGGCAATGTACTCAGCCTCTGTGGAAGATATTGACGTACTCATTTGCCTCTTAGATGACAAGCTTACTAACTTATCCCCCAGAAATTGAGCACCTCCCGACGTACTTCGACGAGTATCTTGACACCCCGCATGGTCTGCATCTGCATAGGCCGTGAGTGCCATGGCGGTGTCTTTAGGATACCAGAGACCCATGTGAATAGTTCCTTGAAGGTATCTAAAAACCTGCTTTACCACTTCCAGATGCTTTTTAGTGGGCTTAGCCTAGTACCGAGCACACATGCATACTGCGAACAAGAGATCTGGCCTATCAGCGGTGAGATACATTAGGAATCCAATCATACTTTGAAACTTGGTTTGATCAACAGGGATCCCAGAGAGGTCTTCGTCCAACTTCGATCTCTCAACCATAGGAGTGTCGACTGGATGACCGGATCTAAACACACGGATTATGTTGAAGATACTTTGAGTATATGCAATGTAGCACGTGAAATTTACTACAAAGCACTTAGAAGATATTGTGTTTGCTGATGTATGTGAGTATATGAATGTAACAGTGAAAGTATGAACACAATGTATAATAGAACAAATAGCTTCAATTTATTAATACGGATGATCTACAATATCACCAGGGTTTAACAACCTTGAAGCTTTCAAAGATGCGTACATAAAACTTAACCTAGAACCTCCTTTTATAATGCAAGGAGTCCTTTACAAGTAAACCATTATACATATCATTCTATACTAATAAGATATACATCATATCTTTTCTATATTTATCTTCACACAATTCTGTCTTTATCTTATAACCAGTACTTACTTCTTCTACTAGCAGTACTAACTGACTTAGTACTGTTAGTGTAATCTTGAACAAATCTTCAGCAGTACTAATTTATGCCTGGCAGTACTAACTGTTGGTTTAATTCCCAACAATCATCCCCTAAAATTATGATTTCTGTGCAAATCATCAAGTTTTTTGAATTAAAACTCCAATGTTGATAATGGGGGAAATTCTTTCAAACACTTATTTTCAATCTAGAATCACTTGAGAATCAGAGACAAGGGGCTTGTGATTATCTTCAATATTGAAAGAAACCATAGCAATAAGCACTCCAGTATTAACTTCATCATTCATTGATTTTGAACTGATCTCCTCCCCTGAGTCACATAAGTATCTTAACAGCAACTGATGAACAAACTTGAATTCCTACTCCAATACAAGCAAGCAATTTATCCTCACCTGTTTGAAAGAATTTTCACCATCACATGAATCTGAACAGCTTCCAATATGACATTTTGTACAAGTGTCCATCAATTCATGATAATTTCAAACTGCTCTCATCACTTCCATATGTGTAACCTTCTGATAGAGGTGAATCATAGAACATAAACCCAGTATTAAACTAAGTTTAAATCATCAGTACAAAGTATTTAGCAAAAAGTTTGAAAGAGCAATAGAAACTCTATGTGGACTTGAAAACATTTTTGCCCACTTATAGTTTTTAGCAAACTATCAGCTATCAACGGATTTGATGTGTCTTTAACAATAGCCGTTTGCTTTGGACTAGCTAACTCTTCACTTTAAGATAAGGTGAGTTGATGACCATCCAGATTTTGGTAAACTGTCAACCATGAACGGATTTGGGTAGTCTTTACCAGAAACGGTTTGATCTGGACTAGTTGGTTCTTATGTGGGTTAGACATGGTGAACTAATTACCATTTGTGGTGGGACAAGATCTCACACTAGACATTCCAAAGCACAAGATTTTCCAAAACACAATCCATCTCAAAATGCTTTCTTAACCTGTAGATGTTAGTCCAAAACCAAAGAAAACACAATACAAAATATTTTCTTTTTAACAGTCATCACAATTGACTAACAAATTTCCATAAGCAGTACGAAAAATATTCAAGCAGTACAAACTATACAAATAGCACAACTAGCAGTACAAAAATAAAAACACTTAGACATTAATCTTTTGAAGGATTTAGCATTCCAATACCGGTTACCAAGTACTGAAACCTCCCTACATCAAAACCTTTTGTTAATAAGTCAGCAAAGTTGTCATCAGTATGAATTTTTACAACTTGAACTAACTTCTTTTCAGCACAGTCTCTTAAAAGTGATGTCTAATTTCAATGTGTTTAGTTTTTGAGTGTTGAACTGGATTTTTAATGATACATAATGTATTGCTATTGTCTATATAAATAATTGTGTTTAAGAAATTGTACCCATAATCAAGCAACTGATTTTGAATCCAAAGAACTTGAGCACAACAACTTGCTGTAGCCACATATTCAGCCTCAGTAGTAGAAGTGGCCACCATAGTTTGCTTTTTGCACTGCCAAGAGATTAATCTGCATCCTAGGAACTGACAACCACCAGTTGTGGACTTCCTATCCATACTTGCACCAGCATAATCCGAATCAGAGAATGCCACCAGATCAAATGCAGACTCTTTAGGATACCACAGACCTAAGTTAGGTTGACCTTTAAGATATCTAAAGATTCTCTTCACTGCTGTCAAATGAGACACCCTAGGATTGACTTAGAATCTTGCACAAGCACAAACTGCAAACATAATATCAGGCTTGGATGATGTAAGATACATCAAAGACCCAATCATAGATCTATACAAGTGCACGTCCACATCTTTACCACTGTGATCTTTTAATAACAAATGTGTCTCCTTATCAACAGGTGTGCTAGCAACTTTGGCATCTGAGAATTGAAACTTCCTCAGTATTTCACCAACATATTTATCTTGAGAGATAAACATACACTCATGTTCATCTTCATGATGTTTTTCCTTATAGACAACACTGAGAAAACCATGATGATCTGGATCTTGAATTTGCCTTCTAGTCTTTACTCCAGATTGTACATCTCCAATCACATTGGTAAGTGGATGATTCATGTGAACTATTGTTTGGGGAGTAGAAGGAATATCATAGGTACTAGGCATATTGTGCAGACCAGCTCCAAAGAAATCAAAATCATCATCTTGTTGAGCAGTAGTAACTGGTGGATCAAGAGTAGGTTGACTTGGTCCATCAGTAGAGACATTTGGCTCAACAGTATGATTATCTGGCTTAGCAGTACTAACTCCATTTCTACTGCTCTCAGGAATTTCTGTTTCTTTTCCATCTTGTCCATTGTTGTCACCATCATTCTTCTCTCCATTAGCATCATTTGAGGAAGAATCATACAATGGACTATCTTCCAAGATTGGCATCAAGACATATTCTTCATTAGAATCTTCATTACCTGCATTAACATTAGTATTTGTACCTGTAACAGGTAAGTAATTCATAGATTCTGACAAACCATCAATATCAAAAATCCAATCTGGACCACCACCTGCAACATTTGGAATATTCTCCTGAAATTCTATGTGCAATTCTCCTCAACATGCTTGGTGCTCTTATTGTACACCCTAAAAGCCTTACTGTGCAGAGAATAACCAACAAAGAAACCCTCCTCAGATTTCCCATCAAACTTTCCTAGTTGGTCTTTGGTATTAAGGATAGTGACATGACAACCAAAAGGTCTCATAAAGCTTAAGGCAGGGGTTCTACCTCTAAAAAGCTCATAAGCAGTCTTATTGTAAGGTTGTACCACTAAAACTTTGTTTTGAACATAATAAGCAGTACTAACTGCTTCAGCCCAAAATGAAATAGGTAGCTTAGAGTCAGCTAACATTGTCCTAGCAGCCTCTATAAGAGTCCTATTCTTTCTTTCTGCTACTCCATTTTGCTGTGGGGTTCTAGCTACACTGAATTCCCTCTTAATACCTTTTTCTATGCAAAAATCATCCATAACCCTATTCTTAAATTTTGTCCCATTATCACATCTGATTATTTTGACTTTCTTATCAGCTAGGTTTTGTACCTCATAAATAAAAGACTTAAGGATTTCACTAGTCTCATCCTTAGTTCTCAAAAAGAAAACCCAAGTAAACCTGCTATAATCATCAGTAATAACAAGACAATATCTTTTAAAATTCAAGCTATTCACAGAAGTAGGACCAAATAAGTCCATATGAAGCATATATAAAGCTTGAGAATTTGAGTTATGAACTTTGGGCTTACAAGAGGCTCTGTGTTGTTTACCCTTAAGACAAGAAGCACAGGTTTGGTCATTTTGAAATTTTTTTTTTAGGTAAACCTCTTACCAATCCATTTTTAGCAATCTTGTTAATAGTTTTAAAATTAACATGACCAAGCCTTCTATGCAACAACATTGACTCCTCCAATGTGGCTTTTGCAACAAGGCAAGTAATACCTTCTTTAGTAACAAGGTTGTTCATCTCAATACTGTATGTATTACCCTTTCCGGGATTTTAAGCAATACTTGATTTTCATCAGGCAGCTTGAAATCAGGAGAAAGAATAAGACAGTCAGTATCAGTAAAAAGAACCTTATTTTTTTATCACATATCTGTGACACACTAAAGAGGTTGTATTTAAGCTTTGGTACAAAATACAAATTTTCAAAATCAAGATTACAAGTCTTAATAACACCTTTACCAGTAATCCTTCCACCAACACCTCCTCCAAAGATAACAGGTTCTCCATCCAGACCAATGAAATCTGAAAGATCTGACATGTTACCAGTCATGTGCCTAGAACATCCACTATCTGAGTATCCTCTGTCTTCTCCACCATTTGAAGGATGTTCCTGCACACAAAATAAAGGTTTTAGTGCCTTTTAGGGACCCAAGCCATCACTGACTTGGATCTGCATCCTGCATCAATATAAGAATATTTATTGAAAGTCATTGATGCACCATTGGGTTTGGTAGGTTTCCAGACCCAACGTGTTGAGGCCTTCATAGCATTTCCCCATTGACCCTTAACATTCAAATGCCTAGCAGTGGGAATTGCTGGCTTAGCAGTAGAAACTGCTAGCCTAGCAGTAGTAACTGTTGGTTTAACTTTAGGCACCCATTTTTGATTGGTCATTGTTGTTTTCTTATAAAAGGGCCTTTTAACTATTTATGCATGATTTGAAATTTGTTTTGCACTTGAAACAGTTTGCTTGTTATTGAACCACTTATTTTGTCTAGCAGTAGAAACTGTTTTGATGCCAGACTTGAGCATGACTGCTCTGGGAGTCATCTTATGATTTACATTAGGGTCACTCAATCTAGTTGGACTATTTTGATTTACCCTAGCATTGTTTTTTCCCATTCACCCTTGTTTTCCCAAAAACCCTCTTTTTCCATGGGTTAGAATCACAATAAGCAGCCAAATGAATAAAACTACCACATACAAAACACACTTTGTTCTGCATAACAAATCCATAACCTAGTTGTTGAGATTTTAAGTTGTTCCAGTTCCTTTGATTACCTCTAGGAACTGATGATCTAGGTGTAGACCAATACATCTCAGCATACTTAACATTTTTCCTAACTGGTTTTATGTTTTCAGTTTTAACCACTTTAGGAGCATGTTTAACTTCTACCTTAACACTCTCAGTTTTGACCTTAACCTGATCATCCTCATCATCAGATGTCCAATCCTCTATGGTTGGTGCATCTGAGTCCCTACCAGAGGACACCTTATCCTCAGAAAGTGATTTATCACTAGCACTAACATAAGAATCCTCAGCCTTAACAAATTTAGTAGGATTCTCACTTGTTTTAGCACCATATCCAGGAAACTCAATATCCTTAAACTCTTCTAAACCTGTATGAGCTAAATCAATTCCTGGAGGTACAAACATTCCTCTATTTGGGGGTGCAACTGACTTATATCCTAAACCAGACTTTGCTTTATGAACTACTTGACTCTCTATCAGGAGTGTCAACACTTAATTGTATATTTTCTTTTTCCTTCTTAAGTTTCTCTAGTTCATATACAAGCCCACTCATTTTATCATCCCTCAGTTGCAAATCCCTCTTTAAAACAGCTATATCATCATTAAAGTTTGCTTCATTCTTTCTATAAAAATCAAGTTGTTCTTCCAAAACAGCTAGTCCTCTTTTATGGTTAGACAGACTAAAATTTACTTGATTAAATTCTACTCTAAGATCATCATACTGTTTCTTAAGAGTTTCATAATCTTTTAAAGCAGAACAAGAATTTGAACATTTTTGAACCATATGTACCTCTGAGTCTGAGAATGCCATTAATCCAAAGTTGGCTGGTTCCTCTTCTTCTTCCATGAAGCTCTAATCAAAACCAGCTCCATCCACAGCTACCATTGCCTTGGAAGAAGTTTCTTCCACATTCACTGTCCTTCTGTTCCCTTGCTGACCTCTGTACACCTTCCCTTTGTTATCCTGTTGTCTAGGGCTTCTACATTCTCTGGCAAAGTGCCCCATCTTGTGACAATTATAGCACTCCACCTTGGACTTATCATATCCAGCAACATCTCTTCCATTGAAGGTGATCTTGTTTCCAGTTCTTTGATAATACTTCTTTGCCCTGATACTTATCAAAGCCAACTGCCACTTCAAATCTATATCTTCCAAATCATCTTCAGCAATCTGAAGAAGGTCTTCATTGAAGATCTGAGATCCACTAGATTGTTCTGACACAAATGCATATATGGTCTCATCAGTTAAGCCAGCAGTACTTGTTTTTACACTAGCAGTGCTAACTTTAGGGCTAGCAGTACCAACTGTTTCAACATCTTCAGGGCTGCTAGTACTGGAAGATGATAAGAATGCTATGTTTCCAGGACTAGAACTGGTGCTTCCTCCTTTCTTCACCTTTTGTTCAACAATCTTAAGATTGTTAACAATCTTAAGATTGTTGTACAATTCATTGAGAGTCATCTTCTCCAACTCAGGCTTGTTGCTCCAGACCACTACATAGGTATTCCACTCAGCAGGTAGACTATTTAGAAACTTCATATTAAGATCTTCTTGTGGAATCACAATTTTCAGAACAGTTAGCTGGCTAACAATCCTTTGAAGTCTATTGAAGATATGATCAAGTGTTTCAGTGCTTGAGGTACTAAAGTTCTCATAACTCTGCTTAAGTAGAGTTCTTTGAGCCTTCTTGGTGGCTTCATTGCCACCAAATCTCTCCACCACTGCTTCAAAAAGAGTCTTAGCAGTCTCATAATTGCTAAAATTCAGCACTTGATCATTAGGAATTGCCATGAGTAACAAATTCCTAGCCTTTTGATCATTCTTTTTCTTAATTCTCTCATCATTAGTCACTGGTTCAGTGTTGAGCTTTGTGGTCTTGGAACCATCAGCATGTGTTTCCTCAGAAGTAGTAGGTTTGAAGGAATCACCATTGATAATGATATCCCATAATGCATAGTCTTGTACCATGAAATATTGCTCAATTCTGAGCCGCCATAGATCATATTCGTTCTGTTTCAGCATGGGGAGTTTGGCAAGGATTGAGGTTTATGGTGTCTCCATATCCATCTTCTTGGTTTCAAGAGAGTAAGTACTTCTGGATCTTCTAATTCAAAGTATTAAAACCTGGCTCTGATACCACTTGACCGGATCTAAATACACGGATTGTGTTGAAGATACTTTGAGTATATGCAATGTAGCACGCAGAATTTACTACAACGCACTTAGAAGATATTGTGTTTGCTGATGTATGTGAGTATATGAATGTAACAATGAAAGTATGAACACAATGTATAATCGAACAAATAGCTTCAATATATTAATACGGATGATCTACAATATCACCAGGGTTTAACAACCTTGAAGCTTTCAAAGATGCGTACATAAAACTTAACCTAGAACCTCCTTTTTATAATTCAAGGAGTCCTTTACAAGTAAACAATTATACGTATCATTCTATACTAATAAGATATACATCATATCTTTTCTATATTTATCTTCACACGATTCTGTCTTTATCTTATAACTAGTACTAACTTCTTCTACTAGCAGTACTAACTGACTTAGTACTGTTAGTGTAATCTTGAACAATCCTTCAGCAGTACTAATTTATGCCTGGCAGTACTAACTGTTGGTTTAATTCCCAACACAGGATCACTTGAATCAAATCCAAATTTCTTCAATATTTCATTTGCATATTTGGATTGATTAATGAAGATGCCTCTGGGACTTTGAGAGATTTGTAACCCTAGGAAGAATGACATTTGTCCCCATCATAGACATTTGGAACTTAGAACTCAACTCTTTAGAAAACAGGTCACATTCCATAGGATCCGAGGAGGCAAAAATAATGTCGTCTACGTAGATCTGGACGTGAAGTAGATGTTTGCCCGTTTTCCTAGTGAATAGTGTAGGATCAACAACACATTTGGAGAATCTATTTTCCAGAAGAAACTTAGACAATGTGTCATACCACGCCTTAGGTGCCTGCTTTAGACCATAGAGGGCCTTCTTCAAGCGATAGACGTGAGTAAGACGATCAGGGTCCACAAATCCTTCAGGTTGACTTACATGGACTTCCTCTTTCAAATCACCATTTAAAAATGCTGTCTTTACATCCATTTGGTGGACTATCATATTCTAACTGGCAGCATTAGCGAGAAAGATTCTGATAGCTTCAATTCATGCAACCGATGCAAATGATTCTTCAAATTCTATGCCCTCTTCTTGACGATGCCCCTTAGCCACAAGTCGTGCCTTGTTTTTCAAAACATCACCATGCTCATCGAGTTTCACTTTGAAGATCCACTTTAGAGCGATAATCATTGCACAATCTGGAGGAGGCACTAATTCCCACACTTCAAGTCTATCAAACTCATGAATTTCTTCTTGCATTGCAGTAAACCAACAGTGTTTAGACAAAGCATCTTTGAAATCTTTGGGTTTAACTTTGGATAGTACGGAATTAAAGGAGCACCATAATGCATCGGTGGCAAGTTGCTTTCATGTGGATACCGGACGAGAAGGATTTCCAATGATGTTGTCAATCAGATGATCATTGGTCCATTTTCTGAGATGATCATGTGGTTGAGGGTAGGGAGTTGATGTTGCCGTGTTAGGATCCCCTGAAGAAGATGTCTCAGTAGAAGATTCAGGAGCAAATATATTCTCGAATGGAGCATCATCAGCAGGAGCAAACGGATTCACTTCAAAAGAATTATCAACTGCAGACCCTAGCTGTACTGAAGGAGATTGAACATTCGATGATGATGGTGAGTGACTTGCAGATGGTGTGTCTTGACTAATTGAGACAGATACAGATGGACCATCTGAGTTGTGTGGAATTGGAGCATCAGCAACTGGAGATGGGGCTTCAGTGGTAGTATCACCAGTTGGTGGCTCAAAGTATTCATCAAACATCGGATCAAACAATTTCTTCAATTCTTCACTGGTAGGGGGTACATAAGGAACTACAGGAGTGGAATGCTGTACAAGACCTGAACTAATTGGTCCAGGTGTAACTAAGTTAGGTGCGGGTCCAGAACTAGTTTTTCCAGGAGCCGTTTGCTCAGTCAGCTCATCGAATGTCACGTGAATAGTTTCCATGATTTGTCGGGTTTATTTGATGTAGATTCTGTATCCCTTGCGATCTGGTGCATACCAAACGAAGAAACCTACGTCTGCTTTAGCCTTTAATTTTCCCAGATCTTGACTGTCATTTGTCGGATTGCATAGAGCACCGAACACTCGAAGAAAAGAAAGATCTGGTTTTTTGCCATGTATCAGCTCGTATGGAGTTTTGTTGTGAAGAGTATGTATCAAGGATCGATTTTGGGTGTAACAAGCAGTAGCAATGGCCTCTGCCCAAAGAAACATCGGAGCCTTAGAATATATCAGCATGGTTCTTGCAGCTTCTACTAGAGTATGATTTTGTCTTTCAACAACGCCATTCTGCTGAGGAGTGCGTGGAACACTTTTCTGGTGAGTTATGCCAATACTTTCATAGAATTGAATGAGTTGTTTGTTAACAAACTCAGTTCCATTGTCTGTGCGGATGATTCTGACGGTTTTGTTGAGCCTTACTTGTAGCTGTTTGATAAGTTTAATGATAACCTCTAGAGTTTCGTCCTTGGTTCTCAAAAACTTCACCCATGTAAACCGAGAGTAGTCATCGACCACCACAAGAACATATTTCTTCCCATTTATACTCTGCACTCTCATTGGTCCGCATAGATCCATGTGAAGGGTGTGAAGAACTTCCATGATGGTGTTGACAGTTTTGGGTTTGTGAGTATGCTTCTTGCTTTTGCCCAGTTGACAAGCAGAGCAAAGATGATCCTTTTCAAACTTCAATCTGGGCATGCCTCGTACAAGATCCTTGCGAGAAAGGTCATTTATGGTGCCAAAGTTTAAATGATTTAAGCGATGGTGCCAAAGCCATGATTTGTTCTTTGAGGCCCTTGACAGCAAGCATATAGGAGAGGACCGAATCATGTCTTCAAGTGCCATGACTGCCTTTAAGAAGATCAATACCATCCAACTCTCTGACGAAACATGTGTGTTTTCTGAAAGCAACTTCAAGATCGGAATCACAAAATTGACCAACAGAAAACAAATTGTGCCCAAGTCCTTCCACGTAGTATACCCGGGAAATTACACTGTCACCAAAAACATAATCTCCATAACCCATAATTGCCCCAAAATGGTCGTTCCCGAATCTAACTGTCCAGATAAATTTATTCATGAAATTCTTGAGACGTGAGCGATCCCCGGTCATATGTTTTGAGCAGCCTGAGTCCAAATACCAAAGGACGATTTGTACGACCTGCATTTGAAAACAGAAAACGATGGATAACTGAAAATTTTGGATCCCCACATGCAACTGTTTGGTTAGCAAAAAAAAACTCTGGAACTACAGGATTTATAGATGCCATGGTGTTCATAGTGGAAACATCACTAGTAGCAGCAATTGACCTAGTTACAGGGCATTGTGTCACTAAAGGTAAAATTTGACCAGTTGGCTTCCATTCCTTAACAGTCACTACTTTATGATTAGTCATTCTAGTTAAGGGGCACTGATCTCCTAAAGTGAATTTTCTTCCAGTGGGTCTCCATTGATAACCAACATGAGCAAACATTTTTCCTGTTGCTTTCCAAATTTGCTTACTCAGTTTAGTTTTCCTAACATTCTTAACCGGGGATCGTTTAGGAGACATCAAAAATGACACAACACAATCATCATGATTACCAGAAATTAAACATTCGTTACATGTTTTACAGACAACATTAGAATTCGAATTAATTACAGTACGCTTAAAGCTAATACTAGAATCAACACGATTCATTCCATTCAAATCAAACTTATTGTTCCTATGGTGGACTTCTACATTCTTCTCATGAGCACTCTTAGCCGGCGCAGTCCTATCTTTCTTTGCATTGCGACTAGGCTTTGACCCGCTAGCTTTGGTGTCACAGTTTACTCCTGTAGAAGCAATGATGGGAACATTAGTTTGTTTCACTACCATTTGTTTTTCCAGTTTTGATGTGCTAGGTTCAGATGTTCTTAGTGGTACATCAAAGGTTACATGCTTGTTCTTAGTCATTGAGGATGATGCAATAAACCTATCTCGCTTGTTATCAATCTTAGGACATGTGCCAATGACGTATTCTAAAAGTTTCTGAGATCGTTTAGTGAGAAAGCAGGCATCAACCACTGCATTATCCAGTGGTTTATCTATCATATCCTCTTCTATGATCTCACGAAGGATATCAAGGCTATCCTTAAGGTGAGTAAGATATACATGATGAGCAGGCCTATTGTTTCTAAGGGGAAGCGGAATAGGCACAACATCAATTGCATACTTACTACAAGCAGAAACCTTTGGAACAACATTATCACCGGTGATGACTGGAATTTTCCCTTTCCCCTGAGCCTTTAGATTCTCAATCTCATTAAGCAAAGAAGTTATTTTTTCATTGGTTTTATCACGTGTGATTTTAATCGAATCATATAACTCTTTGTAATGCTGTTTGACTTTTGAATTTTCAGCTTGAAAACAATCATTTACATGTTGTAATTTATTGATGGTGTCTTGATAGTGAAAATTCTGAGAATCTAAAGACGATGGTTTATGAGTGCCAGTCACATCACTCTTATTCGATTTTAATTGGGCAATTTGGGCCCTCAATTTTCGAATCGTGTTAGTGTGAGCTTGAATTTTTTCATCATGTTTGCTTAATTCAAAATATGCATCAAATTCAGGAGCATCCAAAGATGTCTTGGCATTTGAGATTTTACTTCTTTCTTCTAAATGTTGATACTTTAACTGCAAATTAAGATTATCAACCTCTAGTTTTGAAAAATGCCTAACCATGTTATCATGGTCATCATTTTGAATTTTCTCATGCAATTTCAAATTCTCCCCCTCAAGCTCAACAACACGATTCTGGGTAACATTCAATGCAATAGACAACTCATGAAATTGACAAGCAGTTAATGTAGAATCAGTAGCAGTATAAAATACATCCTGAGCAATACATCTCGCAATCAAATTCTCATTGGTGATGAGAATGTTCTTTTTCTCAATCTCACGACTCTTAAGTTCTATTGCATTTTGGGACACCTCGTTTTCCATATCTTTAAACACTTCTTTCATCTCTTTTACGTCAGTTTTAAGGGTTTCTTGCATGCCCTTAAAATGTTCCTTAAGGAGTTTTAAAGAATGGAATAACCTCAGTTAAGTAGCACTGTTTTGTTACTTCAAAATCCTTTTCCCCTTCAGTAATTCCCGTCGGCGTAATTCTCTTCTTACATGTTTTATCAAAATCAACAAATAGTTGACAAAGAACATATATGCTAATTAGAGTTTTACATTCCATTGGAAGAGTTAAAGGAACTAAGTACCTGGGTGTATTGGGTGGGTACACCGTTGCAGCCGCTATTTTTCTAAGGGGTAGAGTTTTGGCTTTAAGTTCTTCGGCCTTTCTCTTTTCTACGTCCAAAGACCAAAATATTTGTTCTGACGTCAACTTAGTTTGAGGTGCAAAGACATACAATCGGTTCTCCTCATAGTAATCATCGGGTTTGATTATGACTCGATTGGCTATACATTTGGGATCCTTCATTTTTTCAGCCATTCTTTCTCTACTTATTATTTCTATCTCATTACTCTCTTCAAATGATGACACATCGGGAAGGGCATGACCGGGCTTAAGCAGTTCATTTCCATCATATAAGGCAGGTTGGGCTACTTTAGCATTCCTAAGGAAAGCTAATTTAGGTTCACCTACATTATGTTCACTATGTTTATCACACAACTTTTTATGCTTTTGAATCATTTGAGCCGTTTGTCTGGTCTAGTCTTGTGTGTACAACTTGTTTTCAATCCTATTCTTTAACGTTTTAAGTCTGGAAAAATCATTTAAGAGTTTTGATTCTTTTTCTTTGAAATCATGTTTTAGTGTAATTACACTTTCCTGGATCTCTTGTTTTTGTTTAACAGTTTGATCAAGTTGTTTTTGCAAAGAATATAACTCCTTTTTCAATGTTTCTTCCCTTAAATTACGTTCTGTTATGTATGTACGCATTTGACTATCCATTTTTACTCACGTTCAGTTAGCTCAAATTTTGCACGTTGTTCATATATGGCCACCTGATCTTTATAGATGTTAAGTCTAGTGATCAAGGTGTCATCAGGGATAAACAAAGTGTTTTCATGCAACTTACAAGCATTATCTACAACAGAAGATGCACAACTTGGGACATCAGACACGTTGTTGTGATTCACATATTGTTCATATGGAATAATATTACTATTTCCCATATCAACAGTATCTGATTCAACAACATCTGTCTGTTGTACTTTGTTGGGAATCTTCTGTTCATCTACCATGTTATATGTGTCATAAAGCTTTAGTACCTTAGATATGACAGATGCATTGGAAGTACCAGCTTGTTGAGGTGATGAGACAATAGAAGACAGATTAGCCATGAAGATGGTTTGAGCAGTGGGTTCATCATCAACATCTGAGTCAAAAGCATCACAGTCATCAGCTTGGAAGATATTGGGATCATTCAGTGCCAAGTCCTGAACTAGTTGATCATCCACATCAGCATCAAATGTACTTCCCCCATCACCAGCAAGAAACAATAACTCTTCTTCGTCCAAAGCCGCTCCATTCTCTTAAGCTTGCATCAACAGCATCTTATCTTTGAAGTGGTCAGAGTTCTGTGGATGCTTTGGTTGAGTTCAGTTCCTTGTTATGTGTCCTAGTCTACCACAGTTGTAACACTTGGGTTGCTTTCCCTGTCCCTGATTAGCATTCCAAACTCTATTCTGTAAATTACCCCGACCAATGTTCCTTTGATTCACATTCTGCCTTACCTGAACATTCTGAACCACAACCCTTCCATTCTCAACAGCTGCTTGATTGCGTGGGTTTGATGATGTTCGAAGTTGGTTGTTGGTTTGAGGGAGTGTTGCTCTGAATTGTTGGACAAGTAAGGAAACTTGGTTGGAGAGATTATCAATCATCTTGTCAGTATGAGAGTATCCTGAATCCAGTTGGGAGTTTACAGCAGATGGTGGGTGCAATGATGATTGGGCAAATGATGTCTAATTTTGTGATGAAAAGGGCTGGTGATAACCTTGATCAAGTGAAGATTGATTGAACGGCTAAACATTTGCGACAAATGCAAGTGGGTCATTTGATGTTGTTGGATTAAGTTTTTCCCTCAATTGACGATCATAAACAGCATGCTTTTCGTGTTGTTGTAAGTAAGCATACAGTTGCTGATAGTTGGTCTGTCTCAATCCTTTGTTGAGCTTCACTGCTGTAACAAATCTATCCCACTCTGGTGACATGTTGTTCACAAACTTAGAATTGAGCTGGATATTAGGCATTGTCATCCTGATGAATCTCATGTCATTCACAAGCTTGTGAATTCTCACATAATAGTCAGTTATGTTTTCGCCAGGATTCATCTTGAAATGCTCAAACTCATCATACAACTGAGATTCACGATCTTCTTTGGTCGGTTCAGATCCAGCCAGATGTATTTTGACATTGTCCCAAACAGCTTTGGCTTCAGTGTTGAAGTTGATAAGCTTGTAAACGTCTTTGGGAAGTCCTTGAATCACAATGTTAGATGCTCTAATGTCTGCATCATAACGCTTCTTATTCTCCTCATTAAGATCGTTGTAAGTACGTGGCATGTCGATTCCAAGAGTGACAGTTCCATCCTCAACGGTAGTGACAGCATCTCTAGTGGTGCCCATTTGAAATGGTCCTTCATCAATAGATTTAAGAATGTTAAAACCATTCTCTTTTCCCAAGCAATAAAGTCGTATTCTTTGTGCCTATGATTCATAATCCATCCTATTAAGCATAGGAGGGCGGGTATCGGACCCGGCAGCTTGAATGTCATCTGAAGAAGTGCTTGCCATGTTGTAAACTTGCACCGGATTTTACAATTCTATGATTTAAACCGAGAAATAGATTCTTTAGCGGGATTTTACCAAAATCAAGAATAAACCGTGATTTGATTACTTGAATGTGTTATGATAAAGATTTGGATCGATAATGAATAGTGATTGTATGTTAGGAGTGGTGATCTTTTGTTGGATTGTATGATGCATTGTTAAGTTTGGACAAATCTCAGTCAAGAAGCCTAGACCAAAACTCAATGACTAGACCTGATCAAAACTCAGTCATTGCTTTAGTCAAACCGCAGTCAAGAGTATTACCTTAGTACCAAAACTCAAGAACCAAAACGCAGTCACAAGAGGCAAATCACAACTGTCAAAACACAGTACCTGGTCAAACCGCAGAAACCTCAAACCGCAGAAGACCACAAACTGCAAAAGACTACAAACCGTAGAATACTACAAACCGTAGAAGACTCAAACCGCAGAATACCACAAACCTCAGAAGACTCAAACCGCAGAATACCACAAACCGCAGAAGACTCAAACCGCAGAAGGTAAAACCTCAGTCATAACCAGACAAAACGCAAATGACAAAAATGTCACTTTCTATGCAATTTTTCTTTTTCCCTTTTCAGTTAAAAACCAAAACGCAACCGAAAATCTTACCAAACCGCAACCTAAAACTTCCACAAACTATCACAAACTGCAGTCAAGAATATACTATCGAGAGTCAAACCGCAGTGAGGAAACTCACTTCAATCTTCCAACAAAAACACTAAATCCACCTTAGGTTACCAAGAAATGATGCAAGAGAGTTTTTTGAACACGAAAGTACACGTTTTAAGCAAATTTAACCACAAACAAGGCTCAAACAATGATTTTCTTTGCTGTTTGAGTCGAACCAAAACTTTAAAAGAAAAAACACCAAGAATGAGGCACAAATCCGAACACACAATCAATCTAACCTAACCAAGGCTCTTGATACCAATTGTAGCATATCATAACGCATAACAAATACACGAATTTGATCTATGGCCGTGCACTTTAGAGAGAGAGAGAAGAAGGAAACTTCTAGTGAGAGAAAGTAAATATGTATTAGGTTGTACGAGAAGTTTTCAACCCTTCCCATGTGTGGGAAGGGGTATTTATACTACAAGGTTAAACGCCCCGTGTGGGTTGTGGAGTGAGCTGACTGTGGGTAAAGACCCGACCGAACTCCACGAATACTATAATAACTAAACTAATACTAATAATCCTACGAGCTACTTAATGCTAATAGATACTCGGGGTGACCGAGTCTTTCAATTGAATATTTATATTCCTAACAGGAAGTACCGCACGAGTCCCACCTCCGGTTATCCAGCCAGCTCCTACACCTAAACCCAAGGAAGGCCCGAAGCCTAATCCTCATCAACCTCCAATTCCTTACCCTTCGAGACTTAACAATACAAAACTTCTTGATAAATCGGATGTTCAAGTTTCAAAGTTTCTCAAAATATTTAACGAGCTTCACTTCAATATAAGTTTTGTTGATGCTCTTACTCTAATGCCAACATTGGCTAAGATGTTAAAAGATTTATTAAGGGACAAGAAAAAATTAGAGGAGCTTACAAATACTCCTATAAATGCTCAATGCTCAGCCGTCCTTCTAAGTAAGCTACCCATCTAAGTAAGCTACCCAAAAAGCTTGGAGATTCTGGCAAGTTTCTCATTCCTTGTTCCCTAAAAGATCTGGAGGTTTGCAATGCCCTGGCCGATTCAGGAGCAAGCATAAACCTTATGCCCCTTACGATTTACCAACAACTTGGAATGGGAGAACTCAAGCCTACTCGTATGACCTTAGAGTTAGCAAACCGATCGGTTGCTTACCCCGTTGGTATAGCCGAAGATGTATTTGTGTGAGTGGATAAGTTTATTTTCCCAGCTGACTTCGTTGTCGTTGACTATGAGATTGACCCAAGAGTCCCTCTTATCCTAGGGAGACCATTTTTGCGCACTGCAAAAGCCCTAGTTGACCATTATGAAGAGACTTTGACCTTGAGGATTGAGGATGAAAAATTAGTCTTTCATGTCGATGCATCTAAGAGTAATAAACATTCTGTTAATAGCATTGATGTTATCAATTTCTCCTCTGATAATCATTCTTCTAAAAATCCAAATTTTCCTAAATCTATTCATCAATCTAAATCAAAAGAGCAGAGTAGTGGCAGTACCACTTCTAACATTGATTCTCTTCTCGAGGATTTCACCGATGAACTCGCTCACATCGATCCATTTCCACCAGGAAATGATGATGATCTCTTTGATTTTGAAGCCGATCTTAAAGAATTAGAACATTTTTTACATCGTGATCCATCACTTGGTTCTTATCCTAATACTAAAATTAGTGATTCACAAAGTGATGGTGATCTCTTTGATTTTGGAGCTGATCGAAAAGCATGGGAATATCTCTTGTATCCTAATCCATTAGATGATACATCATCTGAAAAATCCAAGGATAAGGACTTAAATATGAAAACCGTAACCGAGGAACCTTCAATTGATCCAAATGATTTATTTCCTCTGTCACCCGAAGGTGATTTCCTTTTCTCTATCGAGTCTTCCATCGAGTATCCTCTTGAATTTTCTTGTGAGGAAAAAGTGTTCAATCCAGGCATACTCGATGGTAGTGAAATTCATTCTTTGATGAAACCAACACCTGAAAAGAAATTAAAGATTCAAACCTCATCCGATGGACTTTCAATTCCTAAGAAAAGTAACTTCATTCCTCTATGTTCTGACCGTGAAATCCTCTTCTACGTGGATATCTGTGATTGAAACTTTGCTGCCATTTTCATCTGAAAATGAAGACAAAGTTTTCAATCCCGGGATACTCCTTATTAATGGAGATCACTCTAAGAGATCTAAAAAATCTTCTGTTTTGCCCCATAATGATTTCCTAATCCATGAGGATTCTACTGCGATCAAAACTTTACCGTCATTTCCATCCGGAAATGAAGACAAAGTTTTCGATCCCGGAATCCTCATGGATGATTAAGTTCTCTTTTAATGAATTCAGGTGTGAGTCAAGCTAGCGACTCGTTAATAAACAAACGCTTCTCGGGAGGCAACCCGTGTTATCTATCTATCTTTTATTTTAATTTTATAATAAGTGTGTTGTTTAGAATAGTGTGGGGGTGTGTTTCTTTCCATGTGGTTTTGCAGGTTACCGATTTGCTGTTAGGATACCCTATAATCGAGAAGACCTCCGTGCTTATTTTCAAACCCTCCAGTCACTCGGTATCCGATCATTTACTTTTTTATATCTTGGGATATCCTTTAGTCATATATAAAAAAAAATGTTTTTCCCCTTTCACACTTGGAATTTTTAAAACATAAGCCATTTTCGATCCTAAGTTTTGGGATAACACCCGTCATTTTTAAACATTGAGGGCAATTTTAATTTTAAATGTGTGGGGATTTCCATCGAAAATGACTATACCTTGTACTTTCTTTTACCTCACGCAACCCCGTTTTTACCTATTTTTGTTTGGATTTATATATATAAAAAAAAGAAAAAAAAAAGAAAGAAAAAAAATTATTATATGTATGAATAAGTAGGCCCGTAGGCTAGAACAAGGGAGATTCTGAATTGACTAAGTATTGCACTCTAGCTCTCCCCTTAGCTTTCGAGAGTGAGCGTTCGCTTAACATAAAAATTTTGCAAAAAACAAAAAATGATAGAGTTAAATATAAGTTAGATGCTAAGCGTAGAGTAGTTGGATCTCTTTAGAGCTCATAGAGGTTATTTGTGGCTTTTTGCTCCCACTAGCTTGAAACATATCAAAAATAATGCTTTGAATAATTAAAGGTGCACGATTTTGGCGATAGTTAGTTTTTACTGCTTCTTTAGAGAATTCTTGCTTATGGAAGTTGGGTACACATCAGGGTACTATCAGTGTTGCGGGAAAATAATACAACTGATTTCTGATAGTTAGCTGCTATTGTTTCGGATGTTGAAAGACCGCAGGACTCGGGATTTGTCCCCTAATTAATATGTAAAAAACCGAAGCCGAAATAAGACTACTGTTTCCTGACGGTTCACTCCCGTTGACTCAGTTGTTTAAAGGGTGGAGGTAATAATAATAATCCAAAGCCGATAAAAGTTTTCTGTTTCCTGACGGTTCGCTCCCGTTGACTCAGACTTCAAAAAGGTGGAGGAAAATTCCCAAGGTCATAATAGGCTACTGTTTCTTGACGGTTCGCTCCCGTTGTTGCAATTGTTATAAAGGGCCGAGGGCTAATATACAAATAATAATGATAATAAAGCCAAATTTTGACTCCGGAGATATCCTAATAAAGCTTCTGTCTCTGGACTCGTAGATGAGTTGTTTCAGTCGAAATAAAAAGGATATCCCCTAAATCGTGTTAAATTAGGACCTTGATGTGGACCTCATTTTTATGGGCAGTGGTTCTCGAGGGAAGGATTTTAAACTAGTTAGCGTCTAAACTGGGTGCTTTTATCGGACTAAAAACTTATCGAAATAACAAAAACTCATTTTTCAAAATAAAATCTTTAGAGGAATTAGGAATAAGGGAGCAAGAAGTAGCTGTGCGTACACAAGTAGCATCTACGGGTAGTGTTAGCATCTAAGTTATATTCAGCTGTGATTTCATTTTAAGCTCGGTTTGGGGGTTGCGAAAATCGAGGATGATGATCTTTATCTCCTGGAAACTTCCAGTTTGCGAGTTTCCCGTTCTTAAAGCCTTTTATATATTTTGAATTAAACTCTTATTATATTTTATTTATTATTTCACGGTTTAAAATGGGGAATTTTTGAAAAAAATATATTTTTATACCCCTTAATGAACATCTTTCTGTTCTTGTTTGATGTGAGGGATTTTTAGTTAAGGGGGTTTAAATATTTTCATTCTCTACGTGTGTAATAAACATTGCGTGAGGGACCGGCAATGGATTAGTGTGGGGGAATTCTGATGTGTGATTAAACACACATCATTTTTATACCGGAAAATACGCTAAAATGGACTAATAACCATGAAATATGTTAAATTATATTGAAAATATGTTTGGAATGTGTTATTATGTCTTGCAGGTACAAGGGTTTGAAAACGAAGCAAAAACGGTAACTTTCGGGTGAGTTTCGATGACGTTTTAGCGTTTTACGAGGTTCAGACAAAGTCAAAAAAATTCCCGAAGCACGCCATTGGAAAGAGCACGAAAAAACGAGTCCGGAGGTACTTTTATTTATTTTTGAACCAGTCCAAAACTCGCTTAAATGACAGGTCAAATTAGAGCTAAATGGAACAGTTCACAAATGGGTGTTAAATATTAAATAGTGCATCTATATAATTGAACCGCTACTTGGCCCAGTGGCTAGCAGCCTTCACCTTGAGTCTCCCCACCCGGGTTCAGAATTGACACGCAGAACAAGCGGGCGGAAATTACCACGATGATTGAATGATAATAGATCGATGACTGATCGTAGGTCCATATGTCTTTAAGAAATTGAATTCAATTTGAAATAAATTGAATCGGATTAATTGGATTGTATTGAATGATGGATTGATAGATAGGATAGGTGTCCGCTATTCAGAAACGATTACTTCTCGTTTCAACAGACCAATCTGCTATTCAGAAGATGAAATCTTCAACAGATTTAAAGAGAGAAATTAATCTCACTAAAACACGATGGTTTTCACACTAAAAACTCATACTTCATTACTAGAGGCAAGGCCTCTATTTATACTTACATAAAGTAGGAGGAATAGTTCTTCCTACATTATTGACACTAATAATTTACACCTACTACACTACTAGGTGGCTAGGTGGCCGACAGGCCTTACATTATTGCTAAAAAACAAACCACATTCACCCACTCTAAAATAAAAAGTTAAAAATGTAGGAATACAGCTGTCCTGGCGCATAATTGCTATCACGCGTCTTCAATAATTCTTGATTGTTTGTCTTCATTCTTGTGTCTTCTTGTGACTGCAATGATTCTTCATTCTTGTGTCTTCTTGTGACTGCAATGATTCTTCATTCTTGCATCTGTGTGTCTGTATAGTATTCACAGATGTAGGATTCTACAAAAATCCATTGTAATAATTCTTATTAATTAATGATAACCGCAAGTTACTGTTTAATAAAACCCATTTTTAAGGGGAAATTAAAATTTTTCTCTTATTATTATTCTTACCACGTTACGTTATCACGATAATTACCGAATAATGGCAAGTACTGCGAGACACAAGTATTCACGAAACACCACTCTCACTAAGTTTAAATCTCACAAAATAATAATAAGTGTTAATAAACTACCTACACTAAATATATTTAATTCTACCTTAATGACATTTCATATTCACTAATCAACTACACTAATTACTTCACTAATTTCCTAAACTACAACCCAAACCGGGCTCCTCATTTCTCAACCCACTATCAACATCAACACAGCCCATCCCACAAGCCCATTGCCATTTTTCTTTCTTTTCTTTCTTTACTTCATACCCGATTTCATACACCCTCCAAACACAAGTCGTGTACTCCTTATTTTCGAACGCGACTCAGAGATATTTTTGCCTCGCCTTAATCACCACCCACTAGACTCTATATGTGCCAAACCACAGCCCCATATGTCGAGTATTTCAATGATAACCACAACCATTTCGTTTATCCCATTTCTACCCAAAACGTATAAACAAAAATCCCAAAACTCAACCATTTTGAACCCCGATTTTTCCTACGTTCCTCTAATAATATTTCTAACATAATGAGATGTTTAAAAGAAGGATTGGGCTGAAAAAAAAGTCTGTGGCTCGCTAGTTTCATTTTGGCACCTTTATTAATACAAACCGAATACATATATACTTCAAGAAACAAAATACAATGTACCTACTTCCAAATATCTTTCCCAAGATCTACTAGTGTCAGTAAACAAGCTTAGGTGTCCTCTCAATCACTGGTCATCCACAGTAGAGGCCAATGATAAGCTTTGAAAGTCAAGAGGTCAAAGAAACGTGTGTATATCCTTCTATAAGAATACCTCATCCTATTCCACCCTACCATACTCACATTTCAGTTTCTTTTACCTCACCAAATACCCTAAAACGTTCAAAAACTTTCTGTCTCTCCTTGGGAAGCAAACGGGTTAAGAAAAGGATACGTAAAAACGTATTTTGGTTCTAGCGAATGAACTGTCTTGCTTTCGTGTTTCATTCGAATCCCACAGCTTCTTCACCACCTTTCTAAGGTCTAGTAAGTATCTCTAGATCCCATTCTATCTCAGTTTCTCACGTAGAAACCTCATCATGCATAACTCACGTTTTTATTCGAACGTATCCTATTTTATTTCATTCATTGCCACATTAATATGGTTAAGTAAATTACATGAGATGATCAACTGTCTCTAAGGACTACTCATGATCACCTACATACACGTTAAAACCTCATGCATTGCATCATTCATAAAAGTTATCATTTGAACGTATAAGATTTATACGTTACGTGCATATTTAAAATGTATTGAACACGTATAAATAATGACAACACTCACGTAAGGCCCTAAGGATCACTACTCACTCTCCTCTCAACTCCACAGATCATAAAACATGTTAACTCAACCCACGAACACATTGAAACTACACGTTTAACATATATGTGAACGAACCACAAAAATTTAACTAAGTCTTTTATTTTGAAAACGTGCCGAGCTTGCTTAGAAAACCCTCGTGTATCTCATAAACTTGTCACACAAACGTATGTTTTCTTCACACGACCCATTTAACCACCTAACTAGCTACATTTTTTGTTCATACCACAAGCCAAGAAAACCACGACAAGACCCTTTAAAACAGCCAAAGTGTTTCGCAAAAATCACCTTTGAAAACCCTTAAACTATAACGAGTGGGCTCAAAGCCCAACTCACTGTTTTAATAAGTTATTAATAAGCTGGCTTAATGGCATTTTCAGAATAAGCTTTTGATGGAAAAATGAACAATTTTGATAATCCAAACCCTCCCCAAGACCCACGAAAATCGTAAATGTTAATGGGCCACTAAATAGCTCGTTAAAAGCCCATTAACAGCTAAAGTAAGCAAAAGGCCTAATAAGTAGTTGAAATAAGTTAAAAATCACTTAAATAAGCCTTAGGAAAACTCGCCATATTTTTCCCTACATTTTTGACACTTTTGGACTAAAAATGTAACGCACATTGACTAGAAGGACTAAAACTGCCAATCTGAGAATTGTGCGGACTGAAGTTGTGAACACAGAAAATATAGGTTAGAAATTGACATATGATTAAATTCCAAGCCGTATATGTACATATGGACAAATTTTGGACTATTTATGGACTTTGGACTTAACGAAGGACTAACGACGTAACGCAAACACAGTTAGGGTAAAAAGTGTAAAATCTGGAAAAGAACAAGGGCCTACTGTTTTTACTTGACATTCTTATTTCATTTTCCATTTTTCGTCTCGCCTTCACGTCATATGCATATTTACACATTTTATTTATGTATTATTTAACTTTCGTTACGAGTTATCATTGCATAGCATTTCAACGCTTTTGAAGAATAACATTACGGATTACTTGACTTAAAAATTAAGATAATCATAATATATAACATTATTCTTGCATTGTAAGCACTTTAAAGCATAACAGACTCTCACTCAACGACCGGGTCGTTATTCATTATTCATCATTCATTTCGCATCCACCACTAGTATTTAGTCAGATTCTCAGACACTTGTACTTACCAGGTTTTGTTTTGGAGCCGTTACTATAATCACACCCGAATTTACTTTCACCATCACCAGTAACATTTAAGGTGAGTCATAGCCTCACTTTTACTATTTTACAATTTTAAACTCCGTGAGGGAGATACATGCTATAAACAGATCACAAGTATTTTTCTGTATGCTACCTGACTTGATATATGCCTAAGTTACCTTATTGCCACAAGACCCTTTATCATGAGCCATTAATCACTTGTATGTGAACGCGAATATAATGAATAGATCTATTAGAAGTTGACGACCTATCCCACTAATACTTTGACGGAATGCTTTTTTTTTTGCTAGTCGTATTAGTCGCGATGCATTATATTTGAGAAAAATAGGAATTGGCAATTACCTATTACTCGAGGGCAAATATCCATCAGTACCCTGATGTGACTCCTCCGTTTTACGGTACTTTGTTAACGTTTGCGTGTCATGAGACTTAGGGCAATATATATGAACTGCAATATCAACTTTTTGAACTGATTGTATCCCTAATACAATCCTACTTGTGTATCGAAACCTACTTATTAAACTTCAAACTCTATGATTTCACTCAACATTTTTGTTGACTTTTAAGCATGTTTATCTCAGGAAATTAGCGGAGCAAAGCAAGGCATGGAGCGGGCAGTAACCTATCTTTAATAATGGTGTAAAATAAAGTTGCAATTCAGTTAAAACTATGTTTCCTTGAGAAACTTTTTAGCACTCTGATATAAAACTTTGTAACTGAATTCGTATTATGGACCTATGATATTTGAAAACGCCTCTTTCGAGCCGCTTTCTAAAATTTTGACTTCGATCCTCTCAGTAATACCCCAATTAGACTTCCGCTGCTATCTTAAAAATTTGGGGGTGTTACAGATTAGCATCAGAGCCTTGGTTATAGAGAACCAAATATTTTCAAACGTTGGACTATAACCACATTTTCAAAAAAATTAATTTTACACCATATTATCTTAAGCCCTCCGTGCCTGCTTGCTACCGCGCTCAATACGTTATTCACCAAGATTATTTTGCATAAGACTTTACATGATTGATATTTACTTACACAACTAGATCATCTCATGCTTACATTACACCACTTGATGTTAGTAATTACTTACTTTTACTATATATGGATTATTACAGTACCATGTCATTCGTTACGCATTTTAGTGTATCATCGGATTCTGATTCCGAGGGATCATTAGCATCAGTTACATCACCCGTACTTCCTGGTACCTTAGCACCCGATACCGTACCTGACGAGACTGAGCCCTTCGAGGAGGGTGAAGCCGCCGCCACACCTTTATTTGAGAACCCCCATGTGCTAGCTTCGCCAGCACCTACGTTACCGCCACATTTTGTTTATGACTCATATTCTCCTTTCTATATACCACCCCTTGATGACGTGTATATGGAGAGTTAGCAATGGCTCCCTGCTGATGATGCGCCACCAGAGTTCCACCATGTTTCACCACCCTTACCACCTGACCGTTTATTTGACTCATGTACTCAGACATACCCACTACCACCTCGGCAGCGAGACCCGATTCCTGCGGAGGATATACCCTCATCGAGTCGACTTCGTATCACAGACCCGATACACCCATCATCACCATCATTACCTTACCCTCCTGGTTTCACTCCCCCAGCCCAGATCCCTGATGCTAGGGAAGGATTCAGACCAGTAGTCACTCATACTCTCATACCATCTACAGTGGTGACACGTTTGGAGAGTCATGGAGAGCAGATTGACTCACTTCTGCGTATGATTGACCACGTACCATTGGATTCCCCGGGAACTATCAGTGACACTTTGCATAGGTTAGCTTCCAGTAGAGCAGCTGTACAGCAGTGTTTGACACAGATGCAGTCAGATCTAGCAGACACCCGTTCTTACGCGATATCTCTGAGGAGAGAAGGACAGGCCCTAGCTTGGGAGGCTCATCTTGCACAGCGTAGAGCCGACACTTTGGAGAACATCATAGGAGATATACAGGTTGAGCATCAGACGGAGATACGAAGACTCCGAGACCAGATCTCAGAGCTTACGAGGCGTACGGATGGACCTAGTCATTAGACGTAGTTAGCATTTTGTATAGTTTGAGACATTGTAGCCTGCCGCATGTGGCAATTAATAAAGATTCTTTTATCGTTTTGTTATGTAACTCAACTGATCAAGTTATTAATGTTATATCGCTGGTTATGATATACTATATATTGATGTTGACTTATGTATTATGGTTGTTCGTATGTATTGTAATTGTATCCAGACATGTCGTGATGTTACTTGTTATTATGATGCTTTAAAAAAAAAAAGTTGCAAATGCTGTAAGATTCCAAAACACATAAGAAATAGGAAATTCAAATAGATTTGATGAATGTAGAGAAAGTTGTTGAACTTCAGTTTTTCTAGATGAATCAGTTATTCCTTAGCAATCCCATATCAAAAAAAAATTGGTCATTTACTCATAACTTCATATTGCTATAACTCGTATACCCATCCCTCTATTACTCGACTATCCTATGCGAACTCTAAAATTTGTGTGCTTGTGGCATTAATAGAAAAATGGTGCGTACCAGACACGAAACTACCAACCATACCGCAGCACTAACGCCAGAGGATGTCCAAAGAATGATTGATGCCGGCATCGCCGCAGCACGCGAGGCCGATGCTGCAACCCGCTCAAGCAATAACATAGGAGCAACGACTGAAGGTAAGGCATCTACACCGCGTAAATGCACTTACAAGGACTTCATGAGTTGTCAGCCAACCACCTTCAAGGGTATAGAAGGAGTGACAGAGTTAGCTCAGTGGTTTGAATGTAGTGAAACCGTATTCATGAGAAGCAACTACGCAGAAAACAACAAAGTCACTTTTGCTACTGGAACCTTAAGGGCAGATGTCCTATCTTGGCGGAATGCTATTGTCAAGACCATGGGTGCTGATGCATCATTCCAAATTTCCTGGACTGAGTTGAAAGATAAGATGTTAAGAAAGTACTATCCTCGGATAGAGGTTAGGAAACTAGAAGATGAATTTCATCAACTAGTGGTGAGAAATAACGACCTGAAGACATACAACCGGAAATTTCAAGAGTTATCTCTTCTATGCCCATCCATGGTGCCAGACTTGGAAAAGACGCTAGAACACTATGTCGAAGGACTGCCCCAAAGCATCGAGGGGGACGTCACCGCATCCAACCCAAATACACTTGAAGCCGCAATGACGCTTGCTCAGCAATTGTTGGATCGAGTGATCAAGCGGGGTTCTACCTCCACAGTCAATGAGCACAAAAGAAGTTTTGATAACCGTGGGAACAACAGTCATCGCAGCAGCAACAGAAACAGCAACAACCACTACAACAACAACAGAAGTTACCACAGCAATGATCGGAACAACAACCGCAACAGAGACCACCAGCAGAGCCGCAACGACCGTCACCATCAGCAAAATCGCCGTCAGGAAGCCGCCAGAGATTATGTGGCTGTGCCCACTGAAGGAAAGGTTTATGCCGGGACAAAACCCCAGTGTAACAGGTGTAAGCTGCATCATACCGGACCTTGTACTACAATCTGCGGCAACTGCCAAAAAGTAGGTCATGTAGCCAAGGACTGCAGGGCCACAGGGGCGAATGCACAACCAGTAGCAGTAAAGTGCCACGGTTGTGGTGAATTGGGACACTACAAGAGTCATTTCCCAAAGAACACCAACAATGTTTCCCGTGGAAGAGCATACGTACTTGGAGATGGAAACGCGCCACAGAACCCCGACGTCACTACGGGTACTTTCTTACTAAACCAACGCAGTGCTAAGATATTATTCGATTCTGGAGCTGATAAAAGCTTCGTGTCTACTTCATTTGCTTCATTGCTTAATATTGCTCCCGTAGAATTAGATACTTCATATGAAATCAAAATAGCTAACGGAAATCTTCTAAGCACCAATACCCTAATCAAAAATTGCACCCTAATCCTCCAAGATAAATCCTTTCCCATCGATCTCATGCATATCCAACTTGGGAGTTTCGACGTCATCATAGGCATGGATTGGTTATCCAAGCACCGTGACAGAATCATTTGTGACGAAAAAGTCGTCCAGATTCCTCTCGACAATGAGACACTTATCGTTCGTTGTGATCACCATAAAACCCAACTCAATATCATTTCATTTATCAAGACGGTAAAATACATAAACAAAGGATGCCACACGTTTTTGATTCAAGTGACGGACGGTGAATCAAAAGGGAAGGAGAAACAACTGGAAGAAGTACCAGTCGTAAATGAATTTGCGGAAGTATTCCCTGAAGACTTGCCAGGTGTTCCACCAATTCGGAAAGTAGAGTTTCGAATCGATTTAGTACCTGGAGCAGCACCTGTTGCGAAAGCACCTTATCGATTAGCCCCCTCCGAAATGAAGGAGTTATCTGAGAAGTTGAAAGAACTGTCAGATAAGGGATTTATCCAACCAAGCTCATCACCTTGGGGAGCACCAGTCCTGTTTGTCAAAAAGAAAGACGGAACATTCTGAATGTGTATCGATTATAGAGAGTTGAACAAACTCACAGTGAAAAATCGATACCCATTACCAAGGATTGACGATCTATTTGACCAACTGCAAGGATCGAGTGTTTACTCAAAAATCGATTTGAGATCGGGATATCATCAATTAAGAGTCAGAAAAGAAGACATTCCCAAAACAGCCTTTCGAACACGGTACGGGCATTATGAATTCCGAGTAATGCCATTTGGTCTTACCAACGCACGAGCAGTGTTCATGGATCTAATGAACCGAGTATGCAAGCCATACTTGGACAAGTTCGTAATTGTATTCATCGATGACATTCTGATCTACTCACGTAACGAAAAAGAGCATGCGGAACACTTGAGAACCATTTTGGGATTACTCAAGCAAGAAAAACTGTATGCAAAATTTTCCAAGTGTGATTTTTGGATTTCCACCGTTCAATTCCTAGGCCATATCATCAATAGTCAAGGTATCCACGTTGACCCCGCCAAGATCGAAGCAGTTAAAGGTTGGGCATCGCCCACCACTCCAGCTGAAATTCGACAATTTTTAGGACTCGCTGGTTACTGTCGAAGGTTTATTGAAAACTTTTCAAAAATCGCAAAACCTTTGACAGAGCTCACTCAGAAAAACAAGAAGTACATCTGGGAAGAGAAACAAGAGTCAGCATTCCAACTCCTAAAGCAAAAACTCTGTGAGGCACCAATTTTGGCACTACCGGACGGAAGCGACGACTTTGTAGTGTATTGTGACGCATCGCATCATGGTCTAGGTGCGGTACTAATGCAAAGAAACAAAGTTATAGCTTACGCCTCTCGACAGCTCAAGAAGAATGAGGAAAACTATTCCACTCATGATCTAGAACTAGGAGCAGTAGTATTCGCTCTTAAGATATGGAGACATTACCTATACGGTACAAAGTGCACGGTTTTCACCGATCACAAAAGTCTCCAACACATACTGGATCAGAAGGAGCTGAACATGAGACAGCGCCGATGGTTAGAACTACTCAACGACTACGACTGTGAAATTCGCTATCACCCCGGTAAAGCGAATGTCGTGGCCGATGCACTAAGCAGGAAGGAAAGGATCAAACCCCTCAGAGTCCGATCGTTAGGAATGACAATTTATTCACCGCTCCCATCTCAAATTCTGATAGCTCAATCAGAAGCTCTTCAGGAAGAGAACCGACCTCACGAAAAGATTGATGGCATGCCGAAAAGTGAGAACGGATTCGTGAGGAGAGCTGATGGAGGTATTCGAGATCTTATCATGCATGAATCTCACAAGTCCAAATACTCCATCCATCCAGGATCCAATAAGATGTACCAAGATCTCAAACAAATCTACTGGTGGCCAAACATGAAAGCCGACATCGCAACATATGTTGGAAAATGTTTGACTTGCTCCAGAGTCAAAGCGGAGAGTCAGAAGCCATCAGGACTACTTGTACAACCTGAGTTGCCAGTCTGGAAATGGGAAAGAATCACTATGGATTTTATTACCAAATTGCCAAGGACGTCAACCGGATTAGACACTATCTTGGTTATCGTCGACCGTTTGACCAAATCTGCCCATTTTCTACCAATCAAAGAAAATGACGAGATGGATACACTCGCTCAGTTGTACTTCAAATAGATCATAATCCGACATGGAGTCCCAATCTCCATCATTTCGGATAGAGACAGCCGATTCACTTCAGGATTTTGGAAATCTCTACAGAAAGCTCTCGGTACTCGTCTGGACATGAGCACCGCTTACCATCCATAAACTGATGGACAAAGTGAAAGAACAATCCAAACCTTGGAGGATATGCTTCGAGCATGTGTTATTGACTTCGGAAAAGGTTGGGATAGACACTTACCATTGGTTGAGTTCTCTTACAATAATAGTTACCACGCTAGTTTAAAAGCCGCACCTTTCGAGGCACTTTACGAGAGAAAGTGCAGATCGCCTGTCTGTTGGACGGAAGTTGGAGACATGAAACTTACCGGACCGGAACTGATTCATGACATGACTGAGAAGATATTAAAAATCAAACAACGTCTCCAAGCCGCTTGTGACAGACAGAAGAGTTATGCGGATGTGAGAAGGAAACCCATGGAATTTGAAGTTGGTGATAGAGTCATGCTAAAAGTTTCTCCCTGGAAGGGAATGATACGCTTCGGAAAGCGTGGAAAGCTAAACCCGAGATACATTGGACCTTTTAAAATCCTCGAAAGGATTGGTCCAGTTGCTTATAGGTTAGAGCTTCCAGAAGAACTCAGTAGGGTAGACCCTACATTCCACGTATCACAGCTTAAGAAATGTTTGTCGGATGAAACTCTCGTCATTCCGCTGAAAGAGATCAGACTAGACGACAAACTTGTGTTCACAGAGGAACTAGTAGAGATAATGGATAGAGAAGTGAAGCGACTTAAGCGAAACCGTATTCCCATTGTTAAAGTTAGATGGAACTCCAAGAGAGGACCAACGTACACGTGGGAACGTGAAGATCAAATTCCTGAAAAATATCCACACCTACTCTCGTAAACCACTCTCATTAGCTATCTTAGACTTGAATTCCGGGTCGGAATTCAGAATGACGGGAGGGTACTGTAGGATTCTACAAAAATCCATTGTAATAATTCTTATTAATTAATGATAACCGCAAGTTACTGTTTAATAAAACCCATTTTTACGGGGAAATTTAAATTTTTCTCTTATTATTATTCTTACCACGTTACGTTATCATGATAATTACCGAATAATGGCAAGTACTGTGAGACACAAGTATTCACGAAACACTACTCTCACTAAGTTTAAATCTCACAAAATAATAATAAGTGTTAATAAACTACCTACACTAAATATATTTAATTCTACCTTAATGACATTTCTTGATCACTAATCAACTACACTAATTACTTCACTAATTTCCTAATCTACAACCCAAACTGGGCTCCTCATTTCTCAGCCCACTATCAACATCAACACAGCCCATCCCACAAGCCCATTGCCATTTTTCTTTCTTTTCTTTCTTACTTCATACCCGATTTCATACACCCTCCAAATACAAGTCGTGTACTCCATATTTTCGAACGTGACTCAGAGATATTTTTGGCTCACCTTAATCACCACCCACTAGACTCTATATGTGCCAAACCACAGCCCCAGATGTCGAGTATTTCAATGATAACTGATTGAACAAATAATTGCACAACCAAGCCTTCGATGGTGATCAAAGGAATAATGGGGTGTTGAGATTGCGCCAAGCTCGTTCTTAACCTAAAATAAGAAATACGAAGACACTATGTTAAGTGATTGCGCAGGGGTTGAACCCTGTGAACCACCTCCGGCGTGCGAGTAAGTATGTGTAATGGTAATGTAGGTCATAAATTAAGAGAATGAAGTTAACTTACATTCTTCATGCCCGACTAAGCTATTTATACGGGAGAAATAGGCCTTAGTGGGCGGTTTGCACATGTTTCGGAGATCATGGGGGCGTCCCATGAAATATGGTAACCGCTAGGGCTTTGTAGCCCACGATCTCTGTTTTGGCGGGAAAGCCCAGGGGAAGAGGAGACGTGGGTTTGACCAGGTTAGGATAGCTCTCCGTGCTAGTTCCTTCGTAGGAGATACCCCGAAGGGCTTAAGGCTTCGATTGGCGGATTCCCACATGGTAACCAGTTTGCAGGCGAATGGTTTTACGCCAATGAAATGTGTTAGGAGATTAACCTGGGCCTCCGAAGAGAGGGCTTTCTATAGGCTCGAAGGGGAGTCCTTCGACCCGTTCGGAGGGTACATCATCAAGCCCCCCAGTCGAAAGTGATATATACGTACGAGTATAAATTGCATTCGACTCTCAAATCAACATGCATTATACCTATTAAATTACACTCCCGTGCGAAAATAAATGACTAACCAAACCGCGCATTTAATGCGGGCTAATGATTATCCCCCCACTTGGGCTGTAAACTCAAACGGCTTATTTAATCGGTACTAGCAAACATCACTTCATAATTTAAATGCCTGTTTAAGATACGTAAGATCTTCAAAGTTAGGTGTACACGTGTGCGCTTGGGATCAAAACCGTCTGAGTACATAAACCCAAAATAATTAAACCCTAGCTCAGTTTACCTCCGCCCAAAATATACACATTGCTCTGCAATCTTGTGCTTCCGTTGGAACCAAAAGGTAAAATTCCAATAAACCTTCCTTGATCTTTTATTCTTTTAATATGAGCATGGCCGCTAAGCGAATTATTAGGCAACTGTAACCCCTCGTAAAAAAATCCCATGTCATTAATAATATTAATCACCGATTATTTCCCATTATTATCTAGTAACCTTTTATACGGGTTATATTTTTTTTTATATATGAGATTATATATGGCAACGATCACCAGAATACCCCAACGAACTTGAATTCCCCTGAATAGTCTCACTTGCGTACCGACCCTAAAGTCACACGAATATTACAAATTACTACACCAATTTTACGAACGAACACAACGAAGTCAATAATTGTTTCACAAAAACTAAATCACAAAATACTAACAAATTAATTCACTTCATTCTCCTAATACCACTTGGGCCGAACACCATGCTAGCCCACAGCCATTACATCTTCATTTGTTCTCTTCTCAATTGGGCCGAATAGAACACAAGCCCAGTGGCCATGATTTCTTTCTGCTGCTCACTACCAAATCATGTAAAACCAACGAATGAGAGTAACAAAAACTAAACAAACTAAAAGTCTCCTACACCAACCATTAACTAGTTATACTTTTTCACTTAAACTAACCAAATGAGAAATACATTGGAACTGATAACGCCTAACGTGTACCATCTAATATATATAAAATTGCTCCTACCTCCCTAATGCAAGCATGCTTCGACACCTAACCACAAGTAGCCATTTAAATAATCTTCAAACCTTGCTTTGACCAAACTTGACTTGGTTACCCCTTGTACAATATGTTCCCCAATCGACAACTCTAAATGACTGCTCCTTTTCTTCATGCATCAAGTCGACAAGTCAAGGAAGCCATGACTTTTTCTCCTCTTTTGTTAAGTCCCCATACTTAGTAGCAATAAAATAATATGGAGGCCATGCATGGATCGGCTATAAAATGAGACAAGTCTCACATTCAAATCACACACTTGCAAAACTCATAAACACTTCACATAAACTTCATCACTGTCGAACAAGGGAGGAAGCAAACAAAGGATACTTGGGTCACATTTCAAGTTTAAAGTCACTTGGGTTATAGCTTGATCGTGGGTTGCTTCGGAGAAAGAGCTTGGGTTATTTTGTTCGAAAGCCTCATTGTCACCACCTCCATTCGAAACTTCCCACCAAAGTTTTGGTGTCGTAAGTCCTCGCCACTCTCTTTTCATTCGCACTCTTTCTTTTTACGATTCGAACATTTATTTAAAACGAGATCACAAACGTATAATAATACACGCACACGCTAAAGCACATTTACACACATAAACTTATGCCACGATAACTTTCTAACTAAACGTGTAACATGTATAAAACTTGGTACCATTTGAACTCTCGTTGAGAGATAAATCTAGATAGTAAAACATGCAAAGACGACAACCTTAAAAACACACGACACAACCCATGTTCTTCCCACAGTTGCACACTAGAAACCATTCTCTTTAAAATCCACACTGGGCCACGATGAGCTAACTAGCCCAACCAACCTAAATTGTTTTCTCAACTTGTTTTCGAACTGAGTATGTGTCGGGGTTTTGAATCGAACACATTGAGTCGAGTTGTAACATAAACGAGCTAGGAAAGTCATGAGTAAAGTATAACGTTTTTGAAATATGAACATTGGACTATTTTTGCAACGAATATGTTTTGGAAGGGTATAAAATGTAATTTTTGATAAAAGGAGGATTTAATATGAAAATGATATTTTTAATATAAGTCGAGGGACTGAAGCTGTAAATTCAGAAAGTCATGGTTTAAAAAGGTAATATTTAATGTTGGACTAATTTTGTAAAAGCCTCGTAGTCAAGGGGCTATATGTGTAAAAACCAAGAAATAAGAATATAAATTGAAATTATGTGAAGAATATATTATAAGGGTTAAAACCGTAAGTAACAAGAAGTAGAGGATCGATGTGTTAAACATATATTTTTGGGCTAAAATATAATTTATTAAACTTCAAGGATTAAATGTGTCAACTTTATAATCTATAAGGGAGATTGTGTAAAAGTACCAAGGTTATATATTGTGTTCTAAAATATTTCCCATTTTTGACTACACATTTTCACAAGTTAATAACATAATTATTTTCATTTAAAATATTTAAAGTAAATATTCTAACTTATCGTTTATGCGTTAAATATATTTAACGTAACATCTTGAAGTCACCACTTTAATTACCCTAAACGACCACGTCACCTGAATACGTCACGATCTCACGTATAGTCTCACATTCACCGTTTCCCATATTAAAACCAAATGGTTAATAATATTCTAAATATATCACATTATTCTAGGTCGCAAGTTGGGAGCTATTCATTTCACTGTTTGATTTACTACCCGTTTACTACACTACTAAGGTGAGTTCATAGTCCCACATTTTTACTATGTTTTCAAATCCCGTGGGGAGATACATGCTATAAAACCGAACACAAGTATTTTTCTGTATGCTTCCCTGATTGATATTGCTAAGTAATATTTGCCTAAGTTATTACCCCGCCAATTTAAAAGTCCCTTTATCATGAACCATTAATCACTTGCGAGTGAACGCGAATTTCGTGAATAGATCTATTGGAAGTTGACATCCCATTTGTACTAGCCGGATAGATAGCCTTAGTGTTAGCCAGATTGATAGACAAATGCACTTTATTCGAATTTGAGTATGGCAAAACTCCTACACCAGGGCATTTATCACCCATATCATTGCTATGATTGGGATATTTATTATTACTACCCCTACACGTTAATGTTTGCGTTTCATGAGGCTTAGTGCAATATTTATCTAATTGATTATTACCCCCGCAATATCATTGTTTTCACTACTATTTATCTTGTGTTTAAACTATTACAAATAAAACACAGTGAATTCACTCAACCTTTGTGTTGACTTTTTAAGCATGTTTATCTCAGGTAATTAAAGAAATCTCAAGCACGGAGTTGGCACGGGCATGGAGAAAAGACCCACCTTTATTTCAAATAACTATATCATTCTTTTCAAACTCATCATCACTTTTGTGAACTACTACCCTCTTTTGATAACAAATATGTAATCTCTGAATATTGAGTTTTCATTGAATGATATAGAATTTCCCCTTTTTAACAAAAATCTATACTTATGACTGTGATTCAATTAGTAATACCCCGTTTAAGTCTTCCGCTGTTGTTTAAAAATTTACGGGGTGTTACAGCAACAGACCTGTACCTTGTCGAAACAAGCCTTATCTGAGTTCCTACTTGATTACCCTATACCCTCGGAGTACCAAGTCATGATCCCTAGTAAGAAACAAAATATTTTCGATGCTCCCGAAGGGTTTGTGGGTTTGTATGTGCATGCATTCACTCAATCGAATCTTAGGATACCCATTCATCCATTGATTTTAAGGTTTCTACAATACTATCAGGTGCATATTTCTAGGTTAAACCCTTTTGGTCTTGCTAAGTTGACCACTTACATCGTAATGTGTAAAGCGTACGGATATGAACCCACGTTGGAGGTGCTTAGGGGTTTTGTGAATCTCTATCCTGGTGGAGATTGGGTAACCATTGCCAAAAGGGGTGAACATGACGTGCCTGTTCTTGTGATGAAACCCCTTTCAAATATTAGAAACTGGAAAGGACAATTTTTCCATGTTGAGAGTACCATCATACCTCCTGAGTATCCAGCATTGTTGGATGAAGCAAACATGTATGATGAGAAGAAGTACAATGACCCTCTTCCCTATGAGATAAGAAGCGACCCCTTGTACCAGCATCTTGCACGCCATCCTGCTAATGTCCAAACATTTCTGGAGCCTATATTGTACATAGCTGGTTTAAGTGACAGCTGGGACGGGTCTCCGTCATCACCTGAAATAATTTGTGAAGGAAAAAGTATGTATATATCTTAGTTAAATAATTGAAATAACTTATCTGCTGATATTCATCTCCTTTTCGTTTGTTTTTGCAGAGATGGATTTCATAAATTTTGTTGTTGCCAGAGGTGCCAAGGAAGTTAGCTTCATTCCAAGGGAGCCTCAAAATGCAAGCTATGGAGTTGGATCTCCATCTAGATCTGTTAACAATAATGATGTCGATGCCTCTGCAGTGAAACGTCTTTCAATACTTCCTCCTACTAAGCCAGTGAGTGTTAAGGAAACCCCTCTTCTCGTGGAGGACATTGCTGATTCCGATGACGCTCTTTCCGATTCTGATCAACTGAAGATCATGGGTTCCTCTGGTATTGCAGACAGGGTGAGGACTAGGAAAGGTACTAGTGCCAAAGCTATCAAGGCTACCCCAAAGAGGAAATCCAATGCTCCTACTCCCACATTGAGGAATATCAAGCAAAAAGTAGAGAAATCACGTGGGAAAACCCTGATGTACTCGACTGAAGAAATTGGTGATGATGATATCCATGCTGAGTAACCCACTCCTCATTTTCCTTTTCTTAAAATGCTCCGTATGTTATGTTTTTCTTGCTTTTCTTTTTTATTTAGGACTGCCCAACACCAAAGAGCTGCCTGATGCCCTTTCCTGCCGCTTGCTTGTTGAAAATGTCACTCCCGCCTCTTGTAGGAAAACGATGACTGAGATGTCTATTGAAAAGTTGTGTGATCTCTATGACAAGAGTTATACCCGGCATGCCATGTTGGATAACCATTTTAGTTTTCGTACAAGGGCATTGATTAACAAGGTTAAGGAGGCTAAAGAGGAAGTTGCTGTCATTGTAGCTAGGGAGAAAGAGAGGGAGGAGAACTATGCTAAGTTGGAGTCCAGATGTGATGAAGCAATGGCAGATTTTGAGAAGCATCCAAGATATGAGGCCCTTCGAGCAAAGATGGAAGATCTTGAAGAGCAATTAAAGAAGTCGCAGGCTGAGTGTGGTAGGCTAAAGGTGGAGGAGGCTAAAGTTGTTGGTTATAAGACCCAGGTGAGCGCCCTGGAGTCTAAATGTGTTGGTTTGGAAACTGAGAGGGTCAGATTGGTGAAGCAGGATGTCAAGCGCTGTCAGGAGTTGGATGAGTTGAAGTTTGAATGCCAAAGTTTGAGGAGAGATAGAGCTGAGGTTGTATCGAAAGTTGTCCCCTACATTGCTATGGAGCTATACCATAGCGATGAGGTGGGAGAGGTTGTGGGGAAGCTAGTAAATGCGGCTATATTTCATGGAAAGTGTACAACTTTGGAGGAGGTTGCTGAGACCAAAAAACCAGTTGTGCTGTCGGAGGTACCATACTACCGTCCGAATTTGTGTGAGAATATGATGAAGCTGGAAACGCATTTACCACAGCAGAGTACCCCTTCCTTGTCGAAGCAACCAAAGATCCTTCAGCCTCCATCGAAGATCTCCTCTCCAAAAAACCAAAGAAGATACAGCCTCCGTCCCCAACCAAGAGGACCTTATCCGTGAAGCCTATGTCTCCAGTTCACCAAGAGGATCCAAACTCTTCTAAAAATGCTTGAAGGTTTCCGTGTGGGCATTAATTCAGTCTCTGGGGGTGGCATGTACCCCTTTTTAAACAATTTATCATGGTTGAAGGCATGTGCCTTTGTGTTTAACAATTTATGGTGCTTTTGTCAGGCGCGTGCCTGCTTGAACAATTTATCTTTCGTATGTCTGGGCTTCGGCCCGAAACTTAGACAATTATTCTTATGTTTATGTTGGATATGGCCTTATAAATGCCAATCTTAGGGATTACGTCCCGTTTTTGATATCATGCTTGTCTTCTCATACGTTTTCTTTTCTTTAAAAAACGTAAACATACATCCTGAGCTTATATCCTCATTGTGTGTATTTTGGACCAAGATTTTGGCAATCGTATAATTTGACTGCGACAGAGGGTCGCGACCCACTCCGTCTTTATCCTTAAGTTGCAGAGGGATTTTATTACCCTAAGACTTTATAGGAAAGTTAATTTGAATTGTAATGGATGTTATTTGTATACAAGACATGTGTCTTGCTTCGTCCTTCGACATTGAAACTTGTAAAGTACTTGGCTGAACAAATCTTTGTTGTATAAAACGAAACAAGAGATTTTGAGGGAAATGCGTTATATCATTAAGTGGGTAGGGAGGATTACATCATTTGTAGAAATGAACACTAGGACACCTACCATTAATTCTTCTTTCCCATGTGAGAAGAATGCGTTACATGAAATTGAAAAACAACTAAGTGCTTTAAAAGAAATAATAAGTCTTATATGTAAAAACTTACGAAAGCTAGTATCCAGTTCTTCGGGCTCGCATGCTTTGTTTTCGCAGCATCTCTCTTTTCTACTGGACCCTTCGACTTGGCTTTGCTAGCATTTATTTGAAGGACATATTCTTATATGCCCTCAGGATTTTGGGTAGCTTATCAACCCACTCATGCTGATACTGTCCCAACTTTGTCTCGATTTCAATGACAATGTCCTTGTCGACACAAGTGAATATTTGTTTCACATTCAGGCTTTCGCAGAAAGGAGGGAACACCCCTTCGGCAAAGTGTTTCCCTTTATAAGAAGTGATGACTTGTGGGACTCCAAACCTGCAGATTATGTGTTCCCACACAAATTTTTCCACATGTTTTCCTGTTATTAATGCCAAAGGCTGAGCTTCCACCCATTTGCTGAAGTGGTCTATGGCTATGACCAAGAATTGTACCCCTCCGGGGGCTGCTGCTAGGGGTCCGATTATGCTGACTCCCCATTGGCCGAAAGGCCTTGCTGATGCGGTAGAAGACGTGTCATACTTTGATGGGTTTCGAGCTCTTGAGTACGTCTGACATGTTGCGCATGCTTTGATTACTTCTGTTGCATCTTCTAATATAGATGGCCAATAGTACCCCCATCTTGCTACTTCTGAGGCTATGGATCTAGGGCTTACGTACCTTCCACAAGATTCTCTATGAATATTATAGAGGATGCTTGAAGCTTGTTTCAGACCCACACAACGAAGCCATGGGGACGAGCAAGATCTTTTGTAAAGGTTTTCCCCTATGAGCCTGTATTGAGGAGCTTTAACTTTGACCTTTCGTGCTATTTTTTGATCATTCGGCAGAACCCCCCTTGTCAAGTATGTCCTCATTGGAGCCATCCAGCTAGAGCCTTCAGAGGCTTCATCTTGTGCGATTGACCTATGATCCAATATTTCTACTAAAGTCTCTTTGGGCAGGCGAGCCATAGCCGTTGAAGATAGCTTGCTCAGGTCGCCTGCTTTCTTGTTCTGGCTTCTACGAACATGCGTTACCTCATATGGTTTAAATTCCTGAAGAAGCTCCTTGGTCACATCCAAATACTTCTTGATTGTAGGCTTGTCTACCGCGTGGGAGCCTTTGATTTGGTTGGTAACTAGTTGTGAGCTTACGAAGGCGGAGAGGCCATCAGCCTCCATGCCTTTTGCGAGCCGGAGGCCAGCTAATAGAGCTTCGTACTCCGCTTCATTGTTCGTAGCCTTGAACTAAAATCGTAATGCGTAAGCGTACTCTTTTCCTTTTGGGCTTATTAGGATTAGACTTGCTCTCGAACCATCGGAATTCGAGGTCCCGTCTGTGTATAGTTTCCACTTCTCCTTCGTCCTTGGTGGCTGTTTTTTTTCCTGACTGTGTTCGGAAGGTGCTTTAGCGATAGGACTTGCGAATATCATATTTCTGATAGAGTCTGACCCCCTATGCCATTTTGAAGATTTCGAAGCTTGCAGATTATTGGTAGCTTGGGCTTTTAAAGAATTAACCTTGACCCCGTGCTTAATTGTTGTGACGTGCTTGGAATTTTTAAGCTTATGTTCTGCGTCGGAGGACCTGCCCTCGGTTCTTAGTGCTCGAGGTGTTTTAGCTATATCAGAACATGCCCGCGTGAGGGTTTCCTTGTTGGCTATACGCAGCTTTTCCAAATTTGTCTTGGGATCAGTAGGGTGTTGTTCTTTGGTGACTACCGCCTGCTCTGGATGGTATTCATTTATCACAACTTGCTTTTCGGTGCTCGTATGACTTGGAATAGCCTTCGAAGGCTCCTGAGGGCTTTCCTTGATTCTTCTACCAGTTTCTCCTTCCTTTTTATGACGATAACTAGAAAGTACGGTTCCTATTCCATGAGGTGTATGGAATTTTATTGCTGCATGTATAGTGGAAACTACAATACCCATCTTTTGCATGGCGGTCCTTCCTATCAGCAAGTTGTAGGGAGAGTTGGACCTTACAATAGCGAACATGAGGGTTTCTGTCCTTGCGAGCTTGCCTTCTCCAATGGTTACCTCTAATGGAACTTCTCCCAGAGGCCACGAATGCTTGCCAGAGAATCCTACCAAGGGTATCTTCGAGTCAACCCTTTGAGATCTGATCGAAGGCTCAAGCGTTCGGAAGCAATGCTCATATATGATTTCACAAGGGCTTTCGCAGTCCATACAAGCTCCATTTATTTCCTGGTTAGAAATGAGGACTTCGATGACTACTGGATCATTCGAAGAAACCTTGCCTGCGATAGGGGGAAACGTTATCTCCCTTATTTCGTTAGTCTCCGGCTCCGGCACCTTTCTCTTCAAACTGGTTTCGCCCCAACGAACCATGAGTATTGGGGCTTCGAGAGGAGTAGTATCTTTAGCCAATTGGGTGTCGGTCATCTTTTCCTTTCCCTTCTTTATGCCCTTCACCAAGTGTGCTAATTGCCCGAACTTCACATCTTCTTCTATCTGTTTCTTTAACTCTCTACAACTGTTCGTATCGTGACCATAGTCTTCGTGAAAGTGACAATACTTGCTGGTATCCCTGCTTTTGCCCTTACTTGTCATACGAGGGGGTGCTTCGAAAGCCTTAGCAGCCCTCTCCGTAGCAAGTATTTCCTTTGGAGACTTAGTTAGATTGTTTAACAAACCGTGGTTGGGACCTTTGTTGTACGGAGAAAACCTGTCTCTGTTCTTGTCCTTTGACCCTTCCCACGAAGAATGCTTCGAAAACTTGTTGTTGCCGTCTTTGTCTATTGGGGCCCCATTAGTGGATACCTCTTTCGCTTCGATCCAAGTATTCGTCTTTTCCATTAACCCTTTGTAAGTTGTCGGAAGGTCAGTGGACAAGAAGTCCACCAAACTCCGATTTCGAAGACCATGTACGAAACCCGAAATACGCTGATCTTCATGAAGACCCAAAATCTGCAAAGTCTCATCGGTGTACCTAGTAACTGATGAAGCGAAAAGTGTACCGCTTTTAAGGGGTCATTTAAGCCCTAAATCGTATTTATTTGATCAAATATTGCCCTAAATCGTTCCTTTTGTCATTTTAGGTACTTTTGAGGAGAAATCTGGAAAAGGAGGCATTTTGGACGTTTTTGGAGCATAAAAGTGAAGAAAACGCCAAAGTCTCAAAATTGTGCTGGAAATTACCTTTGACGGCGTCAGGATTTGTTCTGGACGGCGTCATGGCTTGGCAAAAGTGGTGGATGTGAAAATTACTCATGATAAGCCAGAGAAATTTGCATGGAATTCTGACGGCGTCACGCTTTAATGTGATCAAGGTCGTCACGGCTTAATTTTAAGAGGGACGGCGTCACCCCTAAGTCTGACGGCGTCAAGCCTTGATAAGCCAGAACGGATTTTGGAGAGCTAAAGAGGGACGGCGTCAAGAAGGCCATCCGGGAACCCTAAAAGCGGCGAGGTGACGGCGTCACACTCCATAACGTGACGCCGTCAGATCTGAAAGTCTATATATAGTTTTGCAATTTTTTGTCATTAGTGTGGAACTTATTGGGGAACTTTGTGTGTGAAAACCCTAAGACGATTTTAGCAGCTTTTTCAAGGCTTTTTGCCTTGAGATCTTCCATGTTACATTGAAGATAAGTTATCAATTAATCATTCAATATGTCTATGTGTTGTTTGATTCTATCTTGTTCTTGTCTTTTGTTTAACATGCTAGGCTAGATTTATCTTGTGTTTGCTTAGATCTAATGAAACCTAGCTATTGATTATTGGTTATTAGTGTGTTATTAGTTGTATTGGATGATTTTTCATCTATGTTAGGCTTAAGAAAACTGGCTAACTTCCTATTCGGTAACTTGCTTGAACGTCTTAAGAAACATGAACCAATGCGTACTAAGGTTTTTATGGTTGTATTTAATGCACAAGCGAATTCTAGTGATCCCATGTTAGGAGCTTCCTAGCCGGCTCGACATAGGAGTGAAGTAGGAGCTTGTAGAGTTGGGGAAGTACGTACGCCACCCCACGATTGGTATTAAGGAATACACCCGTCATCCACGCAATTAATACACACTAATCAACCGGTAAAAGATAGTTAGGGAGTAAGGAAATCTAAGTAAACACCTTTCTCTCCGCATAAGTTTTACCACCTTTTCATTTTCTGTTATTTTATTTTATTTGCATTCGTAGTAACTTGGGTTAGTTGACTAGCAACTAATTCTGCCCACTCTTTCAAACCCGAGATTTTACTTGCTTTCATAAAATTATAAAAAAACATAAAAAGAATCTTCTCTCACCCTTAGACCTATTAGAGTAGTTTTTCATACCTAACGAACACTATTCCCTGTGGAGAACGATCAATCCCCCGTACTTACCACTACACTATACTACATCGGTCAGGTACACTGCCTGGTGGGGTTGTAAGCCTCTTGAGATCCCTCGAGAGGTAAAACCTGTTGTAAGGTTGCAAAACCACGCATCAGTAACGAAGGCCCTCGTGCTTTCGTTTTCCTTTTGTTTGATGTTGTGCACCGTTAAATGAGTCCTTGTGAACTTCTTTTATTGGCTGAAGTGTGACCGGAACTTAGCCTTAAGATCATCAAGATTGACGATGCTACCAGGCTTTTGCCCATTCCACCAAATACGAGCAGAATCCCGTAGGGAGTATGTAAACATGTGACAGGCCACCGACATAACCCATTTTTGCATCTTGATAGCCCCTTCGAACAAGTGTAAGAAATTGTCCGGATCCCCCTTCCCATCATAAGTCCCAATGTGTGAAGGCATTTTCAACCCATCAGGCAATGGGTAATCTTCTATCCACCTAACGAAGGGTGTAGCTGAACCCATAGGGTCTGAGTATAGGCAATTGTAAGGTGGTGCATACATGGGAGCAGGATTATAGGGATTGTTGCTTTGGGGCATTTCCATAGGAGTTTGACTTGGGTAGGACTGATAGGGTGTATTAATGGCAAACAGATAACCGTTTCCCATGGCATACGGAGGGTACGCCACAGGATGCCCGAAGGGTAAGCTCCCATAAGTTTGAGGGAGGTTTGGGTTATTAGGCTGTCCATTTACTGGAGGATATAAATTCTGAGGATAAGACTGAGTTTGGAAAGAGGGGTACATACCACTGGGAGGAAGATTTCCTCCCATATTAATTGTAGGCGGATTGCCTTCTACGCCTGATGCGTGAGAAGGCTGCAATGGAACCCCAGCTTCAGTCCTTCCAAGATGAGCTGCTAGCAATGGAGGCAAAGTCACCCCCCTCCCCTTCTTCCCTTCGTTGGTTCCTACCGTTAGAGCCTTCGGTAACCGCCCCTTCTCTCCTTGTCGGAGCCCTCTCGGGAACTCCTTCGAAACCAACGGACCTTCTGCTTAGCCTTCGACTGACTGGAGACCCAATCCTTAAGGCCGATAGAGTTGCTCCTTGGGTCGGAGGCCTAGGTTCCATCTCCATTTCTTCATCATACTCATCACTTGAGTATTCCAACTCCCTTCGCATCTCAGCATTCCTGACTTGCCTCTTACGAGCCCTTAGGAGGGATTCCAACACTTCGTGGTTGGCCTCGACAAAGGCTGGGCTAATAATGTTCTCTGGATTGGCTGATGTCGAAGCATGGTTGTTGGGTTTTGTTTCTGGGTGAGAACATGTGGTGAATGTGGAAGCGGTTATTGGGGGAAGGTTGTTAGAGTCGTTGATTGGTATTGGTGCTAGGGTAGAGAAACCCGGTGGGGGAGTATGTTCTCTCCCTTGATCCATGCCGGAATAATAGTGAAAGTAGTTGGTTGGTTATAAGCTTGGAAATAACGAGACCAATTGTAGCGGTCCCACGGATGGCGCCACTGATTGAACAAATAATTGCACAACCAAGCCTTCGATGGTGATCAAAGGAATAATGGGGTGTTAAGATTGCGCCAAGCTCGTTCTTAACCTGAAATAAGAAATACGAAGACACTACGTTAAGTGATTGCGCAGGGGTTGAAACCTGCGAACCACCTCCGGCGTGCGAGTAAGTATGTGTAATGGTAATGTAGGTCGTAAATTGAGAGAGTGAAGTTAACTTACATTGTTCATGCCCGACTAAGCTATTTATAGGGGAGAAATATGCCTTAGTGGGCGGTTTGCACATGTTTCGGAGATCATGGGGGCGTCCCATGAAATATGGTAACCGCTAGGGCTTTGTAGCCCACGATCTCTGTTTTGGCGGGAAAGCCAATGGGAAGAGGAGACATGGGTTTGACTAGGTCAGGATAGCTCTCCGTTCTAGTTCCTTCGTAGGAGATACCCCGAAGGGCTTAAGGCTTCGATTGGCGGATTCCCACATGGTAACCAGTTCGCAGGCGAATGGTTTTACGCCAATGAAACGTGTTAGGAGATTAACCTGCGCCTCCGAAGAGAGTGTTTTCTACAGGCTCGAAGGGGATTCCTTCGACCCGTTCGGAGGGTACATCATCAATAACCACAACCATTTCGTTTGTCCCATTTCTACCCAAAACGTATAGACAAAAATCCCAAAACTCAACCATTTTGAACCCCGATTTTTCCTACGTTCCTCTAATAATATTTCTAACATAATGAGATGTTTAAAAGAAGGATTGGGTTGAAGAAAAACTCTGTGGCTCGCTAGTTTCATTTTGGCACCTTTATTAATACAAACTGAATACATATATACTTCAAGAAACAAAATACAATGTACCTACATCCAAATATCTTTCCCAGGATCTACTAGTGTCAGTAAACAAGCTTAGGTGTCCTCTCAATCACTGGTCATCCACAGTAGAGGCCAATGATAAGCTTTGAAAGTCAAGAGGTCAAAGAAACGTGTGTATATCCTTCTATAAGAATACCTCATCCTATTCCACCCTACCCTACTCACATTTCACTTTCTTTCACCTCACCAAATACCCTAAAATGTTCAGAAACTTTCTGTCTCTCCTTGGGAAGCAAACGGGTTAAGAAAAGGATACGTAAAAACGTATTTTGGCTCTAGCGAGTGAACTGTCTTGCTTTCGTGTTTCATTCGAATCCCACATCTTCTTCACCACCTTTCTAAGGTCTAGTAAGTATCTCTAGATCCCATTCTATCTCAGTTTCTCACGTAGAAACCTCATCATGCATAACTCACGTTTTTATTCGAACGTATCATATTTTATTTCATTCATTACCACGTTAATATGGTTAAGTAAATTACATGAGATGATCAACTGTCTCTAAGGACTACTCACGATCACCTACATACACGTTAACACCTCATGCATTGCATCATTCATAAAAGTTATCATTCGAACGTATAACATTTATACATTACGTGCATATTTAAAATGTATTGAACATGTATAAATAACGACAACACTCACGTAAGGCCCTAAGGATCACTACTCACTCTCCTTTCAACTCCACAGATCATAAAACATGTTAACTCAACCCACGAACACATTGAAACTACACGTTTAACATATATGTGAACGAACCACAAAAATTTAACTAAGTCTTTTATTTTGAAAACTTGTCGAGCTCGCTTATAAAACCCTCGTGTATCTCATAAACTTGTCGCACAAACGTATGTTTTCTTCACACGACCCATTTAACCACCTAACTAGCTACATTTTTCGTTCATACCACAAGCCATGAAAACCACGACAAGACCCTTTAAAACTGCCAAAGTGTTTCGCAAAAATCACCTATGAAAACCCTAAAACTATAAAGAGTGGGCTCAAAGCCCAACTCACTATTTTAATAAGTTGTTAATAAGCTGGCTTAATGGCATATTTAAAATAAGCTTTTGATGGAAAAATGAACCATTTTGATAATCCAAACCCTCCCCAAGACCCACAAAAATCGTAGATGTTAATGGGCCACTAAATAGCTCGTTAAAAGCCCATTAACAACTAAAATAAGCAAACGGCCTAATAAGCAGTTGAAATAAGTTAAAAATCACTTAAAGAAGCCTTAGGAAAACTCGCCATATTTTTCCCTATATTTTTGACACTTTTGGACTAAAAATGTAACGCACATTGACTAGAAGGACTAAAACAGCCAATCCGAGAATTGTGTGGACTGAAGTTGTAAACACAAAACATATAGGTTAGAAATTGACATATGATTAAATTCCAAGCCGTATATGTACATATGGACAAATTTTGGACTATTTATGGCCTTTGGACTTAACGAAGGACTAACGACGTAAAGCAAACACAGTTAGGGTAAAAAGTGTAAAATCTGGAAAAGAAAAAGGGCCTACTGTTTTTACTTGACATTCTTATTTCATTTTCAATTTTTCGTCTCGCCTTCACGTCATATGCATATTTACACATTTTATTTATGTATTATTTAACTTTCGTTACGAGTTATCATTGCATAGCATTTCAACACTTTTGAAGAATAACATTACGGATTACATGACTTAAAAATTAAGATAATCATAATATATAACATTATTCTTGCATTGTAAGCACTTTAAAGCATAAACACACTCCCACTCAACGACCGGGTCGTTATTCTTTCTTCATCATTCATTTCGCATCCACCACTAGTATTTAGTTAGATTCTCAGACACTTGTATTTACCAGGTTTTGTTTTGGAGCCGTTACTATAATCACACCCGAATTTACTTTCACCATCACCAGTAACATTTAAGGTGAGTCATAGCCTCACTTTTACTATTTTACAATTTTAAACTCCGTGAGGGAGATACATGCTATAAACAGATCACAAGTATTTTTATGTATGCTACCTGACTTGATATATTCCTAAGTTACCTTATTGCCACAAGACGCTTTATCATGAGCCATTAATCACTTGTATGTGAACGCCAATATAATGAATAGATCTATTAGAGGTTGACGACCTATCCCACTAATAGTTTGACGGAATGCTTTTTTTTGCTAGTCGTATTAGTCGCGATGCATTATATTTGAGAAAAATAGGAATTGGCAATTACCTATTACTCAAGGGCAAATATCCATCAGTACCCTGATGTGACTCCTCCGTTTTACGGTACTTTGTTAACGTCTGCGTGTCATGAGACTTAGGGAAATATATATGAACTGCAATATCAACTTTTTGAACTGATTGTATTCCCAATACAAGCCTACTTGTGTATCGAAACCTACTTATTAAACTTCAAACTCTATGATTTCAGTCTATATTTTTGTTGACTTTTAAGCATGTTTATCTCAGAAAATTAGCAGAGCAAAGCAAGGCATGGAGCGGGCAATAACCTATCTTTAATAATGGTGTAAAATAAAGTTGTAATTCAGTTAAAACGATGTTTCCTTGAGAAAATTTTTAGCACTCTGATATAAAACTTTGTAACTGAATTCGTATTATGGACCTATGATATTTAAAAATGCCTCTTTCGAGCCGCTTTCTAAAATTTTGAATTCGATCCTCTCAGAAATACCCCAATTAGATTTCCGCTACTATCTTAAAAATTTTGGGGGTGTTACAACAGACATGCCCTGATAAATTTGATAAATGTTGGCATAGTGATATCTTGAAATCTTCTGGTAGTGATGCTAATGGCCCAGTGAAATTCTCAAAGGGTTCTTCAAAGTCTGATAGTACTTTTGCTGCTCGTCACTAATTTTTCCTGAATAATTCGAATCGATTAAGACATTGTTACCAAAATAATTAATTTTACCAAAAATACTCCTGCTAGTGCTGCTACGAAATTCTCGGTAGTTGGAGCCTCTGGTTTTCTCTCTTCTCTATCCGGGTGCCTTGTGCTGATTCCTAATTCTGCTTGAGTTATTGCTAGTACTAGTAGCTTGTGGTCTTTGACGAATATCGAGTAACTTGAATGCATGCTAAAATACAAAGGTCTTCCCTTGGCGAAAAGATCATTGTATGTTTTGATGATTTTCTAAATTCTGACTGGAAATTATTCAAACTCCCTGGTGCTTTCTCCGTCGGTGTATATTGTATCTAACAACCCATGGACAAAGTAATTATAAATATCCATTGGTGCTGCTCCTGGTAGGAATACTACTTTTGGGCCAATTCTTCTATTTTTTGGATAAAAAGATTTGGCGGCTTGTACTTCGTCATAATGTATAAGACTATCCCATAGTCTTTGGAATTTCTCGACCGATGGCTTCTTCATTTCTTCTTTTTCTTTTGTGGTTGGAATGCTTCTTATCAAGTCTATTCCCTTTAATTTTTCCATCTTGTTTTGTAGATTTTGATTAAGAGAAATAAATCTCTTTGATTTTTGGACTTCTCCTTTAGTGACTGTCTTGTATGATTCTTTTATTGCTTGTTGTGCCTCTTCTTTTGATGTATAGCTTTTATGGGTAACGCTTTGCCCTATTATGTGAGGACTTGCGAGTGCCCAATCGGAATAGATACCTTTAAATGGTCCATTAAAAATAACTTACCGTTTTTTCTTCCCAATGCTTGAATTTCGAACTATTTCTTCGACCTCTTCTTCCATCTTTGTGAATTCGGTTTTTTCTAGTGACGGTGAACATGATGCTTGGGTTTTTGAAGTTGATGGTGTTGGCTTTATGGGGGTTGATGGTTTTGACTATATTGGTGTTTTGGTTAATTCTGAGATTGATTCTGAACTTGAGGTTCTGGTCAAGTATTGTACAGTGTTGGCTACTTCTTCTTCTTCTTTTTTAATGATGGCTAGTTGTTTTTCTAAAGAGACACGTTGTTCTCTTTTTTGTTGATATTGATGTTGTGCTTGTTTGACTAGGCTTACCATTCTCGGGTAAGAGTATCTGCAAGTGTGTTGTTATCACTCTTTATATACTTGATGTAGGGGTGGAATTGATGTAACTGTAGTTGCCAACGGATAAGTCGACCTCTACAATAGTCTTCTTGTAGCTTGTATCTCCAGAAACCTGTTACATATTTTGAGTCTATTCGTAACCCAAATCTTGTTTGCAACTGATCAATCTTCCATTTCTTAAGATTTTTTAAACACGCGAGTGTTTCTTTTTCATGAGTACTGTATTTCTGCTCTGTTTCTGAAAATGTTCCAGAAATATATCTGCATAATTTTGAATTATATTTTTCTGTTTTTAAAACAGATGTCTGCTCATTGCTTAAAAAAGCTATTTCTAATGTTTGTAATGCTGAATTGAATAGTAATGAATTAGATTAAGGAAATTTCTTTCCATCAATACATAATGCTAATCGAGATAGTTCTGAGTCAGATTGAGGAATTTGACTTCCATCAATTCATAGTGCTAATTTTGATAGATTAGATTGAGGGATTGGAATTCTGTCAATATCTAATCCTAATAATTCTTTTTCATTCGGAATTGCCTTCATACATCCTGCCCAAGTGTCGTCGGATGCATCTGTTTCAATAATCAAAAAATATTTTGTTTCCGGGTTGTATAATTCCGGTAAACATTGTACAGTTGTTTTAATACATTGTACCAGTTGGGTGTCGGATGGTGTCCATTCACAACGAATTTTTTTCAGAAATTTTCTTTTGTAAAACTTTTCTTTCTTTTGCTAAATGTTTCAAAAATCCTTATTCTGCTATATGATTCAAACATCCTAAAAACCTTTGAATTTGTTTTCTATCTTCTAGTTTATCTGGAAAAAGTTTAATTTTTCCTGTGTATAATTTGTTAAAGAAATAACTCTATTTTTTGCAATTTTTAATCCTAAATATTCTACTTCATTTTGAAGCAATTTAGACTTCTTTTGCGATAAAATCAATCCTTTTTCTTTTATTCTTTTTAAAACTGTTGATACTGCTTTTATATGTTCTTGTTCGTCTCTTTTGGTGAAAACAATGATATCATCAATATATGCTAAACAAAAATTTTCTAATCCTTGTAAAATGTTATCCATAAATCGTTGATAGATTGATGGTGCCTGTTTTAGTCCAAATGGTAGTACATACCACTCATAATGTTTTTGTGAAGGACACGAAAATGCTGTTAATGGTTTAGTTGATTCATCAAGTCTTAGTTGCCAATATCCTAATTTAACATCAAATGTGCTAAAATGTGTATTTCCTTTTATTTTTTCTAGAATATAATCTTTTCTTGGTAACTTATATGAATCTCCTATAGTTGCTTCATTCATTTTTTTATAATTTATGACCATTCGTCTTTTTCCTCTTTTAATTTCATTGTTATTTTCGACATAAAAGGCTGGTGCTGAATGAGGACTTGAACTTTCTCTTATTATTCCTTTTTCTAATAATTGTTGACATTCTTCTTTGAATTCTTTAACATCTTTATTACTATAAGGTATTCTATTTGGTATATTTATTTCTGGTAATGGATCTTTTAGTTTTATGGATACTAATATGTTATTAGTATTTATAGTATCTAGTGGATTTTCGCTATATACTTCTTTTAATGCTCTTTCTATTTGTTCTTTTTTCATTATTAATAATATTTCTACTTGAAATTTTATATTTCGTGCTAGCAATCTTATATACTCTTTTTGTGTAACTATTGGTGTTGTCACCAATTTTCCTGTTTCCATATTTCTTATAATGACTGACTTATCTGTTTGAGTAAAAGGTTTGTATAATTTAAAAAATTTGTTTCCAATTATTAAATCTATACCTGAATCATGCATATAAATGGTTGGTGCAATAAATCTTTCTTGGTTAATATATATTGGAACCATTCTTCCAACATACCATATTTTATGTACTGATTTGTCTTCTATAACTATTTTTATTGGTTTCACTAATTTTTCCCATTTTCTCAATATTTTTCGTCAACCAAAACATATCGATGCTCCGGTATCTACGTATGCAAATATTTTTTTTTATTTTCAATTGTTACTTCAATGAATGTTGCATTTGAGTTATCTTTAGATTTCATGATAAATTAATCTGTTTAATAAAAGGGTTCTCCGAAATAATCAAATTTATTATCATCATCGTAATAATCATCTATTTCTTCTGATTCATATTCATAATGCTTTGTCATTCTTTCATTATAATCCAAAAATCGTTTTTTCAATTCTTCTTCATTAGTTGAATTTAGACTATATTCATCTAGACATTCAGCAATTCTCATTCTAGATATCATATAAGCTAATGGGTTTTTTATTTCTTTTGGAAATGGTGGTATGAAAATAACTTGAAGTGAATTAACCTCTTCATATTCCCATATATTCTCCCATGTTAATTTGGTTGTAGCTAATCTAGTTCTTTTTTCATAATATTCAGATAATATTTTAAAAACCAAATATGAATTTATGGTTTCAAATTCTAATTCTTTTTCTTTCGTTTCTACTTGGATTTGTCTTTGCCGTATTTTGTCTTGGAATATTTTTGTACTTTTATTACGAAAATAATTAAGTCCTTTATTACCGTTACTTTCTATTTTATTTGTTATAGCTAAATATAATTGTTCTAATTCTTCTTTATTGTAATTATCTAAATTAATATGTTCTAGTCGATGAACACATGCTTCAGCGTTAATAAATCGTAATTCTTGACTTAATTCTTTACTCATCTTAAAAGACTTGTTTTAAAGTAGTTTCAAGGCATTCTTCACAAATTATTTTTGTTCTATGGAGTACTCGTAATCTTCTCATGAGACGTATCTTTTCAAAGACATTTATTTCATTTTTTTATTCTATTTCAGTTTCCTGAATATGTATCTTGAATTGTTTGATAATTTCTTTTTGCTCATTGATTATTTTTCGAAGTTCTTGTTGATATAAGCTCATTTCTAATAAATAACTAGTTTTGACTTGATTATTTGTATTGTTTTCATGTTTTCTTTTAAACTATTTCTTAATGTTATAAATACCATTCTATATCAATATGTTGAAAACTAATATTTATTAATATTTTCTTTCTTTTTATCTTATTTCTAACTATTTTTATTTCTTGTAACAAAGTCTTTCTTCGTGAATATAAATATTTCAGAAAATTACTATAATATTGATTATAACTATTGTTCATTTGTATTTTTGTGTCGCTCATATTCTTAGACTTAATGATCGTATCATTTCTTTCATTTCTTTTATTTCTTTCAGTTTTTCATCTTTAGTATTAGAGGATTCTCCAGTTGTTACTGAAATTGGTTTTTCTACTTGTGGTATCCATATATCACATGGTATATCTGATATTGATTTTCTAGTTCTTTCAATATATTTATGTTTTGAAAATAGATTTGGTGTTTCAAGACTTAGTAATGGTTCAAAAAGTTTATCAATATTAATTCTATCGCTTGTTTTAAAAGTTATACTATGATGTGAGTTAGTGAGTGCATAGTTTATTTGATATGTGACTGTAAAAGGATGATTTCCTTTGTACATAAATGTTCTTCTTAATAATTCATATCTAACAGTAATACTTTTATTTATATCTTTATCTTTTAAACTTAATCTCATTTGTATATTAACATCAAATTTTATTTTACTTTCGGCTAAGTTTCCTTTGCCTCTAGCAATAATACTTTCTTCTTTATCAATAATTCTATCATCTCTTAGTTCTAGTTCAATAGGTGTGTTACAACCCATAAACGTACTTTTTAATATTACTTGTATGGTTGATATACGCTATTTTACTTCTATCTTTTTCATTCATTTGTTTTATTCTATTGTTTATTTGTTGTTTATTAATTATAGGAATAATAATATCTACTTTTGTTTGTTTAATAGGAATTGGTTCTTGTCCAATAATTTTTCCAAAATACATTATATTCTTTCATGAAAATAATTCTCTAAGTGATCTTGAATAATCAAAATTATTTAAGATCAAATTTTACACTATCAGAAAAACATAATTTTGATTATTCAAGATCACTTAAAGAATTATTTTCACGAAAGAATATAATATATTATGGAAAACATTTTGGAGAAGAACCAATTCCTATTGAACAAACAAAAGGAGATATTATTATTCCTATAATTAATAAACAACAAATAAACAATAGAATAAAAAAAAATGAATGAAAAGGATAGAAGTAAAATAGCGTATATTCATATATCAACCATACAAGTAATATTAAAAAGTACGTGTATGGGTTGTAATGCACCTATTGAACTAGAATTAAAAGATGATAGAATTATTGATAAAGAAGAAAATATTATTGCTAGAGGCAAAGGAAACTTAGCCGAAGGTAAAATAAAATTTGAAGTTAATATACAAATGGGATTAAGATTAAAAGATAAAGATATAAATAAAAGTATCACTATTAGATATGAATTATTAAGAAGAACATTTATGTACAAAGGAAATCATCCTTTTACAGTCACATATCAAATAAACTATGCACTCACTAACTCACATCATAGTATAACTTTTAAAACAATTGATAGAATTTATATTGATAAACTTTTTGAACCATTACTAAGTCTTGAAACACCAAATCTATTTTCAAAACATAAATATATTGAAAGAACTAGAAAATCAATATCAGATATACCATGTGATATATGGATACCACAAGTAGAAAAACCAATTTCAGTAACAACTGGAGAATCCTCTAATACTAAAGATGAAAAATTAAAAGAAATAAAAGAAATGATATGATCATTAAGTCAAAGAATATAGGCAACATAAAGATTAAAGTAAAAGTAATTAGAAAGACATAATGGATTCAGGATTACAAAAAAGACTATTACAAAAAAGGTTAAGAGATTTAGAAGAAGAAATAAGAGAAATATCACTTATAATAGATCATTTACAAACTAGAATAAAATTAAGAAGTCCTTACGAAAGTTTAAAAGTAATGACTCGGACATTAGCATATGAAAGAAAAAGATTAGATTATACAACAAAACAATTATTAAAAGAAAAAATAAATCCGATAATTTGTTAGAAAATGAATCATATTTCTGAAAATCTTTCCGATCAAAAAATAAATATTGAGAATAATAAAAATATTACATCATTCGAACCATTTATACCATCGAATCAAACCCTATTCAAAATACCTCAGAATTTACCAAAAGAAACATCATATAATATTAATATAATAAATAACGAAGATAAAAATCAAACTATTGGAGAGAAAGTAAATACACTAATTTCAACATTTAATAATATAATTGAAACACTAGGTTTTTTAATACTTAGACAATTACCAGAAATGTCAAAAACAATACAAGAAAAGTTAAACAATATACAGATATTATTGAATAAGAAGACAGAAGAATTCGAAAACTTAGAACAAAATCAAGTAAGTATAATTGAACAATTATCAAATATAGTCGATACCCAAGAACAAGATAAAGATATTACTGTTACCAAAATAAAAGAAACATTATTAAAAAAGTCAACTCTTAAAATTGTTCCACCATTAAGAATAACATAATGAAAAACCTTGAAGAACAAATTGAAACTCTCACTAGATTAATATCATCATTAGATATACCAACTGAAACAAACGAAGAAATAAAAGAAGATGCAGATATAGTACAAGATTATAGTTCAAATGAAAATCCATAGAAATATCCAGGAAAAAGTTCTTATACAAATTATAATTTTGCACAAAAAAGAAAAAAGTCTTATATAGACGAAGATTTAAAAAGACAATTTGATTATAAACCTCCGACACCTACAGAAAGATATTTATATCAACAAGGAATGATTAAAAACAAGAAAGGTAAATGGGAACGTATACCTCCTCAATATATACCAAAAATACCAATAACTAGCATGAATGAAGAAATTTTAAATATCGATTGCGAAACAGAAATAGATGATAAAATTCAAAATTGGAGCAATAGGTTAAGTGCTCAAATACAATTAACCGATGAATTACGAGCATTACAACCAAAAGATTTACTTAATTTTATAATACACAAAACATCAAGAAATGTTTATAGTTTTTTAGAGTCTATAGATGAATTAGAATTATCAAGAATAGCAACAATTGATGCTATGATAACTTTTAAAAATATTGTAGCATGTATAGTACAAGAATTCACTGGAAGAATTCCAGGAAAAGAAGCATCAAATGAAGCTTTTAGAGAACATGCATATTGGAGAATAATTAATCTCAAATATGTAACATGTTTTATCTCGATTCCTTCATATGTGAATTTTCTGATCAATATTATAAATTAGATCCTATAAGCCAAAAATCAGCTTTGGAAATATTTTTTAATAAACTTACCGAATCTGTAGCAACCAAATTAAAAGATTCATATGCAACAATGTTACAAAACAGTGATAGGATAATAGAAGATACTCTAGGAGCTAGAATTACTACATTAAGAGCATGGATTAGGAAAGAATGTTTACAAGAAACAGCTAAAAAAGAAGCACAAGTTGAACTTTGTTGTGAAAAACAATCCGATAAGATAGGCAATTATGGATGCTCTCAAAAATCATATAAAAAACGAAAGAAAATATGGAAAAGTAAAACATATAACCCGAAATATAAAAAAAATTATAAAAAGAATTCAAGACAAAATTATTTTAGAAATCGAAGACAACATCGTCAAAAATACAAAAAACAAGATAATTCTAAATATTGTCCATCTAAAAAGAAAGATTGTAAATGTTGGTTATGTCACGAAGAAGGTCATTATGCAAATAAATGTCCTAAAAAGGAGAGAAGAAGGGAACATAAATATTAAAAATAGCATATAATCTAGGATATGAACCACTTGAAGATTCAGATATTGACTCAGAAATTGAGATATATGCATACACAGATACTAGTGATTATTCTAGTGATACATCTTCTGATTATGAATATAACAAAAAATTTAATTTTATCACAAAAGAAGTCTAAATTGCTTCAAAATGAAGTAGAATATTTAGGACTAAAAATTGCAAAAAATGGAGTTATTTCTTTAACAAATAATACATAGGAAAAATTGAAACCTTTTCCAGATAAACTAGAAGATAGAAAACAAATTCAAAGATTTTTAGGACGTTTGAATTATATAGCAGAACAAGGATTTTTGAAAATTTTAGCAAAAGAAAGAAAAGTTTTACAAAAGAAAATTTTTGAAAAATTTTGTTGGGAATGGACACCATCCGACACCCAACTCGTACAACATATTAAAACAACTGTACAATGTTTTCCGGATTTATACAACCCGGAAACAAAAGATTTTTTGATTATTGAAACAGATGCATCCGACGACACTTGGGCAGGATGTATGAAGGCAATTCCGAATGGAAAAGAATTATTAGGATTAGATATTGACGGAATTCCAATCACTCAATCTAATCTATCAAAATTAGCACTATGTATTGACGGAAGTCAAATTCCTCAATCTTACTCAGAACTATCTAAATCAGCATTATGTATTGATGGAAAGAAATTTCCTCAATCTGATCCATTACTATTCAATTCAGCATTACAAATATCAGAAATAGCTTTTTTAAGCAATGAGCAGACATCTGTTTTAGAAACAGAAAAATATAATTCAAAATTATGCAGATTTATTTTTGGAACATTTTCAGAAACAGAGCAGAAATACAATACTCATGAAAAAGAAACACTCGCGTGTTTGAAAACTCTTACGAAATGGAAGATTGATCTGTTGCAAACAAGATTTGAGTTACGAACAGACTCAAAATATCTAACAGGTTTCTGGAGATACAAGCTACAAGAAGTGTTAGCATTTAATTTATATGTGAAGTGATGGTCATTTATCTTCTATGTATTTCTATAGTGTGTGTCGACTCAAGTGTAATAGAATAGTATGTAAAGGGCTTGTGCTGGACTAAGCTATTATGTATTAACTAAAGTCTTGAATTTTTTCCAACCCAACACAAGGCCAACCATAGCCCATAGAAGCCTTTTAGGGCAACATTCTCCTACTATAAATACAGCACTCCCACCACATTAGTATGTGTGCTTTAGATAGGGTAAGGTGGGAGTGTGTGTGTTCATATCTTGTATTCTTTCTTTCTCTTCTTTTCAATCTAATATTACACGGTTCCATCTTATCTCTACTGTACCATTCACTTTCTCTTCTTATTTCTTATTCTTATTATTCGCCACATCATTACATATTCTGTTCCCACCACATACTGATACGTGTGCCATTTGATCTATTCTTATCTTATATTCTTGGTCTCTTTCTATTAAGCTTATTAGTATATTATATTTAGTTGGTTGATAAAGTATAGATCTTTGATTATAACAAGTGGTATCAGAGCTTAATTCGATGGCTTCTGGATCCATCAGTTCAGGACCCGTTCTTCAAAGAAAGGAAAGTGCTCATTCAAAATAAAGGTTTTAAATACTTTTCGAGCACTTATTCTAAAAATCTCAATGGCTTTCGTATACTTCAGTTTGAAACCCGTGCTTAAATGTTGACTCCTCTTAAAACTCAAATGTTTTATAATATGCTTTATTTAAGGGGGAGTATAAAACATAAAAAAGAAAAAAATGTTCCAATTTCATGCCAAAATCCGTCCTTCTCTCCAAAAAATTTCATTTTAATCAGTTGATATAAAAAATATCACTACATGCTATTTTTGAGGGGGAGAGGACGTGATTAAAATGTGATCAAAAGGTTTAAAGATCGTAACTGAATCTCAATAAGAGCTCGACTCAGTATTAACCCTCGAATTGACGAAAAGAAAATGTCCGTTATCGAAAAGACTTGTCCGGGACGGGTAATAATTTCAAGTTGGTTTTCCAGTGATGTAAATGTGTCTCGCAAAGGACTTGTCTGAGTAGAATGTACCAATTCGAGAGATGATCATTGAATATGACCGGGACGGGTAATAATTTCAAGTTAGTCTAGCTAGTGATGTAAACGTGTCTCGCAAAGGTCATGTTCATTGAAAATCGATCAATTTAAATGTGCGAACTCTACCCAACATGTGCTAATTTAACTTAAAAAAATGCATGAGCACATGTGAAGGGGGAGTAATTCAAAAAATGCAAAACTCTCGAAGTGTTAACTAAAATGTGTTTATTCGTAAACACTTTGAGAGATTTTCACAAAAGGTTTTATGGCAAGTGATCAACAAATCTCAGATAATCATGGTGTAATAAGGTGATTATGGTTAGGTTATGTCCTATGATCCGCCAGAGCCGGAGGGATCTACCCAAGGAAAATTCCAATAGATTAGAATTAGAAGTCCTTAGGTAAGATTGAAAAAAAGGAGTAAATGAGAAAGGAGAAAGAAGGGGTTGAAGAATTAAAAAGAAAAGTTTATGAAAGGGTGAAAAGAAATAGCCCTCCATGAAAACTTAGGGCAGAAACCGGGTCAATACATCTGCTATCGGTTATCACAAGTTGATACTGATATTGAAGACAAGACGTCATGGACCCAGTGACGCGCTGCACCACCCCTCCTAGCCACTCAGATATCTCTTAAAAGATATTTGTTTCATTTCTCACGGAGAACACTGCATAATCTATCAGCCTCTCATTCCGAGATGTGTTGATATTGAAAAGGTGACACTCTGCTCTATGCCTCCGTCTACTAAAACCAAAACGCACATATCGAGTCTAGAGCCATGAGATTCATTAAAATATCTCTTAGGAACACATTCCATAAGAATACCCTTGTGTTCACCAAAAAGGACACAAGGTGTACAAGAGTCTTAATGAGATCTACGGATCTTGCCTTTTATATCATGATGGTTACCATGCTTTAAACGATCTACAGTCGTGGGGTGATCTCCAGCGACTCACTGAATCGTGGGTGCACTTAGGTGTGTCCGTGTAAGCCCTCGGGGGTATCCGGTTCAGAACGGCCTGGGTTAAGATTAGAGAAAGTCTTCACAATATGCTGTTGACAATCTCAAAGTCTGAACCTGTAAGCGCTGGATGATTTATCACTAACGGTTTTATGCAGCTACCTATAAACATCCATCAACCATCATCTAATACATCAAACATCTTCACCTCAGCATACTCATACTTATGAAGATCATCCTCAACAAAGCTCAAGAGTAAAAGTTCAAGACAAAAGGATCAAGTTAAAGACCAAGTGTTAACGAAAAAGTCAAGAAGCTAATCAAAATGTCAAGAACAAGTTCATATATCAAATGAGGAAAGAATGAGGAGAGATTGTTAGCATAAGTATAAAGTCCATGATGTATGAGTATTTTGGAGGACACGAAGCATAATCACTCGAAGATATTGATCAAGGCAAGAACTACCAAAAGGCGATTACTTTTGAAGATCACATAGCATGAAGAATCAAAGTATGAAAACTATTCTACATCGACACACATAGTTCAAGACATCGAAGTCAAAAGACCAAATCACCGGGAGCATCATTTGAATGACCATCCCTTAGGGGGAGATTGTTAGAATTTAATTTATATGTGAAGTGATGGTCATTTATCTTCTATGTATTTCTATAGTGTGTGTCGACTCAAGTGTAATAGAATAGTATGTAAAGGGCTTGTGTTGGACTAAGCAATTATGTATTAACTAAAATCATGAATTTGTCCAACCCAACACAAGCCCAACCATAGCCCATAGAAGCCTTTTAGGGAAACATTCTCCTACTATAAATACAACACTCCCACCACATTAGTATGTGTGCATTAGAGAGGGTAAGGTGGGAGTGTGTGTGTTCTTATCTTGTATTCTTTCTTTCTCTTCTTTTCAATCTAATATTACACGGTTCCATCTTATCTCTACTGTACCATTCACTTTCTCTTCTTATTTCTTATTCTTATTATTCGCCACATCGATCATTAAATATTCTGTTCCCACCACATACTGATACGTGTGCTATTTGATCTATTCTTATCTTATATTCTTGGTCTCTTTCTATTAAGCTTATTAGTATATTATATTTAGTTGGTTGATAAAGTATAGATCTTCGATTATAACAAAAAGACTATTGTAGAGGTCGACTTATCCGTTGGCAACTACAGTTACATCAATTCCACCCCTACATCAAGTATATAAAGAGTGATAACAACACACTTGCAGATACTCTTAATGGAAAGCCTAGTCAAACAAGAACAACATCAATATCAACAAAAAAGAGAACAACATGTCTCTTTAGAAAAACAACTAGCCATCGTTAAAAAACAAGAAGAAGAACTAGCCAACACTGTACAATACTTGACCAGAACCTCAAGTTCAGAATCAATCTCTGAATCAACCAAAACACCAATACAGTCAAAACCATCAACCCCCATAAAGCCAACACCATCAACTTCAAAAACCAAAGCATCATGTTCACCGTCACCAGAAAAAACCGAATTCTCAAAGATGGAAGAAGAAGTTAAAAAAATAGTTCAAAATTCAAGCATTGGGAAGAAAAAATGGTACATTATTTTTAATGGACCATTTAAAGGTATCTATTCCGATTGGGCATTCGCAAGTCCTCACATGATAGGTGTCACAACCCGTAATTTTAGGTCATTTTCCGAACCCCGGCGATTCACTATTCATCAGTTACTATTCATCATTTACTATTCACCGATCACTATTCATCATTTTACTATTCATCATTTTCGGAGTCCGTTTGTGATTCTGAGAAGCGTTACTATTCACGTGACACTATTCACTCCGAAGGGAAAACACTATTCATGATCATCATGCATTATTTTAATTTACGTATGGTTATCTATTTAATTAACGTTACCACTCAGTCATTTTACTAAACATTATACCCGACACTCCCGACAATGATCCTAGTATATTTTCATACTAATTTTAATAATACAGAGATCATATTATTTCTTTACCCGGTGTTTCTAAACCAATCGCTATATATTTCATTCGACGCTTATAACTCCGTCGGTTTACGATATTATAACCCGACAACTATTTTAACACCCGATTCTTATCAGTAACATGATTTTACAACTTTTACAACTTCGTCATATTTTATTTCACCTCGTTAACATTTATTTCAAGATAACTCGGTACCCGATAACACCCAAAATATACATAAAATACACTAATACTTGCACATGGGGACACAAACATTGATTAGCCCACAAAACTCTTCTCCCCTCTCCCTAATTCACGCCACCATGGCCCCCCCCTAGATACATTGCACATGTTTTTAATTAACTAAGCTTACTTACCAAGATTCATGAGATATTACTTCACTTTTCACAAATATTTCACATAATAAACTTGCAACTTTTCTCTCATCCTTTCTTCTCCATATTTTCGGCCACATCAAGACACCAACAAGAAATCACTAATTTTTCAAGATCAAGTGCTTAATCAAGTCTTAGTAATAATCTAGTTAGGGTTTTGAAATAAAAACCACAAAGATTTAATGGGTTTTCATCACCATCTCTTGATAATCATCACAAGTAAGTTGTCAAACGCGGTTAGAGAATCGTGCCTCATTTCAGTGTATCCACTTTTGTCATCGTAGCTATCGCACCAGGTGAGTTCATAGCCCCACTTTTACTCTCTAATACTTGTTTTAAACTCTTTGGGGGAGATACATGCTTAAATTGTTTGCTATTACTCAAGACGATTTTACTCATATGCTATGCTATACTTTTATACACTTAAACATGATGTGTAGCTTTATTACGATATATGACTTAATGTGGAAAACTATTCTATATGCTATATTCTTTCACCACTGTTTAACTCCTGGATGGAGCCGACGGAGAGGTATTGATAGTACTATCGGGTTGACACCCCCACCCTTTGCCTACGATTCATGGCCTTGGGTGAATATAATCCAGCTTTGAAGCATTCTTGCTTACTCTTGTCGTGAGGTTCAGTAGGCTATTAAACTTTACATTAAGCGTGCATATATCGTATACACATTTGACTTAATCATACTATATGTTAGCAGTGGGTTGTAAACACACAGGTTGCGAGTCTTGTATGGCCGGGGCTTGGAACTGAGTGGATTTACAATGCCTTTGCTGGGAAATCTTTATTCAAATGCAATTCATTTTTACACTAAACTCTATGAACTCACCAACCTTTGTGTTGACACTTTAGCATGTATTTTCAGGTTTTATGCTATGGCACGCTACAGGAGGTTTTGGCAGGGCATGGCATGGTCATAGAAGACTCTGATATTCATATGGGACCGTTTTAAACTATATTTTTAAGGGCCTAATTCCGCACTACTTTTTACAATGTAATCCAACACTTTTGTTAAACTATTTTATTCTAAATGATTGAAGCTGAAAACCGTTCTTTGCACTTGTGTTGTGGTACCAATTGAGTTGCACCCCAGCTACATGTATGCTTCCGCTGGATCCGATTTTGGGGGTGTGACAGATTGGTATCAGAGCCTAGGCTATAGAGAATTGGGTAATTTTAAAACCTAAACTATAGCTACTTTTACGAAAACTTAACCCTATGACCGCCACGTGCCTGCCTGCCAAGCTGATGCCTCATTTGTGGTTTGTTGCTGACATTTTTAATGAGATTTGTATCTTATTGCCAGATGGATTATACTCACTTATTCTCGTTGATTACTGTGATTGTCTTACATATAAGGGTGCATACATATCATACACGTCACAGCGTTACACCTCTTCCTTACGTAGTTTATCATTCGGCCTCAAGCCTGATCACATGCCTTAGTCATTTGAACCACCCTTTACATGTGAAGGACATAGTATTAGTATAACTAAGCTGAGTATTCCAAAATTCATTAAACCTCGGTGGAATATAGACTGGTCATCTATATTCGACCCGGGACAGTGGGACATAGCCTGACCACCTATGTTCGACTCAGAGATGAATTTTGCAATACTTAGAGTAGTTATAATGGAATTATGTCCGGATTAATTTGATCGGTGTAAGCAATTCCAATATCGAGCCAATCTTTCAAAAGACCTCATTTCAGGATGTTGAATCCATTCTTTCAGACAACTTGTTTCCTAGCTTGATTTAGTGACAGTTCTTGTTTGATGAGTTGCGAAAATCAAGCTAAGAGTCAAGTTGTTACCCGAGCCGATTCAGTTTAATCTCATGACAGTTCTTGTTTGATGAGTTGTGAGATTAAATTTGAATTGACAACCTCAAACCAATTTAGCCTAATCCTATGACAGTTCTTGTTTGATGAGTTGTGGGATTAAGTAAAAATCGGTTACCTAAAGGTCTTTTGGGGACTACGCTCGATAATGGGAAAGTTTACCCCCATCAAACCCGACCATGAGAGCATACGTAGGTAGAACGAGCGAGCTGAACTTCGGGACGAAGTTCCTTTTAGGGTGGTAGACTGTCACAACCCGTAATTTTAGGTCATTTTCCGAACCCCGGCGATTCACTATTCATCAGTTACTATTCATCATTTACTATTCACCGATCACTATTCATCATTTTACTATTCATCATTTTCGGAGTCCGTTTGTGATTCCGAGAAGCGTTACTATTCACGTGACACTATTCACTCCGAAGGGAAAACACTATTCATGATCATCATGCATTATTTTAATTTACGTATGGTTATCTATTTAATTAACGTTACCACTCAGTCATTTTACTAAACATTATACCCGACACTCCCGACAATGATCCTAGTATATTTTCATACTAATTTTAATAATACAGAGATCATATTATTTCTTTACCCGGTGTTTCTAAACCAATCGCTATATATTTCATTCGACGCTTATAACTCCGTCGGTTTACGATATTATAACCCGACAACTATTTTAACACCCGATTCTTATCAGTAACATGATTTTACAACTTTTACAACTTCGTCATATTTTATTTCACCTCGTTAACATTTATTTCAAGATAACTCGGTACCCGATAACACCCAAAATATACATAAAATACACTAATACTTGCACATGGGGACACAAACATTGATTAGCCCGCAAAACTCTTCTCCCCTCTCCCTAATTCACGCCACCATGGCCCCCCCCCCTAGATACATTGCACATGTTTTTAATTAACTAAGCTTACTTACCAAGATTCATGAGATATTACTTCACTTTTCACAAATATTTCACATAATAAACTTGCAACTTTTCTCTCATCCTTTCTTCTCCATATTTTCGGCCACATCAAGACACCAACAAGAAATCACTAATTTTTCAAGATCAAGTGCTTAATCAAGTCTTAGTAATAATCTAGTTAGGGTTTTGAAATAAAAACCACAAAGATTTAATGGGTTTTCATCACCATCTCTTGATAATCATCACAAGTCGCGGTTAGAGAATCGTGCCTCATTTCAGTGTATCCACTTTTGTCATCGTAGCTATCGCACCAGGTGAGTTCATAGCCCCACTTTTACTCTCTAATACTTGTTTTAAACTCTTTGGGGGAGATACATGCTTAAATTGTTTGCTATTACTCAAGACGATTTTACTCATATGCTATGCTATACTTTTATACACTTAAACATGATGTGTAGCTTTATTACGATATATGACTTAATGTGGAAAACTATTCTATATGCTATATTCTTTCACCACTGTTTAACTCCTGGATGGAGCCGACGGAGAGGTATTGATAGTACTATCGGGTTGACACCCCCACCCTTTGCCTACGATTCATGGCCTTGGGTGAATATAATCCAGCTTTGAAGCATTCTTGCTTACTCTTGTCGTGAGGTTCAGTAGGCTATTAAACTTTACATTAAGCGTGCATATATCGTATACACATTTGACTTAATCATACTATATGTTAGCAGTGGGTTGTAAACACACAGGTTGCGAGTCTTGTATGGCCGGGGCTTGGAACTGAGTGGATTTACAATGCCTTTGCTGGGAAATCTTTATTCAAATGCAATTCATTTTTACACTAAACTCTATGAACTCACCAACCTTTGTGTTGACACTTTAGCATGTATTTTCAGATTTTATGCTATGGCACGCTACAGGAGGTTTTGGCAGGGCATGGCATGGTCATAGAAGACTCTGATATTCATATGGGACCGTTTTAAACTATATTTTTAAGGGCCTAATTCCGCACTACTTTTTACAATGTAATCCAACACTTTTGTTAAACTATTTTATTCTAAATGATTGAAGCTGAAAACCGTTCTTTGCACTTGTGTTGTGGTACCAATTGAGTTGCACCCCAGCTACATGTATGCTTCCGCTGGATCCGATTTTGGGGGTGTGACAATAGGGCAAAGCGTTACCCATAAAAGCTATACATCAAAAGAAGAGGCACAACAAGCAATAAAAGAATCATACAAGACAGTCACAACAGGAGAAGTTCAAAAATCAAAGAGATTTATTTCTCTTAATCAAAATCTACAAAAAAAGATGGAAAAATTAAAGGGAATAGACTTGATAAGAAGCATTCCAACCACAAAAGAAAAAAGAAGAAATGAAGAAGCCATCGGTCGAGAAATTCCAAATACTATGGGATTGTCTTATACATTATGACGAAGTACAAGCCGCAAAATCATTTTATCCGAAAAATAGAAGAATTGGCCCAAAAGCAGTATTCCTACCAGGAGCAGCACCAATGGATATTTATAATTACTTTGTCCATGGGTTGTTTGATACATTATACACCGACGGAGAAAGCACCAGGGAGTTCGAAGAATTTCCAGTCAGAATTCAGAAAATCGTCAGAACATACAATGATCTTTTCGCCAAGGGAAGACCTTTGTATTTTAGCTTGCATTCAAGTTACCCGATATTCGACAAAGACCACAAGCTACTAGTACCAGCAATAACTCTAGCAGAATTAGGAATCCGCACGAGGCACTCGGATAGAGACGAGATAAAACCAGAGGCTCCAACTACCGAGAATTTTGTAGCAGCACTAGCAGGAGTATTTTTCGCATCACTAAAACTTGGCACCAGACGAGGACATAAATCAGAAATTAAAATTAATTATTTTGGTAACAATGTGTTAATCTATTCAAATTATTCAGGAAAAATTAGTGACGAGCAGAAAAAAGTACTATCAGACATTGAAGAACCCTTTGAGAATTTCACTGGGCCATTAGCATCACTACGAGAAGATGTCAAGATATCACTATGCCAACATTTATCAAATGTTTCAAGACATGTCTGTGAATACTGTACAGACACACAGATGCAAGAACGAAGAATCATTGCAGTCACAAGAAGACACAATAATGAAGAATCATTGCAGTCACAAGAAACATAAGAATGAAGACAAACAATCATGAATTATTGAAGACACGTGATAGCAATTATGCGCCAGGACAGTTGTATTCCTACTTTTTAACTTTTTCTTTTAGAGTGGGTGAATGTGGTTTCTTTTTAGCAATAATGTAAGGTCAATAATGTAGCAATAATGTAAGGTCAATAATGTAAGGCCTGTTGGCCACCTAGTATTGTGGTAGGTGTAAATTATTAGTGTGTAATAATATAGGAAGAACTATTCCTCCTACTTTATGCAAGTATAAATAGAGGCCTAGCCGCAAGTAATGAAGTACAAGTTTTTAGTGTGAAAACCATCGTGTTTTAGTGAGATTAATTTCTCTCTATAAATCTGTTGAAGATTTCATCTTCTGAATAGCAGATTGGTCTGTTGAAACGAGAAGTAATCGTTTCTGAATAGCGGACACCTATCCTATCTATCAATCTATCATTCAATACAATCTAATTATCATCAACGAATCATTCACCAAAAAGCAAAATTCATTCAATAAAAAGCAAAATCAACCATCCATTATTCATCAATAATCCGATTCAATTCATTTCAAATTGAATTCAATTTCATAAAGCAATATGGACCTACGATCAGTCATCGATCTATTATCATTCAGTCATCAATAATTCACTAAAATTGCAGGTAATTTCCGCCCGCTTGTTTCGCGTGTCAATTTTGGTATCAGAGCGAGAAGAAGGATCAATGTCAGGAATTAATTATCAAGAAGAAAGAAGCTACGTCAAAAAAGAATCTTGTACTATATCTAATAATTTACACCTACCACACTACTAGGCTCTGATACCAAAATTGACACACGGAACAAGAAGGCTAAAATCATCTACAATTTTAGTGAATTAAATGGATGATAATAGATTGATGATTGATCGTAGGTCCATATTGAATTCAATTTGAAATGAATTTAATCGGGTTATTGATGATAATTTACTGGATAGCTTTTGAGTGAATTGAATCGTTGATGAATTTATTGTTGGTGATTGATGAATTCAACAATTTGAACGATAATTGATTTTCTAGTTCTTTCAATATATTTATGTTTTGAAAATAAATTTCGTGTTTCAAGACTTAGTATTGGTTCAAAAAGTTTATCAATATAAATTCTATCTTGTTTTAAGAGTTATACCATGATGTGAGTTAGTGAGTGCATAGTTTATTTGATACGTGACTATAAAAGGATGATTTCCTTTGTACATAAATGTTCTTCTTAATAATTCATATCTAATAGTAATACTTTCATTTATATCTTTATCTTTTAAACTTAATCCCATTTGTATATTAACATCAAATTTTATTTTAGCTTCGGCTAAGTTTCCTTTGCCTCTAGCAATAATACTTTCTTCTTTATCAATAATTCTATCATCTCTTAATTCTAGTTCAATAGGTGTGTTACAACCCATAAACGAACTTTTTAATATTACTTAAATGGTCGATATATGAATATACGCTATTTTACTTCTATCTTTTTCATTCATTTGTTTTATTCTATTGTTTATTTGTTGTTTACTAATTATAGGAATAATAATATCTCCTTTTGTTTATTCAATAGGAATTGGTTCATCTCCAATAATTTTTCCAAAATATATTATATTCTTTCATGAAAATAATTCTCTAAGTGATCCAGAATAATCAAAATTATGTTTTTCTGATAGTGTAAAATTTGATCTTCTAATAGATGTTCTAATAATAATAGTATCTAACATAAATCCTGATTCATTTTCATTTTCATAAATAATAGCAATATCTTCTTTATTAATGGTTGATGAATTTGACATATTTATATTTATTTTTTTTACTAATATCTAATAAATTATGGATAAACTATTAGTAAAGAAGATAAATTTTTTAAAGTTGTTAAATTATACCTTCCTTGGAAGCAGGTAAATTATTGATGATTGATTAGTTCTTGACATAGCTGTTGATCTTGATTCTTTTGACATAGCTTCTTTCTTCTTGATAATTAATTCCAGACATAGATCCTTCTTCTCGCTCTGACACTAGAATTGACACGCGGAACAAGCAGGCGGAAATTACCTATAATTTTAGTGAACTATTGATGATCAAATGATAATAGATCGGTGATTGATCGTAGGTCCATATATCTTTATGAAATTGAATTCAATTTGAAATGAATTGAATCGGATTATTGATGAATAATGGATGGTTGATTTTGCTTTTTATTGAATGAATTTTGCTTTTTGGTTAATGATTCGTTGATGATAATTGGATTGCTTTGAATGATAGATTGATAGATAGGATAGGTGTCCGTTATTCAGAAATGATTCTTTAACCGATTTATAGAGAGAAATCAATCTCACTAAAACACGATGGTTTTCACACTAAAAACTCATACTTCATTACTTGAGGCTTGGCCTCTATTTATACTTACATAAAGTAGGAGGAATAGTACTTCCTACATTATTGACACTAATAATTTACACCTACTACACTACTAGGTGGCTAGGTGGCCGACAGGCCTTACATTATTGCCTTTACATTATTGCTAAAAAACAAACCACATTCACCCACTCTAAAAGAAAAAGTTAAAAAAGTAGAAATAATGGAAATACAGTTGTCCTAGCGCATAGTTGCTATCACGCGTCTTCAATAATTCTTGATTGTTTGACTTCATTCTGGTGTCTTCTTGTGACTGCAATGATTCTTCATTCTTGTGTCTTTTTGTGACGACAATGATTCTTCATTCTTGCATCTATGTGTCTGTACAGTATTCACAGACATGCCTTGATACATTTGATAAATGTTAGCATAGTGATATCTTGAAATCTTCTGGTAGTGATGCTAATGGCCCAGTGAAATTCTTAAAGGGTTCTTCAAAGTCTGATAGTACTTTTTGCTGCTCGTCATTATTTTTTCCTGAATAAATTGAATAGATTAACACATTGTTACCAAAATAATTAATTTTAATTTCTGATATTTGTCCTCGTCCGGTGCCGAGTTTTGGTGATGCGAAAAATCCTCCTGCTAGTGCTGCTACAAAATTCTCGTTAGTTGGAGCCTCTGGTTTTATCTCGTCTCTATCCAGGTGCCTTGTGCTGATTCCTAATTCTGCTAGAGTTATTGCTGGTACTAGTAGCTTGTGTTCTTTTTTGAATATCGGGTAACTTGAATGCATGCTAAAATACAAAGGTCTTCCCTTGGCAAAAAGATCATTGTATGTTCTGATGATTTTCTGAATTCTGACTGGAAATTCTTCGAACTCCTTGGTGCTTTCTTTGTCGGTTTATAATGTATCTAACAACCCATGGGCAAAGTAATTATAAATATCCATTGGTGCTGCTCCTGGTAGGAATACTGCTTCTGGGCCAATTCTTCTATTTTTCGGATAAAAAGATTTGGCGGCTTGTACTTCGTCATAATGTATAAGACTATCCCATAGTCTTTGGAATTTCTCGACCGATGGCTTCTTCATTTCTTCTTTTTCTTTTGTGGTTGGAATGCTTCTTATCAAGTCTATTCCCTTTAATTTTTTCATCTTGTTTTGTAGATTTTGATTAAGAGAAATAAATCTCTTCGATTTTTGGAATTCTCCTGTAGTGACTGTCTTGTATGATTCTTTTAATGCTTGTTGTGCCTCTTCTTTTTATGTATATCTTTTATGGGTAACGCTTTGCCCTATTATGTGAGGACTTGCGAGTGCCCAATCAGAATAGATACCGTTAAATGGTCCATTAAAAATAACTTACCATTTTTTCTTCCGAATGCTTGAATTTTGAACTATTTCTTCGACTTTTTCTTCCATCTTTGTGAATTCGGTTTTTTCTGGTAACGGTGAACATGATGTTTGGGTTTTTGAAGTTGATAGTGTTGGCTATATGCGGGTTGATGGTTTTGACTGTATTGGTGTTTTGGTTGATTCAGAGATTGATTCTGAACTTGAGGTTCTGGTCAAGTATTGTACAGTGTTGGCTTGTTCTTCTTCTTCTTTTTTAACGATGGCTAGTTGTTTTTCTAAAGAGACACGTTGTTCTCTTTTTTGTTGATATTGGTGTTGTGCTTGTTTGACTAGGCTTTCCATTCTCGGGTAAGAGTATCTGCAAATGTGTTGTTATCACTCTTTATACACTTGATGTAGGGGTGGAATTGATGTAACTGTAGTTGCCAACGGATAAGTCGACCTCTACAATAGTCTTCTTGTAGCTTGTATCTCCAGAAACCTGTTACATATTTTGAGTCTGTTCGTAACTCAAATCTTGTTTGCAACAGATCAATCTTCCATTTCTTAAGAGTTTTTAAACATGCGAGTGTTTCTTTTTCATGAGTACTGTATTTCTGCTCTGTTTCTGAAAATGTTCCAGAAATATATCTGCATAATTTTGAATTATATTTTTCTGTTTTTAAAACAGATGTCTGCTCATTGCTTAAAAAAGCTATTTCTGATGTTTGTAATGCTGAATTGAATAGTAATGGACTAGATTAAGGAAATTTCTTTCGATCAATACATAATGCTGATTTAGATAGTTCTGAGTCAGATTGAGGAATTTGACTTCTATCAATACATAGTGCTAATTTTGATAGATTAGATTGAGGGATTGGAATGCCGTCAATATCTAATCCTAATAATTCTTTTCCATTCGGAATTGCCTTCATACATCCTGCCCAAGTGTCGTCGGATGCATCTGTTTCAATAATCAAAAAATCTTTTGTTTTCGGGTTGTATAATTCTGGTAAACATTGTACAGTTGTTTTAATATGTTATACGAGTTGGGTGTCGGATGGTGTCCATTCCCAACGAATTTTTTCAGAAATTTTCTTTTGTAAAACTTTTCTTTCTTTTGCTAAATTTTTCAAAAATCCTTGTTCTGCTATATAATTCAAACATCCTAAAAATCTTTGAATTTGTTTTCGATCTTCTAGTTTATCTGGAAAAAGTTTTAATTTTTCCTGTGTATTATTTGTTAAAGAAATAATTCCATTTTTTGCAATTTTTAGTCCTAAATATTCTACTTCATTTTGAAGCAATTTAGACTTCTTTTGATCAAAAATTTTGTTTTATTCATAATCAGAAGATGTATCACTAGAATAATCACTAGTATCTGTGTATGCATATATCTCAATTTCTGAGTCAATATCTGTTCCTTTCACCTCTCCTTTTTTAGGACATTTATTTGCATAATGACCTTCTTCGTGACATAACCAACATTTACAATCTTTCTTTTTAGATGGACAATATTTAGAATTATCTTGTTTTTTGTATTTTTGGCGATGTTGTCTTCGATTTCTAAAATAATTTTGTCTTGAATTCTTTTTATAAATTTTTTTATATTTTGGGTTATATGTTTTTCTTTTCCATATTTTCTTTCGTTTTTTATATGATTTTTGAGAACATCCATAATTCCCTATCTTATCGGATTGTTTTTCACAGCAAAGTTCAACTTGTGCTTCTTTTTTAGCTGTTTCTTGTAAACATTCTTTTCTAATCCATGCTCTTAATGTAGTAATTCTAGCTCCTAGAGTATCTTCTATTATTCTATCAATGTTTTGTAACATTGTTGCATATGAATCTTTTAATTTGGTTGCTACAGATTCGGGAAGTTTATTAAAAAACATTTCCAAAGCTGATTTTTGCCTTGTAGGATCTAATTTATAATATTGATCAGAAAATTCACATATGAAGGAATCTAGATAACACATGTTACATATTTTGAGATTAATTATTCTCCAATATGCATGTTCTCTAAAAGCTTCATTTGATGCTTCTTTTCCTGGAATTCTTCCAGTAAATTCTTGTACTATACATGCTACAATATTTTTAAAAGTTATCATAGCATCAGTTGTTGCTATTCTTGATAATTCTAATTCATCTATAGACTCTAAAAATCTATTACTCCAATTTTGAATTTTATCATCTATTTCTGTTTCGCAATCGATGTTTAAAATTTCATCATTCATACTAGTTATTGGTATTTTTGGTATATATTGAGGAGGTATACGTTCCCATTTACCTTTCTTGTTTTTAATCATTCCTTGTTGATATAAATATCTTTCTGTAGGTGTTGGAGGTTTATAATCAAATTGTCTTTGTAAATCTTCGTCTATATATGATTTTTTTCTTTTTTGTGCAAAATTATAGTTTGTATGAGAACTTTCTCCTGGATATATATATGGATTTATATATATATATATATATATATATATATATATATATATGGATTTTCGTATGGATTTTCGTCTGAACTATAATCTTGTACTATATCTGCATCTTCTTTTATTTCTTCGTTTGTTTCAGTTGGTATATCTAATGATGACATTAATCTAGTGAGAGTTTCAATTTGTTCTTCAAGGTTTTCCATTATGTTATTCTTAATGGTGGAACAATTTTAAGAGTTGATTTTTTTAATAATGTTTCTTTTATTTTGGTAATAGTAATATCTTTATCTTGTTCTTGGGTATCGACTATATTTGATAATTGTTCAATTATACTCATTTGATTTTGTTCTAAGTTTTCGAATTCTTCTGTCTTCTTATTCAATAATATTTGTATATTGTTTAACTTTTCTTGTATTATTTTTGACATTTCTGGTAATTGTCTAAGTATTAAAAAACTTAATGTTTCAATTATATTATTAAGTGTTGAAATTAGTGTATCTACTTTTTCTTCAATAGTTTGATTTTTATCTTCGTTATTTATTATATTAATATTATACGATGTTCCTTTTGGAAAATTATGAGGTATTTTGAATAAGGTTTGATTATATAGTATAAATATTTCGAATGATGTAATATTTTTATTATTCTCAATATTTATTTTTTGATCAGAAAGATTTTCAGAAATATGATTCATTTTCTAACAAATTATCAGATTTCTTATTTCTTTTAATAATAGTTTTGTTGTATATTCTAATCTTTTTCTTTCATATGCTAATGTTCTAGTCATTACTTTTAGACTTTCATACATAGATCCTTCTTCTCGCTCTGATACCAGAATTGACACGAGGAATAAGCGGGCGGAAATCACCTGCAATTTTAGTGAATTAAATGGATGATAATAGATCGATGATTGATCGTAGGTCCATATGTCTATATGAAATTGAATTCAATTTGAAATGAATTGAATCAGGTTATTGATGATAATGGAGTGGATAGCTTTTGAGTGAATTGAAACGTTGATGAATTTATTGTTGGTGATTTATGAATTCAACAATTTAAATGATAATTGATGAATAATGGGTGGTTGATTTTGCTTTTTAGTAAATGAATTTGCTTTTTGATATGAACTGATTCGCTGGATTGCTTTGAATGATGGATTGATTTTGCTTTTTATTGAATGAATTTTGCTTTTTGGTGAATGATTCGTTGATGATAATTGGATTGCTTTGAATGATAGATTGATAGATAGGCCTCCCCACCTGGGTTCGAATCCCAGCTGAGCCAAGGAAGAGTATTAATACTCCATGCCACGTTGCGCCACCTCAGTGGTCCACTTGGCACCTGACCCGAACCCAGATCCGACCCGACCCGTTTATGACCCGACCTGACCCACATCCGACCCATCGTTGACTCGGCCGCCACATGGCATTGCCACGTGGCACTGACAGGTGGCTGACATGTAACAGGTGGCAGGGCACGGTCCAATCAGAAGCTGACACGTGGAAGATATGACTCGTACGAGGTACGAGGTGGCAGATGTTCTAGAAGACAGCGGGCCAATGGTAAGCTGACACGTGCCAATGACTGGCTGGCAGTGTATTGGGATCATGCATTGAAGGGTTGGGGCTATATATGCACCAGATCCGAGGCAGGTATGGATATATATTTCATTCAATACAATTAATTACAAACACAGTTATTAGAGTAGGCTAGTAGCAGTTTTTTTTAGAGTATTTTCTTTTAGTGCCTTTTTTAATATAGCTTATTAAAAGCTTATTGTATTGAGATTATTTCAAGAGTGCTTATTTTAATCTTTCTACTTATTAATAAAGATGAATATTTTGGATCAAACTTAGCTTATACTACTTCTTCTTCTACTCTTTCTTTCTTTTCTTTTTCTTTTTATTATATAATAAGTTAGATTAGCTTATTAGCTTATTAGATTGGCTTATTCCTGATAAGCTCTCTCCTAGCTTATTCACTTTAAGCTTTATTCTTCTTCTTCTCTTCACCCTCTAGCTCGATTCAAACACCAAAAGAGATGCATGAGCTTGTTAAGCTCAGCTTATTTTTCAAAGCTGAAATAAGCTTTGACATCTCTTAAGTTTGAGAGCACTTTTCTTTATTTATTAGCTTTTATTACTTAGATGTAGTTAGTTTTATTAATTTTTTCATATAAAGTTTGCAGCTTTTTGAGTTTTTCTTGAACAATAAGCTATTTAATAGCTTGTTCATTTATATCTAGTCCTTAAACATACCCGATTCGCGTCTATTCTTCGTAGTGGGCAACTTAGCTTCGGGTGGACTTAGATCTAATAGTTTTTAGTTATAAAGTTTTAATCTTTCTACTTTTTAGATTACTTTTAGCTTATTTCATATAGTAGTAGTGCTTATTATTGCTTATTATTCACTAACCCTTGATAAAGTTTTGATCTTTATATGTTTCTCATCATCCTACATCTAAGGCGTGGAGCTTACGGGTCTTATAAACTTTAAAATCATTAAAGTTTACAACTTTAATAGCTTTTATTAAGTTATTTAGTTAATAAAGCTTTAAACTTTATTTGCTATATAACAAAATTAAAGTTAACAAAGAAATAAACTTTAATCATTTATTTTGTTTATAAGATCGGGTGGTTATTCTCTCGTATAAATCACCGGGTCTTAATCTCTTACCTTTTTATCAATTTTAGTTTAAATACCTAGTTTACAATCATGCTTACTATTGTGGAATTATTTGTTTTTATTAGTTTAATTAATATGAGTAGTGAGTAGATCTTGTTATATGCTTGTTAAGTGTTGGTGAATTGTGAAATTAAGTGTGAAACCTTAGAAATTATTAGTTGATAACCTTTGGTTTACTTGGTTTGATTTTTAGTAATTTTAACGGGCAAAAGCCGTTAAGGTAACTAATTATCTAAACCAAGTAGATTTTCCCTAGGTAAAAAGAAGTGTTTTGAATATAAACCAACGTTGTAAGAAAACATTCATTTTTAAATGGGCATTCAAAGGTTGTTGATTAATAATTTCTGGATTATTTGTAGATCTTTTTAGTTGGTTATCTTAACGGGCAAAAGCCGTTAGAAAAATTGATTATTTAGATCTAATAATTTTTACAAAGAAAAATTGATTGTTTTCAATATAAGCTAACGTTATAAGAAAATGATTTATTTTGACGGGTATTAATTAAAAAAGGGCTTAAGACGATAATTCACACTTAATAATCTTTTCACCACACTTGGCAAGCATATCTTTTAATATAATATTCTTAGCTAAATTTTATTGTCATTACTTGTAGTTGCTATTTGATTAGTTTAGATCTTAATTAGTTAAAATAGTTTTTAAATCTCTAAAATCCAAACCAAAAATATTCGGCAATCAAGCATTAAAAATAAAAACACAAATGTAAATCTCAATTCAAATGTCGTTGGGAAAACGACCTCGGAAGATCGATTTATCACTTGTCCTCAAGTGAATCATGGTTCTAACGGGAAAACTTAAAAATATTAAAACTGCCCGTATACTACAATAGAATCACCCGCCACCACTTTCCTTGGATATTTACACTTCTAGTCCCTGCGTGGGTATAAAAAGAGGAACTTAGGGTTTCCTCTCATATACATCACACACTCACTCTCCCTCTAGGGTTTCCAGCCCCCCCATCTCCGAACTACCTCCGGCAGCCGCCACCCTCTTCACCACCTCCGGTCATCACCACACGTTGCCGCCAACACACGAAGGCTCAAGGGCTTGTTTGCTTACGGATATTGGAGAAAGAATCGATTGGGGTTTGCTCGTAAAGCCGTCACACGTCACCGTGAAGATCGTGGCGTATAGATCTGTTTTAGATCGAGTGTTATTAGCTCGGATTTATAGTAAAGGTCACGACTAGGGTTGTTGTGAGGGTTTATTTTGTTGGCTTGTTGCTGTCAGCACTGCCGTGTCGCCGTCACCACGTCGCCGTCTCTCTCCGCCCTTTTTCTCGACTCGGTAACCATGAAAACCGTTTGTTATTATTTATTTTGATAAAACCGATTGGTGTTGTCGTTACTAGTTTTCGTGGATCTAAAATTATAATAACGAGATATTATGTTTTGTGGGTTAAAAACACGGATTAAAAATGGAATAAATGCTTAGAAACGATTCATGTGGTAAGAAATCTGAAAATGCTGTTTCAATTATTGTTGTGTTCGAGGTAATTGCATAGCTAAACTCGTAAGGGTGTTTGATTTCTTTTGGTCGAGTAGGAACCCAAAAGGGTGATGCGTTTGGTTTGTAAAAGTTGAGCCGAGGCCCTTGTGGCTTGGTTGGGAGCCCTTGGTCTCGGTTTGCGTGTGAGACTGCTTATGTTATTACTAAGGTACTTTTTGTTATTTTTGGTCAATAAAACTCGATTTGAGTATTGGTTTTGCGTTGGGTCTCGGATTTGGATTTATACGTATATGCGAAGGTGTTGAGTTGATTTCGTCTGCTTGTGTTTGGATTAACGAAACAAATCATAAGGGTGGTCAGATATTTAAGCTAGGGTGCGTTTGAATGTGCTTGTTTAGATTTGCTAAGGGTTCGACCACCACCCCTATAGGGTGATCTCGTTTAGTTTAACGACGAGACACGAAGATGGGGTGCTCGTATTTCGTGTTTGCTTGTTCCGGTTTAGTCACTAAGACACCAAGGAGGTGCTTGTTATTGCGTTATGTTTTGGTCAAAACCAAAAGGGGGCCTTTTTGATGATAACAGCTCCCCTTTTGGTGCGTTTGAGGTGATCGATTGGGCCACAGCCTAAGGAATGTACCTCCGGTTATTTTGTCATTGGGCCAAGCCCAATTCTAGTTGGGTACAATTGTTTAGTTAACAGATTTTTGTATATGGTGTCTAATGTGTCATGACATTTACGGATTGTCTTATTAACCAACTAACGTGCTTGACTCTTTGTTTTAACATTCGTTTCGTGGTACATTTCGGACATTGGAAATTATTACTTTGAATATTGAAAAATGGGATTGTGATTCGGATTTGGACAATATGAATATTTATGGGACATTGATACACGGATATTGGATTGACATTGGACATTGGACAAACATGGACTTATTGGACTTGAAACGAATACAATATATTAGACTCAAGACGAATTTAATATATTTACTTCGCAACAAATAAACAATAAGGCAATAATGTCTAATATTCAATGAATACCTTTTATTAATTTTCTATTAAATTGTTTTGAGGAAATCGATTTTATTAAAGTCTCTGTGACTTGGGAACGTTGTATAAATGGACGCGTTTTCCCGAGATTTATAAACCTCTCCAAACTAATATCTTTATTGTAAATTGACTTTTATTATAAAAGCTAATTTGGGTTTTTAAAACCATTTCGGATTATTGGGTAAATACCGAACCGTACCAATTGACCCATTTTATTTACATAGTCAATTGTCGTCATTTTCTAAATTTTCTTTGATTAGCTTGAGAGTTTGTCAGTATTTTCACGACTATGTCAACGTTCATTCTTCATTGACGTGAGTTGTATTTTGGGGTTCGCGTCATCTTACCACCACATGAAACTTTGATACTAAGCTTTTGAGAGGTATTGAAATTGAGTAATCCACGAAAACTAAGACAAGTTGTCTATGTTAGACTTAATTATTGTACGACCGTATTTTGAGATAACCGTATACGTATTAGGTCATGCGGATCTTGTACCGTTGTGCTTGTACCTCCATGTACCGTTGTGCTTGTACCTCCGTGTACCGTTGTGCTTGTCTCCTGGATACCATTGTGATTAGCTCTAGATGCCAGTTGTGTTAGTTGTGATATTTGCGTTGCTGTGGCTAAGGTGAGTTCATGGCCCCTACTTTTACCTGTTTTATAACTATTTTAGGGGAGAATACATGCTTAATTTTGACTAAACTCAATAACTATTTATTTGGAATATGCGAACTGTTTACTCAATATTTGACTGTTTGGCTGAAATATTTGATTTGGTTATTTGAAGGCGTTATGTGATTGACTAATATGCATGTGAGTTTCACAGCCCTCCATTTACTCGTGAACTATTTATTGAAACCTTGGGGTGAGAAAACATTTAAAACTGTTTTGAATGGACCTAACTGTTGTTTTTTATTTGCTATAACTTATTGACGGGTTAAGGTTAGATATGCGTTAGATATTTGTCTTAGACCAGGGTAGCAAATAACCCGGATACCTTTGATATAACGGTGTTGCTTGGCTAAGGTCAAATATATCTTAGGGCCATACTGTGTTTGTCAATATGAGAGAGGGCTACCGTGACCTATCATATTGATACTGGATTGGTTGTCTTTATTGATATATGTGGAATTTGTGATTTATATCTATCTTAGTCCAGTGTAGCAAATAACTGTATTATGGTCCAACTGTTATAATTTTTTATTAAACCTATGAACTCACCAACCTCGTGTTGACACTTTTAGCATGTATTTTCAGGTTAAAGCGATAACTTATTTTTGGAGGCGCTTGGGAAAGGGCACGGTCATAGACGACTCTGATAAATATTTATGACCGCTTTATTTATTTTACGAGCCTATTTATGCACTACTTTTGGATAATGTAAATTTAACACTTTTGTTAATGAATTTTATTCTAAATGATTGAGGTAAAAACCGTTCTTTGTACTTGTGTTGTGATACCAATTGAGTAGCACCCCAGTGACATGTATGCTTCCGCTGGACCCGATTTTAGGGGTGTTACAGATTGGTATCAGAGCCTAGGTTATAGTGAACTGGGTATATTTTAAAGCCTAGACTATAACAACGTTTATGAAAACATAACCCTATGACCGCCACGTGCCTGCCTACCAAGCTGATGCCTCGCGTATGATTTGGTTTGAGGATATAACTGATGAGACGAGTAATGATATATTAGATGAGATGTTCATGATATATTTGACGAGTTGTTTGATGAGATGCTTGATTTTATATTTGTTGAGATGTGTGCCTGACTATTGGGTATTTTATATCCGCCTATTTTAGCTGTTCACTATAAGCATTTCCATATACTTATGCACGCATCGTACCTGTCGCGGAGTTACGCTATTTCCTTGCGTAATCTCATTATTGAATGTCGAGTTTGTACACTCGTCGTGGTTTTTCTGAATGATTTTAGATGTAAGGGACATATTACTAGTATAACTAGGCTAAGTATTTCAAAATTCATTGAACCTCGGGTGAATATAGACTGATCACCTATACTCAACCAGGGACAGTGGGACATGGCCTGATTACCTATGTCCGACTCAGAGGTGAATTTTGCGATACTGGGAGTAGTAATAATGGAATTATGTTCGGGTTGGTTTTTGATTTTGGAAATGGTAAAGTTTTGCGTGTGTACACGGGCATTGGATATTACTCCCACACACACGACACACTGGCATCACAACACCGCATGAACCGTAATACCCCTGGCACCGCTATACCTCTCCGTTATATGGAATTCCTGTTTGTCGCCGTTTGATCATGTTTTGCATCAGGACGGGCTAGACCCGATTGTCACCGTTTGAATCCTAGTTTCTTATTTCTAACTCCTTGAAATTGTAATAAGCCCATTTGAGCTTATTGGAGCGTTTGGATTTGATTTTGGCTACGTTTGGATTTGATATTGGCTATGTTTGGATTTGGTTTTGATTATGATTGAATTTGGATTGTTTGATTTTGTGATTTTGGACGTCATCCTGGATTTGGATTTGATAGTCAGCCTCGCTTCATTGGTGGTCTTGTTACAGTCGCCTCTACCCTAAGCCTTGTGCTCAATCAACGTTGTTCAATCGAAGTTGTTCAATCAATGTTGTACCTTTGGCTTTAAGTACTATGTATATTACTGATTCAACCGACTGATTTCTAGTAGCAATCAACATCCTCTCTCAGAATTGTACTCTGAATTCGCTAAACTCTCCATTTGGCAGAGAGATTGTTGGGTCTAATAGTTGAGTTGATAAAGACAAAACATGTGAAACATGAGGGACTTATGGAGACAAAGAATAAAACTTCATAAAAGGAAAAGATTACTATGTATCTTTTATTATTCTAGAATATTCTTTGTAAACCCTAATCCTCTATTATATAAAGAGGATTAGAGGCGTAGGAAAAGTGTATGTGTGTCAAGATGTAGACGTCTAAAGTGTAGGTTGTGGCTAGGCATCGAGTTTCCACAACAGATGCCTAGGTTTTGTATATTGTTAGTGTTAGTGATGATGGCGAAGAACCTTGATAAAAATAATGAATCTTTTGTTATTCCGCTGTGCATCTTGTTTTGATCATTATTATTGTGCTTATTGTTAGTCCTAGATCAAGGTCTAAACAACCTGGAGTTCAAAACGGTCCGAGAACTTATTTGGTTATGGCGTGCATAAGTTCTATCAAGTGGTATCAGAGAGGGGGGCTCTCGATCTAGGGATGTGTCAAGGTTTTTATTATTGAAGAAGAGCATATTTGAAGCAGAATATTTAATCTCATGCTGATCGATTGTGGGGCTGAAGAAACGATTATTATAACGGATCAGTGGTTATCAATTAATTTGCTTCTCATGATGGTCAACGTGAGGTATGAATTCTTTGTTTATTATTGATATCACGTGAGGTATGAATTCTTAATTGGTTGTTATCAAAATTAATTGCTTGAATCTGAGTGGAGAGATTTGTGTCGACATGTGCTATAGTGGGTCAAAGGATTAATTGTTTTGTTATAGCAGCATGTGCACCGAATACGAATATTGTGATATTAAATTTAAGAATTCAAGAGCATGTGATACTGGTCAAATTGGTGATATATGGCGACAAAGCGCATGGTACTGTGTTAATGTGATTTAATTAGTGGTCAATATATTCAACGTGAGGTACAAATTAATTGTGTGGGCTTATTAGTTTGTCGTCCAGCACATGATGGATTATATTCTTGACTGCTGAGAATTTTTTATTGTGCTGCTACGCAAAATTCATTCTGCTGCTAAGGTTATATGATAATGCTGCTCGACATATTCATACTACTGCTACATATATTATTCTGCTGCTCGATATTTTATTCTGCTGCTACGTTTGATACATTCTGCTGCTAGTTGTAATTTATTCTGCCGCTAGCTTCGAGTTTCTGCTGCTGAGAATATTGATACTACTGCTAGCATTATAGCATACTGCTGCTCGTTATTGGTTTCTACTGCTGTGCTTATTGTGTTTGGTTCGATATAGTTGCATGATTTACGAGCAGTAAGGGGAAGCATTGGTTTTTTGTTTACACACACATAGGGGAAGAGATTGGATTTTTGGTTTCGGTTAAAGAACTATTCTTTATTGTTTACTACTACTTAATATCGTATATTATTGTTGTCATCTTTCAAACCTAGCGGAAATAGGATGCTCATTCACGGATGGTACAACATGGTGTTCGTTATTATTGTTGGTTGGTTATTCGACAAATTCTTTCAAATGGTTAACATATGGGTTTCAGGGGAAGATTATTGTTCAAATGTGTAACCATTTATATGCTACATCGAGGTGAAGTTTTCATGATTGCTCGTTGGTATTTTTATTGAAGATTTGGGATTTTTCTGTCTTGGATTCATTTATAAAAGAAAGCGTTTTGGTGTTCATTAATGGAGGGCGATTCAAGACATTGGAAGACTAGATTGGAAGTATAAGTGCTGATTAGTGATTATGAAGATCAAGGTTGCATATTTTTGTCCCCTAATTGATGATGACAAAAAGGGGAAGAATATTTTGAAGATTGCAGCTTGAAGATCCTTGATGATATGCATGGTTTAAGGGGAAGTCGCATGTTTCATGACATATTAACTTCAGGGGAAGTTCATGCTTATTTTTGTCAATATCAACTAGGGGAAGATTGTTGGGTCTAATAGTTGAGTTGATAAAGACAAAACATGTGAAACATGAGGGACTTATGGAGACAAAGAATAAAACTTCATAAAAGGAAAAGATTACTATGTATCTTTTATTATTCTAGAATATTCTTTGTAAACCCTAATCCTCTATTATATAAAGAGGATTAGAGGCGTAGGAAAAGTGTGTGTGTGTCAAGATGTAGACGTCTAAAGTGTAGGTTGTGGCTAGGCATCGAGTTTCCACAACGGATGCCTAGGTTTTGTATATTGTTAGTGTTAGTGATGATGGCGAAGAACCTTGATAATAATAATGAATCTTTTGTTATTCCGCTATGCATCTTGTTTTGATCATTGTTATTATGCTTATTGTTAGTCCTAGATCAAGGTCTAAACAACCTGGAGTCCAAAATGGTCCGAGAACTTATTTGGTGATGGCGTGCATAAGTTCTATCAGAGATTCCGTGCCCAATAGAAATATTAAGACCTTAAGGAGTAACCTGAACCGCGTTCCTTGGGACAATCACCCAATTCTCCTCTCGTCCCTCGGGACTACCAGTTATCTTTGCTAACCTCTTATAGGATAATAAACTGTTTTATCATTAATTTACAAACTGCCTTTGATTTTTCTACCGACCATTTTAGGTCATACTACAAAATGTTTTACTACTATTTCACGAAAATCAAAATTTTGATCTTACTACTATTTTATAAACGGCGAATTGCTTTCCTGTTACCCCGTAAACTCTTCTACAAATCGTTTAGCAAAACGATTTCATAAAACGTTTTGCTGCCTTGCTACGATGTTATGGATCAAACTGAAAATCAAAATTTTGACTTTGCTACAATTTTATAAACGATGAATTGTTTTCCTATTATCCTATAAGCTGTTTCACAAATCATTTTGTAAGTTGATTGGCTTTTTTTTTTTTTTTTTTTTTTTTTCCTACTATATCAGAAGTTAGACCTCAAGAGCGAATCCCGCACCTCTACCTGGGTAATCGAGTGTGACAATGGTTGGGATAGACACCTCCCGTTGACCAAATCTTCTTATAACAATACCTACGACTCCATTATTTCAACGGCACCGTACGAGGCACCTTATGGTCGCAAGTGCCGATCGCCGACTCGTTGAGTAGAAGTTGGGGATACCCAACTTACTGACCCTGAACTTGTTCATGAGACTACCGAGAAGATCGTTCAGATCTGAACCGAGTTGCAAGCTGCTCACGAATCGTCAGAAGAGTTATGCTAACAAATGACGTAAACCTCTTGAATTCCCAGTTAAAGCCTAGATTATGCTTAAAGATTCATCATGAGAAGGTGTGATACATTTAGTAAACATGGAAAGCTTAATCCTCGCTATATTAATCCTTTTGAAATCCTTGCTAGAATTGGACCGGTAGCTCACAGACTCGAGCTACCGTCAGGACTCAGCAGTGTTCGAAACATTTTTATGTGCAATGTGAAGAAATGATTTGCCGATGAGGCAGTTTCTATTCCTCCTTGAGAGATCCAGATTGATGAATGTTTAAACCTTATTGAGAAACCTATCGAAATCATGGACTGTGAAGTTAGACGACTGTAGTGAAGTCGTATTCCAACTGTCAAAGATCAGTGAACTCTAAGAAAGGTACTGAGTTCACGTGGGGACGTATGAATGAGATCAAGCGTAAGTATTCTCATCAATTTTCAACTCTAATGGGTAACTTGAATTGAATCGCGAGGACGCGATTCCTTTTTAAGGAGGTGAGACTGTAATGCCCCGTAATTTTCCTGACATGTTCTATTCGGAGAAACGACAATTTATTTTGAGTTTGGTGTTAATTTCGAGATACTAGGCGTATATATGGTCATTTTCATTGGAAATCTTATTATGAGCGCAATAGTGTAACTCTCGTGACTTAAAACAGCCGTTAACTAGCCGATACGTGTCCCGAACCTCATTTCGTGAAAGATAGTCTAAATTAAGGATATGATCCCTGCAGTTAATATTACCCTGCCACCACTTTCCTTGGATATTTACACTTCTGGTCCCTGCGTGGGTATAAAAAGAGGAACTTAGGGTTTCCTCTCATATACATCACACACTCACTCTCCCTCTAGGGTTTCCAGCCGCCCTATCTCCGACCTACCTCCGGCAGCCGCCACCCTCTTCACCACCTCCAGTCACCACCACACATTGCCGCCAACACACGAAGGCTCAAGGGCTTGTTTGCTTACGGATATTGGAGAAAGAATCGATTGGGGTTTGCTCGTGAAGCCGCCACACGTCACCGTGAAGATCGTGGCGTATAGATCTGTTTTAGATCGAGTGTTATTAGCTCGGTTTTATAGTAAAGGTCACGACTAGGGTTGTTGTGAGGGTTTATTTTGTTAGCCTGTTGCTGTCACCATTGTCGTGTCGCCGTCACCAGGTCACCGTCTCTCTCCGCCCTTTTTCTCGACTTGGTAACAATGAAAACCGTTTGTTATTATTTGTTTTGATAAAACCGATTGGTGTTGTCGTTACTAGTTTACGTGGATCTAAAATGATAATAACGAGATATTAAGTTTTGTGGGTTAAAAACATGGATTAAAAACAGAATAAATGCTTAGAAACGATTCGTGTGTTAAGAAATCTGAAAATGGTGTTTGAATTTTTGTTATGTTCGAGGTAATTGCGTGGCTAAACCCGTAAGGGTGTTTGATTTCTTTTGGTTGAGTAGGAACCTGTTGAGATCGTTTAAGGCTCTTCTAGGATGTGTTTTACAAACATCATTGATATGCACAACGGAATTAACAAACATCAATAATGTTAAACAAGGTTTTTATTCAAGCGCGCTTCCATCTTTATTCAATACTAAATAATAAACTAACTACTACATACTAACTAACGTGTAACACACACTCGTTTCTATTAGACTCTCATTGAAGAGTTCTATTGATTTCTATATGCTATTACTGCCGACTAATACCCTTTATATATAGGGTTTTACAAGAAGACCTAACTTTCATAGGAAGTTAACTAAATTATTACATTAAGTCCTTGTTGTTTCACGTTTCTTCATTTATGCATATGTAGTTTTGTAATCATTAAATCTAATTCCCAACAATCTTCCCCTATTTGATATTACAAAACTATCTCCATGAAACAATTTTCAATGTTTCCTTATGATCTTCTTGAACATGTCACCACACACAATAAGCTGCAAATCAATCTTCTTCCCCTTTTTGTAATCATCTAATAGGGGTCTTCCATGCAACTTGAATCGAAACACTTCCCTTTAAGTGGTGCATGTAGATGGTTAAATATTTAATCAACAAGCTTCCCCTGAAGCCAATATGTTTACCATCTCTTGAATCACGAACTCCGTAGGCTTTATGGATTGATCACTGATGAAGAAAACCGAGTATAACGAATTTGATGAAGAAGTAGAATTTTCCAAACTCGTGTCATATATCTTGTACTATCCACGTGACTCCAAACTCATACTAGAAGTAGGTCGCAACCTCTTGATAAATCCTCAACTATATGAGACACTGAGCACTACAATGTAACTCCTTAAAGTGATAGCAAATATGAGCATTAAGCACCCTAGTTTGTAGATCACACACTTTTGCTAGATTCATCAAGTCTTTGTCACCGCATTAACACACAAACAAGTTATCTTCAAATGTTGTTAGCCATTTGAGATATGATAAGAACACGCACCTGTGAAACTCAACTACAACATCAAATAAGCAATATTCAATTGTCTTCTTCAAATAATCCCAAAACAAGCCATAAAAATAAAGTTCTGTCCGATATCCAAAACTGCTCTAGCAGTACAAACCAGTAGTACAAATTGTTGTTGAGCAGTACAAATTATCTGAGCCAGCAGTACACACAAAAACCAAGCAGAATTAACTGAGTACGTTAGCAGTATTAATAATGAGAGCGAGCAGTACTGTTTAAGTCTGGTGTAAAGCAGACTTAACAATTACCAAGAGCAGCACAAACAATTCCAAATGTCAACAACCAAAATTAATAATCACTGACCCCACAAAGTATCATGTGCAGAATGCGACAAGATGAATCACCAATTTTCCACCGACCCATTATTAAATTCAACAACCGGTCCCACATTCAAGTAATGTACTGATCCATGAGTAATACAGTACATGTCTACCTGTGAAAGACGACAAATAAGTCTTACACTTCAAAAATAGTCAACAGCAGTAGCATGAATGAATTATAGTAGCAGCAGGATCCAAGCGCAACTCTCAATCATCTAATCAAATAAACCGAATCATGAATCCTTTATCAAACCAGTAAACGACAATCGTGCAATTTTAATTCATTCGAGATTTAATTGTGACTCACCGATCCATATGCAACAATCAATTTAATTTGAGAACGAGGTATCTTAAATTATCTCAGTCAATCAGATCTGCTCTTATCGATACCAAAAAAAAATAAAATAACGATTACCTCAGAATATTTCCAGATCTGATTCTTTTTCTTTGAATCTGCTCATCTCCAACAGTAAACCTTGTAGATCCTAGATATCGAGAGCCCCTCGCTCTGATACCACTTGTTGAGATCGTTTAAGGCTATTCTAGGATATGTTTTACAAACATCATTGATATGCACAACGGAATTAACAAACATCAATAATGTTAAACAAGGTTTTTATTCAAGCGCACTTCCATCTTTATTCAATACTAAATAATAAACTAACTACAACATACTAACTAACATGTACACACACACGTTTCTATTAGACTCTCATTGAAGAGTTCTATTGTTTTCTATATGTAATTACTGCCGACTAATACCCTTTATATATAGGGTTTTACAAGAAGACCTAACTTTCACAGGAAGTTACCTAAATTATTACATTAAGTCCTTGTTTTTTCACATTTCTTCATTTATGCATATGTAGATTTGTAATCATCAAATCTAATTCTCAACAGAACCCCAAGAGGGTGATGCGTTTGGTCTGTAAAAGTTGAGCCGAGGCCCTTGTGGCTTGGTTGTGAGCTCTTGGTCTCGGTTTGAGTGTGAGACTGCTTATGTTATTACTAAGGTACTTTTTGTTATTTTTGATCAATAAAACTCGAATTGAGTACTGGTTTTGCGTTGGGTCTCGGATTTGGATTTATACGTATATGCGAAGGTGTTGAGTTGATTTCATCTGCTTGTGTTTGGATTAATGAAACAAACCATAAGGGTGGTCAGGTATTTAAGCTAGGGTGCATTTGAATGTGCTTGTTTGGATTTGCTAAGGGTTCGACCACCACCCCCATAAGGTGAGCTGGTTTATTTTAACGACGAGACACCAAGAAGGGGTGCTCGTATTTCGTGTTTGCTTGTTCCGGTTTAGTCACTAAGACACCAAGGAGGTGTTTGTTATTGCGTTATGTTTTGGTCAAGACTAAAAGGGTGCATTTTTGTTGATAACAGCTCCCCTTTAGGTGCGTTTGAGGTGATCGACTAATGGGCCACAGCCCAAGGAGTGTACCTCTGGTTATTTTGTCATTGGGCTGAGCCCAATTCTAGTTTGGTGCAATTGTTTAGTTAACAGATTTTTGTATATGGTGTCTAATGTGTCATGACATTTATGGATTGTCTTATTAACCAACTAACATGTTTGACTCTTTGTTTTAGCATTCGTTTCGTGGTACATTTCGGACATTGGAAATTATTACTTTGAATATTGAAAAATGGGATTGTGATTCGGATTTGGACAATATGAATATTTATCGTACATTGATACAGGGATATTGAATTTACATTGGACATTGGACAATGGACAAATATGGACTTATTGGACTTGAAACGAATACAATATATTAGACTCAAGACGAATTTAATATATTTGATTCGCAATAAATATACAATAAGGCAATAATGTCTAATATTCAATGAATACCTTTTATTAATTTTCTATTAAATTGTTTTGAGGAATTTGATTTTATTAAAGTCTCTGTGACTTGGGAATGTTGCATAAATGGACGCGTTTTTGCGAGATTTATAAAACTCTCCAAACTAATGTCTTTATTGTAAATTGACTTTTATTATTAACGCTAATTTGGCTTTTTAAAAACATTTGGGATTATTGGGTATATACCGAAACGTACCAATTGACCCATTTTATTTACATACACATTTGTCGTCATTTTCTAGATTTTCTTTGATTAGCTTGAGAGTTTGTCAGTATTTTCACGACTATGTCGACGTTCATTCTTCATTGGCGTGAGTTGTATTTTGGGGTTCGCGTCTTCTTACCACCACACAAAACGTTGATACTAAGCTTTTGATAGTTATTGAAATTGAGTAATCCACGAAAACTAAAACACGTTGTCTATGTTAGACTTAATTATTGTACGAGCCGTATTTCGAGATAACCGTATACAAATTAGGTCTTGCCGATCTCATACCGTTGTGCTTGTACCTCCGTGTACCGTTGTGCTTGTCTCCTGGATGCCATTGTGATTAGCTCTAGATGTCAGTTATCTCAGTTGTGATATTTGCGTTGCTGTGGCTAAGGTGAGTTCATGGCCCCTACTTTTACCGGTTTGATAACTATTTTGGGGGAGAATACATGCTCATTTTTAACTAAACTCAATGATTGTTTATTTGGAATATGCGAACTGTTTACTCAATAATTGACTGTTTGGCTGAAATATTTGATTTGGTTATTTGAAGGCGTTATGTGATTGACTAATATGCATGTGAGTTTCACAGCCCCACCTTTACTCGTGAACTGTTTATTGAAACCTTGGGGTGAGAAAACATTCAAAACTGTTTTAAATTCACCTAACTGTTGTTTTTGATTTGTTATAACTTGTTGACTGGCTAAGGTTAGATATGCATTAGATATTTGTCTTAGACCAGGGTAGCAAATAACCCGGATACCTTTTGCTATAACGTGTTGCCTGGCTAAGGTCAAATATATCCTAGGGCCCTACTATGTTTGTCAATATGAGAGAGGGCTACCGTGACCTATCATATTGATACTGGATTGGTTGTCTTTGTTGATATATGTGGAATTTGTGATTTATATCTATCTTAGTCCAGTGTAGCAAATAACTGTATTATGGTCCAACTGTTATTATTTTTGATTAAACCTATGAACTCACCAACCTCGCGTTGACACTTTTAGCATGTATTTTCAGGTTAAAGCGATAACTTATTTTTGGAGGTGCTTGGCAAGGGGCACGGTCATAGACGACTCATATAAATATTTGGGACCGCTTTATTTATTTTATGGGCCTATTTCCGCACTACTTTTGAATAATGTAAATTTAACACTTTTGTTAATGAATTTTATTCTAAATGATTGAGGTAAAAACCCTTCTTTGTACTTGTGTTGTGATATCAATTAAGTAGCACCCCAGTGACATGTATGCTTCAGCTAGACCCGATTTTGGGGGTGCTACAAAGATGAACTATTAAACAAAGAAATAGTGAATTTCAAAGAATCTAAAAGTCATCCATTAGATAATGCCATCGGAGAAATAAATGAAAGAACCTTAAGATCGAAAGTCCAAAATCAAAGTAACTTCTTTTGTTTTGTTTCAACCATTGAACCAAAAAATATATATTAGGCTATAAAAGATGAATCATGGGTCATAGCAATGCAAGAAGAATTAAACCAATTTGTTAGAAATAATGTTTGGACATTAGTTCCTTAACCAAAGATTCAAACCATAATTGGAACAAAATGGGTCTTTCGAAATAAAATGGATGAAAATGGTGTAGTGTCTAGAAACAAAGCTAGGCTAGTAGCTCAAGGTTATAATGAACAAGGAGGCATTGACTACGATGAAACTTTTGCTCCGGTTGCTAGGCTCGAGTCAATTAGAATATTACTTGCATATGCATGTGCACATGACTTTAAACTTTTTGAAATGGATGTCAAAAGTGCATTTCTAAATGGTTTCATAAATGAGGAAGTGTATGTCGCACAACCTCCTGACTTTGCTGATTTTGAAAAAGAAAATCATGTCTACAAACTTAAAAAGGCTTTATACGGACTTAAGCACGCACCAAAAGCATAGTATGATTGACTTAAAACATTCTTAGTTGAACATAAGTATACCATGGGACTAGTAGACAACACTCTCTTCACTAAGAAAAAGGGATCACATATTATCACAGTTCAAATATATGTGGATGACATCATATTCGGATAAACTTGTCAAGATTTATGTGACGATTTCTCAAAAATCATGCATGACGAGTTTGAAATGAGTATGATGGGAGAACTAAACTTTTTCTTAGTTCTTCAAATAAAACAATTAGAAGATGGGATATTCTTCAACCAATCTAAATACATAAAAGATATGCTTAAGAAATTTGGTCTTAGAAGACTCTAAACCTATGAAAACACCTATGTCCTCGAAAACTAAACTCACCAAGGATGAAGAAGGTGAATCCGTAGATAACACTAAATATAGAGGAATGATTGGTAGTCTACTCTATCTTACGGCTAGTAGACCCGACATTATGTTTAGTGTTTGTCTATGTGCTCTCTTTCAAGAAGATCCTAAAACATCCCATCTTGAAGCCGTAAAATGAATTTTTAGATACATTAAAGGTACTACACACATAGGATTATAGTATCCCAAAGGAACGGGTGTTGAAACCATAGTGTATGCCGAGTCGGACCATGCCAGTGACTATGTCGATAGAAAAAGTACAAGTGGTATTTGTACTTTTGTTGGGCATTGTCTTACCTCATGGTTTTCAAAGAAACAAACGGCTCTAGCCATCTCAACAACCGAAGCCGAATATGTGTCAGCAGGAAAAGCATGTCAACAAGCTCTCTGGATGAAGCAATCTCTCGTCGACTACGGAATTCAACTTAACGACGTCCCTATTCTTTGTGACAACAAATGAGCTATCGATCTTTGTAAAAATCCAGTTCAACATGCTCGAACCAAACACATTGAAATTCGTTATCACTTTCTTCGCGACAATGTTCAAAAAGGAAACATCTCAATCTAGAAAGTATCCTCAGAAGACAACATTGCCGATATCCTAACAAAACCACTTAAGCAAGAACCATTTAATCTTCTTAGACTTGGATTAAGACTAATGGAACCTAATGTGTAGTTAAAATCTTAGCTTAACCAAACATGACAAAATTGACCAAAACCCAAAACTGTCCCAAGGAACCCTTCGACAACAAGGGCGGAACCAAATATTCGGTTCCGTCCCATCCGTGGGTTCATGGGTTGGTTTTTGAATATATTAAACAAACACTACTTTTCTCATACCCATAACACATACTCGTCGTCCCATAGCACACCATTCTCAGAATTTAGGCATCTCCTTCAAAGAATTTGTGCTCTAATCCACACTGTAAGTTTCCTAACTACATTTACACTCCTGATCTGAGTCTAGGGCTTCTATTTCTTGCACAAAACCTAAATTTGGGGATTATGCATCTTTTTGATAAAAACATGAAGTATATTTGTTAAATTACATAACTAATCATGTTTCCCTTAGTTAGGAATTGCATCTTGTAAGACATTATCATAATTCACTAAAAAACCCATGTCAATTTTTTTGTAAAAAGCTTCTCACTATTAGGAAAAATGATTTTTCACATTGTTCATACAAATAAAAACGTTATGTTTAAAACATCATTTGCATAATGACTCTTGAATGCTAAAGGAAATACATAACTAATATGTATTTTTGGGTACATTCATTCGAAGCTACATTGAATTAGGAGCGTTTGGGTTATCTCTTGTTTTGTTACAAAACTTGCTAAATGAAATCATTTTTATGCATTAAAAGGAGTCGAGATAACCACACCTCCACAGTGTCCTCATATAGGCACACACTAGAATTTTATATCTAAATTCTCGTTAGTTTCAACTAAAGTATGTAATTTTTGTATCTAGGATCAATCATGCCTCCCGCAACATTCTATGACCAAAAAGACACCCTAAACTACCTTCCAAAACATCACAAAACTAAGGGTCTTACTCCGAGTCAAGTGAAATTTTTTAAGGCTCTAGAGAAACGTTATGTTCACGAGGGTAGAACCATTGACCCATCCTTTATAGAAGGAACCAATATTCATCAAGAACTAGCAACCATTCACTTTGATGGTCTCTTGGACATCAATGAACAAATTTGTCCTAGATTTGTCTTAGAGTTTTATGCTAGTGTTGTCCTCACCACAAATGATTATGGTCTTATGTCTATCCAATTCAAAGTCAATCAAAATGACTTTAACATTCCTCTAAATCAATTTCTGGAAGTCCATGGAATTCCGTGTGAAGGTACATGCCTTTACTCAGATAAATGGTCTTTATCAACGCTTGATTCTATTGTTGATCGTATGCCTCCATACGACACTCCTTTGGTTCCAAAAGAAATAATCCGAGACCATCTTTTCCTTCCTAAAACTTTAAACACAAGAATAACCTGACAAGGTAATGAAGTCAACCGAGACCCGTTTGGCATGGAGGTAAATGAACTTAGGCCATAATTCAAAAAGTCGGAAGAAATTCTTAGGGCCAATGTCTTATGTACCATAGGCAATCGTGACCACATCGATGCTTGCCTTTGTTACATGCTTTATAGCTTGTCAACTCATCAACCTTTCAACCTAGCCTATTATGTTGCCAAAAGAATGGCGGACTTACCAATGTTAGGAACCATCGCTCTTCCATACGGGATGCTTCTCACCCGTCACTTTAGAGCATTTGCATCCATTTCATCAAATGCTAGAGGTTTTTGTCCCGACTACTCCATTGTTAATCACATATTTGTGCCTTTGAGTGATAAGAGAGTAGCAAAAACACAAGAAAAACGTCCTCATCCACCTACTTCCTCATCATCATCATCAATGAGCGAGGATGATGGACTTCCAAATTCTAGGCTTCCACCTCTCGAATACTTCCAACAACTCCCGGTCATTGAAAATCAAATGGAAGAATTCAAGCAAACAAGAGGGATGTTCAAGTGCATTGGAAGATTCCTAACAAAGATAAACAAGAAATTGGACAGGCAATGAGAGGTTTCATGAGCGTTTGGTACATTTGATTCTCACAATGATGTTTGATGAATTTTTATGATCGTAGAATGATATCTTAACATTGAACAATTATGTGAACTAACATTATCTTGCAGGGAGATAACATTATGATGTTATCACTTTTCTATCCTTAAGCCCCTATTTGGTACATCTCACATTGTTAGTGATATCATTAGCCCCGGTTTTATCTATAACCTTACATGTGTTAATACCTGTTTTATTGTTATTTTTCAATCACGACTAATTAATTACACATGTTTTAGGAAAATTTATGGGATTTAAACGGGGTTCGGAGGTTCAAAAAATGCCTCTGTTTACTTTTTTTGATTGGCAGATTGGACGAAACCAAAAATTTGGTTCCGTCCGTCCAAATTTTTGGTGCCGCCAAAAATTGCCTGACGGATCATTCTTGGTTCCGCCTGTTGTCGATTGGTTCCGCCATTTAAAAGCTATATTTTTTAAATTTTCGTTCATTTCCGCACTCTAGATCATTCATTCTTGTTATTAGGATAATTAACTGTTATTCCTTCATATTAAGTTCACCTTAGCTTACTTAGACCAATAGGAAAACAATTTCCCACCAAAACTTGAAATTTCAAAAATCCACTCAAGTCACCTTTCTTCACAAAGCAAAGATCCCTAAAAAATGTTCCTTGCCATCCGTGGATCAATCACATCAAAAGATCTTCCACTCAACACCATGCATTAACTGCATATCCATCCCATTTCACTCAACTCAATCCCATTGGATTGACTTTGATGATTTGACAACCTTCCCTTCCATTTCCAAATCATTAGAAACCACCATTTTTGTATGGTTTAACATCAAATCCAAACACACTCTTCATAAATCTTGGATTCTATAAATTAGAACCTTTAGGATGATCATTTCTCACACCTTCACCACCATTTCTAGAAGAATTTCTGCATATCTCAACCATTTTGTTCACAATGACAAAGTCAAACAACTCCTTATCACCACCAACACCACCTAGAAGAACTGCTAGGATGAGTGTAAGACATTGTTGCTTTGTCAACCTCAACTCATCATCATCAGACTCATCACCACCCAACATCTCATCTCCAATCAATGATGAAAACTTTCTCGCATTGTCTACTCCAACACCTTCACCTATCATCATAACAACTCTACCACCAACAAAGACACCAGTGGCCACCATACCACCTCCCGCACCATCTCAAATACCCAAATCACTATCACTACCAAGATCTCCAAAACTTCAACCTACATAGTTATTTGCCACACCACCGACCTCTCCACACCCCTTCTTGGAAACTTTAGAAGAGCTCCTCCAAGATCAACCAATCCACCACCATTTCCATTTGAGTGTGAACCATCACAACAACAACCATTACTCTTCCACCCTATTTATAGGGAAATCCATGGCCCACTCTATGGTGATCAAGGTCCACCACCTCAACAACCTCAACCTCAACCTTTCTCACCAACCTCAACACTCCAAGGCATTGACGAGTCCATGTGGATAGATCCTCCAAAAACTCAAGGTCAAATTAATGAGGAACTAGACCACCTCTATGCCTTTTCCATCTTGGTGGATTCTCACCTCCATGAAGCAATGCAACTCCAAACCACCTTGCTTTCATCCATCATATCTCCACCAAATCCCAACCACCAATCAACATATGTTCCACCACCACCACCACCAACAAACGAACCTACCCTACCACCAAACTTCCCTCGCCATGGTTGCCCCATGTGTGAACGAACCGCTCATTTTACTTAACGAACCAACATTTTGGTTCATGAGCTCCAAAACAAGATGAGGTTCATTTTAAACCACATCCTCGAGCGTCTTAACGCTCTTTCTCATCCTCCTCAATAGATGCTCACACTAGGAGCTTTATATCTTAGGATTTTTTTTTCTTTTTTTTTTTTAAGTTATTTTTTCTATTGTAGGATTTTTATTCTAGGACTTTTCTTTCTAAGTTATTTTTCTATTTATTTCCTTTGTAGCATCTCCATTATAGCCCAATTTTGTGACTTTTGTCACAAAATATTTTCTAATGAATGATGTTTGTTGATGTTTGTATGTTGGTTGTGACTTCTTATTGTACATGGTTGATTGTGATTACTAATTGTACATTATATGGTTGGTTTGAACTCTTTATCACTAACCTTCGTTTTGTAGCACTCATTATTCATGCATCTTATACTTGGCACCCTAACTAGGGGGAGTATTGACCAAGGGGGAGCTAATCAAGCACTCAAAATTCATGCATCATTATACTTGGCACCCTAACTGGGGGTATTGACCAAGGGCTTGCACTACATTCCGCTACGCTTTTCTTCTTTTTGTTTCGACAAAAAGGGGGAGATAATATTAAACTCAAACATCACACATTTTATACAATTTAAAATGGCTAAATTGATTTTAAAATTGCATAAAACTAGTTTAATCTATATTTTTAAAAGACTTGCACTCTATTTATCTTATTGCTTAAAAATAAAATTTATGTTTTGTCCTCAACAAAAAGGGAGAGATTGTTAATACAAATATCGTCTAAAAAACGTTATTTATATTTTACGATCTTTGCTATATTTTGTTAACGACAATTATAAACTTTATTTTTAACAAAACATAAATATAGTTAAGTCTTTTACATATATAGTCACAAGTCTTTCATAAACACAAAACAGCATCTAACTAGTATATACATGTTACATATTCACTTTCATATACATTTTACAAGTTACATTCATATACATTTTAATCTTAAATTGGAAATGTATTATGACATCATGGCATGTATCACTTTGAAATCTCTAGGAGATTTTGAAGATCATATGAATTTTTTGTTTAAATCCTTACTCAATGAAAAGATATGGAAATATCTTGGTTAGATTTGGTGAAGATTTTTGAAGATATGCTGTCAGGTTTCCACGGAACCAAACAGGTACAAGGACGGATCCCTCATTTGGATCCGTCCCATCCGTGACTTGCTAAGGCAGTTGGCCTATAAATAGCAAGCCACACATTCATGTTTTCTCATTACTCATAAGCATAAAGAACATCATACATTCTTTCATTCATATTTAACCCATTCATATTTCATAATTAATTTTAAGTGATCTTTCTTTGTAGCAAGAAGATCAAAGCATCACAAGCTTCAACAAAGTGTTGCAAGACTTGTTAGTTAGTTACTGTGTGAATTGTTGTTTTTCACACATCATTGTTTATACCAAACAATCATAAAATCTCTGTAGTAATCGGTCAGTATTATAGTCCTCAAAATACATAGAGTAACGGGAGTGGTTGTACCCTTGTAAAAGAACTCGGTATTTAGCTTTGTACCGGAAAAAGTGTAAGCGATGTTTGTAAAGGTTTTCTCTGCCAAGAAAGGAGCTTGTTTCTTAGTGAAGAAAAACTCTCAAGTTAGAGACTCGGGGAGTGGGAATGGGGATGGTCATTTCTTTCTTTACTTGCATGTTATTTATTGTTTGTTATTTGCATTAGTTGAATTCACACTAAGTATTCAAAGCAAATAAATTTTAAAAACGGTAAAACTATTCAACCCCCTTCTAGTTTTCCACAAATAGGTTCTTAATTCTTCAAGTTAATAATAACTGTGAAATGGTGTGTCTTTGATCAAGAATTGCACCCAAAGAGAACACCACGATTAATACGGGGCGGGTTTGGGGGAGCATCGCGCCCCGACGGGGCACCCCGATTAAATCCCCGATGGGTATCGAGGTAGGTTTGGGGAGAATCGGGTTTGGGAATGGGGATGGTCGCCCGCCCCAAAACCGCTCCGTTGCCATCCCTACTTTTTAGTGTGGGATTGTTTCAAAGGGAAAAAACACCCCTAACCGCTACAAATTGTGAATTTAAATTAGTTATAAATGAGGATAAGGTTCCATAAGCATAACCCGTTAAGTACACCAAAGATGAATGATGAGGCACCACTAATCCAGCTGGGCATTGTGTTGCCAGTTTAAGCTTAAGGAGATACAATATATGTATAATTTCACCCTCTTAAAACCAATAGTTTCAAAATCAGTATGATCTCTGTCACCAAAATCCGGACTCGTAGCAAGTTGGAGATATGCCTCGATATCGTCAGTCCTACGAGGCTAACAGATCCTTTACACATCTTGATATAAACTAGATCACCTTTCTGAGTAACCACGAAAAACTAAAAAAAATTGGCGTTTAGACTTTCTATATGTCACATAACTACAAAAAGGAATGAAAGATAATACACAAGTAAGCAGTTCTTAGGAGTGTTCATTTATTAATGGGTTAATGGAACATATAAATTATAATTGCTAAAGTTATTAACAGTAATCTCATCTGCAGGTTTTGATTGTCTATGTGAATTTTGGTTTGTTGGTGAAAATCTGAAATACGGGTACAGATACATAACCTTATTTTATTGGTATGGTTTTGATTTGAAATTGGTTAGGTTCAAACCATAACATGAGTTAGGCTAGTAACTTAAACATTTTTTTTCTTTACTTGAGAAAAAAAGCCTCTGGAAAAAAAAAAAAAAAAAAAAAAAAAAACTCTGGTGTTTGACCAAAAGTGGAACCATGTAATATAAAAAGTTCTGTCTTGCTTGATTAGTATGAAGAATCTTGTAAACAACACTAAAGTTTTTGAGTTAGCAATTAAAATCTAATTCGCCCTCAGACAACATGATTTAGAGGGTCCTAAGCTAGCTTCTTTATACTTCATCCATCCCAATTTATTAGTCCATGTTTTTATTTTGGATTGTCTTAAAATGCTTGTTCACTTTGGTATATTAGCCAATCAAAAGACACTTAAGTGGATAAAGATTATTTTTTATTCGAGAAGTAATTGAGAGGCCTAAAGATGTGCCTAAAGTTATGCCTAAACCTGCGTGTCGTCATCCTATTGGTTGCAGAAAAGGACCTACTTTTTCAGAAACTAACAAGATCATGCCACATATGTTTAGGCATGAATTTATTCACATATTTTAGGTCACCCAATCATTTTCCTTTTGATTGATAGAAAGTGTAGTTAGTGAAATTTTTACTTAAAATTGTGTGCAATCTAAAAATGAAATAATAAATTCCTAAGCAATGAAGCTTATTCGATAATTTAATGTAACTCATTTATCTCAATAAGCATTTCAAGCATGTCAATCTTACATGAGCAATCAAATATATAGATAATAGAAAAACCACAAGAAAGAACAAGTGGGACCGATAAAGAACTTTGTATAGGTTGAGCAATGTTTTCAGAACCGAATCGCACATTGAACCGATCGTCTAACCGATTCTCAGTTCAACCGGTTTAAAGAACCGGATGCTTAATAATGCGTCCGTGATAATATTAGAATTAACCCAATTATGAGAAACAACAAATAAGGAAAGTGTTAGGTCGTGGATATATTTAATATACGTATGACCAGATTCGAACACGAGACTATGGGATTGCACACTTTAGATATGAGAATCAATGTTTAATAATTAATATATAATAGTTATATTTAATTATTAATTCACAATAAATACTTAACGGTCATTAGTACTTAACGGTAAAAGGTCTAACGGTCGTTAAATATTAAAGAGAATGACTAGAAGTAAAATAATTCAAGAGAAGGTTCCGGAATCCCTTCGGGATGAAGGGGCCGATCGGTTTGGGTTAGGATTAGGGTAATCCTAATCTAACTTGGACTCTAAGTTAACACACTATAAATCTAACCCCTTGTACTCATTGTGTGTTAATCTTGAACTCCATAACAAACCTAACTTCTCCTCTTCATCTTCTTCCTCTTCGTGCATAGCTGATCGTACACCCCTATATACTTAGGGATACGATTTGTTTTTCTCAAACAAAAGTGTTTAGTTTGTTATTGTGATCAAGAAACTAGCATTCGCATCGAATCGCTACTAATACGTGTTTACAAGACCAAAGATTTAAATTCCTTTTGGATTTAATTCTTGCCCTAATCGACTTAAGGGTTAGTCAATTCATAATAAACCCTAGTTAGGGTTTTATACTTGATTTGATCTCGTATTTGCTTTGATTGCTAAAAGGTACACTTACTTTTATGTTTTGGTTAATTAATTAAAAGTATTTGATTCTAGTCTTCCGTTGCGTGCTTTGTGATTGTTTATATGTTTATATGATTGTCATGATTTCATAATTCCAACAGAAAGATTATCTCTAAATAAATGTTATTAACCAACATATGATATACTTTGCACATTATTAAATTTCGACACACCTGTATAAACTATTTATGTTTGGTGAAACGAATGATGGTAGTTAGCTAGCAGTAGTAGTTAGAACGTGTTTGTTAATGTACTTGGAATTATAAAAGTAGCATTTAAACAAAAAAAATGATAAAAGCTAAATGCTAAATGCTTGAGAAATAAGCATTTAGAAAAGTAGCATTTAAACAAGGATTAATTTCATATATCACCCTACTTTCATGATTAATTTCATATATATCAAAAGTGCAAGTATTAAATGCATAATGTACAATGTTTTTAATGCATGTTTGGGTATATATGAAATTTCTAACCAAGAGTGTTGTTAAAAAATATTTAATATTTAAATGCTAAATGCTAAATGCTTGAGAAATAAGCATTTAGAAAAGTAGCATTTAAACAAGGATTAATTTCATATATCACACTACTTTCATGATTAATTTAATATATACCTATAGTGAAAGTATTAAATGCATCATGTATAATGTTTTTAACTAGGTTGTAAAACCGCGCTTTGTCGCCGGGTGTTTGCATAGGCAGGTTGGTCGAAAAAAAGAGGGAAGAAGTTAGTATGTTAGTTTAGTGTGTTACGATGTATTGGGAAATGCATGCATTTGCAAGAATGAATAAGTAACATAAATCCGACATGATAGTAAGATGACATGATAGCAAGTGAAGGTGTCGTATACCATTTTGCGTTTTCATAACGTCGTTGTTTCTCAGGCAATAAATTGAAAAAGTAATATAACTTTTGTATTAGAAATTGAGAATTATAACTTGGGTGAAAAAAGATAATGTTTATAACTTTGGTGAAAAAAGAGAATGTATAAGTTTGGGGGTATGCAGGGTTTTTTTTCCTTCCATATTGGTAACAGGGAGGTATCTATTAGGGTTTGGCAAAAAGAACCTATGCTTAAAATTGGGGGTAAATTTTTTCGCGGATTTTGGTACTGGTTACGAAGTAGTTGTATTCGAGATTGCATTGTCTAATCTTCCAATCATGGCGAGTCGATTTCCTATGTGCACTCTACTCTCAAACAAGGCTGGAGGGTCCAAGTGCTTGCATGATATCTTGGGGGAGCTTTTGAAGAAAGAGTGGAAGGTAATACTTATGCTGTGAAGTATTACAATGATATGATGTCAATGATTGAGAACCGTATGGCATTTAGGCGAAGGATTATCAATGAGTTTGAGTGTTTTGGGGAAAGGGGTGTGTTCCTTCGCACTATTGATGGATTAAGGGTGGTAGTGGAAGAAGATATTGAGGAGATTGGGTATTTGAATCTGCTGGTAAGGGCTTGCGAGCGACGTCGGGCTGCACATACCAAGGTTATGATGTTACTTCTTAAGTAAACAGTCTGTAATTCGGTACGTAGGATTTAAGTTTGGATTTAATGGTGTAGCAATATGTGGATCAGTATGTTTGGAATGGTCAGGCGAAGTTTGTGTTAGTACTTTGTTGTATCACGTCTTGTGAATAGCGTTTGTGTATGTTTGCGTTGTGCTAAACTTGTAGGCTCTAGTGAAGGGATCAAAGTGTTTGGTAGTATGGTGGTTTTTTTTTGTTGTTTAGGCCCCTGCATTTTGTTTTATGGTCCAACCGTGAGGTCAAATTTTGCGCCGGCAGTCTATATGTGTAAGTTTTATGTATGAATCAACTGCTTATGGTTTTATGAATGAAAATAACCATTATTATGTAAGTTAAGTTGTTTTGTTTAATAGCCTACCATCGCTCAATGTGTTTATTACTGTAACACCCCAACCCTGCAAGGGTAAAGGTGTCACGCAAATGGATTCATATCAGATCAAACAAGCATACATTCAAAAGTAATACAAAGATTCTCAGAGGTTACAAATGAAATAAGGAATACCAAATGATACAAATGAAACAATGGCTAAATACTAAGTCTGAAAATGCAATCCTTCTAATGACTTCTACTTCAGAAAACTATCCATGTCTTCTAAGTCCAAAGGTCTCATCACTCATACCCAGCTTCCAACTAAAACCTGCCGCACACGAAAAGAAAACGTGCGGCTGAGCTTAAAAAGCCCAGTGAACAGATATATAATAAACGGAAATGAAACAAACGGAATTAAACAAACGAAGCATAATGAAAAGATATAAATAAGGTAACATGGGTAAAAGGGAAATGGAAGCATGAACACATGGTATCAAAAGGAAAGGTAAGAGTACATGGTAAAGGAAGTCAGTAATCCACTACGAGCCCATAACATAACATGAAATCATAATCGTAATCATAGTCATAAACATGTAGAGGGGAGACCTCTTAGTATCCTGTAAATATGAGGGGTGTCCTCAATCACGGGTTGGAGTAGCTAGCTCCCGGAGTGTGAAAGACGTGTATCGCACACACCATCAGTCACCATGCATAACATAACATAACATGAATCATAACAAATCTAGGATGCATCCATACGCCCCAGGTGGCCATAATCTGCCTCTTCATAAACATGAATCATAAACATAACATGCAGGGACGGGATAGGTCATCACTCTCCTACCCTAAAGTCATGCCATCGGTGCATCGACTGACATGGACATGAAACCCTCATGCCTAGTGAGTGGCTCGTAGTATCAAACTGAGGGTAAAGGTCAAGTATCATGAATCATGATTTTAGTTTACTTGCATAGGTCAATATCTTGTTTCATAAGTTCATAATCATAGGTTCATAATCATGGTTCATAAGCAAGGTTCATAAGCAAAGGTTCATAAGCAAAGGTTCATAAGCAAGGGTTCAATATCATGATGGTTCAATAATCGTAGTTCATGAATGAAGGGAACATAGCAATGGTATAGGGAAACCCTAATATGAATCATAATAAGAGAATGAAGGCCTCTTATTAAAGAAGCAGAATATCTGTACCTTATTGCTTGACAAAGGAAATCACAAGGTAAGATGATAATGAGCACCGGTCACTCCCTCTTCACACCTAGAGGAGTAGAAGGGAATTACTAAACGTTCTTAATTAATTAACTTTCCACTTTAAGTAACTTTCTATTTTTGGCAGGTTTCCATATTTAGTAAGTTTCCATTTTAGAAAGTTTCCATAATTAGAAATATTGGATATTATAACTTGGTTAGGCCATTATTAGATGGAAATGAAGTACATTAGATCAGATTTATACTTTGGTCCCTAAGAATCCATAAGTTACACTTTAAACCTTTAAATATTCATAATTACATTTTAAAACCCTTAACTTATCAAAATTACACAATGATCACTTATTTTATTATATTATAAGAATATATCCTCAATTATCCATAATTTACACATTAAGTCCCTCTAGTTACAAAAGTTACATATTTAGTCCTTTAACTTATAATTTCAATCTTTAATTAATCATAATTACATATTAGGCCATTAAATTATCAAAATGACACATAACCCCCTGAATATATTTATTTACTCAAAACAGTACCAAGTTTCCAGAATTTACAAGTTTAGTCCCTCTAATTAATTAAAATACAATTCGAACCATAATTAAACAATAAATACTTTTTAATCCTTTAAAATACAAAAATGACATATAGCACCCTCATCTTATATTTTATACAGAAAGTACACCTTCCAAACTAAGTTCTAAAAATAACCCAAGAGTTTTAAAAGTTACAAAAACTACCCTAAACATTTTAATACAACTCGTAAACCCTTTTAAAATTATTAAACAAAACCCTAATCTTTCCAAATCATTTTTAATCATTACAACATCATTTATCATCATTTATAAACACAAGATCAAGCCCTAATTCATCATATACAAATCGTACCATTTTATTTCACCTTTATACGTTTTAATATTAAAACCGATTAAACAAATAAATTAGAAATAATTAGATCTAGGCCATGATAATTCTTAGAACATTTTTCCAGGTCATAATACATCATAATACACGTAAATAAAATATATATGCAGTCCATAACAATCGTATTGTATTTTACAAGAGTTTTATACGTTTTCATGTTCATAGCTTCGTTTAATTCATAGAGTGTGCATGGATCATGTTATGCATTTTATTTGAAGTTCTTATATCATAAAAGGTCTGAGGAAAATACCAAAACCAGATTCGAACGTGTGATGAGAGGTGCACGAATTTTCTTATACGCGTATGGCCAAAACGATTCCAAAATTCCCACGACTTCACGAAGAGCCTTCAAACCTTGAAAATATTTTTCCCAGATGGTGTTCGACATAAAAATCATAAGAAAAATGGCCAACGAATTTTAGAGGTGTCGTATGATTAAATTTCGAATTACCTCGTTTACTAGCGCACGAAAAGAAATAAATTCTTCAAAAATAGAGATCGACCAAAAAAACTTCACCACTATTTTTCCTAGGTTTTACACGTTATGAAGAGTGTTAGAAAAATGAGAAACAAGATTTGTGATGATTGAATGAATTAAAAACGAATTAAACCTCTTTGATTAAGTCGCGAAGGAAAAATTCCACCAAAATTAGATCGTGCAAAGAACACCTTCACCACTATTTTTCTAGGACACTTTAGGAGTAGATTGATCACAAAAAATTGCTTGGAAGATTTTTAGATGGCGTATGGAGACTAGGGAATTTTCTTATGTGTTTTTGTTTCGGCAATTTAGGTTTAGGGTAAATAAAATAGGAAGATTGATTTAGTTATGGTAAAAACGTGTCATGGGATTACTTTGAGCCAGAAATTTCGTTAATATTAGTTGGCCCATTATTTTGATTGATTTTCTACATAGTTTCCATGTTTTCATAATTTTAAAAATACATAATAATGCTTTATACTATCATACGGCTCATATAAGGGTATAATGGTAATTTTACAACTTGTATAAATGTTAAATGAAATCCTTAAAATTATTTGGGATCATAACTTGTGCATTGCTAGAAGTTTGGAATTTTTATGATACTTTATAAGCTTTTAATTAAATTTTTAACTTGTAGGGGCAATTTGGTCATTTTACATGCTTTACGGATTTTAGGTGTTACAACTTCTTCCCCTCTAACAGAAAAATTTCGTCCTCGAAATTTGCAAAGAATTAGAACTGAAAGGATCGGAAACAAAACAGAGACACACTATGCCGAGTGCGAATCCCAATGATAACGTACCAATATACGGATGATAATCGAGTTCTCTAGGAAGAGGTACAAACAAAACGTAGGGTTTATATCGTATTGATTAGGCGAATGATACGAGAATACATCGAATTGTAGCAACCATGAGGTGGTGCAAAAGTAACTCTTCAGCTTTTCGAATAGTCTCGGCTTCAAAAGAACCTTCCAAAGGTGTTCTCGTAAACAACAGGTCTTGTTATACTCAGAATCCAAAATCTCATATCTTAACTCATAGCAGATCAAAATGAACAGACTTAACGAATGCGGAACGTATATATAGCAGAACAGAGGCATATTCTCGTATAGTAACAGATCGAATCCATACGGACAGAAAGCATGTTGATAGATATCATCAAGTAGCAGAAGGCCCTACAATAGAATCTAAGATTTTTATCGGATGTGCAGAGATCAGCAAAACGCTCGTCGAGCATCCAAACGTACCAAGTCGAATATCCAGAACAGCAGATCAAATGGATAGGTAGAATGAATCCAAAGTCTCACTAAACGCGGATGATCTCAAACGGATAACAGAAATTCTAAGGTTCTAAGGCACTTCTCGAAATATCCTATGCCCACAACAAGTGCACGTTATATGATGTAAGTATTATCACGTTGATCAGGCGTCATAATACTAGCTTCATATAAATATGCCCTCATGATGGTCATACTTTATCTCAAGTCGTGAACAACACAACTTATCTAAATCCACCTAGTCCACCTACAGTCTCAGGGTCACCAAAGTCAAACATCATAACTAAGAATACGAAATGACTCGAAGAGTAACGGAAATCCGAAAATGTCCATCAGAGTTCAGGTACGTCGTTAATAGCACCAAGACTTCATAACTCACCGAAATCAATTCAGCCAAAATAAGTGGTTACTTCAACATCCGTCTATTCATAAATATCCAAATTCCTTCCATAGCTTGTCAAAATTCTATTACAACTCGTTATCCAACAAACGCAGAATGAACATGGAACGGAATTACTAACAGAGAACCAAATCATTCAAAGGACCTCATTAACAGGTAACGGAATTTAAGTAGGTTGAGGGGAGACGAATACGTCGTTGATAGCTTCATCCTCCACAGAATCATTTCGTCTAAACACCAGTACCCGCTTCAAAAACCGTCCATTCATATACAAAATTTTAAAATTTCTTCCAAGTTGGAGTAGTTTGCCGCTTGTCCATCTTCTCTCATGGTGAAAAAGGAAATACAAACTTGGGTCTGGTTCCTCAAGCCTTTGGCAGCTCTTCTTGATATTGTGGCGTCGTAACGGTAGTCTCTGACACGATCACTGTGCATCCCTCCATCCGCAAGCCTGCTTCAGCTATCAATTTATCTTAGTACAATTAAAATGACTAGGGAAACAAGATTGCGTTTCTTTGATAGGTCTTCTAACGCAGCTCCAGGTTTTAAGGTAAACACCGCCGTCGTCGACTACGGATTATATGCTGAATGGTTCGTCTCCTACGGTCTGGTTGTCTTGATGCCCGAACTGTAATCTTCACGGTTAGCATAATATGTAGTCGAGTATTATCCCAGCTCCTCTCTTCTTCCTATATGCTTCATCCCTGGTAATGCTCGCCGCCACTGTCTTCTACTACTCTTCCACCAAGATCCTCACTCTGATAACTGTCTTCGATCTCGGTTCTTCCTGTGGAAAACTCTGTCTTCATAATGTACATGGTAGTGTCGTCTACAATGGTTTTCTGAATGTCAATCAAATTTCTCTTGCAGAACGAGTGGTCGTCTCATCAATAATCTCTATGTTCTTCTTTCGTTTTCTGAACATAACACAATGTCATTCAATGACAATTTGTCCAAAATACGCAAAGACACGACCATTCTAGCCAATACCATTGGCATCATTCAATTCCTAAGGTTATAACGAGTGAAAGGACAGTCTCTGAAATCATTTAGGGAAAACCTTCACTTACACTTCATGCCGCCTTCCTTCTTCTCCAAAAGAACTGACATACCTCACAGAGGTTACCCTTGGTTAGCTAACCCCCTTCTTAGGAGTCCTTGTGGTTGCTTCTTCAGTCCTTCAAATCCAAAATGATGCAATCGGATACGAAGTTTCAAAAGGGAGACCAAATCGCTCAGTGATACGCGGAACGGATAACGATTACTGAAAGTGGTACGGTTAAGTTTACAATAGTCGATACGTCGTCACATACTTCTTTCTTCCTCCTTCATAGACTAACATGGGTACTCAAGGGAAATCGCTGAGGTGAGCAAAAATCATATCACATCGAAAATACCGGAAAATCTTCGTACAACGGGATATTTCTAATGGCGGAATTTTCCAAGGGTGGATAGTAATGGTTCTCAGGAAAACTTGATCATCATATGAGTTCAGGGTTGGTGCTTCCATATCGGCAAAATTTTAGCAGATTTAGGTGTAGAGATTCATCATAACGAAATAGGGTGAGATAGGTTGTTAAGATCACATTTCAGATACGGTAGTCTTGTGGTAGCTTTACAAATAGTCATCCAGTCCATAACCAAAAGACCACACAATAAGACATGTCAAGATCAAAGATTCATAGTACGAACGCAGTCGTCGAATCAGACGGATAGTTCATATATCGAAGTTCAGCACGTGTTTCAATAAAAGTGTTGAGATGGATAAACGAACAATTCAAAGTGTAGGAATTTGTCCGGCTTCTTGGCATAAGTGGTAAGTAGGGCGTGTATTAACAGTAGTACGAATATCGTATAATTGTCAAAAGTGAGATGTACAGAATATCCGTTATTAGCATCATCATGCTCAGTTAACAAATCCATACAGAGATAACATACATCATATCCCTCCAAAGGAAATGGTTGGCAGAACAAGGTTCGTCATTCGAAGGAAAGGAACATAACTTCCTATATCCATGATTAAAATTTACCAGAATCCTCCTAGGAGTAGTAATGGATTCATGCAAAGGTAAGTAGCATCGGATGATACATTTACACTCAGCATAAGCAATGAATTCACAAAATGTGTCGAACACATTATATCCTTCCAAAGCAATGACCTACGATGTGGTCGGAAAGGTGTCAAATAGCTTGTCACACAAATCGGAGTTGGATGTCAAAATCTGAAAATGAAACTTAAATGGTGCATGGTGTCCAGGTAGGTTTTCCGAGGCATTCCAAACTTACTTGGTTTCTAAGCTTAAGTTGCAAAACTTCTAACTCCTGAAAAGTTTCTTATGAGGCTTAACTAGGGCAAAGGCACGAATCAGAGTGATGCGGAAGCAAATGATACTCACATATATGTCTTAGTCTACCCATTCCTCACTGGTCAAATTTAGGTTCCTATAGGGAGATCCTAAAGCAAATCTTACAGGTTATCTTATGAGCGCTTACAGGGAAACTTAGTGGTCCTAACTTACACAGGCCAAGGGTAAATGTATTACGAATCGCAGCCTGTCTCTGATACCATAATTGTAACACCCCAACCCCGCAAGGGTAAAGGTGTCACGCAAATGGATTCATATCATATCAAACAAGCATACATTCAAAAGTAATACAAAGATTCTCAGAGGTTACAAATGAAATAAGGAATACCAAATGATACAAATGAAACAATAGCTATATACTAAGTCTGAAAATGCAATCCTTCTAATGACTTCTACTTCAGAAAACTATCCATGTCTTCTAAGTCCAAAGGTCTCATCACTCATACCCAGCTTCCAACTAAAACCTGCCGCACACGAAAAGAAAACGTGCGGCTGAGCTTAAAAAGCCCAGTGAACAGATATATAATAAACGGAAATGAAACAAACGGAATTAAACAAACGAAGCATAATGAAAAGATATAAATAAGGTAACATGGGTAAAAGGGAAATGGAAGCATGAACACATGGTATCAAAAGGAAAGGTAAGAGTACATGGTAAAGGAAGTCAGTAATCCACTACGAGCCCATAACATAACATGAAATCATAATCGTAATCATAGTCATAAACATGTAGAGGGGAGACCTCTTAGTATCCTGTAAATATGAGGGGTGTCCTCAATCATGGGTTGGAGTAGCTAGCTCCCGGAGTGTGAAAGACGTGTATCGCACACACCATCAGTCACCATGCATAACATAACATAACATGAATCATAACAAATCTAGGATGCATCCATACGCCCCAGGTGGCCATAATCTGCCTCTTCATAAACATGAATCATAAACATAACATGCAGGGACGGGATAGGTCATCACTCTCCTACCCTAGAGTCATGCCATCGGTGCATCGACTGACATGGACATGAAACCCTCATGCCTAGTGAGTGGCTCGTAGTATCAAACTGAGGGTAAAGGTCAAGTATCATGAATCATGATTTTAGTTTACTTGCATAGGTCAATATCTTGTTTCATAAGTTCATAATCATAGGTTCATAATCATGGTTCATAAGCAAGGTTCATAAGCAAAGGTTCATAAGCAAAGGTTCATAAGCAAAGGTTCATAAGCAAAGGTTCATAAGCAAGGGTTCAATATCATGATGGATCAATAATCGAAGTTCATGAATGAAGGGAACATAGCAATGGTATAGGGAAACCCTAATATGAATCATAATAAGAGAATGAAGGCCTCTTATTAAAGAAGCAGAATATCTGTACCTTATTGCTTGACAAAGGAAATCACAAGGTAAGATGATAATGAGCACCGGTCACTCCCTCTTCACACCTAGAGGAGTAGAAGGGAATTACTAAACGTTCTTAATTAATTAACTTTCCACTTTAAGTAACTTTCTATTTTTGGCAGGTTTCCATATTTAGTAAGTTTCCATTTTTAGAAAGTTTCCATAATTAGAAATATTGGATATTATAACTTGGTTAGGCCATTATTAGATGGAAATGAAGTACATTAGATCAGATTTATACTTTGGTCCTTAAGAATCCATAAGTTACACTTTAAACCTTCAAATATTCATAATTACATTTTAAACCCTTAACTTATCAAAATTACACAATGATCACTTATTTTATTATATTATAAGAATATATCCTCAATTATCCATAATTTACACATTAAGTCCCTCTAGTTACAAAAGTTACATATTTAGTCCTTTAACTTATAATTTTAATTTTTGGTTAATCATAATTACATATTAGGCCATTAAATTATCAAAATGACACATAACCCCCTGAATATATTTATTTACTCAAAACAGTACCAAGTTTCCAGAATTTACAAGTTTAGTCCCTCTAATTAATTAAAATACAACTCGAACCATAATTAAACAATAAATATTTTTTTAATCCTTTAAAATACAAAAATGACATATAGCACCCTCATCTTATATTTTATACAGAAAGTACACCTTCCAAACTAAGTTCTAAAAATAACCCAAGAGTTTTAAAAGTTACAAAAACTACCCTAAACATTTTAATACAACTCGTAAACCCTTTTAAAATTATTAAACAAAACCCTAATCTTTCCAAATCATTTTTAATCATTACAACATCATTTATCATCATTTATAAACACAAGATCAAGCCCTAATTCATCATATACAAATCGTACCATTTTATTTCACCTTTATACGTTTTAATATTAAAACCGATTAAACAAATAAATTAGAAATAATTAGATCTAGGCCATGATAATTCTTAGAACATTTTTTCCAGGTCATAATACATCATAATACACGTAAATAAAATATATATGCAGTCCATAACAATCGTATTGTATTTTACAAGAGTTTTATACGTTTTCATGTTCATAGCTTCGTTTAATTCATAGAGTGTGCATGGATCATGTTATGCATTTTATTTGAAGTTCTTATATCATAAAAGGTCTGAGGAAAATACCAAAACCAGATTCGAATGTGTGATGAGAGGTGCACGAATTTTCTTATACGCGTATGGCCAAAACGATTCCAAAATTCCCACGACTTCACGAAGAGCCTTCAAACCTTGAAAATATTTTTCCCAGATGGTGTTCGACATAAAAATCATAAGAAAAATGGCCAACGAATTTTAGAGGTGTCGTATGATTAAATTTCGAATTACCTCGTTTACTAGCGCACGAAAAGAAATAAATTCTTCAAAAATAGAGATCGACCAAAAAAACTTCACCACTGTTTTTCCTAGGTTGTACACGTTATGAAGAGTGTTAGAAAAATGAGAAACAAGATTTGTGATGATCGAATGAATTAAAAACGAATTATACCTCTTTGATTAAGTCGCGAAGGAAAAATTCCACCAAAATTAGATCGTGCAAAGAACACCTTCACCACTATTTTTCTAGGACACTTTAGGAGTAGATTGATCACAGAAAATTGCTTGGAAGATTTTTAGATGGCGTATGGAGGCTAGGGAATTTTCTTGTGTGTTTTTGTTTCGGCAATATAGGTTTAGGGTAAATAAAATAGGAAGATTGATTTAGTTATGGTAAAAACGTGTCATGGGATTACCTTGAGCCAGAAATTTCGTTAATATTAGTTGGCCCATTATTTTGATTGATTTTCTACATAGTTTCCATGTTTTCATAAGTTTAAAAATACATAATAATGCTTTATACTATCATACGGCTCATATAAGGGTATAATGGTAATTTTACAACTTGTATAAATGTTAAATGAAATCCTTAAAATTATTTGGGATCATAACTTGTGCATTGCTAGAAGTTTGGAATTTTTATGATACTTTATAAGCTTTTAATTAAATTTTTAACTTGTAGGGGCAATTTGGTCATTTTACATGCTTTATGGATTTTAGGTGTTACAATTACAATGGCATTTACATACCAAGGGTCTATCCAAATTTGAAAGGAAGGTGAAATAATAAAAAAGTTTAGAATGTTATGCAGATGAGTGGTCATGTTATTCGATTGTGAAGCCAGGGCAAGTGAAGCTAGTAATTCGTTTGTAGCAGCTGTGGGTTTGTTCATTGTTTTATGTGTGATTCCTGTCTGTTGCAAAAATGCAGGTTTTATGGCTGTTTGAAACAGTCGACATGTCTGCATTTGAAATAGGAGAATACATAGGTAGATCGAGGCTTGTTTGTACATTTTAAAGGGTTAAAATGTTTGGTATATATAGCAATAATGATGGTTAAGATGTCTGAATATGGGTGCAACACCAAATGTTGCGGAACTAAAACAGGGGTGTGGTTCTAACCGGTTTCATGATGGGTTGAAATTCCCTTGTGTGTAAGAATTGACAGAAAATGAAGGTTTTATTATGTATCTTGGAAAGAAATGTGATGGTCTCTTTGTTTATTTTTATTTTTTTAATGCAATGGTACTATTACATTTTGTTTTCTTCCTATTTTCTTGTGGTTATAAAAGAATGGGTGGAAGAAAGGTTTTGGTTCCATGTTGTTTGGTTTTTTTTTTTTTGTAGGATACATTTAAGGTGAATGGCTGCAACACCAAAGCTTGATGAACTAAAACAGGCATGTGGTTCTAATCGGCTTCATAACTGTTTCAAATTTTTGTTTGTGCAAAATTGGACAGAAAATGAGGGTCTCATTACGTATCTTGGGCAGAAATGTGCTGACCTCCAAGCAAATATCGAGAGGAGGGCTGAGTTGATTCAAGAGGCGCAATCTTTTGGTCTTTTTCATGATGCCACTACTGATGGGTCAGAATGCATGGTTGAGATGCAGCAGAGAGAGCAACAGATTTTAGCTGGGCTGAGTGCGGTTTTGGGTTTAGCTCGTGAAGGCACGCTGGAAAAGCAGCGTCATGTTGCTTTGATGGAGTTGTAGGATTAGGCTGGTTTGGTTTCATCGCTGATGGTGGTAAGTGTGTTGGTAGGAAGGTGTTTTAAAGTTTATGTTTGTTGTGTTGTTGTTGTTTTTTTTTTTTTTTTTTTTTTTTTTTTTTTAGTTAATGATGATGATGGCCTTCATCTTGATGTGGTCTTTGTAAACCAATGATTATTAGCTAGCAATAAAAGGTTGGTGTAGTTACTATTAATGGGTTTCTGATGATCGGCACTTAATTTGTTTTTGGTGTGTTTATGGTTATTTGAAGCTGATATTAACATACTAATTCTATGAAATTTTATAAGTTAGTCTTTTGTCATTCCTTTCAATGTTAAGTATGCATTAGTTTGAGCAGGTGTGTGGCAATGGTTTACAAAGAAGGTGTATATGTTTTGACACATATTTGTAAGCAACACTTTCGGCATTTCTTTGAAGTATAATTATCTATCAGTTAATTTCAAAACATCGATTAGGCCACTAATGTAACTTTAGATATAAACAAAGGGTCATCAAAGATTATATGAACAACGTATCATATGCAGAATTGTAGAACATGAGAAACAAACAATAGTTGTAGAAGAAGTTTGGATCATATTACATAATATAAGACATTTTTATACACATAAGCTGTTTGTGCAGGGGCGGCACAAATGTTTTACAAAAAAATATGTATTTTTCACACATATTTGTGCAGTTATAGACATGGAGCACAAATATGTTAGAAAATATGCACCTTTGCAACCTGACATGAGGTTTATATGCAGCTGCTGCATAAACGTTATACAAAAAATGAGGGTCAGACCTAAATGTGCACCTGCTATAGAAAGCATGTGTGCACAGTTAAGGTGTGTGTGCAGCTATAGTTTAAATGTCATACAAAAGATTAGTGTTTTGCTGTATATAGATGTTTTGAGACATATTTGTGCAGGTGGAGTACGAATATGTCCCAAAACATATTGTTGGTTAAATATTGACAAAAGACTGGTGCGTTTGGCTGGCATGACTACTTGACGTTCACTTCGACTTCCTATTTTAAACATTTCTGGGTTTTGACTGCTGCTCTGTTGAGGCTTCTTCTGTTGCTGCATAAGCTAAAATAAGCAGGTTATGAGTGACTAATAAGATATTATTTAGGCATATTAAAAGTAATAATTAAGTATTCTAATAAGCAACAGATACAAAAGTTGTAGATGACATTTGTATCAAACTTGTTATTTTTCTTTTAATGGTTCTCTGATTTAAAACAAACAACTAATAGTCCATTATTTCTGCCAACTTTCAAAGGCTTTAGCTTACTAATTTCTAGTTGTTTTGGATGCTAGTATGGCTGAACAGAAAGAAGTGACAGCAGAATAGCGGTTACCACTTTGAATGGCTATAATGTGTGTAAATAAGGTGCTTCTGCATGTTTGCCAGATATGCTGTATTGTTAAAGTTTTTTTCAATGGTTGTATTATGCTAATAAGTCAAAGGAGATAAGGCAATAACAGAGCACCCTTGTGCATAGATACAAAATATTGTAGAAAAAGGTTCTTTATTGTTGTGGTAGCTACTGTATATAATTTTAACATATATGGTGATGATGAATGGCAGGTGGCAAAAAATAGCACAATCCAATTATGGCTTGTGTCAAAAATGTAGGTACACTGAAAATTAGTCCAAAGGAAATTGAATATTAAAGTATGGCATATATATGTGGGTAGGTTGCTTTTATGTGTGCAAAGGGTAACTTTGTGGATTCTTTTTTGTGTTTGGTCCGTCCATTTAAGTCAGCTTTGGCCTACATTTATTTTCACAATAACTTTTTCAAATCTTCATAGAGAACCAACAAAACACAATGTCTAGGCGTCCTAAGTGTGATCAGCTTAGAGTCGAGGCTAATTCAAACAATTGGTCTGAGATGTTAGTGCTATACTGCCGTCAATCTGCAATCGAAGACATTCAAATGGCACAACAGATGAATGCGCTTTGTGGAAGACTGGCTGGTGTAATTCGTGAAAGGGCTGCTTTTATTCAAGAGCTAGACACTGTTGGGAACATTTATGCCCAGAAAACGGCCGAGTACTTAAGAGAGGTGCAAGCAAAAGATGACCAAAAGGTCATGCAGATGCGCATAATGACAGCCGAGCTGGAGCTAAATGCTCGTGATAAGAATATTTTTATTCAGAAGCTCAAGGGTGTAATGGTTTTCTAACTGTCTGCTTAGACTTGGATTTCTAATTGTATGCCTAGACTCGGAGAGAATCGTTGCTGGTTATGATGTGTAATTTATGTTGGTATTTTCATTTGCAATTATGTATGTGTGTTGAATGTTATTATGAACACTGGTGTAATGTTTGTGGTAAGCCTATGCGAGTTCAATGTAACGTATTTTATTCAATAAAACTTATTCTTTATGTTAAGTAAAGCTGTGGCACTTACTTTTTTGCTTCTTCCTGTCTCGTGGTTCATCTTCAAATAATGCTCTTTTCACTGGTTTCGTAATACTCTCTTTGTTGGGAATCTTCTTTGTTTGTTATACCTCTAGAGATGATGGCCTTTGTAATTGCTAATTATAACTCAAAAAGCAAGCCTTGCTGTTACATATGTTGTAAGTGGTCATAAATCCTTCAAAGCCGCTTTATCAGCAAACGAGCTCTCTCAAATGGGGTGACAGGATGGGTGACATAGCTAACGCGACTAAATAGGTTGGTGGAAACTGTTTATATGCCCTTAATAATTGTTTAGGTGGCCTAACAAATTACCGAGTTGAACAAAACTGTTTGTGTGTACTCTACCAAATGGTAAACTTTTATTAGTTAAAGTTGTTATCCACTCGCGAGGAGGTGGTAACATTTTCGATGACCAATGAGTTTATCTTTGGATTATATGGCAAATAATTTTATGAAGGGTTCCAATCAGATCCTCAAGAAACACGATGAGTGTACTTTGCTCTGACATTGTTATCCCATGGTTGGAGCTCGAGTTCATTGTTTCTCGCATGCCACTATTAGTTATTCACCTTTATTAGTGTTGGAATATTAGAATCATAAAACTATAAACTAATAACCACATAACATCAAAGATACGCAGCGAAAAAACAAGATCTATATACACGTAATTAATTAACTAAATTTAAATAGATGCGTACCTTTTGATTCCTAGCAAGAACAAGGAATCGTGTACTCCAAGAACAAGGTATAAACCCTAATGTGGGTTTAATATGGATCAACTACAACCTAGTCGAATAGGGGAAAATCTCACAAGCTAAAGGAAGCTTGTTCTTCGTTCTTGTACACACGTATTACTAGCGTTTCAATGGGAAAAGCTAGGTTCTAATTCACTAAACAAATCCAACACTAGTGTGTTAGCAAAATTGACAAACCCTAGGTGTTAGGGATAAATTCGATCGGCCAAGACTAGAGGAAGAAGAAGAGAAGTTGGAAAGCTAGGGAATTAAGGCTAGAGAATTATGAACACATGCATATGTATTTATAGGCTTCTCTTGACTTGCTCCCCACTCCAAGAAATCGACCAAACTAACCCTAGGGGAGGGTTTCGGCCAACTATAAGGATTAGGAAGGTTTCTAGATCCTTCTTGATCCCTATTTTCATCTCTAGTCCTTGTCGTTAATATTTAACGACCGTTAGCCAAACTCCGTTAAATACTAATGACCGTTAAGTGTTTGTTAGTGAAATGAATAAATAAATCATAAAACTATATTTAATTATTCAAACCAATGAGACTCATACGTAATGTGTGCAATCCCGAAGTCTTGTGTTCGAAACTGGACATACGAATATTAATTATTATCCATAAACTCTAACAGCTCCCACTTGGATATTCATTAATATTGTAATGACATGGGTTAGTCTAGCTTAACACCCCCAATGCCCCCAGATTGAACCGAGTATGGTTTTCCTGGAAAAAACCACGCGATGATTATATCATCATACTTATCCTTTTGTTTCTAATACCGCATTAATATGGATATGGATCTAGGTCATTCCATAATTAACAATTAGTTTCTCGTTTATACATAATTGATCAAGATTACCAAATCATCTGAACATCATTCAGATTGCCTTTGGGTGTGCGCACGCTTACATCTTGTCAACCCTACGAGTGGCCAAGCAGTATTAAACTTCAAAACACATTTGAAGGAACAAATCCTTTATTGACTACGAGCATAACCCTCGAACTTTGCATCACCTCCGAAAATAGCCCTTATAACTACCAGTTACAGATAGCGTTAGACTACCTTACAGAAAATGAGCTACATCCTCGGCAGTTACATGGTATCTCAAGTCTGAGGATAAATATTCATGATTTACTTAATGACGACGATCCATAAAGTATAATCATGTGATAGGGATAAGTCCTATATTCAATTTATCCAATATTCAATATCATGTGATATTGGTATCACAATGATGTGTGCGTGTGTATTGCTCTAATTTTTATAACCACGGCAGTGGCTCCAAAGACTTGGTGCGCGCGTGATGTCGTTGTGGTTTTAGCAGTATTCAAGTTTTAAATTTATATTTAGCCGACTTATCAATAACACACACTTTAACGAGCAGTGTACCCGGTCAGTATGAATATAATGGTAAGTAGAGTGTCGATCACTAAGAGTGGAACGTATTATCTAGTTATTCTAATCAGTATTTTAAAATATTAAGTTAGCTATACAACCTAATCTAACGCAAGGGGGTTCAGCCTGAGAGACTGGCACGGTTTGGTTATGATTAAATATGAACTAAACTAATGAGCACGAATCAACGATTAGCACACACGTACACAGATAGATACTCGAGACAATAAGAAGACCTGTCCTGATAATTAAGTAGCTTGTCACTTGTTTTATTGCTAGTTTTATATGAAGTGTATAGTTCGATGCGACGCACCGAGATTTAACCCTTTCTCGTTGGCTCTAATCTTATCGGCGAGTAAACCCTTAATGATCACTTATGTCTATCCCACTATCCTAGAAACGATAGAATAAATAGGCGAGGAAGGGGCATGGCGACCCAAGCAATGCTCAGCTAGACACAGAGGTTATCAATGCACTAATAAAAGTCACCAAAGACATCAACATATAAACTTTAATTAATGGGAAAGCAATTTTAAGGGGTGCCCATGGTTTTCCGTAGTCACATGGAATCGGCCCATCAATCCTGATGAATTAAAGTGTACTAATACAATAAAACAAAACTACTTAATGAATTGAATACATGCAGGACCTTCTTACAGCTCTTGTATCTTCGTTCAAGGTGTGTCTTGTGCTGCTAATGCGTCTGACTTCGTCCTAGGGTTTCTTCTGTCTTTTGCTAAGTCTCGTACTCCGTATATTGCACACAAAATTCGTCTGACTTTGGGGTATTTATAGTTTCTGTCTGAGGGTTAGAATAAATTTTATGAAAATGTATCCTAAAAGATATTAGGATTTATTTTTTTATATTTAAGCATGTATTCGTTTTGTCATAATTACACAACCAAACACTTAACGAATTAGAAATAAAATAAAATATTTTGATAAAAGCAAATCTAATCGTTTAACTGTCCAGTCGTGACGAATATTCTATCATAAGCTTGGCAAGTATACGCATCTCCCCCACTAAAGCCAAGGAATAACAAGTCTAAAGCGGTAAAAAGGGTTTGTAGGTTAAGGGTTAATCATTCTTCTTAATCTCTATCGATCTCAAATTCCAGAAAAGGCGACAAAATCACAAATACATTATCGAATCCACGACCACGATACTTGCAATTGCTCAAATCCTTAACTCGAATAGGCTAAAGATAGGACCAAGTAATCTTCACCAATAATATTATATCAAAAAGGGCGACAAAATCATAAATACATAGCCGAATCCACGACTACGATACTTAAGATTGCTCAAATCCTTAATCTCAATAAATCAAAGGTTTGGATAAAGAATAATGTAGGGTATGGATAATATTTGGGATACAAATTGGTGTAAAATGAAAAATAAACAAAACAGATAAATTAAAATCCTAAGTGTGGTTAATCACTATCCCAACCATCCCATGAATAAGACTCATATCATTGAATAACTCACGCTTTAACACTTGAAACACACGCTTTAGGTAGACACGAATTATACTCAACAAGATCTCAATCAAAGAATAACCTTAGTTGGCGTTCCCATAACGGCCAACTCCCATTCAATCCATAAATATAATATATAACAAATAGTGGTGATATCGACCACTTAATACAAAACTTTACATAAGTTGGTTAAAACAAACTTCCAACTCTTCCTTTTTCTTTTTCTTTTCTATTTTTTTTCGATTTTTTTTTATTTTTTTTTTATTTTTTTTTTATCAATGAAATGTGTAAAATTTCACAACTTTTCTATCACTTTCTTTCCGGATAATTTTTCCATACTTTTTATACTTTCAGAAATAACTGTAATAGCGAAAGTAGTAAACACACGAAAAATAAACTCAAAGATATACAATATTTACTTTCTTACCAATTGCATTGTGCAATTTCCTGACTCAACCAAAGATAATGAATTACGCACGCGAACACAGGTAATGTAAGGAAACACACTTTGCCTAAAGCAATTAACCAACCACGGATTTTAATCTACAGGGTAGGCTAAGGTGTAAGGGTGTAACGAAACATTATAACAAAGGTGTAAGAAACGAAAGGAATGGCTTTGGGTGTTTTTCTAGGGGTATCTTACTCTAAAAGTGAGAGTAACAAAAGGGTTTATACGGGGGTTAACTAACCAGTGTAGTTAGTTAATATCACATAACATACAAAGTCTATTTGGGTGTAATCCTAGAAATTTACCAATTTAGACAAGTCATTCTAATTATATAGATAATACTTATTATGGTGGTCTCGAATAGTATATAAGCCAAGTTCTAAAGTTTATAAGTCACCGGCACACTCATAGATTTGTGAATTTTGAAAAGTTCACAATTTTTGAAAATAATGTTATGTGTGCAGCTATGTAATTTAGACTTTAAACAAAAACATGCTAAAAATTTTAAATTTTGATATATTAAGCGCATTTTAAGCATATTTTGAAAAAGTTTAGGACAAGTAAGTGTTCTAATTCTCCAATCCCCCCACTTAAGTTAAACAACTTCCTCGTTGTTTGTATCAAAGATTAAAAACTGGAAAATAAAAGAATTAGAACAGAAAAACTCCCCTGAGATTTGCTCGGTATGATCCTCCATTTGTAGAAGAGCAAAAATCAACTTTCTTGTGGATGATAACGTTTAAGCTTCATATTTGATGTATCCACAGGAAGTGCAGGAATCTATAAATACCATTAAGACTTAAACACACCTGAGTTAAGAAGGTTCAAACTTGCATAATACATTAGTAGTTAGTAAAAATAAAACTGAAAAATTAAACTGAAAATCATCAGGTCAGTCGATACGCCGTATCTTATGGAAGAAGATGCGCCGTATCGAGCCTGGAATAAATACGAATCAGAATAAAAGATGCGTCGCATCCTTAACCAGGGATGCGCCGCATTAAATAAACTGACAGAAAGTTTTTAAAGTCAAAAATAAAAATGCAGAAAATAAAATAAGATATGACCAGTGCAGGAGATGCGTCGCATCTTAGGATTGAGATGCGCCGTATCTTCTGCAGGTCTGACAGACTCGACACAGAACAGAATGTAAAAATTTTCCGGGTTGTCTCCCGGTCAGCACTTGTCTTTATTCCAGAGTCTTCAAGTTAGACTCACGTTCAGCACCTTATTCCAATACTTCGGGTTCAAACTCCACCACCTCGTTCTCAATTTCCACGCCGTTCTTCTTTAATATCTGTATAAACAAAGTTCTGTCCCTTTCGGGCAGAGATGACAAAATGATAGACGGGAAATTCTTATTATTATATAGGCATAAATATGCAAGGTGGGGTGGTAGTTCAATAAACACATCATTATTCAAATTTGTATTCTCAACTATTCTCCTACGTTTGTTAATTACTTCGCAATCATACCACTCATCATCAGAATCATTAACAATATCGCGCCTAAGTTCGGTAGGTACATTAAGGTCAATAAATTCCTCGAAGTTTTCATGATTAGGATTAGTTGAGTTGTTTTGGATCAATGTTTCTCCCATAAGCCTAGCTTCAAGATCGAGGTCCATACGTTCTCTTAATCCTAGCACATAGACGCCTCTAATTATGCTTTTAGCAGGATCTTGGCACTTATAGACTAGTTTATTATTCCCTACCCTTAATGAGATTTTTCTTTTAAACATATCAATCTTAGCATGGGCGGTAGACAAGAAAGGTCTTCCAAGGATTAAAGGAATCTTAACATCCTCGGGCATATCTAATATAACAAAGTCTACGGGGAAAACAAACTTCTCAATCTTAACTAGCACATTTTCGGCAATCCCTTCAGGTCGTTTTAACCGTTTTATCAGCCAATTCAATAAGCAACTTAGTTGGTGCTAATTTTCCTAGTCCTAGGGTAGTGAATGTCTTAAGGGGCATAACACTAACGCTAGCTCCTAAGTTAGCCAACACATTATTGAAAGATATATCATTAATTGAACAAGGTAAAGTAAAACTTCCTGGGTCCTTTTCTTTCCGAGGCAAGGCATGTAAGTCGGTTGCAGAGCTCTCTTATTTCATTGTAGCCTTGATCTCCTCTTCAATCCTTGTCTTCTCTTTGAGTAGCCTCCTTAAACTGATTGAAGAATTAAAGAAAAATTTGGGCTTTGCAGCATCATTACCATTCCTCAATCTTCTAGGAAAAGGAATGTTAGGCGTGACTTCTTCAGTGGTGCTTATCGCCTTGACATGATCTCTTGGGTTGGTTTCAGTTGAGCTAGGTAAACTTCCGTATCCCCTTTCTTGAAGAACTTTGCTCATTTGTCCAATTTGTTGTTCCAATGCTTTGATCGAAGCTCCTTGATTTCTTGTAATAGTATCTGTTGAAGCTCGGATTTCTTTGATCATAGCAGTGTTCTCTGATGAAGCGAAAAGTGTACCGCTTTTAAGGGGTCATTTAAGCCCTAAATCGTATTTATTTGATCAAATATTGCCCTAAATCGTTCCTTTTGTCATTTTAGGTACTTTTGAGGAGAAATCTGGAAAAGGAGGCATTTTGGACGTTTTTGGAGCATAAAAGTGAAGAAAACGACAAAGTCTCAAAAATCGGCTAAAAGTTACCTTTGACGGCGTCAGATTTTACTCTGGACGGCGTCATGGCTTGGCAAGAAAAGGTGGATGTGAAATTTACTCATGATAAGCCAGTGAAAATTGCATGTAAATTCTGACGGCGCCACGCTTTAACCTGATCAAGGGCGTCACGGCTTAATTCAAAGAGGGACGGCGTCACGTTCAAGGTCTGACGGCGTCAAGCCTTGATAAGCCAGAACGGATTTTGGAGAGCTAAAGAGGGACGGCGTCAAGAAGGTCATCCGGGAACCCTAAAAGCGGCGAGGTGACGGCGTCACACTCCATAAGGTGACGCCGTCAGATCCAAAAGTCTATATATAGTTTTCTAATTTTTTGTCATTAGAGAGAGGACTTAGTGTGGAATTTTTGGGAGAAAATCCTAAGACGATTTTAGCATCTTTTTCAAGGCTTTTTGCCTTGAGATCTTCCATGTTACATTGAAAGATAAGTTATCAATTAATCATTCAATATGTCTATGTGTTGTTTGATTTTATCTTGTTCTTGTCTTTTGTTTAACATGTTAGGCTAGATTTATCTTGTGTTTGCTTAGATCTAATGAAACCTAGCTATTGATTATTAGTTATTAGTATGTTATTAGTTGTATTGGATGATTGTTTATCTATGTTAGGCTTAAGAAAACTGGCTAACTTCCTATTCGGTAACTTGCTTGAACGTCTTAAGAAACATGAACCAAATGCGTACTAAAGGTTTTTATGGTTGTATTTAATGCACAAGTGAATTCTAGTGATCCCATGTTAGGAGCTTCCTAGCCGGCTCGACATAGGAGTGAAGTAGGAGCTTGTAGAGTTGGGGAAGTACGTACGCCACCCCACGAATGGTATTAAGGAATACACCCGTCATCCACGCGACTAATACACACTCATCAACCGGTAAAAGATAGTTAGGGAGTAAGGAAATCTAAGTAAACACATTTCTCTACACATAAGTTTTCACCAACTTTTTATTTTCAGTTATTTATTTTATTTGCATTTGTAGTTATTTGGGTTAGTTGACTAGCAACTAATTCCGCCCACTCTTTCAAACCCGAGATTTTACTTGCTTTCATAAAAATATAAAAACATAAAAAGAATCTTCCTCAACCCTTAGACCTATTAGAGTAGCCTTTCATACCTAACGAACACTATTCCCTGTGGAGAACGATCAATCCCCCGTACTTACCACTACACTATACTACATCGGTCAGGTACACTGCCTGGTGGGGTTGTAAGCCTCTTGAGATCCCTCGAGAGGTAAAACCTGTTGTAAGGTTGCAAAACCACGCATCAAGTTTTTGGCGCCGCTGCCGGGGAATAGTTATTGTTTAGGTTGAATTTTTATTCTATAGGTCTACTCACTAGATTCCTTTCTAGTGAGATTTTTATTTTATTTTTATAGGTCTTCTTTAGTCTATCTTATTTCTTTGTTTGTTTGTTCGTAATTTCCATTGACTCTTCCGTTCACCATTATGGAGAACGCGAATCCACCATACCACCAACCACGTAATTCACCCACTCCATATGACATCTTGATGTTTAAACAACATAAAGATGAACCTCTCTATGATGCATGGACTCGTTTTAAATATTTACTCCAAAAAGTCCCTCATCATAACTTCGATTTTTGGTCCCTAACTCAAATCTTTTACAATCATGTCGACCGACATGCCCAAAGGGACATTTACCATATTGCCGGCAGGGATATTAGGGAATTAAGTGCTGAGAAAGCATGGGAAGCTATTGAGAATTGTGCCCAATATTATTATATGGTAGACAACCCAACAAACATTAATACAAGACAATTGACCACAAATTTCAAGGATCATGAAACAAGTTTGTTTGGGGATGAGGGTAGAATTGAGCCACCTAGCTGCATGTCATGGTTAGGCACTACCATAATACAGGGTGAACACTTAGGTGATCTTGATGTGATGGAGGATCTAGCTGAGCATGATCACATTGATCAAAAAGACCTAGGTTTTATGATCGATGACGATGAATCTCAAGAAACACATGATGAATCTTTTGGGCAATTTGAATATAGCAGTCAGAATATTGAGGATGATCCTTATGATTCGGATATAGAAGTTGAGATGCCTAGAGAAGCACTTGAGATACTAGGGAAAATGTTAGGGTTAGATTCTACTAAAACACATGATGAGGATATAGGTGATCTTGACACAAGGAATGATGAGGTAAGTAACATAAGCCTACCAAGTACCCCACAAGTCCTACCATCATTTGAGGCACACACACCGCCCGTGACTTACCCGGAAGAAGTTGAGGAGACTATAGGAACCCCAATAGAGGTAGAGCCCTTGGACCAAACACAACTAGAAGAAATAGGTTTGAATGCTTTTAGTGATCACAACCTTTCTTTTAGTCCTATGGAAGTTCCTAGTTTTGATGAGCCGGAGCCTCAACCAAAATCGTTACCTAATCTTCCATCCTTGGATGAAAATTTAGGAATTGAATTAGGTCCCGATCCACCCATCAAAACATATAGTCCGGGTAGTCTTAAGTTTAAGGTAGTGGACATTAAGCCTTGTAGTGAGGAAGACAATATAGGAGTGAACCATGACCTTACATACTTACATCACCCATTTATGATTGATCACAAGAAACATTATGGGTTTAAACCGGGTTTATTAGGTCAAGATGGATTCCCAACTAGGAGTCTCTCGAAGTTGATAGAAGATGATCCCTTTTTAGGAGGAAACTCAAAATCACCCATTGACCAAAGTGAACTAGGCAAGGTTATGATGAAAGGAGCACACCCCTTTGAGCATATAATTCATCCACCACTCTTTCCTCACGTGGCATACTCCTACCGAGCTGGTGTGTATCGCTACTATCACCCGCACTTAATCCTAAGTGTAGGGAAAACCTCTCCTTTATCCATTAAATAAGGGTAGAGTCAGGCTCATGACTCGAACAAAAACAAGCGCTTCTTGGGAGGCAACCCAAGCTTTACTTTATTTATTTGCTTTGTGTGTTTATTTATTTGTTTGTTTGATTTTATTTGTTTCCGTATGTATGTTTAATTTTTATTCTTATTGATTCATGTTCAAAACTAAAATTGTGAAAATGCTTTATTTTGTTTTTAACTTCGTCTTAACTACATATAAAGGTATTTTGCAAAAGTTAAGTGTAAGGGAAATCTAAATCGGTTTATTAGAACACAAATTAACATGAATCGTAATAATAATAAATTAACATACATATTCGTATTTGTTTGAGTCAAATGCTTGTATCGAGTCATAATGATGTTTTGCAGGATTTCCAGGAAGTAAGGTAAAGGTTTTTCCAGAAATTTTCCGGAAACTTAAAATGAAAATTTTTGTCAGGTCATTTCTGACGGCGTCAGGGTTTATAACCTGACGGCGTCAGATTTAATTTTCAGAAATTTTTGAAAGTTTTGTTTTTAAAAAGTTTTTATTAAAATCTCCAACTTATAATCTCCAAGAATCTGCAAAGTTATCATTCCACAAGCATTATATCCTTATATATAGATTTTATCCCGCCGATGTTATGCAGGTTTTCGTGTTTGTTTTCTCAGGTTTAACAGGTTATTTTGGACAAGGAAATGTTTTTGAATCAAGCTTTTGGCGATGCATTAGTCATGGAGCTTCAACATTACTTTGGAAGAAGATTTAACCGTATTATTTCATTATCCACCGAGCGAATCAGGGGAGTATTTGATTTCATTCTTTTACTTTATGCTTTTACATCTTGTTATTTGAACATTGGGGACAATGTTCATCTTAAGTGTAAGGGGAGGGTAAAAGTACGATTAGAGAATACTATTACGCTTGATTTTTGTTTGTTTAATAGTAGATGTGTAATAAAACTGAGAGAAATACTTGTTAAGGTAATTTTAGTGCCAAATTTAAAATTTTTTACAACATATAGGAGTGAAACTTTGGTCTTAATGAGCGTCTCACGGATAGGAGTTATATGACTAGCACAAAAACCGTACCACTAAAAAATTTTGCACCCCCAAATATGTGAGGTTCGCCCCTAGAATTGGTAGGAAAAGCATTTATGCTATGATGTGTGTACCGGTAGCACTTAGATTCTAGAACTTGCGTTAGGACCATTCCAAGGCCACAAGTGAGACTACATTCGTGTAGTTAGATTTACTACATGATAAGAGGCATTAGGATTAACCCATTGTTTTACACCTGTGTTTTTGTTATAATTACATTGGCTACATTGGTCAAGTAATTCTCCCACACCCTTTGCGTTGTACTCATTTTTAGTACACGATACCCCTAGTACACCCCTCAGAGCCTATCTTTTCGTTTCGACCTTTAAGCATTTTACTTAAAGGAAGAATTTGTTACACCCCACTAAAATGTACACCCAAATCGCCTTAGCCTACCTTGTATGCACTCATCTTTAGTGCATTATTGTTACAACATTTGTTTAAACCCAAGTTAATTATCTAGTTGATTACATGGTTGCTAAGTCGAGTCATATCCTTGTACATATTGTTTTGGGACGATTGGGACTCATGGGTAAAGTACTAGTGTAATGGAGTAATGGGGAAGAACATCATTTATTACCCCCATATGTGCTAAATGTTTTAAAAAGTACTCCAAGTTTTTCGATTATCTTAATTCGAGTCATTAGAATAGTTATTTGTAAAGTTTTGTAAAAGTTCAAGTGTAAGGGGGATGCAATGCCCCTATGATGTATTATTTTGGATGGTAGGGCAAAAGTGTATGCAAAAAAAAAAAAAAAAAAAAAAAAAAAAAAAAAAAAAAAAAAAAAATCGAAAAAAATTAAGAAAAATACAAAAAAAATGAGAAAAAGAAAAATAGAAAAAAACATACGGACTACCATCCCGTTTTATTTTATGTTTGTTTTATGTTTTTGTTATTTTCTTTCATTAGCTTAGATTGAGTCGAGTTTTGGCTTAGCAACATTGTATAGTACATGTAATTAATCAAAATCTTTAACTCGCCACCAGTAAAATATCCTTTATCCAACAAAACCGTTTTTTCCTTTTCCCTACACCTAACGTTATAACCCATGTAAAAGCCCTCTTTGATAGTTTATCTTTGGTGCTTACGCCTAGTGGAGGAGGTTTTCGATCCTTTCCCAAGCCTATGGTAATCTATTTGCTATGACAGGTAGTGAGAGATATTATCCGTTTTCATTTATGAGATTTATTTTGATGACACTTGAGAGATGTGAGTATCTAAACACTACTTGTGAGGTGCTAGTTTATAATCTCCGTGCTTATTATGATTGAAGTGGAACGATTATTTGTTGTAATTACTTTTATGTTTGCATTAAATGACCCCTAACTTGTATTTTGATTAGAATAAAAGCGCATTTGCTTGAGGACAAGCAAATCTCAAGTGTAAGGGTATTCGATGAAGCGAAAAGTGTACCGCTTTTAAGGGGTCATTTAAGCCCTAAATCGCATTTATTTGATCAAATATTGCCCTAAATCGTTCCTTTTGTCATTTTAGGTACTTTTGAGGAGAAATCTGGAAAAGGAGGCATTTTGGACGTTTTTGGAGCATAAAAGTGAAGAAAACGACAAAGTCTCAAAAATCGGCTAAAAGTTACCTTTGACGGCGTCAGATTTTACTCTGGACGGCGTCATGGCTTGGCAAGAAAAGGTGGATGTGAAATTTACTCATGATAAGCCAGTGAAAATTGCATGTAAATTCTGACGGCGTCACGCTTTAACCTGATCAAGGGCGTCACGGCTTAATTCAAAGAGGGACGGCGTCACGTTCAAGGTCTGACGGCGTCAAGCCTTGATAAGCCAGAACGGATTTTGGAGAGCTAAAGAGGGACGGCGTCAAGAAGGTCATCCGGGAACCCTAAAAGCGGCGAGGTGACGGCGTCACACTCCATAAGGTGACGCCGTCAGATCCAAAAGTCTATATATAGTTTTCTAATTTTTTGTCATTAGAGAGAGGACTTAGTGTGGAATTTTTGGGAGAAAATCCTAAGACGATTTTAGCATCTTTTTCAAGGCTTTTTGCCTTGAGATCTTCCATGTTACATTGAAAGATAAGTTATCAATTAATCATTCAATATGTCTATGTGTTGTTTGATTTTATCTTGTTCTTGTCTTTTGTTTAACATGTTAGGCTAGATTTATCTTGTGTTTGCTTAGATCTAATGAAACATAGCTATTGATTTTTAGTTATTAGTGTGTTATTAGTTGTATTGGATGATTGTTTATCTATGTTAGGCTTAAGAAAACTGGCTAACTTCCTATTCGGTAACTTGCTTGAACGTCTTAAGAAACATGAACCAAATGCGTACTAAAGGTTTTTATGGTTGTATTTAATGCACAAGCGAATTCTAGTGATCCCATGTTAGGAGCTTCTTAGCCGGCTCGACATAGGAGTGAAGTAGGAGCTTGTAGAGTTGGGGAAGTACGTACGCCACCCCACGATTGGTATTAAGGAATACACCCGTCATCCACGCGACTAATACACACTAATCAACCGGTAAAAGATAGTTAGGGAGTAAGGAAATCTAAGTAAACACATTTCTCTACACATAAGTTTTCACCAACTTTTTATTTTCAGTTATTTATTTTATTTGCATTTGTAGTTATTTGGGTTAGTTGACTAGCAACTAATTCCGCCCACTCTTTCAAACCCGAGATTTTACTTGCTTTCATAAAAATATAAAAACATAAAAAGAATCTTCCTCAACCTTTAGACCTATTAGAGTAGTTTTTCATACCTAACGAACACTATTCCCTGTGGAGAACGATCAATCCCCCGTACTTACCACTACACTATACTACATCGGTTAGGTACACTGCCTGGTGGGGTTGTAAGCCTCTTGAGATCCCTCGAGAGGTAAAACCTGTTGTAAGGTTGCAAAACCACGCATCATTCTCTTCATGTCTTTTAGCAGCATCGGCCATAATTTGCTTTAGAGTGTCATCTAAAGTCTGCCTCCTTTCTTGATAAGTGGGATTAAAGTTGTTCTTTTGATAGTATCCCGGAGTAGCTTCCCTAAATCTTCCTGAAGGTCGGAATGGTTGTCCAAATTGTGTGTAGTATGCTTCTTCAAAAGTCTCACTTTAATTCTTATTAGGGCAATCTTTAGTGTAGTGAGGTCCTTCGCATTTTTCACATCCAACTTGGGCAGCATACACATTCTCATCACGCTTCTTCATCTCTCTACTAATTTTATCCAATTGAGCTTGAATTGCAGCAAACCCGTCAAAATTAGTGCTGCTCTTAGATCTAGTAGAGGTTCCATCGTGCCATTTTTGAGAATGATCAGCAGCTTCTTGGATAGCTTTTCTAGCATTGGCTGCACTCATTTGAGGCACAGCTCCCTTAGCATCCAAGATTTGTCTAGTAGGCACGTCCAATCCTTGATAGAACAATATTATCTCCTGCATTGGACTTAGATAATGTTGAGGGCATTTCATCAATAGGTCCTTAAATCGTTTCCAAGCTTGAAAAAGAGTTTCATCAGGTTCTTGCTTGAAACTGTTGATAGCCTCCATCTTTTTAGCAGTTTTAGCAGGTGGACAATATCTTTTCAGGAATTTGCTCTTCAAATCTTCCCATGTTGTGATTGAACTAGCAGGTTCATTCCTTAGCCACTTATGAGCAGCTCCTTTTAGCGAAATTGGAAAGATTCTTAGCATAAGTTGATCGTCAGAGACTCCTTCTGTAGTAAACAAATCTGCAATCTCGAGGACCTTTTCAACATGTTCATTAGCATCTTCATGTTCTGTTCCACTGAAAGCATTTTCTCTTAGCTCCTTGAGAAACTGACCCTTCAACTCAAACTTTGACTTTTCATCAAACTTTGGTCTAGCAACTCTTGAACTGTAATCAGCACGAGTATTGTTCATGTATTCCTCCATGGTAGTGTTTTCCGTCATTGTTTTTGTTTCTTCTTCCTCCTTTTCTTCAGAAAAATAATCAAGCTCGAACGAACTTGAAATATCAAAGCTTTTTGTGTTGAAAAGCCTTTTAAGCGAATGAAAGGCTCGTTCAGGATCTTCGAAAGGTGTAATCAAGTTCTTAGTTTAACTCCTGGTCATGCACTTCCTGAAACTATCACAAAAGAATCAGTAGGGTATGTTCAAGAAAGTAATATATCAGAAAATCAACAACGAAAACGGAATACGAAAAATTAAAGTTACTGATATCGGCAGACGATGCGCCGTATCCAAAAAGTTAGATACGCCGTATCTTATAATCGTTAAAATTTAATCAGACTTTTATTCAGAAAGTAGATACGCCGCTTAGAATTTTAGAATGCGCCGTATCAGATAAATTATCAAAAATCTATTATATTTATTAAAATTAAATGCGTCGTATTAACAAAAGTTAATGCGCCGTATTTTCGTTACGTTTCAAAATACAAGATTTTTGATTCAGAAGATGCGCCGTATCGATAAAAATCGATGCGTCGTATCTGTTTAATAATTCAAAAACTGTTTTTAATTTAAATAGACAATACGCCGTATCTGTTAAAACAGATGCGTCATATGGCGTTACGGTTTAGAAAAAATTCTTATTAAAAACACAATACGCCGTATCTTGGGGAAAGATGCGTCGTATCGAATTTATTAAACGCGTTGTATTTTATAAAAATTAAACGCAATACGCCGTATCTGTGAAAACAGATGCGCCGTATCATTTGAATCAGCTCAGTACAACGATAGCAAAATACAGAAAAACAGAAAAAATAAAAACAAAAATAAAATCAAAAAAAAAGAAGCACAAATTAAAGAAAATAAAAACACACAAAAACATAAAATATGCAAAAAATACAATGAATGCAATTTAACTAATATACAACGGGTTAGCGGTTAGAATCTAAAAATTAAAACGAAAAACTAATTAAAATACTAATCAAATTAACAGATAATAACAATTCACTCCCCGGCAACGGCGCCAAAAACTTGATGTGTGCGTGTATTGCTCTAATTTTTATAACCACGGCAGCGGCCCCAAAGACTTGGTGCGCGCGTGATGTGTCGTTGTGGTTTTAGCAGTATTCAAGTTTTAAATTTATATTTAGCCGACTTATCAATAACACACACTTTAACGAGCAGTGTACCCGGTCAGTATGAATATAATGGTAAGTAAAGTGTCGATCACTAAGAGTGGAACGTATTATCTAGTTATTCTAATCAGTATTTTAATATCTTAAGTTAGCTATACAACCTAATCTAACGCAAGGGGGTTCAGCCTGAGAGACTGGCACGGTTTGGTTATAATTAAATAATAAACTAAACTAATTAGCACGAATCAGCGATTAGCACACACGTACACAGATAGATACTTGAGACAATAAGAAGACCTGTCCTGATAATTAAGTAGCTTGTCACTTGTTTTATTGCTAGTTTTATATGAAGTGTATAGTTCGATGCGACGCACCGAGAGTTAAACCTTTCTCGTTGGCTCTAATCTTATCGGCGAGTAAACCCTTAATGATTACTTATGTCTATCCTATTTATTAAAGACACGCTGAAACAAATAGGCGAGGAAGGGGCATGGCGACCCAAGCAATGCTCAGCTAGACACAGAGGTTATCAATGCACTAATAAAAGTCACCAAAGACATCAACATATAAACTTTAATTAATGGGAAAGCAATTTTAAGGGGTGCCCATGGTTTTTCGTAGTCACATGGAATCGGCCCATCAATCCTGATGAATTAAAGTGTACTAATACAATAAAACAAAACTACTTAATGAATTGAATACATGCAGGACCTTCTTACAGCTCTTGTATCTTCGTTCAAGGTATGTCTTATGCTGCTAATGCGTCTGACTTCGTCCTAGGGTTTCTTCTGTCTTTTGCTAAGTCTCGTACTAGGTATCTTGCACACAAAATTCGTCTGACTTTGGGGTATTTATAGTTTATGTCTGAGGGTTAGATGCGGCGCATTGAATAAGTAGATGCGGCGCATTAACTTAACTTCGCGTGGGGTCCAAGATTAATATATTCAGGAATATTCGTACACCGCCTTAAGATGCGGCGTAACTCCATTTATCTATGCGGCGCATGTCCTTTGCCGTCTTGGATTGTCACTTGTGAAATCTTGATAGTGATGCGCCGTATGTAAGAAGTAGGATGCGGCGTATCTGGAGCAGAATGATCTTGATCTTGTACATTTCAGTAGACTCTTAACTTCTTGCTTGTTTTGCTCCATAATTAGTCCAAAATCGCCAAGTTTCACATAGTACTTGTTTTTACCTGAGAATTACAAAAGTAAACATTAACGTATCAATTCTCACAGATAATATAATAAAACAAGTCAAATAAATAGGATAAATGATGATAATAAAATGTACTTATTTGAGTTCATCACTCAACCTTACAGTACATTCTACCAATTCTCACATTTATCTTTATTTAATGATATTCCCATATCATTAATCGACAACGGACAATTTAGAATAAATTAATTATTCACGGATTTAAACATGCAAATATAGGATACAATATTAATAAATGATAATAAACGTTATCCGCACTTTATTTCATTAAAATAATATTGTTTACATATCCCTTATCGAAATACTAATCCAACAGATTTACATGAAACTACTGGCTAAACGAAGACCAATACCACTAGCATGTTGAGTAAACTTTTCCTTAGGTAATGCCTTCGTAAAAGGATCAGCCAGATTGTCATCTGTGTGAACTTTGAGTATATTGATCTCTCCTTGTTCGACTTGTTCTCGAACATAGTGATATCTCCTCCGGAAATGTCTGGCGCCTTTCATAACTCCAGGTTCATTGGCGAATGTGACTGCGGCAGAGTTGTCACAATACACATTTATAGGTAATTCAATTGACGGCATCACTCCAAGATCCGAAATGAATTTCCTTATCCAAACAGCTTCCATAACCGCTTCCGATGCAGCAATATACTCAGCTTCTGTAGTAGACATGGCCGTTGTACTCTGCTTCTTACTCTTCCAGTCTACAGCTCCTCCATTGATGACAAAAATGTAACCCGTCTGAGACTTCGTATCATCTTTATCAGTCTGAAAGGACGCATCGCAGAAACCTGTAACATTCAGTTCTACGTCTGGATTTCCCCCGTACACAAGAAACATATCTTTAGTATTCCTTAAATACTTAAGAATGTTCTTAACAGCATGCCAGTGATCTTTTCCTGGATTCTGCTGGTAACGACTGGTTAAATTTTGTGCGAACGCCACATCTAGCCTTGTACATCTCACTGCATACATGATAGATCCTACTGCCGAAGCATATGGAACTTTCTTCATGTGTGCCACCTCTTCAGGTGTCGAGGCACATAGTTCGCTACTTAAGCCATGTTCTACTTGCATGGGCAAATATCCCTTCTAGGAATTTTGCATATTGAATCTCTTTAATATTTTATCCATGTAAGCACTTTGGCTTAATCCAATTAACCGCTTAGATCTGTCTCTATAGATCTTGATTCCAAGGATGTAAGCTACTTCCCCTAAATCTTTCATGGAAAAACATTTACCCAAATAAGCCTTAACTTCATTAAGACTAGGTATATGATTTCCCATGATTAATATGTCATCGACATATAGAATTAGGAGGGTAGTGTTACTCCCACTAGCTTTGTGGTATACACATTGCTCATCGAAATTTTGAGTAAATCCAAACTTCTTGATTTCCTCATCAAATTTCTTATTCCATTGCCTAGATGCTTGCTTCAATCCATAAATGGATCTTTGAAGCTTGCATACTTGCTCAGGAAAATCTGGATTCACAAACCCTTCCGGCTGTGCCATATAGATGTCTTCATCTAGGCGACCATTCAAGAAGGCGGTTTTGACATCCATCTGCCATATCTCATAGTCATAGTAAGCAGCTATGGCTATAAGAATCCTAATATCTCTAATGTCAGCTATAGGAGAAAAGGTCTCCTCATAGTCAACACCATATGTTTGGGTGAAGCCTTTAGCCACCAAACGAGCTTTGTAGGTGTTTACATTGCCATCCATGTCCGTTTTCCTTTTGAAGAGCCATTTACTCCCAACTACCTTAGCATTGGGAGGAAGGTCTACTTCAATCCAGACATCATTGTCTCTTATGGATTGCATCTCCCCATTCATAGCAACCTGCCATTTTTCCCTTTCAAGACTATTTATGACAGGTCTATAACTAGTGGGTTCATCTAGATCCCCTAGTATAGTTTCCTCACACTCTACGTTTAAACATAGACGATCAGGAGCTTTTGAAGATCTTGTAGATCTTCGAATGGGTACCACTTCAACTTCAGGTGGAGGACCTAAACTTTCAGGTTCCGCAGGAAGTGTGCTAGTGCTTTTAGAAGGTGACGTATCTTCTTGATAATTTTCTAGATCATATACTCTCCCACTGAATTCTTGAGATATCAGACTATCCTCAAGAAATTCGCCATACCTAGCCACGATGACTTTATTATCTGGTGGGAAGTGAAAGTAGTAACCCTTATTTTCGTTAGGGTATCCTACGAAGATACACTTAACAGATCTTTGTTGGAGCTTATCAGCTGAGTCACGTTTAACAAACGTCTCACAACCCCAGACCTTTAAGTAAGACAAATTTGGAGCCTTTCCAGTCCATAATTCATATGGAGTCTTATCAACCTTCTTAGTTGGAATCCTATTCAACACGTGAACAGCTGTTTCCAGGGCATAGTCCCAAAAGGATAAGGGAAGAGTTGTCAGATTAAACATAGATCGTACCATATCTAACAATGTACAATTTCTCCTTTTAGATACTCCATTTTGCTGTGGAGTATAAGGAGACGTGAGTTGTTTGACAATGCCACACTCAGCTAGATAATCCTTAAACTCTTGGCTTAAATACTCACCACCATGATCGGATCGAAGAGCCTTAATCTTCTTACCGAGTTGTAATTCTACTTCACTTTTAAAAACCTTGAATGTCTCAAAGACTTCATGTTTATGTTTAAGTAAATAAACATAACCATAACGACTATAGTCATCCGTGAAGGTTAGGAAGTAGACGGCACCGCGTTTTGACACGTCTCTAAGTGGACCACACACGTCAGTGTGTATCAATCCAAGTAGATCCTCAGCCCTTTCCACTTGATGTGAAAAGGATTTCCTTGTCATCTTACCCGATATACAAGATTCGCATTTGTCAACTGAATCATCATTGACATTTTTCAAAAGCCCATCATGTTGCAGCTTTTGCATGCGACTCTTGCCAATATGTGCAAGACAACAGTGCCAAAGATAAGACGAATCCAAGTTAGACTTGATTCTCTTATTACTAATGCCATACATAGAATTATTTCCATTGGATACATGATTTTCCATATCTATTTCAAACACACAATTTAATGGAATTGCATTAAAGTAAAAAACAGAATTTAAAGAAACAAAAATTCCATTATTATTAAATGCGTGTTCAAATCCCATATCCAACAATAAAGAAACTGAAACAACACCTCTAATAATAGACGGTGCATAATGACAATTGTTTAAAACTAAAATTAAACCCGAAGGTAAAACTAAGTCAAATGTCCCTATGGCTTCCACTGCTGCACGTATGTCATTGCCCACGTACAAGTAGCATTCTCCATAGTTCAGTTTCTTCGCTCCTCTAAGTCCCTGCGATGTATTACAGATGTGAGTACCACATCCTGTATCATATATCCAGGCATTTTGCTTACGAGGAAAGGAAAATTATTCAACCATAAAAATACCTGAAGTGCTCGCACCGTTTGCAGCCTTGGCATTTTTATTCTTGTGACACTCCTCAAGCAACAATGGATAGTCCCTCTTCCAATGTCCAGGAGTGTTACAGTGGTGACAAGCAGCCGTATCCTTCTTGGGATAATCCTTCTTTACAGGAGGATTCTGCTTCTTAGGCTTCTGTGATGGATCACGACCTGTTTCCCTTTATCAGCTTTGCCTTTGCCCTTCTTGTTCACATGTCGTGGCTTATTGGGCTTAGTGATCCTACCACCTTGAACAGCCATCACAGTCGGTGTAGGTGCCTTCTTTGAGAGTCCCTTCTCAAAGTCGATAAGCATTGCATGCAAATCACTTATCGTCTTCCCCGTGCAATGCATATTAAAGTTGCGCACAAACTCACCATACAATTCCTCATTGAGGGATCGGTTGATGAGGCCAACTTGCACATCTTGCACATACCCGCATCCAAGTGTGTCCAATTGGTCAAGATATCCTTTCATCTCTAATACATAGGCACTAACGGGTTTTCCAGCTTTCTGCTTGCACTTTTGCAAAGCGTCTAGGACATCATACAACTCAGCCATAGGTGGCTTCTCAAACAAGCGTTTGAGTTCGTTTATCATGTCCATAGGGCCATGATGCTCGAATTGCTTTTGCAATTGAGTATCCATGCCTGACAACATTAGACAAGCCACATCATTGTGCTTTTCCCAGTTGTCATTATATGCTTGCAGTATCTCATTAGATGAGTTAGCAGGAGGAGATGTAGGAAGAGGCTCACTAAGAATATCAAGTCTTTTGGCCACTCTAAGAACAATCCTCAGAGAGCGGTACCAATCATTGAAATTTTTAGTCCCAGACAATTTCTCTCTTTCAATCATCTGTTTGAAAGCAGAGGTCATGTTTGACATGTTATTGTCGAGGTGGGCCATTTCTACAGAAAAAGTTCAAAAGTTAGTACTTTCGATAATAAACTTTTCAAGAAAATTAAACACCCATTGGTAAAATAACCATTTAATTTTCACTGAAAACTAGGATCCTAATTGACGTCGTTTCATTACATCAGCTTTGGCTGCTAGCAATAAAAGTACTCAATAAGGTACGGGATCACCCAATTGCCAATATCCAATTGCAATTCCTAGAAATCATGGGACTTACATATTATGCCAACCTCGGTTGCAAATGTAAGCATGTTTCATCCCCAAATCTTTATGCCTTGACGCCGTTCCATTACATCAGCTTTGGCTGCTAGTAATGGAAGTGCTCAATTAAGTTAACCAACTTAGAAAACTGTAAATTGACGTCGTTCCATCACATCAGCTTTGGCTGCTAGTAATGGAAGTACTCAATTTACCCTTAGACTCCCATCCTTTGAACATCACATTTAGCTTTAGCTGCTAGTGATGTAGGATGTAACCTTACGTGTTTTCTTTACAGTTGGATGGCATATTACTTAAATTTAAAGGGTATAAATTTTTGATGTGTGTAATCAAAATATGTACAAAGATGTCATGCATTCATCTTTGTATCATATATTTTCCAAAACCAGTTTACTCATTTGTTACATTAATAAGCTCAAATCATCAAAGTTTTAATTAATGGCGTTGAGAAACTTACAACATTGCCTTAAGATGCTTCGTACTTTTTCATGGTTGTACTTGGTAAGTCTAATATTGATGCACAGGTGAGCGGGGGGCAAACGTCTGCTCAAAGGCTAGTTAAAAATGCGCCCCATTTAAGGCCACAATTTAATGCGAAACCATCCTTATACCCACTTTATAGTTTGTCAATATTAGGTCCGCCTTTCGACCACTTTTGTACAATCGCATCAATCAATTAAACACTTATGATTTTCTTGCTTAAAACAATGTTACACCATTATTAAGTCATGTTTATTTTTTTACACTGAAAAAATTACCCTTTGTTATTTACATGTCTACAACATAATAACAAATGCGCAATTAAAAAAAAAAAAAACATATACAACTTAATAATGAACATGCTAATAAATCAATTAATATGTATATGTTGGTCTTAAGACTCCCATTGGTTTTCGAGCTCATTGTACCCAATGGACCACAGGCGCCAATTTCTTGGCCGCGTAAGTCTTATGATTAACATATACATAACACACATAATTGATAAATACGCGATTATATGGGGTCTTCCCTAAAAACTTAATTAATTAACTTTTAGTAAGTTTAATTCGTATTCAACAATTTTAATTGCTAAAACCCCTAGTTAATTAATAATCGCAACAATTAGCACGTAGAACATGTAACACTTAGCATCAAATTTCCATGACAAAACATGCATGTTTTTGTCATGGATTCCCCATATTGCACTTTTAATCATGTAACACATATTAACAAGTCAATATAGTACGCATACTAAATTAATGACATCACTAAGGTACTCATTAATTTTCACATAAAATTGCATGCAATCCTAGGGTTTCTACAAGATTTTATCAAAACCAAAAACCCTAAATCTAATAATTGGGTGTCGACCCAAAATTAGGGTTTACCAAAAAATCCAAAACCCTAGATCACCTATTGCATGTTTCTATTCACATAGGTTCAATTTTATGTTTTTAGTAATTAATTACATGTGTAAACGGGCTCTTGATGCCACTGTTGGAATATTAGAATCATAAAACTATAAACTAATAACCACATAACATCAAAGACACGCAGCGGAAAAACAAGATCTATATACACGTAATTAATTAACTAAATTTAAATAGATGCGTACCTTTTGATTCCTAGCAAGAACAAGGAATCGTGTACTCCAAGAACAAGGTATAAACCCTAATGTGGGTTTAATATGGATCGACTACAACCTAGTCGAATAGGGGAAAATCTCACAAGCTAAAGGAAGCTTGTTCTTCGTTCTTGTACACACGTATTACTAGCGTTTCAATGGGAAAAGCTAGGTTCTAATTCACTAAACAAATCCAACACTTGTGTGTTAGCAAAATCGAAAAACCCTAGGTGTTAGGGATAAAGTCGATCGGCCAAGACTAGAGGAAGAAGAAGAGAAGTTGGAAAGCTAGGGAATTAGGGCTAGAGAATTATGAACACATGCATATGTATTTATAGGCTTCTCTTGACTTGCTCCCCACTCCAAGAAATCGACCAAACTAACCCTAGGGGAGGGTTTCGGCCGACTATAGGGATTAGGAAGGTTTCTAGATCCTTCTTGATCCCTATTTTCATCTCTAGTCCTTTTAGTTAATATTTAACGACTGTTAACCAAACTCCGTTAAATACTAACGACCGTTAAGTATTTGTTAGTGAAATGAATAAATAAATCATAAAACTATATTTAATTATTCAAACCATTGAGACTCATACGTAATGTGTGCAATCCCGAAGTCTCGTGTTCGAAACTGGACATACGAATATTAATTATTATCCATAAACTCTAACAATTAGGAAGTTGCAGTATCCCTAATACAATTTTCATGTAAATAAGAATAAATTATTTGTGTTCCTTAGCCTCCAAAAAACTATTAAAGTAGCATTGACTGTGTTCAAACTAAAAATATTTGGTTACCTTTTGGTTTTAGGGTGTTGTTGATAATGCATTGGCTAATAAGGAGTGTTGTGGGCTTCCGTAAATTTTGTTCTGTGAGGTACAAAGATTTGTGCATGTTCGTCTTTAAACTTAGTTTGGATGAGTGGTGTTTGGTATTGCTTTAATATACATGAAGGTCATCGATTAACAAGTGTCCTAACTTATTTTGCAGTTTGGATAAATGGGCGTCCACCTACTAATTGTTTTGGTTGTATAAAGGTCAACTGTTAATAGCTAGATGTATAAATTTGAAGATGTGATTTTGTGACAATGGCGTCATCTATCTGACGAAGAGCGTGTCATATTTGGTAAAACATGGTTTTTTGTTGCAAAATAATATTAAATTTGCATACCAATTTCTCTATATTACCCCTTTTTGTCATATATTATGTCTTAATGATTTTATGCAATCGCCGGTCGTTATTAGATCATGTCACCGTTCACTTGGCACCATGAAAAGCTCATGAAAATTTGGCATGGTTCGGTTCAAGTGAGAATACTTTAATTTTGACTTCAGGCAAATTAAAATGACTAAAATGTCCTATCAACAATGTAAACCTCATATTTATGAGCTTAAACTCGGAAGTTAGTTGCAATATGGGCTAAAATAGCATACGATGCTATGTCAGTTGCACGACAATTTGTACTTGGTGGTCTTTTAGACATATATTAAGGTGTATCTAATTTTTGGGTTGCAGGATAGAATACATGTACTTACCTTTCTAAGATTGACATTTTATGTTTATGATTTGATGATTTAAAGTTGTTACTTTCACCATTTCCTAGGGCCTCTCTATTTTTGTAAAGTTTCATTGGAGGCTAGCCTTTACAACGATGATACAAATGAACAATGATTCGAAAAAAATATTTCATATGATGGCCTATTCAAGTCTTTTGAAATATGCAATACATAAATATTCTCAAATTATTGACGAAAATGATGATTAAGATTAATGATTACCCAGCTGATAATCTTTCACTTTCAACACTATTGCTTGAACTTTCTTAAATTTCTGCATGATATGTTTACCTATTGGGATTAATGACTATTGCTAGATATGAACTAGGTTTGAATTATTTAGGTAATTGATTCCTTTAGAATTGTTTAAATTTTCTCATGTATCAAGTCAAAAACACTACTCCTTCCGTCCCAAAATTATTGTCCTCTTTTGACTTTTTCGGTCTTTCTTTCTCAACTTTGACTATAAATATTTTTGTTTGTGTTATACAATTTTTGATAAAAATTATACCAATGAAAATACATTTAAAACTCAATCCATTCATATATTTTGTATCAAGTATTACGTAATATAAACAAAAATACTTCAGGTCAAAGTTGAAAAGTAAAGACCGAAAAAGTCAAAAGGGCACAATAATTTTGGGACGGAGGTAGTAATTAAATACATTTCTAATAAACTAAATTAAAAAAAAAAAAAAAAAAAAAAAAAAAAAAAACAATATATTTTAAGACAATATATTCGATATTAACATCATGTGGTCAAGTTTGTAAAGACTTGGCTCAGTTGCCTTCATTATTGAGATACAACTTTTGCATATGATTGGTTGGTTTGAAATCTTATCTACCCACTGTTTAATCAAGTGAAGATTATATCAATATTTTTCTTCAACTTCATTCCACTCACATACCTTTATTACCCTCCTTTTACCTTCTTTTATTTCCTTTACTGAAACTAGAGAACACAGTCCCAGTTTACCCAATCACCATTAACAATGGCTGAAGGCATGGCGTCTGACCTCGTCAAAGCTGTTTTACAGAAGCTGGCGAATGAAGCCATAAAGCAAGTTGTTCGCGCAAAGGGAATTAGTTCCGAGCTGAAGAACTTGGCGAAGACATTATCCCGTATCCAAGATCTCCTTATCGATGCTGCTGACAAGGAAATAAAAGAAGTTTCTGTTCAAAATTGGCTCAACGGTCTCCAACACTTAGCGTATGACATAGATGACATTCTTGATGACTTGGCAACTGAGGCTATGCATCGTGAGCTCACTGGAGGCAGCACTAGCATAGCACGAAAGCTCGTCCCATCTTGTTGCACAAATTTCTTACTAAGCAGTAAGATGTGTCACAGGTTAGATTATATTAACAATAAGTTGCAAGACCTAGAGAAGGAAAAAGTTACTCTTGGTTTAGAAGTGAAGGATGATAGGTCAAAAGATAGAAATAGACAATACGAGACCTCATTGCTGGTAGATGCATCTAGTATTGTTGGGCGACAAGGTGATAAGGATGCGTTGGTTCAAAGGCTATTGGCGGATGAACCATGCAAAGAAAACTTTAGCATCGTGCCCATTGTTGGTATGGGTGGCGTAGGTAAGACAACTCTAGCTAGGCTTTTGTATGATGAAAAGCAAGTTAAGGATCATTTCGAACTCAAGGCATGGGTATGTGTTTCAGATGAGTGGGATAGCTTCCAAATAAGTAAAACTATTTTCCAATCGGTGAGTGGGGAAGATAAGAAATTTGAAGATTTTAATCTTCTTCAAGTAGCTCTCAGAGATCAACTTAGGGATAAACGGTTTCTACTCATTTTAGATGACGTTTGGAGTGAATGCCGTGAGGATTGGGAAACCTTAGTACGTCCATTTCATGAGTGCTCTTGCGGAAGTAAAATTATCATGACAACTCGGAAGGAGCAGTTGCTGAAAAAGTTGGGTTATGGTAATTCAAACCCTCTGGAACGTTTATCCCAAGATGATGCTGTGTCTTTATTCGCTCAACATGCGTTGGGTGCAAATAATTTTGACTCCCATCCAACATTTAAAGCACATGGTGAAGGCATTGTCAAAAAATGTGATGGTTTGCCTCTCGCTTTAAAAGCACTTGGAGGGTTAATGAGGACAAAAAGGGATGAGCTAGAATGGAAGGAAATAGTGGATAGTGAGATATGGAGGTTAAAAGAGGGGGATGAAATTATTCCGGCTCTTAGACTAAGCTACCGTGAGCTTCCTGCCGATTTGAAGCAGCTCTTTGCATATTGCTCTTTGTTCGCAAAGGACTATGCATTTGACAAGGAAGATTTGATTCTGCTCTGGATGGCAGAAGGATTTTTGCAACGAGTACGTCCACGCAAGTCAACTGTCGAACGTTTGGGTCACGAATGCTTTGATGAGTTGTTATCACGTTCATTTTTTCAACACTCACCTAATGACGAGTCTTTGTTTGTTATCCATGATCTTATGAATGATTTGGCCACATCTGTTGCAGGAGATTTCTTTTTCAGGCTAGAGAAGGAAATGGGAAAGAATGTTAGGAAACAAACTTTAGATAAGTGTCGTCATATGTCTTTTGTTTGTGAGGAGTATGTAGCTTACAAGAAGTTTGAGGAGATCGAAGGAGCTAAAGGTTTGAGAACATTATTGTCCGTAGGGGTGAAAGAATGGTCATGGCAAAAAAACTACTTGTCGAATAAGGTTTTGGTTGACTTACTCCCTAAGTTACAATTCTTAAGGGTTTTAAGTTTGAGTGGTTATGAGATAATCGAGGTTCCAGAGTCTATTGGTAAATTAAAGCATTTACGCTATCTCAATTTATCTCAAACTAAAATCACACATTTTCAAGAAAATGTTTGTGATCTCTATAACTTAGAGACGCTAATCCTTTTTGGTTGTTCTCGTTTAACTAAGTTGCCCAACAACTTCATAAAGCTTAAAAGTTTGCGGCATCTTGACATTAGAGATACTCCGCTTGTAAAAGACTTGCCTGTAGGGGTTGCTAAGTTGAAAAGCCTGCAAACTCTTTCAAAAATCATTATTGGAGGAGAAAATGATTTTTCGATAACCCAACTTAAAGATTTTGAGAATCTTCATGGGAAAGTTTCCATTGAGGGCCTAGAAAAAGTAAAAACCGCAACGGAAGCACGAGAAGCAGAGTTATCACAAAAGAGGCTTACTGAGTTAGAGGTTGAATGGAGTGATGTATCAGATGCTTCCCGAAAGGAGACTACTGATAGCGATGTCCTTGATGCATTGAAGCCATATAATGATTGTTTGAAGAGGCTAGGCATTGTGAACTATCTGGGTTTAGAGTTTCCCAAATGGGTTGGGGAACCCTCTTTCCGTATGTTGGCTCATGTGTCTATACATGGCTGTAAAAAGTGTACATCTCTACCACCACTCGGGCAACTACCGTCACTTAAAAGGTTATCTATCCAAGACATGGACGATGTGAAAGATGTGGGTTTAGAGTTTCTTGGGACTGGTGTTGCATTTCCTTCACTTGAAATTCTAGAGTTTAAAGGTATGCCGAGTTGGGAGGTTTGGTCAACATATAGTAGTAGTGGGGTTGGAGATTCTGTGTTCCCATGCCTGAAAGAGCTCCGTATTAGAAAGTGTCCAAATTTGGTTGAATTCTCATTTGAAGGAGATGAAGTGTTTCCATGCCTAAAAGAGCTCAATATAGAAGGGTGTCCAAATTTGTTTGAATTATCACTTAAAGCACCGCTACTTTCATTGAGGGATTTGAGAATACATGAATGTGGTTTTGGTTTGTTGAGAAGTATGATGCACACTGCTCCATCAGTCACCAAGTTGGAAATAAAATCTATTTCAGGGCTTACTAATGAGGTGTGGAGAGGTGTTATATTGGATCTAAAGGCAGTTGAAGAATTGGATGTTACAAAATGTGATGAAATAAGATACTTATGGGAATCAAAAGAAGCTAGTAAGGTTCTTGTGAATTTAAGGAAGTTGGAAGTATGGTTTTGTAAAAATTTGGTGAGTTTAGGGGAGAAAGATGAGGAGTACAATTATGGGAGCAACTTCCTAACATCTCTTAGCTCATTAATGGTATGTGGTTGTGAAAGTTTCAAGCATTTAAGTTGTCCTGACAACATTGAGTCGTTGGATATCTATAGTTGTTGTTCAATTACATGTGTCTCCTTCTCAATGGGAATGGGAGGGCAGAAGCTCAAGTCAGTTGTAATCAAGAAGTGTGAAAAACTAATGAGAAAGGAGGAGTTGGGAGAAGGAGGAAAGAAGAATATGTTACTTATCAACAGCAAAAGCATGCCAATTCTTGAATATGTAGAAATAGCATATCATCCAAATGTGGCATCGATCGTTGATTTTGGGGGTAACTTTATTCACCTCACGACATTGATTATAGAAGATTGTAATAGTACGGAGGAGTCGTTATTTGCAGACCTCCAATTGCAGAGTCTCACCTCGTTAACTTATCTGTCAATAATCAATTGTAAAAGTATGGATGTTCCAACTGGGCTTTGGCCTCCCAACTTGCGGGGGCTTGGAATAGGTGAGTTGAAGAAGCCCATCTCAGAATGGGGCCCACAGAAGTTTCCAACCTCACTAGTTAACCTACGCTTACAGGGTTCAAAAGAAAAAGAGGAAGCCACTAATTGGAGTCAATTGTCTCATCTTCATCTTCCTTCATCTCTTACTCGACTTGGGATTGGAAGTTTTGATAAGTTGGAAACAGTTTCCGAGGGACTCCAACACCTCACCTCCCTCCAACATCTCGGAATTTACGAATGCCCAAAGATGAAAGATCTACCAGAAAAGTTGTTGCCTTCACTTTTGAGTTTGTATATATCGAGATGTCCAGACCTGAAAGAAAGATGCAGTAGAGGAGGCTCCTACTGGCCCAAAATCTCCCATATCCCCTGCATCAAAATAGACGGCGAGTCACAAACATAATATGAAGGTATGTTCTCTTTATGCCGTTTAACTTCTTTTATTTAGGGATAATTATCTCAAAATATATCTAACTTGACAGTTTTTATATTTTGATGTTATAACTCAAAAGTTTTATATTTGCACTTTTGTGTGTATTTTGTTCATGTAGAATGACCAATTTACTCTTCGTTGTTAATAGGGTAGTAAAACTAAAGTATGGGTAAAATGATCACAAATACACAAAAAAGTCTGAATGTAAAACATTGGTGTTATAATTGCAAAAAAAGAGTTAACTACGCAATACTTGAAAATGTGACAAGTTAGTCACATTTTCAGATAATTATCCCACTAAGTATATTTTTTAACCAACTAATTGACTTTTCTTTGATTTAATTTCAATAGTTTATTTTACAATTTCCAAAATAAATGATGAACTAGGATTGCTTGTAGAATTTTGGTTATTTCTAAAAAACTGACAATTTTTTTAATACGAGGTCATATAAACCTATTTAAAGTCAAACCTGAAGTGGCTTTGGTTTTTTCATCATATGTTAGACACCACCTTATATAGTTTACGTTCCTTAAATTTTATATATTCAGATAATATTTGATTTTAAATTACGCGTTTCTTAACAAATTCAGATGTCTCTCTTTCTAACATTCATTCGAATATAGTTTTGAATATCTGATTTACAATGCCCAAATTGACTTGCAGTGTAGTTAATATTCTGATAAAGTTGGTTTGCCAATCATGATTTCAGGGAAAACAAGCATTGGGAACGTGAATACATTGCCAGTATTCCAGAGTCAAAAGAGGTCATTATATCATGTAGTGTCATGCCAGTATTGCAGAGTCAAAAGAGGTCATTGTATGTTTATGGTGTTTTGATTAGCAGTTCATTGGTGGAATTGAGTTGGTGTATCATTTGGATGGAGGCTGGTGAATCGTGAAAGAGGAGACTACTTCGCCTTAACAAATGATCTGGCCAAAAGAGTGAAGACAAAGCTGTTTGATGCATCAAGTTATTAGACTGGTTTGCTGTTGCTGTTTGATAGTTTTTCTGTTAGCGATTTGAATATTTGTTTGTTTGTTTAGATTGGTGTTTGTTTTGCTTACTCTTTGTTCTAAAAGGAAATGTCTAGAGGATTTCGAGCTTGGCTATGTAATTTTCTCATTTTCACTAAATTGTGACTAAAGAACCTGAGGGATAGCAACGGTAAAACCAGCAACTACATCTGAAAAAATACACACCATTTTGCACAATTATGTCACGTAGTCCATGTTTACCCCATATAGTGTCACCATCCAATTTCGACTACCTTCTTTTTCACAGTGTTAACAAAAGTTATATTCTGCATAGAACAGTCAAATAGAATGCCAAAAACAGTCAGATACTAAAAAGCCAAATAGTTAATAAAATCACTTACTCCTATCATTGTGCACTAGAATCTCCTATAGTTATGCACTAGAATCTCCTTTTGTGGAAGACAGTATTGGGACCCATAACCCGTGGAAGACGGTATTGGGAGTTACTACACTTTTTTTTTTTTTTTTTTTGTTAATATACTTTTTTTTTTTTTTTTTTTTTACTTTTGTGTGTATTTTGTTCATGTACAATGACCAATTTACCCTTGGTAGTTAATAGGGTAGTAAAACTACAGTATGGGTAAAATGGTCAAAGTTACACAAAAAAGTCCGAATTTCAAACTTTGGTGTTATAATAGCAAAAAAAGAGTTAACTACGCAATACTCGAAAATGTGAAAAGTTAGTCACATTTTCAGATAATTATCCCACTAAGTATATTTTTTAACCAACTAATTAACTTTTCTTTGATTTAATTACAATAGTTTATTTTACAATTTCCAAAATAAATGATGAACTAGGATTGCTTGTAGAATTTTGGTTATTTGTTAGAAACTGAGAAATTTTTAATACTAGGTCATAAAATCCTATTTAAAGTCAAACCTGAAGTGGCTTTGGTTTTTTCATCATATGTTAGACACCACCTTATATGGTGAATGTTGTTGGGGAATTCCTGATCGATTGGATGTGGCTGTAAAGCATGTTCTAGAATCAGGAAAGGTATCCTTGTTGGAGTAGAAGTCCAACAAGTTTACTTGACTGAATGTTATATAGTTTACTTTCCTTAAATTTTATATAATCAGACAACATTTGATTTGAAATTACGCGTTTCTTAACAAATTTAGATGTTTCTCTCTTTCTAACATTCATTCGAATACAGTTTTGAATATCAGATTTGCAATGTCCAAATTGACTTGCAGTGTAGTTAATATTCTGATAAAGTTGGTTTGCCAAATCATGATTTCAGGGAAAACAAGCATTGGGAACGTGAATACGTGCATGGAACACAAGATCTTACTGCATCAACTTTGTAGTTTATGTGTCAGTCAGAACATGTAAAATGGGGTGTTGATTGGCAGTTCATTGGTGAAATTGAGTTGGTGTATCATTTGAATGGAGGCCAATGAATCGTAAAAGATGAGACTACTTCGCCTTAACAAATGATATGGCCAAAAGAGTGAAGACAAAGCTGTTTGATGCATCAAGTTATTAGACTGGTTTGCTGTTGCTGTTTGATAGTTTTTCTATTAGCGATTTGAATATTTGTTTGTTTGTTTGTTTTAGATTGGTGTTTGTTTTGCTTACTCTTTGTTCTAAAAGGAAATGTTTATAGGATTTCGAGCTTGACTATGAAATTTTCTCCTTTAATTTTCACTAAATTGTGACTAAAGAACCTGAGGGATAGCAATGGTAAAACCAGCAACTACATCTGAAAAAATACACACCATTTTGCACAATTATGTCACATAGTCCATGTTTACCCCACATAGTGTCATCATCCAATTTCTACTGCCTTGTTTTTCACAGTGTTAACAAAAGTTATATTCTGCATAGAACAGTCAAATATAATGCCAAAAACAGTCGCATACTAAAACGTCAAATAGTTAATAAGATCACTTACTCCTATCATTGTTTCTCCATCAACTGGATCCCATGAAACACCATAACCAATTGGCCTTATACCATGAAACACCTTCCTCTACACCTAACTGCTTTACCATTAACTGTCTTAAAGATTCTACCACTTTCAGACCATCCTCCACCAATTTCAGACCCTTGTCCATCTCTTTCAGTCACTCCTCTAGTTTTACCACCTCCTCTAGTCTTGACACCTCCTCTAGCAGAACCACTCGCAGACACAATTTTACCACCACTAGCAGAACCACTTGCACCTCTTGCAGTTTTAGCGCCCCTAAACCACCACTTGCTTCCCTAACACCTTCCTTATTTGTTGGAAAACCCCTCACATTATGTCCTTCTTTTCCACATATTTGACAATGCATGATTACCCCTTTTCTTCCCAACCTAGTTCTATTCCCATGCTTACACAAATGAAGTCTATCCTTTTGAGCTTATTGTGTTATGAAACAAAAATACTCCAATGTGCCACAAACATAAGTTAATCCAAACACCAATGCTTATCATTCTCACCTTAAAAAACTTGATAAGAACCTCATAACAATTACTAATATACAGTTTGCAATATTACTTTTGTTCCAAATTTCAATGAATCCTTAACATATCCTAAACCAAACACCCCCTTTAAACACATTTGAGAAACTATTTTGATTTGTTGATTTAAATAGCACCAGGGTGTTTGTATTAGCTTATTTACAGTAACTAATGTATATTTCAACAGCCCAAACCAAAATTCCCCACAAATAAGTGCACAAGCCCTAAAATAAACTCTATTTTCTGAACTAGCCTATCTAGAATGACTTTTTGGGTGTTATTGTTTTTTCAAATCCAGTTAAGCCATATACCCACAAAAGGGTAAAAACATGATAGATAACTCATAAAGAAATTAACTCTTGCTGCACAGTACTCAAGAATTCTGGCTTATCTGCAACATAATTCTATCAATCTTTTTCAGGATTCCATTACTTGGGTTTAGTTTGCTTTGGATCCAAGTAAAATGGAGCCCAGAGCAGTTCAAATCCTCAACTTCAATCTGTTCTATACACTCTTGAAACTCAATCATATCCCATAAGCACCCAAGGATTAGAGTCCACAATCCGTTTATTCACATCTAAGTTCTTCCATAGATCTCTCCTTTCTTTTCCTGTATTTGCAGCATAAATGAAGCAATAGAAGAATTTTTCTTTTGTTTGGACCATCTCAATCAGGCACGGTACAGCTTATTCACTAGAATGAATTACCATAAGGTTCACATCATTACTATCCCAACCTATAGCAATTATAAATCTTCTTTTGCAATCTTTAACAGTAGTACACCACTGCCAAATCCCAAACACAAAGTTACATAATCTGTCTACCCTCTTTTCATTCATGTGAGTCTCTAATATTGCACAAATGCTCGATCAACTTCTCATCAGCAATTACCTTCTTGGCTTCCTTTTGTGTTGCTTTATTACAAATTCCCCTTACATTCCATGATGCAATTTTCATATCAGTGTTTAATGTAGTCATTGAAAACTCTTTGATATGTTATGTTATCCTTTTTATACAGGATATCACAACCTTTACCATCCAATTCACTCACTTCCATACTTGTAGCTAACTGAGTATCATCTTGTAAAACATCTTCTTCAATATCCTCTACATTATTCCACATTTCTTCCCATTTGTCTTTAAACTCCGTTATCATTTCTTTAGTCCATTTACTTGTTTCCTCCAATGATGGCTGTCTTTTAATCTTAACATATTTTCCAACTATCTCCTTTTCTTTTAATTTCTGAATCTCTTGAATCTCACTTTCATCATATTCACAAAACACTGCAAACTTATTTTTACTTCTTTTTAATTCCTCAATAGTTTCTTTTTGATTACTCCAAGTTTGCCTTGGGCTTTGAATATTCTTAAGTAGTAGATTTCTTACCTTACTGCATTATTTCTTCACACATATTCTGAACTTTCCCTTCATCACTGTCCATTGTACTTTCAATCACATTTTCCTCTACAGTTTGTTTTGGCTTTGGTCTAAACTCCACTCTGGTTTGAACCATTTTGTTCCTCATCCCAAACAACCCATTATTCATCCTTTGTTTACCCTGTGCTTGGTTTCCAAAATTCTTCTTTCTTACATTATTCACTTGAACGTAACCTTCTTCATTACTTTTCTCATGCCCATCATCATTATTGTTCTCGGCTGCTTCTTCCTTCTCACTTTTTCTATCCATTTCATCCACACTTATGGGCCTACGCTTGCATGTAAACTCCAAATGTCCAAACACTTTACAATGTTGGCATTTAGGAGGTTTCAAGTATACTCTACTTTAACAAATTTAGTACACGTAGTCACCTTTTCACCATTCTTATAACAAACCTCAATTGTTTCCTTAAAATCTTTATCAGCTTTCACTTCAACCAACACTCTGGCATATCCAACCCTACCAACCTCTTCATGGCACATTCTAGTAGTCACCTTGTCCATTATTATTGGTCTGCCCAAACTACTTGCAATAGCACTCACACCCTTCACACTCCATGCTTTCATAGGCATATTATAATTTCACCCATATAGGCAAGCAGGGGAGGGTCCCGGCCCCCCCAAAACTTGCGGCAACTAATGTAAATATTATAGGTTTTAGGGGTAATTTAGTTGATAATACAAACAAATCTTCGATTTGGCACCTCCAAAATAAATTCGGCCCCCCCAAAATAAATGTTCAAGTTCCGCCATTGTAGGCAAGGTATCAGGTTCAATTCTGTCCACACATATGCTAGGATCCCATTTCTGCACTGACAAAGGTTTTCCTCCCACCATCCAAGGCCCACTTTCCAGCACATAATTCATACCAGCCTCATTTTGCACAATTATGTTACATAGTCCATGTTTACTCCACATTATGCGCAAGTTGTATCTTAGATCAGCAAAAGACATTGAACAACCAACAAAATAACCACATATCCAATTTCTACTGCCTTCTCTAACTCCTCTTCAAACACAACCAGCTCTCTTCCCCCCTCAAGCTCGGTTGGGATCAGTTTTAGCTTATTTTCAATCTCTATTTCCTTGTTTTTTCACAGTGTTAACAAAAAGACTTCACATAACAATGATGAGTATTAACAGCTTGAGCCCTGTTCCCAATTTTCCCAGTATAAATAGCATCATCATCCCCATTGCTGACGTCATCATTATCCATTTCAACCCCCACATTTTCATCTACAATTTCTACATTATTCTGAATAATCGTTTTCTTATTAAGCTCGCATACTGAATCCCCATATTTCCAAGGAACCTTCACCACTCTCTTCGAAGCGTAAGTAGTTAGCATTCAAAAATTCAAAATTGACAACTAAAAACTATATCAGAATGTGTAGAATTGAATTTAGAATCGAACTTATGAGTCAAACATGATATAAATGATTTCTTCATTTGGATATTATAGCACTTGAAGCTATGTGATATTTCTAAAGATGCAGATTTCAAAGTGTAACTTATAGTTGGAACTTTTTTTAGTAACACTTAAGAAGTCTAGAATCGTGCGACCTCATCTATCTAACATGATAACACGAACAACGTTCGTATTAGCTAGTTGGATTGTGTAACAAAAGGTGTTATGAAAAAAAAAAAAAAAAAAAAACATTCACCAACAATAGCTGAATTTGTATTTATAACTATTTTTATTTTGGGATAATTACTAAAATGCCCCGGTTGCCCAAGTGCTAAGCCTATCCGACCCGGTCTCACAAAATTCTCCCCTTAGACCAGGGCAACCGATCCGACGGACCACAGGATGCCACGTCACCGACCAAAATACCTCTACTACTGTTGCTACGATGTACATGGGACGTATTGTTTTTTGGGCAACAAATACATGAACAAAAGGATATTTTGGTCATTTTACATGCATTAAAATTAGGCAGTTTTTTTATAGATATTAGCCTGTAATTCGATAATTCGATTACAATTCATTACAGAATACACATCAATACACAAACAGCTTCTTTTCCATAGGCAAAGCATCACACAACTAACAAATCATAATTCCTTAACACCCTGTAATTCGATATGTCGAGTGAGTTGTACACCTGTAAAATCGCCGTTCGATCTGATATGGATTTGCTTACAAAAATCAAAGACATTTTGGTGAAGAATGAAAAGCGGCATAGGTTGTTCAGAAACACAGTCTTTGGTCCATGGTTGGATATTCGGTTTTGTGGTAATGACTGCCAGTTGATGCATTCTGTTTTACAGCATCAGTTAAAAGTTCATAACATATCGTCCGATTCCCCACCATTGCAGTTCAAAATTGGGGATGATTTGTTAGAGTTTGGGCGTAAAGAATTTTGTTTAATAACAGGTTTTCGATTTGGGAAAGTTTGTGAAAATGAAAATCAAGCTAATGCATTTCGTGACCGTGTATTTCTAGAAAAAAAAGACAGCTTGTATAAAAACTGTATATGGCAGTGATTGTTAGACACTACTTAAAGATACAAATAGGTTCTTAGCTGTTTCGGATGAGGATGCTATTAGGTTGTGCCTTTTGATAGTTGCTATGTTGGTGTTTATGGGTAATGAAGAAAGGAATTGTATCCCTCGTCATATACTGTCTTTGGTGGAGGACTTTGATGCTTGGAACGATTTTCCTTGGGGTGAATACATGTGGCATAAATTTTATCAAAGGACTGTGAATGTTGTTGAGAAACACAGAAAAGTTCATTTGGCGAAGTTGAAAAAAAAACCCAAAGTATAGTGCGACATACAATCTATACGGTTTTGTTTGGGCTTTCAAGGTATGCCATACTTACTACTCTGTACTGAAGTTCCCAACTATACTCATTATACTATTTAGTATTGTTGTATTTAGTCTGAATTCTGAGTAATTGCTATATATATATATATATGTATCTGGTGTACAAAATGTTTGTATCTGTTTTGTATCCATTACTAGGTTTTTTCTATTAGATATATATTGATTATATAGTTTTGAACACGGTTATAACCTGCACTTTGAACCACTTTTTTTCCACATTATATACATTTTAAACAAGCACATATTACAGATATGGATTTTGGAGACTTTTCCTAAATGTGGCAACTGGTGGGCGAAAGACACGAACGTCATTCCACGAGGTCTTGCTTGGTCTAAAAGTCGAAAGTTTAGAAGATCAGACCCTAAAACACTCTTTGGACCGGTAAGCACGACACTATCTTTGACGGCAAATTTCTTGGACATTTATTTAAATTTGTTCACATACAAAGTTATTTACTATTTGTTTTTTTAGGAGTCAATTCCTATTAAGGCACTTTATGCAACCAAACGCGAATTGAGACAACCGTGGTGTATTGCCAGCATCCCCTTTATAAAGGGTTTGTCTGATTCAGACCTGTCAAGGGCAGAGGAAGACCAACAACCTGATAGCGCAGAGGATGATCACCAACCTGATAGCGCAGAGGATGACCGCCAACATGAAGCACCAAGTTTAGAAACTTTAGATAAAAATGATGTTGAAAACGCAAATGGTGTCCAATCAGGCGAAGGCCAAGATGAAAAGAATTTTGGAACAAATCCTATATTGGGCAAGATATTTGATTTGCAAACTGATATTTCGTTGATAGCGAAGCACGTAGCGTCTGTCCCTAAACAAGACATTCGCGAGCTGCTTCAGAAGGTGAAAACAAAATTTTCAGAGTTAGAGACAGTTTTTAACGAAAACACCGATGATCCAGATTTTCCAGTCAAGTCTGATGTCAACCCTGATATTTACATGGTTTGTATTCACCTTATATGTTTTATTCTCCTAACTTTATACGAAGATCAATTCCTCGTTAAGTATTACACTTATATCATTTTGTCAACTACAGACCCCGTCATCACGTTGTGAAGATGATGTTGATAATGGTGTTACGGGCCGAGATGTTGATGATGATCATGCTGATGATGATGTCGATCATGCACATCCAATGGAAGTTGACAATCCTGTTTGTTTAAAGGTTTACTTTTACTTTGTGTTTTTTTGGCATACGTTTATAAGTATCTCATTTCCCCGTTAATGTTTACCCTATAATCGTACATTTAATTCATTAAATGTTGTATTATTTTGTCAACTACAGGCCACGTCATTAGCTTGTGAAGCTGATACTGGTTTTACGACCAGTGTTGCAGCCCATCACATGGAAATTGACATGGATGTTGGGCAGCAAGGCTACAACGAATCTCAGGTGGGTGGGATGGACGTTCTTGTAAAAGCATGTGAATTAGGGGTTACCCCTGACTTCCCTGCTCTTGATCATCATCAACCTGCGAATCAAGTTGTGGCATTCCATGAGAAGGACATTAATCAAACAACATCCTTCATCTACGTTGATGTATGTTATCTTGAAAAAATACTTTCGCAACATACAAGCTTCCTTATTTGCCTATTTATTTATACATCTTTATTGTACCAGGATCATCCGGTGGTGTATGATGATGTCATGAATTATATAAACGACGAAGCGGATGTCACTAGTGTTTCGTTAGAAGAAGTACCGTTTGATAATGAAAATGGTAAGGGTGTTGAGAATGCAAATGCTATTTGCGAGCATAAAGAACAAACAACCCCATTGCAGACATATGTTGAGGTACATGGTTTACTTTAATTTTAAAAAGGTTAATAATTGTTCCTTTCTATGTCTTGTGGTCGGTGTTAATTACAACCTATGCTATGCAGGAAGAGCAAACAACACCATTTCAACAAACACTCACCAACCATGGGTTTGCAAATGTGGTCGGTCCCAATGACAAACCTTGCTTGGACTCTGTTTTTTCTGAACGCAAAAGGAAGACAATCAAAAAGAAAAAAAAGGCGGCTAAAGTTGCTCTGGTGGCTAAAGCCTTTAAATCAAAGCACGATAAGTTTTTAGGATCTCCGAATTCAGACAACGTCCAACCCGCACGACTGACAAGAGCAGCTACTTGCAGAAAGAAGTTGATTGAGCCTATAGTCATTTTAGATGTAAAGCACCGTAAAACATTGATACTGAAATCACTATCTGGTTGGCCTATGCTAATATATGGTATGTGTCTTTTCAGGACGTATCTGGAAACCCAAGAACTCGGTCAATTACTGAGTTCTATTCGGCCAACCCAGATCCTTTTGTAGAGGTAGTCTGATTTGTTATTCTTAAATTAACAATATTATGATTCGTTTATTGTTAATCATTTATTTGTTTATTTTAGGATCTGACTCGACATCCCAAATTGAAAAAGGACAAGGTGTCTCTGCCTGATTCGCTTCGTGTTTATTTAAAGCAAAAAAAACCAAAAAGCTTTAAGTTTCCATGGGGCGGTCGTAACATTGTTTCTGATATGAATTTTTGGCTAGCGTTGGCATGTATTGAAGATTGTAAAGGCGGTTGGCTGTATGACTATGTAAGGAACCATCATCACTATTTGGTCATATACATTTGTATATACTTTTGATTGAGTAACCACTATAAGTTTTATAATTTTTGTTTTGTGTACACAGCACTGATGCGTGGTTTTGCGACCTTACAACAGGTTTTACCTCTCGAGGGATCTCAAGAGGCTTACAACCCCACCAGGCAGTGTACCTGACCGATGTAGTATAGTGTAGTGGTAAGTACGGGGGATTGATCGTTCTCCACAGGGAATAGTGTTCGTTAGGTATGAAAGGCTACTCTAATTAGGTCTAAGGATTGAGGAAGATTCTTTTTATGTTTTTATAATTTTTATGAAAGCAAGTAAAATCTCGGTTTTGAAGGAGTGGGCGGAATTAGTTGCTAGTCAACTAACCCAAATTACTACAAATGCAAATAAAATAAAATAACAAAAATGAAAAGTGGTGAGAAACTTATGTGTAGAGAAATGTGTTTACTTAGATTTCCTTACTCCCTAACTATCTTTTACCGGTTAATTAGTGTGTATTAGTTGCGTGGATGACGGGTGTATTCCTTAATACCATTCGTGGGGTGGCGTACTTACTTCCCCAAACTCTACAAGCTCCTACTTCACTCCTATGTCGAGCCGGCTAGGAAGCTCCTAACATGGGATCACTAGAATTCGCTTGTGCATTAAATACAACCATAAAAACCTTTAGTACGCGTTTGGTTCATGTTTCTTAAGACGTTCAAGCAAGTTACCGAATAGGAAGTTAGCCAGTTTTCTTAAGCCTAACATAGATAAACAATCATCCAATACAACTAACAACACACTAACAACCAATAATCAATAGCTAGGTTTCATTAGATCTAAGCAAACACAAGATAAAATTAGCCTAACATGTTAAACAAAAGACAAGCATAAGATAGAATCAAACAACACATAGACATATTGAATGATTAATTGATAACTTATCTTTCAATGAAACATGGAAGATCTCAAGGCTAAAAGCCCTGAAAAAGTAGCTAAAATCGTCTTAGGGTTTTATCCCAAAATTCCACACACTAAGCTCTCCCTTAATGACAAAAAATTAGAAAACTATATATAGACTTTTGCATCTGACGCCGTCACCTTATGCATTGTGACGCCGTCACCTCGCCGCTTTTAGGGTTCCCGGATGACCATCTTGACGCCGTCCCTCTTTAATTCTCCAAAATCCGTTCTGGCCTATCAAGGCTTGACGCCCTCACCTCTTGAACGTGACGCCGTCCCCTTATGAATTAAGCCGTGACGCCCTTGATTTAGTTAAAGCGTGACGCCGTCAGAATTCACATGCTAACTCACTGGCCCGTCATGAGTAAATTTCACATCCCACTTTTCTTGCCAAGGCATGACGCCGTCCAGAGTTAAGTCTGACGCCGTCAAGAGTAACTTTTAGCCGATTCTTGAGACTTTGCCGTTTTCTTCACTTTGATGCTCCAAAAACGTCCAAAATGCCTCCTTTTCCAGATTTCTCCTCAAAAGTACCTAAAATGACAAAAGGAACGATTTAGGGCGATATTTGATCAAATAAATACGATTTCGGGCTTAAATGACCCCTTAAAAGCGGTACACTTTTCGCTTCATCAAATACCCTTACACTTGAGATTTGCTTGTCCTCAAGCAAATGCGCTTTTATTCTAATCAAAATACAAGTTAGGGGTCATTTAATGCTAACATAAAAGTAATTACAACAAATAATCGTTCCACTTCAATCATAATAAGCACGGAGATTACATACTAGCACCTCACAAGTAGTGTTTAGATACTCACATCTCTCAAGTGTCATCAAAATAAATCTCATAAATGAAAACGGAAAATATCTCTCACTACCTGTCATAGCAAATAGATTACCATAGGCTTGGGAAAGGATCGAAAACCTCCTCCACTAGGCGTAAGCACCAAAGATAAACTATCAAAGAGGGCTTTTAAATGGGTTGTAATGTTAGGTGTAGGGAAAAGGAAAACACGGTTTGGTTGGATAAAGGATATTTTACTGGTGGCGAGTTAAAAATCTTGGTCAATTACATGTACTATACAATGTTGCTAAGCCAAGACTAGACTCGATCATAAGCTAGAAACGAAATAACAAAATAACAAAAACATAAAACAAACATAAAATAAAACGGGATGGTAGTCCGTATGTTTTTTCTATTTTTCATTTTCTCATTTTTTTTGTATTTTTCTTGATTTTTCGATTTTTTTTTTTTTTTTTTTTTTTTTTTTTTTTTTGGCATACACTTTTGCCCTACCATCCAAAATAATACATCATAGGGGCATTGCATTCCCCTTACACTTGAATTTTTACATAACTTTACAAATACTAATCTAATGACTCGAATTAAGATAATTGAAAAACTTGGAGTACTTTTAAAACATTTAGCACATATGGGGGTAATAAATGATGTTCTTCCCCATTACTCCATTATACTAGTACTTTACCCATGAGTCCCAATCGTCCCAAAACAATATGTACAAGGATATGACTCGACTTAGCAACCATGTAATCAACTAGATAATTAACTTGGGTTTAAACAAATGTTGTAACAATAATGCACTAAAGATGAGTGCATACAAGGTAGGCTAAGGCGATTTGGGTGTACATTTAAGTGGGGTGTAACAAATTCTTCCTTTAAGTAAAATGCTTAAAGGTCGAAACGAAAAGATAGGCTCTGAGGGGTGTACTAGGGGTATCGTGTACTAAAAATGAGTACAACGCAAAGGGTGTGGGAGAATTACTTGACCAATGTAGCCAAAGTAATTATAACAAAAACACAGGTGTAAAACAATGGGTTAATCCTAATGCCTCTTATCATGTAGTAAATCTAACTACACGAATGTAGTCTCACTTGTGGCCTTGGAATGGTCCTAACGCAAGTTCTAGAATCTAAGTGCTACCGGTACACACATCATAGCATAAATGCTTTTCCTACCAATTCTAGGGGCGAACCTCACATATTTGGGGTGGAAAATTTTTTTTAGTGGTACGGTTTTTGTGCTAGTCATATAACTCCTATCCATGAGACGCTCATTAAGATCAAAGTTTCACTCCTATATGTTGTAAAAAATTTTAAATTTGGCACTAAAATTACCTTAACAGGTATTTCTCTCAGTTTTATTACACATCTACTATTAAACAAACAAAAATCAAGCGTAATAGTATTCTCTAAAATCGTACTTTTACCCCCCCTTACACTTAAGATGAACATTGTCCCCAATGTTCAAATAACAAGATGTAAAAGAAAAAAGTAAAAGAATGAAATCAAATACTCCCCTGATTCGTTCGGTGGGTAATGAAGTTACACGGTTAGATCTTCCTCCAAGGTAATGTTGAAGCTCCATGACTAATGCATCGTCATAAGCTTGATTCCATAAACATCTCCTTGTCCAAAATAACCTGTTAAACCTGAGAAAATAAACACGAAAACCTGCATAACATCGGCGGGATAAATCTATATATAAGGATATAATGCTTGTGGAATGATAATTTTGCAGATTCCTGAAGATTATAAGTTGGAGATTTTAATAAAAACTTCTTTTTTTTTTTAAAAACAAAACTTTCAAAAATTTCTGAAAATTAAATCTGACGCCGTCAGGTTATAAACCCTGACGCCGTCAGAAATGACCTGACAAAAATTTTCATTTTAAGTTTCCGGAAAATTTCTGGAAAAACCTTTACCTTACTTCCTGGAAATCCTGCAAAATATCATTATGACTCGATACAAGCATTTGACTCAAACAAATACTAATATGTATGTTAATTTAATATTATTATGATTCATGTTCATTTGTTCTAATAAACCGATTTGACTTTCCCTTACACTTATCTTTTGCAAAATACCTTTATATGTAGTTAAGACGAAGTTAAAAACAAAATAAAGCATTTTCACAATTTTAGTTTTGAACATGAATCAATAATAATAAAAATTAAACATACATACGGAAGCAAATAAAATCAAACAAACAAATAAATAAACACACAAAGCAAATAAATAAAGCAAGTAAAGCATGGGCTGCCTCCCAAGAGCGCTTGTTTTTGTTCGAGTCACGAGCCTGACTCTACCCTTATTTAACGGAAATAGGGGAGGTTTCCCCTACACTTAGGATTAAGTGTGGGTGAAAGTAGCGATACACACCCGCTCGGTAGGAGTATGCCACGTGAGGAAAGAGTGGTGGATGAATTATATGCTCAAAGGGGTGTGCTCCTTTCATCATAACCTTGCCTAGTTTACTTTGGTCAATGGGTGAATTAAAGTTTCCTCCTAAAAAGGGATCATCTTCTATCAACTTTGAGAGACTCCTAATTGGGAATCCATCTTGACCTAATAAACCCGGTTTAAACCCATAATGTTTCTTACGATCAATCATGAATGGGTGATGTAAGTATGTAAGGTTATGGTTCACTCCTATGTCAGCTTCCTCTCTACAAGGCTTAGAGTCTACTACCTTCAACATAAAACTACCCGGACTATATGGTTTGATGGGTGGGTCGGGACCTAATTCAATTCCTAAGTTCACATCTAAGGATGGAAGATTAGGTAACGGTTTTGGTTTAGGCTCCGGTTCATCAAAACTATGAACTTCCATAGAACTAAAAGAAAGGTTATGACTACAAGTATTCAAACCTATTTCTTCTAGTTTTGTTTCTTCCAAAGGTTCTACTTCAATTGGGGTTCCTATAGTCCCGTCTACTTCTTCCGAGTAAGTCACGGGCGGTGTATGTGCCTCAAATGATGGTAGGACTTGTGGGGTACTTGGTGGTCTTTGATTTTCTACTCTATCGTCCATCTTATCAAGATCACCTATATCCTCATCACGTGTTTTAGTAGGATCAAACCCTAACATTTTCCCAAGTATCTCAAGTGCTTCTCTAGGCATCTCAACTTCTATGTCCGAATCATAAGGATCATCCTCAATATTCTGACTGCTATATTCAAACTGCCTAAAAGATTCATCATGTGTTTCTTGAGATTCGACGTCATCAATCACAAAACCTAGGTCTTTTTGATCAATGTGATCATGTTCGGCTAGATCCTCCATCACATCAAGATAACCTATGTGTTTGTTTTGTACTATGGCATTACATGACAACCACTTAGGTATCTCAACACTAATGTATTCATCCCCAAACAAACTTGTTTCATGATCCAGGAAATTTATATTCAATTGACTTGTACTAACGTCTGTTGGGTTGTCTACCATATAATAATATTGGGCACAATCTTCTATGGCATCCCATGCTTCTTCAGCACTTAATTCCCTAAAGTCCCCATTGGCAAAATCCTCAATGCGCATTTGGTCATATTGGCCAACACGATAGTAAAAGGTTCGGGTTAGGGATGCTAAAGCGAAACTATGATGAGGGAATTTTCGGAGTAAATTTCTAAAACGAGTCCATGCATCATATATGGGTTCATCTCGATATTGTTTGAAATTCGAGATGTCAATAGGGTAGAACGGCCTTTGTGGTTGGTGGTATGGTGGATTCGCGTACTCCATAATGGTGAACGGAAGAGTCAATGGAAATTACGAACAAACACACAAAGAAAAAGATAGACTAAAGAAATCTAATAAAAAGAAAAATAAAAATCTCACTAGAAAGGAATCTAGTGAGTAGACCTATAAAATAAAAATTCAACCTAAACAATAACTATTCCCCGGCAGCGGCGCCAAAAACTTGATGCGTGGTTTTGCGACCTTACAACAGGTTTTACCTCTCGAGGGATCTCAAGAGGCTTACAACCCCACCAGGCAGTGTACCTGACCGATGTAGTATAGTGTAGTGGTAAGTACGGGGGATTGATCGTTCTCCACAGGGAATAGTGTTCGTTAGGTATGAAAGGCTACTCTAATTAGGTCTAAGGATTGAGGAAGATTCTTTTTATGTTTTTATAATTTTTATGAAAGCAAGTAAAATCTCGGTTTTGAAGGAGTGGGCGGAATTAGTTGCTAGTCAACTAACCCAAATTACTACAAATGCAAATAAAATAAAATAACAAAAATGAAAAGTGGTGAGAAACTTATGTGTAGAGAAATGTGTTTACTTAGATTTCCTTACTCCCTAACTATCTTTTACCGGTTAATTAGTGTGTATTAGTTGCGTGGATGACGGGTGTATTCCTTAATACCATTCGTGGGGTGGCGTACTTACTTCCCCAAACTCTACAAGCTCCTACTTCACTCCTATGTCGAGCCGGCTAGGAAGCTCCTAACATGGGATCACTAGAATTCGCTTGTGCATTAAATACAACCATAAAAACCTTTAGTACGCGTTTGGTTCATGTTTCTTAAGACGTTCAAGCAAGTTACCGAATAGGAAGTTAGCCAGTTTTCTTAAGCCTAACATAGATAAACAATCATCCAATACAACTAACAACACACTAACAACCAATAATCAATAGCTAGGTTTCATTAGATCTAAGCAAACACAAGATAAAATTAGCCTAACATGTTAAACAAAAGACAAGCATAAGATAGAATCAAACAACACATAGACATATTGAATGATTAATTGATAACTTATCTTTCAATGAAACATGGAAGATCTCAAGGCTAAAAGCCCTAAAAAAGTAGCTAAAATCGTCTTAGGGTTTTATCCCAAAATTCCACACACTAAGCTCTCTCTAAATGACAAAAAATTAGAAAACTATATATAGATTTTTGGATCTGACGGCGTCACCTTATGCATTGTGACGCCGTCACCTCGCCGCTTTTAGGGTTCCCGGGTGACCATCTTGACGCCGTCCCTCTTTAATTCTCCAAAATCCGTTCTGGCCTATCAAGGCTTGACGCCCTCACCTCTTGAACGTGACGCCGTCCCCTTATGAATTAAGCCGTGACGCCCTTGATTTAGTTAAAGCGTGACGCCGTCAGAATTCACATGCTAACTCACTGGCCCGTCATGAGTAAATTTCACATCCCACTTTTCTTGCCAAGGCATGACGCCGTCCAGAGTTAAGTCTGACGCCGTCAAGAGTAACTTTTAGCCGATTCTTGAGACTTTGCCGTTTTCTTCACTTTGATGCTCCAAAAACGTCCAAAATGCCTCCTTTTCCAGATTTCTCCTCAAAAGTACCTAAAATGACAAAAGGAACGATTTAGGGCGATATTTGATCAAATAAATACGATTTCGGGCTTAAATGACCCCTTAAAAGCGGTACACTTTTCGCTTCATCAAGCACTTGGATATATGGTTTGACCTTATGTGGTCTCTTAGACCAAGCAATGCAGATTGGACCTTGGCAGGATCTCTGTTCGCCCGACATATCTTGGCTGGTCAGATGTATAGTCATTATTCAGATGGAACAAGCTACCCTGTGGCTTGGCGAGATGTTGAAAAGGTTAGTTTGCTACAATCCTTTTTAAATATAATTTTAACTGTATGCATAATAATATGTACATTTCTTTGTCTATATTAGGTTTCTTTTCCCGTGAATGAACCTGATAAACACTGGTGTCTCGCTGAGCTTCACCTACGTAGTGGTGTGTTGTTTCATTTTATGACACTCTTAGGTTCGTACATGGCAATGGTGCACGGTGGTGGAGAACTTTGAAAAGAATTTTGCCAAAACAACTTACCATGTATCTGGATCAGCAGGGTATATTGGCGAGCAAGGGCATATCAGCCGAGTAATATAAAATAACATACCAGTGTCCTGCAGTCCCGAAACAAGCAGACGTATATGGCGATTGCAGTGTATGGGTATGTATTATTTTATACAGATTGTGCCGCAACCAACCACTGGAAGTAGATGACCCGCTTCAAACAGCGGTAGCATACCGTGAGCGTATGCTTCAATACTTTTGGAAGCACAAGGAGTTAATAAACAATGTTTAATGGTATTTGAAATGTAGTAGACTTGATTTATAAATCTGTAACCCAAAATACAATTTACTATTATCTAGTAATCGTTGTTGTTTGTAACCGGTCAATAACATGTAACCCAACAATTTGAATAAGGTAGGAGCAGCAGCAGCTTCAATTTCACCAGTAGTAGGATTCACCCATGCATTTCATGCTACATACAAGCACCTACTGCATCAGTGCATTTCACCAACTGCATCAATATCTGACATGGGAGTTTTATAGTTCCTGCAATGTGCATCATCTGTCAACACAGAGTGGAGTATATATCTTCATGTTAGCTGAATTGGAATATCCACTGACTTTTGAAGTCTTAAGGGTGATGCTTACCTCAAAACTCAGGTGTGAACAACAATCGGATGTGGTTAAGGATTTACTACAAAGAATCTATGATCAGTGTCAAGCTATGAGGAAGAAGATAGTTTAATTCAAGAAAAAACTTTGTGATTTGGTGTTGATCCCAGATGAGCCAGGAACGTATTGTTAATTATCTTAGATATGAATGTAAAACAATATGTATAGAAACTGTGTAGGATCATGCCTCTTGATAGATCTTTGAGCTAAAAGAACTTGTAGATAGCTTATTTAAACACAAGCCAACTACTATGAGAATCTCTGTATAATAAACTTGTGCTTATGCGGAAACTAAATACAAGAGTTGAAGAAGACAATGACTAAAAGACTTTGATCCTCTATGGATCTTGTATTAACTATTTTCTTTGGAATTGGATGCAAAACACAATGTCGTATGTTTCTCTTCCTAAAATAACTCTAACAAACATACAAAAAATACGCTATGACCAGCAGTAACAAACACTGCCAGCAGAAACCAAACAATGCTACCAGCAGGAACCATGACCGGCAGAAACTAACACTGCCAATAGGAATCAAACTACACTTACAGCAGCAATGAAAATAAACATTATTCTAATAATTCCTAACAAACTGTTATCGAATTGACACAATATTAAACACTATGCGGATTGTATCGTTCAATGGTAAGAAGAAGACTTTGTAAACAAATGAATTATGTCAACAAACACTTCAATATATGTATACGGTTATGGTGGAAGTAACAGGGTTACAAAAACCTTCAAGGTAATCAACTTAACAAACACTACGTACTTGTACCCTGTTGTACAAACATACTATCTTGGACAGAAGCTTGAAACATGGTCGTCAGATATCCGCAAAGCAATCTATCAAGCTTATCTGTTGGTTTTCCATTTCCATACTTGTTCTTGATTAATGCCGACAGGTTTACCAAATCCTTTATGTCAATGTGTTTAAGCATTTGAGGAATTGTTTTAAACCTTTGCATTCTTCCAGCAACTCTGCGTATCTCAAACCAAGGAACTTTCCCATCATAACCAGCTTTCCATCCAATAACCGGATATTTAACTGCCGAAGGAGCAGTATCCTCAAACAGGTCATCATCATCAGACACAACCTGGGTCACCAGTTGTAAATCAACCGTCTCTTTCTTTTTATACCCTGTTTCATCAATGCCTTATGAACTACTCACTACCACTCGCCTAGTTCTCTTCTTCCTTCTGGCAATCATTTTCATTCTTCTCCCAGTTCTTTTCACACCAATTGTAGACTTAGCCTTTGACTCTTTTTCCTTACTTTTTTTTATCCTCCTCCACTTCTTCAGCATTAGGTTTGTTAGCCTCGTCTGCATCAGGTTTATCCTTAATCTCTTCTGCCGAAAGATGACCATGTGCCTTTTCAGACTCTTCCACCATCATTTCTTTGCCTTTCCCAGATCCTTTGACACCAATTGTAGACTTACCCTTTACATCATCCCTAGAATTGAACCTTTCTTCAAACTTAGCCCGTTCTGGATGTATTGCTTGAATTTCTTTTGGCCAAAGATGATATGGGACATATGCAGAATCATGAGCATTTTCAAACTCTTCCATCATCTTTCCTTTGGCTTCCACAGTGTATGTAGGTGGTTGTGTGGGTTTCGTAGATGGAGTGGGTTCTCTAATAGTTACACACTTGACAGGAACCCTTGGAATTGCAGGTTTTGTAGTTGGTTGTTTTGTTGTAGATGCAGTTGTTTGTTTTGATGTTATAGGTTGAGTTTGTGATATTGATTTTGGTTGATGTTGAGGTTCATATTGTTTTGGTTGTGGTGATGGATGTTGTTGTTGTGGTGATGATGATTTCTGTTCAGCAGTAGGTTCTCTTATGGTAACTCCTTTGTCGGGAGCTCTAGGAAGTGTCGGTGACGGATTTGTCTGATTAGTTGTTGGTTGGAGTTGTGGTTGAGGTTGTTGTTCAGCTGCTGATGTAGGTTGTGTTTGTGATTGTGATTCTGGTGGTGGTGTTGATTGTTTTGGTGTTGATGATTTGCTAGTATTTAGTGGGATGACCACCTGAGCCAAGCTAACATCATCATCTTCAGCAGTAGAAGGTTCAAACTTAGGACTAGGATTTCTAGTACTAGCAGCAGGTTTAATTACCTAATCAGTAGAATCTTTAACCAACTGCTCAGCATTTGAAGTCTTTAGATTAGCCCCAACACCACTATCCACATCCATATCAACCTGATCATTTCTCTCATTGCTAGGACAACCTTCAGGAGAGCTCACCCTATGTGCCGTTCCAACCTTCTTGAGCCTTTTGAATACCCTTGTTCTAGACCTCTGCCTTCCCTTCAAAAGGTTAATTCTCATCTTCATTTGTTTGACTGTTTGTGTGAGATCAAGAACTTGTGATTCTAGTGTCCTACATCTTGTCATGTATTCCTCCATAAGGATAGTCTTATCTGCCCCGTTAGGTTGATCACTGGAATTGTCATCTTGTACATTTTGGGTGTCCCTCAATTCCTCAGTTGCATTCCTACCCTCATCACGTCTGGATGTATTACATTCCCTGACAGTTGAATCATTGGGTTCAAACTCAGTATGAAACCTGGGTTGATCACCTGAGCTCCCCATTTTTGCCATTTGACTGGGATTTTCATCATTTGATTCAGGTTCATGAGAACCTTGCACAGTTGGTGTTGCCATGCTCAGGGTCTTACTTATGTTAACACTGACCTGCCCACCTACTAAGCCAGGATCAGTAGTGTTAGCCCCTTCCATCATTCCACCTCCCACACCTGTGGCAGCCTCATCTGCATCTATCCTAACACTGGTCTGATGAAAATCTGTGTTCTTATTCCGTGAAATCCTAGGTGTTTGGGTATTTTGAGGGTGAGATGATGAGTGTTCAGAGGTGGGTGTGGGATGGGTAGGTGTTGTGATTTCAGCACATTGACCCTGAGTGGCAGCCAATTGCAACATATGTGGGAACAATGGAGTAATAGTCCCAGAGAAGCCTTTTCCACTTTTTTTCAAATAAGAAAATAATTTCCTTTTAAGCATAGGAGTTCTGTAGGGCCTTTTATGAATCTTAGGCTTTGATAGTTGCTTATTCACAATCAATTGCAAAAACCTAGGGTAAATGTAATGTTCTCCTGAAACCTTCTTTTTGAAGCCATCCATTACCATAGCCGAAAAATTAAAGGGTTTTCCTGTGGCCAGACAAATAATAGCAGATGCTTGCCTTGAACTGAACTCATTCCACGCTGTCGTTTTAGGACTCAGACAATGGAGAATGGTGTGAATAAGAAAACTTCCAGTGTGGGCAGAGAAGAGGTTTATAAAACGTTAAAACATCCTTTTTCTTCTCATAACCCATATTCTCAAGTTCTTTAAAAATGACATCATTTTCAAGGAAAATTATCTCTTATTCATCTAAAAAGTTAAGAGCTTTTCTTACATATGATTCAGAAATAATTATCCGTTTGCCATCTACCATAGCCTTTAATTGCTGTTCACCATTTTTTTGTTGTTTGGGTCCTAACAGTGGACCAGAACTGTTCCATATGGGATTTGCATATAGTGGGATTTTATGTTAATGCATACCTAAGGTGAGTAGCATTAAGAAAGTCAATAACGTCAGCAAATGCTTCAGCTCCTGGGACCTTTTCAAGAAATGCAACCTGATTGTGGCTGCTTGAGTATTTCCTTTCCGCCATTGTTTATTAGGGTTTTCAATTTGGGGGTACCGACAATCAGATGATCACAGGTGTGTTAGGGTTTGTATTAAAGTGAAATTTGGGCGCACAAAGTGAATTGTGTGATCCAATTGTGATTTCTTACCGTTCGGATTCTAATTCGGGTTATATTGGCGCCAAGTTACAAAACAGTCCCTTAACTTTCAAACCAAGCAGCAGGATTACAAAAATTTGCAAAACAACATGAAAATTTGTAAAAAGTTTTAGAAGCAGCAGAATCTTTTTAAGTTGCCCATTTTTTAAGTTTCCCATGTTTTAAAAATTCCTGATTTTTTTTTTAAATTATTTTCTAAAGTTGCCCATCTTTTTAAATATGCCATTTAGGTTGCGCAACAGTACACACTCGTACATCTACTTTAAAATTATTAATTTAATGCCACTTAACAGGTGTAATCATAATCAATGAGACTCATATATATGTGTGTCATTTTAGCCATTGCCTTCTCATACACAACAACTTTATACATCCTACCTATAGCCCACCTGATGCGGTGCGATGTGTCGTTGCGGTTTAGCAGTATTAATGCCTACTCAAGTTTTAAATTTATATTTAGCCGACTTATCAATAACACACACACTTAACGAGCAGTGTACCCGGTCAGTATGAATATAATGGTAAGTAGAGTGTCGATCACTAAGAGTGGAACGTATTATCTAGTTATTCTAATCAGTATTTTAATATATTAAGTTAGCTATACAACCTATTCTAACGCAAGGGGGTTCAGCCTGAGAGACTGGCACGATTTGGTTGCAATTAAATAATAAACTAAACCAATAGGCACGAATCAGCGAATAGCACACACGTACACAGATAAATACTCGAGACAATAAGAAGATCTGTCCTGATAGATAAGTAGTTTGTCACTTGTTTTATTGCTAGTTTTATATGAAGTGTATAGTTTGATGCAACGCACCGAGATTAAGTCCTTTCTCGTTGGTTCTAATCTTATCGGCGAGTAAACCCTTAATGATTACTTATGACTATCCTATTTATCTTTCTTCCTACTTTTCTACAGACGATAGAATGCATAGGCGATCTAATAAATAGGCGAGGGCAGAGGCATGGCGACCCGATCAACGCTCAGCTAGACACAGAGGTTATCAATGCACTAATAAAAGTCACCAAAGACATCAACATATAAACTTTAATTAATGAGAAAGCAGTTTTAAGGGAGTGCAATCTTTCCGTTGTCACATTACACAAGCCACCAATCTTGATGAATTAAAGTTTACTAACACAATAAAACAAAACTACTTAATGAATTAAACACATGCAACACCTTCTTACAGCTCTTGTATCTTTGTTTGGGTGTGTCTTGTGCTGCCTATTCGTCTGAATTCGTCCTAGGTTTCTGTACTTCGGTCTTCTGTCGAACTTCGGAACTTTTAATTCGTCTGGTCTTTGGGGTATTTATAGTTTCCGTCTGAGGGTAAGATGCGGCGCATCTAGTAAGTACATGCGGCGCATTGACTTAACTTCGCGTGGGGTCCAAGATTAATATATTCAGGAATATTCGCACACCGCCAGAAGATGCGGCGTATCTTCATTCTTGGATGCGGCGCATGTCCTTTGCCGTCTTGGATAATATCTAGTGAAATCTTGATAGTGATGCACCGTATGTAATAAGCAAGATGCGGCGCATCTGGAGCAGAATAGTCTTGATCTTGTGCATTTCGGTAGACTCTTAACTTCTTGCATGTTTTGCTCCATAATTAGTCCAAAATCTCCAAGTTTCACCAAATGCTTGTTTTTACCTGAGAATTACAAAAGTAAACGATTAAGTATCAATCCTCATACATAATATAATAAAACAAGTCAAATTAATAGGATAAATGATAGTAATAAAATGTACTTATTTGAGTTCATCAAATATCCCCCCACTTGAACTTTACTTGTCCCCAAGTAAACCTTAGAATTAATCTTATGAAAATGTATCCTAAAAGATATTAGGATTTATTTTTATATTTAAGCATGTATTTATTTTTGTCATAATCACACAACTAAACACTTAACGAATTAGAAGTAAAATAAAATAATTTGATAAAAGCAAATCTAATCGTTTAACTGTCCAGTCGTGACGAATATTCTATCATAAGCTTGGCAAGTATACACATCTCCCCCACTAAAGCTAAGGAATAACAAGTCTAAAGCGGTAAAAAGGGTTTTTAGGTTTAAGGGTTAATTATTCTCCTTAATCTCTATCGATCTCAAATTCCAGAAAAGGCGACAAAATCACAAATACATGATCGAATCCACGAACACGATACTTGCAATTGCTCAAATCCTTAACTCGAATAGGCTAAAGATAGGACCAAGTAATCTTTACCAATAATATTATATCAAAAAGGGCGACAAAATCATAAAGACATAGTCGAATCCACGACTACGATACTTAAGATTGCTCAAATCCCTAATCTCAATAAATCAAAGGTTTGGATCAAGAATAATATAGGGTATAGATAATATTTGGGATACAAATTGGTGTAAAATAAAAAATAAACAAAACAGATAAATTAAAATCCTAAGTGTGGTTAATCACTATCCCAACCATCCCATAAATAAGACTCATATCATAGAATAAATCACGCTTTAACACTTGAAACACACGCTTTAGGTAGACACGAATTATACTCAACAAGATCTTAATCAAAGAATAAACCTTAGTTGGCGTTCCCATAACTGCCAACTCCCATTCAATCCATAGATATAATATACAACAACTAGTGGTGATATCGACCACTTACATAACTTTACATCGTTGGTTAAAACAAACATCCAACTTTCTTCTTTTTTCTTTTTCTTTTCTTTTTTTTTTTTTCGGTTTTTTTTTTTTTTTTTTTTTTTTTTTTTTTTTTAAACATAAACATAGATGTATAAAATTTCACCACATCACTATAATGATAATTCTGGATAATTTTTCCATACTTTTCATGACTTCAGAAATAACGGTAATAGTGAAAGTAGTAAACACACGAAAAATAAACTCAAAGATATACAATATTTACTTTCACTCCAATTGCATTGTGCAATTTCCCGACCTAACCATAGATAATGAATTACGCACGCGAACACAGGTAATGTAAGGAAACACACTTCGCCTATAGCAATTAACCAACCACGGATTCTAATCTACAGGGTAGGCTAAGGTGTAAGGGTGTAACGAAACATTATAACAAAGGTGTAAGAAACGAAAGGAATGGCTCTGAGTGTTTTTCTAGGGGTATCTTACTCTAAAAGTGAGAGTAACAAAAGGGTTTATACGGGGGTTAACTAACCAGTGTAGTTAGTTAATAACACATAACATATAAGGCTATTTGGGTGTAATCCTAGAAATTTTACCAATTTAGACAAGTCATTCCAATTATATAAATAATACTTATTATGGTGGTCTCGAATAGTATACAAGCCAAGTTCTAAAGTTTACAAGTCACCGGCACACTCATAGATTTGTGAATTTTGAAAAATCACAATTTTTGAAAATAACGTCATGTGTGCAGCTATGCAACTTAGACTTTAAACAAAAACATGCTAAAAAAATTTAAATTTTTATATATTAAGCGCATTTTAAGCATATTTTGAAAAGTTTAGGACAAGTAAGTGTTAAGTGTTCTAATTCTCCAATCCCCCCACTTAAGTTAAACAACGTCCTCGTTGTTTGTATCAAAGGTTAAAAACTAGAAAATAAAAGAATTAGAACAGAAAAACTCCCCTGAGATTTGCTCGGTATGATCCTCCATTTGTATAAGAGCAAAAATCATCTTTCTTGTGGATTAGAACGTTTAAGCTTCATAATAGATGTATCCACAGGAAATGCAGGAATCTATAATACCACCAAGGCTTTAAAACACACCTAAGTTAAGAAAGGTTCAAACTTGCATAATACATTAGTAGTTAGTTAAAATAAAACATAAAAATTAAAATGAAAATCATCAGGTCAGTCGATGCGCCGTATCTTATGGAAGAAGATACGCCGTATCGAGCCTGGAATAAGTACGGATCAGAATAGAAGATGCGTCGCATCCTTAACCAGGGATGCGCCGCATTAAAATAAACTGATAAAATGTTTTAAAGTCGAAAATAAAAAAATGCAGAAAAATAAAGATATGACCATTGCAGGAGATGCGTCGCATCTCAGGATTGAGATGCGCCGTATCCTCTGCGTCCTGACTGACTCGACACAAAAACAGAATAATAAAAATTTCTCCGGGTTGTCTCCCGGTCAGCACTTGTCTTTATTCCAGAGTCTTCAAGTTAGACTCACGTTCAGCTCATCAATATCGATCGTTGGTTCCCACATTGCCATGTAGGATCCATTTAGCAACTAATTCGTCACGTATATATTCAGGTCCCAAATTCAAACCTCCTTTATAGAATCCTTCCATCATTTGATATGGGTACTCAATTCCTCTCTTCATGTCATCATTACTAATAAAAAGGAATGGAGAGAATTTGTAGCAGAACCTATTAGTAGCATGTTTAAACCCAGGGTGAGTTCGGGGCATCATATAAGTGATAATGTCGCTTCCACATTGAAAGGTGATCTTTCCTTCAAATCGTTTTGCATTAATAGTGATCTCCCTACAAAATGGTTTTCCAACAATCACGTCACCCATATCGCTGTCACGATAGGCATTCATGTCTTCAACAACGGCGAACTCAGTAACAATAGTAAAGCATCCAACGAAGACCGGGACATTAATGAAGGCCCCAACAACATTCTTTCCCTTATGCTCCACTTTATTTCTCATAATAGAATTGTAAAAGCTTCTTGACATGACATTGATTGGTAAAATAGGAAAGAAATTGGCGTCAATACACTTGTATCCAATCATGCATGGGAATTGCAAATTGTAAGCACAATCGGCGTGGATCCTTCTACCGTAATCCCAAGAACCATCATATCCCTCAAATTCATCGTAATTCCTAGTAATAATAACGTTGACTTTTGGACTATCCACAATTTCTCCTTCTTCTAACTCAGATTCCGCATTATCCATGAACAGGTCATTGGATTCCAATGGTCCATCAAGGTCATTAAGTTCAATGTAGTCCCCATCGTAACGTTCGAGTGATTTATCATGCACTAATATTTCATTCATAAAATTGGCTTCTGTAGGTCACGACTAAATCTAAAAACACACACTCTTTAGGACAAATAAGAACTCGTACTATTACTATATTAAGCTACGTATGAAGAGATGAATAATCTAATAAGCACTACTAAATAAGATAAGAGAATAAGAAGAAGAAGAATAAGAAGAAGAGTGGTCGGCTTTCAATATATCGAATGTTACTCGAACAAAGCTTACGCATACAACATGAAAAACCAACACATAAAATGAATCCCATGCCTTCTATTTATAGGCAATGGGAGGGGAATAATTCTAGGAATATTCCCATGCATGTGATAAGAATGAACTAACTAATGTGACCGGTCCATGGACTACTAATGGACCGGTCCACAAATACAAACCATATAGTCCTTAAACTTGCAACATTACATTTAAATGAACAAGACTTGTAAATATATGAAACGTGTTCCTAACAATCTCCCCCTAAGTCTTGATCATCAATGTTGCTCGACGTCTTCTTTGCTTCTTGGGCTTCTGACGTCTTTATAATCTTTGTTTCTTTGTTCTTGAATAATGATGGTATGATGTTGTCTCTTTCTGCCAATCTCCAATGTCTTTTCGTCTTCTCCATCATGCTCATATGTCTTTGTCTTGTTTTGAATCATATTTTGAACTTTTGATGTTACTGAGTCTTTGTGAAAAACCTTACTTCAAGATATGAACATGATGGATTCTTGATGGTCGAACTCCAGCTCCTCAGCAGCAGCAGCAACAGCATCAGCACGAACCAACCGGTACTTACAAGCTCATATTTGAGATCATCAACAGCATAGTGTGAAGACTTTCTCAAATCCTAACCCAGACCGTTCTGAACCGGATTCCCCCGAAAGGGATTACACGGACACACCGAAGTGCACCCACGATTCAGTGAGTCGCTGGAGATCACCCCACGACTGTAGACCGTTTGGAGCAAACACTAAGCGTAACTCACAAGGAGTTACCGAAGTGACCTGCTGTCAGAGTTGTTTGATGTTGCTCTGGCAGGATTTCCATTCAATCATTGATAATCACAATTGTGACTTCTCTCATGAATGTTCTTGGCAGATTGCTAAGATCTGCGAAGGACACTTTCTTAATTTTACATCTGCTGCCCATGAAGTAGAACAACAGAGTAATACTAAGTGTACCTAAGAGATCTTTTATGAATCTCATGGCTCTAGACTCAATCAGTGCACATTTGATTGGTCATCGGAGGCATGGAGCAGATTGCCTCCTTTTCAATATCAACACTCTCGTAATGAGAGGTCGATAGATTATGAAGGGTTCTCCGTGTGAATGAAACAAATGTCTTTTGAGAGACACTTGAGTGGCTAAGAAGGTTTATTAATGCGTCACTGGGTCCATGACGTCTTTAGTCTTCAATACCGGTGATGCTCATCAACCAGTAGATTATGAATTGAACCCGGTGTCTGCCCTAAGGTTGAACAAATGGAGGGCTATTTCTTTTCACCCTTTTCTTTTGCTTTTCTTTTTAATTCTTCAACCCCTTCTTTCTCCGTTCATTCATTTTCTCCTTTTTATATCATACCTAGGACTTTCTAGTTCTAAACTATTTGTATTGTCCTTGGGTAGATCCCTCCGGCTCTGGCGGATCATAGGACGGTTTTCCCTAACCTTAGTCACCTTATAGCTCCATGACTATCCTAATGATGCCATAAACGAAAACCATTGAAAATCTCTCAAAGTGTCGATAATTGTAAAGACATTTTGTTGACACCTTGAGAGTTTGATGATTTTCAGAAGTACTCCCCCTTAACATGTGCGCATAAGTAATGAATTTTGAAATTTGCACATGCCGGAAAGAGTTGGCACTTTTGAATTGATTGAATTTCAATGAACCTGATCGTTGCGAGACACGCTTACATCACCAGTTAGACTGGCTTGAAATTATTACCCGTCCAGATCAGATTCAAAGATTATCGCTCGAAATCGGTACATTCTACTCAGACACGTCCTTTGCGAGACACGCTTACATCACCAGATAAGCTGGCTTGAAATTATTACCCGTCCAGGACATGTCCTTTCGACTACTGACTTTCCTATTCGTCAATTCGAGGGTCAATTCTGAGTTTGAGCACACGAGATTCCAGCAAATGATACATCATATTTTAATCATCTTTTTCTTCTCCCCCTCAAAAATAGCATACTCATGATATTTTTGGAAAACGTTTATGATTAAAATATGCTGTTTTTGAATTTTAGGGAAGAATTTCAAGAACATTTATAATTCTTTGAACAAAGATTATATTTTCAAATACTCCCCCTTAACAAGGGAATATTTGTCCTTATGAGCAGAATGTTTGAAAAATATTGAAAAACATTCTGATTTTAATTCTGCTCATAAGTAAGAAGCTTTCGCTCCTTTTTCAGGATTGAGGCACTGAAGCGTACCTCAGGGTCCTTTTTTTGAGGTCCGGGTTGTACACTGTTATGTGTGCACAAACCGTAATGTACAGGACAAATATGGAAAGAAGAATGATATGATGAAATTTGAGAATTAATTCTTACATCATCCACCTTTACCAAAAGTTGTAAACACTGGGTCAGTTCGCTGAAACAATCTGATGGCGAATGGTGGACGACCCCCAACATAGCTCTCTAGCCTCCTCATCTGATCCCTATAGTATAACCGTTCTTCCATCTTTCGAATAAATTCCTTGACTTGTCGCAGCTCCTTTGAATTCCATCTTCTCAATTTTTCCAACATCGAATCTCGAACTCTATTGGCTAGCCCGTCACGTACACTCTTTAGGGTATCATCACAGAACTTGTGAATTTCATTGAATGACATGAAGCGGTGAAAATCAGTTGTGCTTCTGTAGACGAACCCAAAGTTTGGACGATGTAGCATGGTGTACTGAGGATCCTTATTGCTGTTTAGAAGGAACTGTGGTTCAACAAGATTAAGCTGAGTCTGATAACTTTCCACACCAAGCTGGAGATCTTCTACACGTTCTTTGATGATGGTTCTCCTGATGTAATGACAGAGGGAAGTACTAAGTGCATATCGAAGCTCGTTGGTCAGATGCTGCAATTTGCCTTGGACCTTCATCAGATACATGTCTTCGATATCATTTAGATTTAGATCAGGAAAATCCGCCTCAGAGAATTTGTAAAGATTGTTATCGATTCTTCTTACTGTGATCTCTTCTAGAAATATATAATTGCATCTTCTAGATCCGCTTACGTTGATGACGGCCAATATTCTGAGATCACTGTAAACTGGTTCTTTTGATTTCTGGAGGACAAGTTTGTACTTGTACCAGCTTTGTCTTTTAGAGTACCAGTGATGAATCCCCAGCTCTGCATCACGATCATATTTGATGAGCCTTTTAACAAACAAATTGCTGTTAATAGCTGCTTCTTCAATGGCTGATTGTGTGTAATGAGCGGCTGGTGTGAAAGTGATAGATGTAGCGTACTTTGTCGTCCCTTGAGCTCCATTCTTTAGAATTTCCGGATCTTTGTTGAAGAACATTTGAAAGGGAATTTCCGAGTGATGATGTCTTCGTATCACGGTCAGTGGCTTGGTCCAATCAGTGATGAATGGTTGATTCTTGCCAACTTTCCTGACGACGTCTGGACTAGCCCAGTCGAAGTCACTTGACATTGCCCGTGCAATGTTTTCAAGGTGATATTCGAGTTCTGCTGCGCTATTGGATTTGTTTTTCAGAAGAAGGAAAGCATCATTCTTGATCCGACGAAGTTCTCTTTTGGTCATCTTCTTAATGTTAAGACTTCTCTTAATCTCTTGAGTTACAGCAAAGGTGCTGTCTTCAACTCGAGAAGCTTCGTCAATCTGAACTTGAGCACTTGCTAAATGATCGAACCAGTCATTTCCTAGCTCATCTGTATCATTATCCAGCCATGTGACAATAGCTGGTCCAGTAGATGACTTTTTGCTGTGTGAAGGCTTGGACTTGGATGGCTTTGGTTTTGGTGATGATGATGGTGAATGAGGTTGATCATCTTGTGGCTGGAATTCCATATCTTCAGTTGTAAACTGCTCATGATGATGTTCGGTTTCAGTGGGACTAGAGGATTGATGTTTAGGAGGTTGAGATGATGGTTTGTGTCCAGTTGGCTCCTTAATGTGAATCCCTGACCCGCCTTTGTGTTTCTTTTGTTCGGGTTTAGGGTCCTGATCATCCTCATCATCCTCTCGAATTCGTTTTCCTTTGTCGGCAGTTTCCTTGCATGATTTCTTCTCAATATGTGCTTTAAGAGCTGCCATCAGGTTAATTTCTTCGGGAGAAGGAGAGGTGATTTCAAAGAGTCGATCGAGAAGCACAAGCTCAATATATTCAGTGGTGAGTTCTGGAAGTGGTTTGGAGTGGGAAGAAGAAGAGACAGCTTCTTTGATCTTTTCGTCAAGTTGTGCATCAATGTGTTCATTTATGTTTTGCTGAAGATCAGGAAGAAATTGCTTAACAAATTTCTTTGCCTTGCGTGTCATATGATCTTTGATGTTGAAACCAAGGAATTCATCTATCTGCTTCTTGCTTTCCTGCATTTCTTCCATTTGTTGAGACAACTTCTTGACTAAGTCTTCCATTTCAGCCAATTTAGTTGTAGTTTGGTTGTCTCGTTGTGCTTGTGCTCTCTTTACTGCCCTTTTGAGTTTCTTTGCTGCAGGAGTCACAACCTCAACTTTCGTAACATGGACGATTCTTCTCTTGCTCTTTCCTTTGTAGGCCTTAAGAATATCTTCAGAAACTGATGCTTTTGATTTTGATTTTGGTGATGAAGATCGTGAAGATGATGGAGTGAGAGAAGGGATTGGTTCATCAGATTTAGTAGTTGATTCCTTTTGAGGTGAGGGTGTAGGTGTTGGATTCTTAGGCGGTGATCCAGGAGGTGTCTTGGGTGAAGAAGCAGTCGAGGACTGAATTGGTGGTTGTTCTTGCTGCTGTTGTGGGTTATGAACGACCATAGCCAGTTTAGATTTGTTTGTGTCCTTTGGAGGGGAAGGAGGAGGTGTTGGAGTGTGAGAACGAAGGTAGCTATCTGCTTCCAGGTTAGCTTGAGCCTCCTCCTTACGTTTCCTTTCTTCTTCTTGTTTAGCTGCTTCCTCAAGATCTTTGGCTGCTTTAGTTGTTTGGTCTCCCAGAATGTCTTTTTCTTCTTCTAAGTTCCAATCTTCATTATCATCATTACGTGTTTGTTCCTCGGGATTGTCATCAAACATAGAATCAGAAATACCCTTATCAGATAAAACAATGTTGCTATCCTGATCTTTTTCTTTTTCCTCCTGAGTTGGTGCTCCCAAGTCGGGTTGATTAACCGAACTTGTTTGCTGTGAAGAGACCTTTGTTGATTCAGCTCCAGACCCACCTGGTTGATTAACCGGATCATCTTGGGTCATGGCTTCTTTAGGAACAGTTTGTGATCCTCCAACTCCATGATTTCTTTCATACTCCATCTGTTGTTCCAATACTCTCTTTGCTCTACGCTCTTCATCTTCTTTTAATGATTTGAGACTTTGTTTTTGAGCATTCTCCTTAGAGATCTTATTGTGAAATTCAGCTTCTTCTTCAGTCATAAAGACGTGTTCTTCTTCAGATTCAGATGATTCAGAGTTAGATTCTGTATCTTCATCAACGATTCTATTCGGTTCAGGCTTTAGCTGTGGTTTACTGGGTACTCTTCTCTTGATGAATGTTGTTCTTGGATATTTTTCTTTTGGTTTAGAGATACTTGAGGCACTTCCTGTCTTTGTCTTACCTTTTGAATGAGTCTTTGAAGATCTAGATTCTTCAACCATCTTGGCAAGACCCACACGATGTTCTTGGTATGCTTTGTCGTAATCATGATAAGCTTTTGTTTCTTTGACCTCATCAGGCATCAAAAATTCTGGCAACCTTGAACCTTGCTTTCACGTGCTTTCTTTTGGGAAATAAACTTTACCCAATGTTTTATCCATGCTATACTCATGAACTTCTTGATCTGTAGGACGCTTATCAAGGTCTTCATGTTGATCAAGTAGATAGCTGATAAGAACTTTGGTGAATCGAACAAATGGGATTTTCTTGAAAATTTTACGCTGTAAGTACATTATGTCGTCCCAAATAAGAGCAGCAAAGTCAATAGGTTCTTGGTTTAGAAATCCCCACAAGACTTGAAGATGAGACAGTCTTGGATGCTCAAACCCACTATCTCTTCCAGTTATTGAATGTGTTATGATGAAGAAGATAGTCCTCCAGGGTTGAGGGATGTATCTAGCATTAACTTTGGAGATCGTGGTTAATGGTGTATCAGGTTGAACATCATAACCAATATCTTCCAGGAATTGCATGACCTCAGACTCTGAAGGTGTTGGGTGGAATCGGTTAGCAGCTTCAGGTGCCTCTGGAAGTTTCAAGGCTTTTCTGAGTGTAGCAGGTGTAACTCTGATTTTCTTCCGATCCAGTGTGCAAGTAAAGTACTTGTCATCATTGCTCTTAGTGAAGGTATCCCAGAATTGATGAATATATAACTCTGGAATGGTGTCTGAGCTGTCAAGAATATCCCTGCATTTGTGAGCTTTGAGAATCTCTACAGCAATCTGGCAACTTGGATCAGAACATTTGATCTTGTCCAATTCTACCCGTGAATTGTTCTTCCCTATTTCCAGAGTATACCTACGAGGAAAGACTTCTTCTTTGGTGAGAGCAGGAAGTGGTTGTTGTTGGGAAGATGCCATTGATGTGTTTCGAATCAACAATCATATACGAATATACAGAATGCATGTTTGTTAGAAAAATTGTTAGCTTTTAAGAACAACACATAGCATTCTATTGTATTAATGATTGTTTGTTACATGCTTGGTCAAAGAATTTATCAAAAAATTAGCCAAATTCTATAAAATTTTGATTAATTTTGATAAGTATACAAGATATACCTAAGGAAATTGATCAAAGTTTTATATCAGATCACAACTGCGATAAATTATGTCAACTGCGATAATTATTGTCAACTGCGATAATTATTGACAACTGCGATAATTATGAAAACTGCGATAATCATTTAATCAAGATAAATATCTTAATTGTAATAATTATCCAATTGCGATAATCATCTCAACTGCGATAATCATCCCAACTGCGATAATTAGCTCAACTGAGATAATTAGCCCAACTGCGATAATTATCCAACTGCGATAATTATCCAACTGCGATAATTATGACAATCACGATAATTAAGTCAATCAAGATAAAAATCTTAACTGCGATAATTATCCCAACTGCGATAATTATCCCAACTGCGATAACTTATCCCAACTGCGATAATTTTGGCCAACTTCGATAAACTCTTATACAAGAGTTTACGAGCACTTTTTGACGATGAACATTCAAATCTTTATCGTGATTCATTATGATTTGTGACCATAGATTTTCACAAACAATTTGTATGACTATTATGGGCATTTTGGCTAAGTTATAACAAAAACGAACCATAATTACACATAAATCAAACTGCTAGTGTTCTTGTTCTTGATAAACCCTAAAATTCAATTGATTCTCTTAAAGTGTTTCTGGGTACAAATCTATCATGGCATTATTCAATTTAACATCAAACAACATCTTTCCATTCAACAAATTATCCAATAACACTTTTACACAGATTTCCCCAAATCGTTGCTTAAACCCTAAAATTCGATTAGACTAATTTGTGGCTTCTGAGGGTGATTAAGCATGCAATATAGGCTAACTATCATTGTAAAAGTCTTATCGTACAGTCATTTAATAACACAAACGCTCTAAATCAAAAAACCCAAATTAACGCAAACCCTAGTACTAAATTTTACAATTTAGATTATTCTAGCCGTTGGATCAAAAATCTGTTCAAAACCATTGATGAAGCGAAAAGTGTACCGCTTTTAAGGGGTCATTTAAGCCTTAAATCGTATTTATTTGATCAAATATTGCCCTAAATCGTTCATTTTGTCATTTTAGGTACTTTTGAGGAGAAATCTGGAAAAGGAGGCATTTTGGACGTTTTTGGAGCATAAAAGTGAAGAAAACGACAAAGTCTCAAAAATCGGCTAAAAGTTACTCTTGACGGCGTCAGACTTTACTCTGGACGGCGTCATGCCTTGGCAAGAAAAGTTGGACGTGAAATTTACTCATGACGGGCCAGTGAAAATAGCATGTGAATTCTGACGGCGTCACGCTTTAACTTGATCAAGGGCGTCACGGCTTAAATCATAAGGGGACGGCGTCACGTTCATGGTTAGACGGCGTCAAGCCTTGATAAGCCAGAATGGATTTTTGAAGAGCTAAAGAGGGACGGCGTCAAGAAGGTCATCCGGGAACCCTAAAAGCGGCGAGGTGACGGCGTCACACTCCATAAGGTGACGCCGTCAGATCCAAAAATCTATATATAGTTTTCTAATTTTTTGTCATTAAGGGAGAGCTTAGTGTGTGGAATTTTGGGAGAAAACCCTAAGACGATTTTAGCTACTTTTTCAGGGCTTTTTGCCTTGAGATCTTCCATGTTTCATTGAAAGATAAGTTATCAATTAATCATTCAATATGTCTATGTGTTGTTTGATTCTATCTTATTCTTGTCTTTTGTTTAACATGTTAGGCTAAATTTATCTTGTGTTTGCTTAGATCTAATGAAACCTAGCTATTGATTATTGGTTGTTAGTGTGTTATTAGTTGTATTGGATGATTGTTTATCTATGTTAGGCTTAAGAAAACTGGCTAACTTCCTATTCGGTAACTTGCTTGAACGTCTTAAGAAACATGAACCAAATGCGTACTAAAGGTTTTTATGGTTGTATTTAATGCACAAGCGAATTCTAGTGATCCCATGTTAGGAGCTTCCTAGCCGGCTCGACATAGGAGTGAAGTAGGAGCTTGTAGAGTTGGGGAAGTAAGTACGCCACCCCACGAATGGTATTAAGGAATACACCCATCATCCACGCGACTAATACACACTAATTAACCGGTAAAAGATAGTTAGGGAGTAAGGAAATCTAAGTAAACACATTTCTCTACACATAAGTTTCTCACCACATTTTATTTTCAGTTATTTATTTTATTTGCATTCGTAGTAATTTGGGTTAGTTGACTAGCAACTAATTCCGCCCACTCCTTCAAACCCGAGATTTTACTTGCTTTCATAAAATTATAAAAACATAAAAAAGAATCTTCCTCAACCCTTAGACCTAATTAGAGTAGCCTTTCATACCTAACGAACACTATTCCCTGTGGAGAACGATCAATCCCCCGTACTTACCACTACACTATACTACATCGGTCAGGTACACTGCCTGGTGGGGTTGTAAGCCTCTTGAGATCCCTCGAGAGGTAAAACCTGTTGTAAGGTTACAAAACCACGCAATCAAGTTTTTGGCGCTGCAGCCCGGGGAATAGTTATTGCTTAGGTTGAAATTTTATTTTTATTAGGTCTACTCACAAGATTCCTATCAAGTGAGATATTTTCTTTTTATTTTGTAGCTTTCTCGTAGTCTATCTTTTCTTTGTGATTTTGTTTGTAATTTGCTTCAAATGGACTTTTCACTTAGATTTCTAAGATTGCAAGATATGGTTGAGTGGCTAGAACACCAAGAAGTTCAAAATACCTCATTTAGAGACACTTATGAATCATATGAGCCTTCACCTAGGATAGATTCTTATGAACAACCTCCATGTTTAGGATCTTGTTTTAGTGAGGCTAATAGGAAAAGCGACCTAGTTTGCCAAGGAATTGTGGATAGAGCCGTATCAATAAACCATAAGTTGGATGAAGCACTAGGTTTGTTATTATCACTACCTAAGAAAACAATTGATGAGGATATAGGTGATCTTGACACGTGGAATGATGAGGTAAATAACATAAGCCCACAAAATACTCAACCATCATTTGAGGCACCCATACCGCCCGTGACTTACCCGGAAGAAGTAGAAGAGATTTTAGGAATCCCGATGGAGGTAGAACCCTTGGACCAAGCACAACTAGAGGATATAGGTTTGAACACTTTTAGTGATGACCTTACTCTTAGTTCTAGGGAATTTCCTAGTGTTGATGAATTGGAACCTCAACCTTTACACAACTTTTCATCCTTAGATTTACATCTAGGAAAAAAAAGAGGAACCGACCCACCCATCAACCAATATTATCCGGGTAGTTTTAGGATGAAGGAAGCCATTCACTCACCCCCTTCACCTCACGTGGCATATTCACACCCTAAGGGTGTGTATCGCTACTTTCACCCGCACTTAATCCTAAGTGTAGGGAAAACCTCCCCTATTTTTGTTAAATAAGGGTAGAGTCAGGCTCGTGACTCGAACAAAAACAAGCGCTTCTTGGGAGGCAACCCAAGCTTTATTTGCTTTGTGTGTTTATTTGTTTGTTTGATTTTATTTGCTTCCGTATGTATGTTTAATTTTTATTATTATTGATTCATGTTCAAAACTAATTTGTGAAAATGCTTTATTTTGTTTTTAACTTCGTCTTAACTACATATAAAGGTATTTTGCAAAAGATAAGTGTAAGGGAAATCTAAATCGGTTTATTAGAACACAAATGAACATGAATCATAATAATAATAAATTAGCATACATATTCGTAATTGTTTGAGTCAAATGCTTGTATCGAGTCATAATGATGTTTTGCAGGATTTCCAGGAAGTAAGGTAAAGGTTTTTCCAGAAATTTTCCGGAAACTTAAAATGAAAATTTTTGTCAGGTCATTTCTGACGGCGTCAGGGGTTATAACCTGACGGCGTCAGATTTAATTTCCAGAAATTTTTGAAAGTTTTGTTTTCATAAAAAGTTTTTATTAAAATCTCCAACTTATAATCTCCAGGAATCTGCAAAATTATCATTCCACAAGCATTATATCCTTATATATAGATTTTTCCCGCCGATGTTATGCAGGTTTTCGTGTTTGTTTTCTCAGGTTTAACAGGTTATTTTGGACAAGGAAATGTATGTGGAATCAAGCTTATGGCGATGCATTAGTCATGGAGCTTCAACATTACTTTGGAGGAAGATTTAACCGTGTAATTTCATTATCCACCGAACGAATCAGGGGAGTATTTGATTTCATTCTTTTACTTTTTGCTTTTACATCTTGTTACTTGAACATTGGGGACAATGTTCATCTTAAGTGTAAGGGAGGGTAAAAGTACGATTTTAGAGAATGTCATTGCGCTTGATTTTTGTTTGTTTAATAGTAGATGTGTAATAAAACTGGGATAAATACTTGTTAGGGCAATTTTAGTGCCAAATTTAAAATTTTTACAACATATAGGAGTGAAACTTTGATCTTAATGAGCGTCTCACGGATAGGAGTTATAGACTAGCACAAAAGCCGTACCACTAAAAAATTTTCCACCCCCAAATATGTGAGGTTCACCCCTAGAATTGGTAGGAAAAGCATTTATGCTATGATGTGTGTACCGGTAGCACTTAGATTCTAGAACTTGCGTTAGGACCATTCCAAGGCCACAAGTGAGACTACATTCGTGTAGTTAGATTTACTACATGATAAGAGGCATTAGGATTAACCCATTGTTTTACACCTGTGTTTTTGTTATAATTACGTTGGCTACATTGGTCAAGTAATTCTCCCACACCCTTTGCGTTGTACTCATTTTTAGTACACGATACCCCTAGTAAACCCCTCAGAGCATATCTTTTCGTTTCGACCTTTAAGCATTTTACTTAAAGGAAGAATTTGTTACACCCCACTAAAATGTACACCCAAATCGCCTTAGCCTACCTTGTATGCACTCATTTGTAGTGCATTATTGTTACAACATTTGTTTAAACCCAAGTTAATTATCTAATTGATTACATGGTTGCTAAGTCGAGTCATATCCTTGTACATATTGTTTTGGGACGATTGGGACTCATGGGTAAAGTACTAGTGTAATGGAGTAATGGGGAAGAACATCATTTATTACCCCCATATGTGCTAAATATTTTTAAAAGTACTCCAAGTTTTTCAATTATCTTAATTCGAGTCATTAGATTAGTATTTGTAAAGTTATGTAAAATTTCAAGTGTAAGGGGAATGCAATGCCCCTATGATGTATTATTTTGGATGGTAGGGCAAGAGTGTATGCAAAAAAAAAAAAAAAAAAAAAAAAAAAAAAAAAAAAAAAAAAAAAAAAAATCAAGAAAAACATAAAAAAATGAGAAAATGAAAAATAGAAAAAACATACGGACTACCATCCCATTTTATTTTATGTTTATTTTATGTTTTTGTTATTTTGTTATTTCGTTTCTAGCTTAAGATCGAGTCTGGTCTTGGCTTAGCAACATTGTATAGTACATGTAATTGATCAAGATCTTTAACTCGCCACCAGTAAAATATCCTTTATCCAACAAAACCGTGTTTTCCTTTTCCCTACACCTAACGTTATAACCCATTTAAAAGCCCTCTTTGATAGTTTATCCTTGGTGCTTACGCCTAGTGGAGGAGGTTTTCGATCCTTTCCCAAGCCTATGGTAATCTATTTGCTATGACAGGTAGTGAGAGATATTTTCCGTTTTCATTTATGAGATTTATTTTGATGACACTTGAGAGATGTGAGTATCTAAACACTACTTGTGAGGTGCTAGTTTATAATCTCCGTGCTTATTATGATTGAAGTGGAACGAATATTTGTTGTAATTACTTTTATGTTAGCATTAAATGACCCCTAACTTGTATTTTAATTAGAATAAAAGCACATTTGCTTGAGGACAAGCAAATCTCAAGTGTAAGGGTATTTGATGAAGCGAAAAGTGTACCGCTTTTAAGGGGTCATTTAAGCCTTAAATCGTATTTATTTGATCAAATATTGCCCTAAATCGTTCCTTTTGTCATTTTAGGTACTTTTGAGGAGAAATCTGGAAAAGGAGGCATTTTGGACGTTTTTGGAGCATAAAAGTGAAGAAAACGATAAAGTCTCAAAAATCGGCTAAAAGTTACTCTTGACGGCGTCAGACTTTACTCTGGACGGCGTCATGCCTTGGCAAGAAAAGTTGGACGTGAAATTTACTCATGACGGGCCAGTGAAAATAGCATGTGAAGTCTGACGGCGTCACGCTTTAACTTGATCAAGGGCGTCACGGCTTAAATCATAAGGGGACGGCGTCACGTTCATGGTTAGATGGCGTCAAGCCTTGATAAGCCAGAATGGATTTTTGAAGAGCTAAAGAGGGACGGCGTCAAGAAGGTCATCCGGGAACCCTAAAAGCGGCGAGGTGACGGCGTCACACTCCATAAGGTGACGCCGTCAGATCCAAAAATCTATATATAGTTTTCTAATTTTTTGTCATTAAGGGAGAGCTTAGTGTGTGGAATTTTGGGAGAAAACCCTAAGACGATTTTAGCTACTTTTTCAGGGCTTTTTGCCTTGAGATCTTCCATGTTTCATTGAAAGATAAGTTATCAATTAATCATTCAATATGTCTATGTGTTGTTTGATTCTATCTTATTCTTGTCTTTTGTTTAACATGTTAGGCTAAATTTATCTTGTGTTTGCTTAGATCTAATGAAACCAGCTATTGATTATTGGTTGTTAGTGTGTTATTAGTTGTATTGGATGATTGTTTATCTATGTTAGGCTTAAGAAAACTGGCTAACTTCCTATTCGGTAACTTGCTTGAACGTCTTAAGAAACATGAACCAAATGCGTACTAAAGGTTTTTATGGTTGTATTTAATGCACAAGCGAATTCTAGTGATCCCATGTTAGGAGCTTCCTAGCCGGCTCGACATAGGAGTGAAGTAGGAGCTTGTAGAGTTGGGGAAGTAAGTACGCCACCCCACGAATGGTATTAAGGAATACACCCGTCATCCACGCGACTAATACACACTAATTAACCGGTAAAAGATAGTTAGGGAGTAAGGAAATCTAAGTAAACACATTTCTCTACACATAAGTTTCTCACCACATTTTATTTTCAGTTATTTATTTTATTTGCATTCGTAGTAATTTGGGTTAGTTGACTAGCAACTAATTCCGCCCACTCCTTCAAACCTGAGATTTTACTTGCTTTCATAAAATTATAAAAACATAAAAAAGAATCTTCCTCAACCCTTAGACCTAATTAGAGTAGCCTTTCATACCTAACGAACACTATTCCCTGTGGAGAACGATCAATCCCCCGTACTTACCACTACACTATACTACATCGGTCAGGTACACTGCCTGGTGGGGTTGTAAGCCTCTTGAGATCCCTCGAGAGGTAAAACCTGTTGTAAGGTTACAAAACCACGCAATCAACCATCATTTATAATTACACACTAAACATAAGAACACTCACAACAATCAAAGATCTTGTTCGGATTGGTGGATTGATTGTTGGCCGTCGATGATGGTGGTTGGGTGAATTTAATTTGGTTGGTAAAAATTTCAGAGCAATAACTGCGATGGATGAGTTTAAATATCTAACATTTAATTATGCAAATATTACATATTTCATCCCCTAACCTAGGTAACTTTGATCACTAGGTCCTAAACCACCATCATGCTAAACCTAAGTCTCATTTTTGACATTTAATGCACACAACTTTTCATCTTTATCATCTTATCACCAAAATTTTGAGAAACAACAATTTCTGAGAATATATGCAAGTACAATTGAAAACTTGTGGTAAAAATTATCTCCCCCTCAACACGTGTTAAAAAATAATTATAGACATTGTAAAAATAAACACCGTGTTGGATGAGGGATTGTACTTGCATTTTTTTTTTTTTTTAATATATTTACAAAGATAGTTTGGATATTTGACTCATTTATTTGTTTTTAAGAAATTTTTCCAAATCGTTTGGCGTCAAACATCTCATACCAATCCGGTGAACCAGATCTACAAATCTTGCATGAGGCAAGGCTTTTGTGAACAGATCCGCCAGTTGGTGTTCAGTTCCCACAAAGTATAATTCAACAGTTCCCTTTTCCACGTGTTCCTTGATGAAATGATACCGGAGATCAATATGCTTGGACTTCGAATGCTGGACTGTGTTGCATGAAATGGCAATGGCACTCTTGGATTCGCAATACATCGGAATCTTGTTGAATGTGTAACCGTAGTCCATTAGTTGTGATCTCATCCAGATGACTTGAGCACAACAAGCAGACATGGCTACATATTCAGATTCTGTTGAAGACAGTGAGGTGCAGTCTTGTTTCTTTGATTGCCAAGAGACGAGCTTGTCACCCAAGAATTGAACTCCCCCTGATGTACTCTTGCGTGTGTCTAAGCATCCTGCATGGTCAGCGTCTGAAAATGCAACAAGTTCAAACCCAGAATCCTTTGGATACCAGATCCCCAAATTAATGGTTCCCTTTATGTATCTAAGGATTCTTTTAACGGCTGACAAATGCCGTTCAGTCGGTCTAGACTGATATCGGGAGCAAAGATATGTGGCAAATACAACATCCGGTCTGCTAGCTGTGAGATACATGATCGAGCCAATGATACTACGATACTTCGTAGGATCAATGAGTGTCCCATGGATGTCAGCATCTAGCTTCGGGGATGAGGAGGACATTGGGGTATAATAGGTGTCACAGCTGGTCATACCATGCTTTTTCAGGATTTCCTGAGCATATTTTGACTGACTTAGAAATATACCACGGGGTGATTGATGAACTTGCAATCCTAGAAAGAAAGAAAGTTCACCCATCATAGACATCTCAAAGTTTTGTTTCATTAGTTTAGAAAAAGCGTTTGAATATTTTTTATTGGTTGAACCAAAAATAATATCATCCACATAAATTTGTACGATGAGAATGTCGTCCCCGTGTGTTTGTATAAATAAAGTCGGGTCAACAGTTCCAATGGTAAAATGATTAGCAAGGAGAAATGCGGACAGTTTATCGTACCATGCCCTTGGGGCTTGTTTAAGGCCGTAAAGGGCTTTCTTAAGCCGATATACATGGTTAGGATGATCTGGATCCACGAAGCCTTCTGGTTGTGACACGTACACCTCTTCTCGGAGTTGTCCATTGAGAAATGCCGTCTTCACATCCATCTGATAGACTGTGATATTCTTGTGGGCTGCGTATGCCAGAAACATTCTAACTGCCTCAATCCGAGCTACTGGAGCAAACGATTCTTCAAAGTCAATACCCTCTTCTTGGCTGTATCCTTTTGCTACCAGTCGGGTCTTGTTACGAATCACTGTACCATCTGCACCTAGCTTGTTTTTCCAAATCCATTTCAATCCAACCACATAAACTCCATCTGGTCTTTCAACTAATTCCCAAACTTCCAAACGTTTGAATTGTTCCAACTCCTCTTGCATGGATTCAATCCAATTGTCGTAGGTAAGGGCTTCTTTGATGTTTTTAGGTTCAGATTGACAAACAGTGAGTGCATACATGCAATGTTCACTGTCTGAATGAAGTTTTTGTCTTGTGAGGACTGGATTGTTAGGATTGCCAATTATGTTTACCAAAGGATGATCTCTTGTCCATTTGTGGGTGGATGGAAAATGTTGAATGTTGTGATGATGATCTGACGGGTCCATATTGCTCGAGGAGGATTCTCTTGATTCTGGAATGGTTGGTGGTGGAGCAAATGGATTGAAGAATGCGTTCCCGTCATAATCGGATGGTGTGGAAACCTGATTAGAAGTGGGGGAAGAATCTTCAACTGCTGGTTGAGGTGTTGTGTCCATTGATGATGATAGTTCAGGTTGTGGTGCATCGGCAGCAACTACGGTAGAGGTAGATGCTGATGGATCAGGTGCTTGTTGTATGACATGTTGAGCAGCGGAACTGGTGGAAGCATCTGATGCACTAGTAACACGAACGTCATCAAACATTGGTGCAAACAAATCTTCCAGATCCTTCCTGTTGAAAGGTAGGGGTGCAGCCGAAGATTCAGGGAAGTTAAGACGGTTGTTTACGGGTTCCAAGCGGTCTTGCTCAGAAGCCATTTCAGTGAGTTCATCAAAATTAGCTTGTATGGTTTCTTGAATTTCCCCGGTCCGACGATTCCAGATTCGGTATCCCTTGGAGTTCTCACAGTATCCTACAAATATCCCAATATCTGCTTTAGCCTTAAGTTTACCAAGATCATCTTTATCATTCTTCGGATAACACAATGCTCCAAAGACGTGAAAATAGTTGATGTTTGGTTTTCTTCCTTGTATAAGCTCATATGGTGTTTTGCTGTGTCTTTTGTTAATCATGGCACGATTCTGAGTATAACAAGCAGTATTGACAGCTTCAGCCCAAAGATAATCCGGTAATTGAGCATTGATCAACATAGTTCGAGCTGCTTCAACGAGCGTACGGTTGCGTCTTTCAACTACACCATTTTGTTCTGGAGTGCGAGCTATTGAAGTCTGATGAACAATACCCTGTTTCTCAGTGAATTCCCGAATGATTTGATTCTTAAATTCAGTCCCGTTGTCTGTTCTGATGATGCGGACGGTGTTACGGACTTGAACTTGAATCTTCGTGAGAAATGTGATGAGGATAGAAGGAACTTGATCTTTAGTCCGAAGAAAATAGACCCAAGTCCATCTTGAGTAATCATCTACTATTACCAGAATATACTTCTTCCCATTAATACTCTGAACTCGCATCGGACCACACAAATCCATATGAAGCAGTTGTAGGACATGATCTGTGCTGTATTCTATTTTGGGAGGAAAATGAGCACGGTGACTTTTCCCTTGTTCACACGCAGAACACAAGTGATCCTTGGCATATCTGAATTTAGGTAGACCGTCAACTAATTTCTTCTTGGCAAGGTCAGTGATTGTTTTAAAATTGAGATGAGACAATCTTTTGTGCCATAACCAAGCCTTTGTGGGATGAGCCTTGGAGAGTAAACAAATAGGAGTAGATGCTGTCATACCTTCAAGTGAGATAGTATACAGACTAGTGCCGCGTTTCCCTTTCATGAGATCGTTCCCTTGAAGATCACGAATAAAGCAAGTTTTCTCCCTGAATGCTACTTCCAAATCTCCATCGCAGAATTGTCCCACGGAGAACAAATTATGACCAAGGCCTTCAACATAATACACACGGCTGATTTCGATTTTCCCATTAATGTAATCCCCATAGCCCATAATTGCAGCGAAGTGATCATTCCCGAATCTGACCGTTCCGATAAACTTAGCAATAAAGTTTTGAAGCAGTTTGAGATTGCCGGTCATGTGTCGGGAGCACCCGCTATCAACAATCCAAAGGACGATTTGAATCACCTGCATCACAAACATTGGAAACAGGTGGAGATTTGATAACGGTTGGATCCGCTGGGTTAGTAACACAAGAGGTTAGTACTTTAGGTAACCATTTAAAACCAAAAGTGTTTTGTAACCAACGTTGCCAGGTCCAACTAGTCTCTGCCTTTTTCCTAATGTATGCACTAGGTGACTTTGTAGTCTTGGATTTGGGCTTTTCCATATTCTTCTCAGAAACATCTAGTGGGGGCATTCCTAAAATGGACTTCGCACTGGTTTTAAGCCTAGAGGAAGCGCCACTATTTCGTTTCTTTCTCTTATTCAGCAAAGTTTTAGCAACACATTTTGTATGATCACCAGATAGTATGCTATTATGACAAAAAACACAAGTAGCATCAACCAAAACATCTTCATTAACATTTAAAGATTCAGCATTTGTTACATCAATCTTAGAACTAGATTTAGATAAGTGCAATTCTATTCCTGATGTTACATTTGTCTTATTCAAACTACTAACTGGAACTTCTTCAGACTGAGATAACTTCATCCTAGGTTTCTTGACTCTATTCTTCCTCTGTTTCTTGTGAATCTTGGAATGGCTGACCTTAGGTGTGGTTTCTAGTCCTGTGGAAGTACAAGTAGCTGAATTAGTGGTTACTTCAGATGCTTGGGTATGTTCTTTGTTCACTACATACATCCCTGGGGCAATCTTATGAGTGTTTGTTTTGCCTGTGTCTAAAACTCTGATTTTCTTCTTCAAATCAATAATGATGTGTTGGAACTCTTGATTTTGAGAATCTAATTTTCGATTGAGGCGGACTGTGTCATTTCGGTTTTGAAGAATTTCATCTAGTTCCTTTTCATTTTCAAACAATTTAATTCTTAAAAAAGCTTTTGTTTCCTTAAACTTTTCAGGAACATGACTGTTTTGAAATGATAAAGATGCTATAAGATGTTGAAATTTAAGTTCAAATTCAACACTTTGTTTTTGACACCAGTCAAGCCGTTTTTGAAGATTAAAAGCTTTGTGTTCCACATCATTATTGAGCTGTCGAAGAATCTCATTCTCATGTTCCAGATTATCAATCTCCATACGCAACATCTTACTATCCACAGCATGATCATTCACAAGTACAGCATTTCCAGATTCATAGAGCGAATTCATAATCACAGACACTACGTCATAACATAAAACCTTTTCCAAGAGTCGATCATTTTCTTTTGCTAAAAATTTCCTTTGAAGTTTTTGACGTTGAACCTTGTCATCTTTAGCTTTGAAAATGGTTTGCATAGATGCTACTTCCGTTTGTAACTCCTCTTCCCATTTTGTTGCGCATTTCTTCAGATTTCTGACATGAGGAAGAATTTTCTTTTGAAGAATCTCTTTCTTTTCTTTTTGAACAAGAGAAAGAAAAGAAGAGACAGGAATTTGAGAACTAAACTCAATTTCATTCTCCAAAAGAGAAATTTCATCCATAAATGTCTTAAAATATCAAAGAACCCGACATTTTGGAGGCATTTGTGGATCAGCAAGATCCTTTGTCAGACAATCTTTGAAATGTACAGCAGTCGTGGGGACAGAAGTTATAGACGAAGGAGCACTTCTGTTTGTGTATGTTAACGTTTGTTCTGGATGATCCTTAGGCGGGACAAAGGATTTGCTCAAATGAGGTCGTGCATTATAATCATAATGTATCTTTGAAAATTTAGTTTGTGAATCTGATCGACCCTCAATCTTGTTTTCCAGAAAATCAGTTTCTTCATCAACAGAGTACATAACAACACGTTGAAAGGTATCATCTAACAGAAATGTTGCATTGTATAACTTGGGATTGTCTTTGAGTGCTTTGTGTAAATTTCGGGGTGTGTCACTTCCAAGTGCAAAACTTACTCCTTTAGGACTCGGTTTCACAACATTCTTTTGAATTTGTGTTACAGAATTACCCGTTTTATACACAATGTTTTGAAATTCTTTGAGTTTGGTTTCCAAATCTAGAATTTGATCAAGATAGGAGTCAACACATTTCCTAGTGGCTTGCTTTTCTTCAAGAAGATCCTTCTGAGATGTGGAAAGCTCAGATTGAGTTTTTAACAACTCAGAAGTTAAAGCATCAATTTGTTTTTTGAATTCAAATTGATCTTGTTCTTTTTGTGAGAAAAGCTCAGCTTTGGCAACAGTTAGCTCACGTACTTGACTTTCTAAATTTTGAACCTTTACGTATTCTTGTTGAAAAGCTATTTCAAAACCTTTTGCACGTTTATCTTGTTTTAGATATCCTGAAAGTTGTTGTTGGTAGCACTCATTATCCTTTGTTAACAATGCAATTTTATCTTTGAGCTTCTGATTGATGTCATTGCATTTTTCTATTTGTGACTGGGTGGTCAATAACAAGGCCTGTAACTCCGAATCTTGATCATTCAAATGATCTTTTTGATCAATATGATCACAATGGTCATCATCAATGAGATCATCAAACGAAACAACGGTTTTATCATCATCAAATGATACAACCGTGTTAATTTGATCATCAGATGGTGATGAAAATGAATCATGTTGGTCAAAAATTTCATTTGTAGATGAAGATACAGATGGTGACGCAATTTCATGTATGAGACATGTAGAATCAGGTACCTGAGAAAGACCATCGGTATCATAGACCGGGCCTGACTCGGACATATTCATTTCTTGCATATTAGCCATAAGCATGACTGCAGCATTTGCCTCTAGATCCTCCATTTCATCATCTGATTCCACATTAGCCATAAAACTTTGATCATTCTGAGTCAACCTTCCAGCAGCCTTTTCATCTTTGAGTGCCATCAGAAGAGCCTCTTTGTGATAAGCACTGCCCATTGTTCTTGGCTTCGGACAAGCGTTTGCCATGTGATCGTTCCCCCCACAATTGTAGCATGTGATAGACGTATTAGCAATGCCTTTCTGACCATTCCCAACATTCGAATTTCCTCTCTGAACATTTCCCATACTGTTTCTGTTTGCCCCTGCAGTATTGAACCTATTTCCTCCTGACTGAACCCTTTGAGTACCATATCCATGATTTCCCGAACCAGGTCTGGCTGAAGACCTGTTTTGAATTTCAACTCTGCCATCATGAACAACTGCCTGATTCCTGGTATTTGAAGATGAACGAAGACGGTTGTTGGATTTGGTGAATCTGCCAAATGCGTTAGCAATCAATCCAAATGCTTCATTAAGAGAGTTGAAGGCATCCTCTTCTTCATCATAATCTGCATTTGAGTACAGCATTGAATCGGTGTTGTTGTATGGAACCAGCTGTTTATCAGAGTATTGTTGTGGTGCGTCATAAGGAATGATTTGATTATGAGGTTGGGATGGAGGACTTGGTTGAAATGATGAGTGGCCAAATTCCTGGTGTGGTAAAGAGAAGTTAGATTGAGCAACGAGAGCAAGTGAGTTTGATGTTGGTGCGGGTGTGAAACCTCCTCGTGCTGCAATTTCTTTATCCACTTCTGATTGATGTTGTCTGAGGTAATCATACATGAGTCCATATTTGACATCACCAATTTTCTTTGTCTGCCTTACAAAAGTTGCATACTTCTGCCATTCAGGACCAAGACATCCAAGGAATTTTGAGTTGACAGCAATCTTTGGTAACTTTATATCATGACGATCAAGGTCATTGATAATGTTTGTGAAACGGTGGTAGTAAGATTCAATGGTTTCCCCTGGTTCCATGATGAAGTGAGTGTACTCCATATACAACTTAGACTCAAGATCTTCCTGGTTTAACTCTGTTCCTTCCATGAGAAGATGAACATGTTCCCACATATCTTTGGCTGTCTTTTGAGCATCAATACTTCGATAGATAGGATTGGGAATCCCTTGAAGTATGAAAGACATAGCCAATTGGTTTGCTTCTTGTTGTAATGTTTGCTCAGTTGTGTAGTTTGCAACCGGAGTGGGTGTTGATGTTTCTTCTCTCTCTAAAGTTGCTGGAACAACAGTAGCTGGAATAGGATAGGGTCCTTCTTCAATGACTTTCTTGAGATAGATACCATGAGGTTTTTTCAGTTCAACGAATCTGAGGAATCTACTAGCCCATTGCACATAGTTACCCGGAGTTAGCATTGGTGGAGTTTCTTGACTTCCAGCTTCATGACGTGATTGCTGACAACTAATTGCCTCACACATTTTGTTAAACCAATGAGGTTCTCTGGAGTAGGAAGAATAATTCTGCAGTTGTTGATTCTGTTGCATGATCTGTTGTGGGGATACTTGTGGTGGAGAGAGAAATTGATGTTGTTGTACGAATGCTTGTTGTTGTTGATACTGAGGGTGAAATTGCTGTTGTTGTTGTGGATGTTGCTGTAGCTGGTAGTAGTAGTTGAAATGAGGTGGTTGAGACATATCTGGATCTTTTAAGATAATTAAGATATGTGTTGATGATGTAGGTTAAGTTGGTTTAGAAATCTAGAGATTTTGTTCAAATGCGATAAAGTACTGTTCACCAAATGCGATAGGGCAATACACCAACTGCGATAACCAAGTGCGATAACAGTTCACCAAGTACGATAAGATCAGTTCACCAAATGCGATAAGGACAATATACCAAGTGCGATAACCTTCAATAGCGATAACGAAGTAGAAAGTGTGATAAAACTATCAAGTGCGATAAATAATGACAAGTTAAATATGTTATCTTAAAGTGCGATAATTTATTGCAAACTGCGATAAAATATCCAACAGCGATAAGATAATATATCAAATTGCGATGATTTATGGCAAGTGCGATAGATTTATCACAAATCCAAGTTCGATAAATTCTCAACTCTTGTACAAGAGAAGAGAAGCAACTAAGTCGAAGTATTACCACTTTCTAATACAAGAAAGTCTAATACTGAGTCCCAAATGCGATAATTGAAGATTTCCCAAATGCGATGAAACCCTAATCTTTCTTGATTCAAACTGCGATAAAACCCTTAGTTATCTGGATTGCAACTGCGATAAAACCCTTCAACTGCGATGAAACCCTAACTTGTCGAAGTTCACTCAGAAACCAAAACTAGCACTTTTCATCAACTTTTCCAATACGCTAATAATACGGATTACACTAAATCGTCTAGATAACCAATAAACTCGATTGTTTTTGACCTTAAACGATTAGTAATCAAAAGATTTAATGAAGATTAAGCTATCTTAACGTAGAAAATATGAAAAAAACGATGATGATGATGAGTGAAATTTTGACGAGATCCAAGCTATTTTCAACAAAAACGAGAATTTTCACGTTAAGTTGTGAACAAAACTTTTCGAAAACTTTAAAACCAACGTAATTAACACTACTAATGATTCAAACACACGATCCTAATTATCCCTAGGCGAATGATACCACTTGTAGGTCACGACTAAATCTCAAACACACACTCTTTAGGACAAATAAGAACTCGTACTATTACTATATTAAGCTACGTATGAAGAGATGAATAATCTAATAAGCACTACTAAATAAGATAAGAGAATAAGAAGAAGAAGAATAAGAAGAAGAAGAGTGGTCGGCTTTCAATATATCGAATGTTACTCGAACAAAGCTTACGCATACAACATGAAAAACCAACACATAAAATGAATCCCATGCCTTCTATTTATAGGCAATGGGAGGGGAATAATTCTAGGAATATTCCCATGCATGTGATAAGAATGAACTAACTAATGTGACCGGTCCATGGACTACTAATGGACCGGTCCACAAATACAAACCATATAGTCCTTAAACTTGCAACATTACATTTAAATGAACAAGACTTGTAAATATATGAAACGTGTTCCTAACAGCTTCGAAGTCGAAGTCAATAAGTTCTCCGAATCCGACCATTTTCGTTCTAAGATAATCACGAAAGCATCAGTAGGATTTGCTCAAGAAAGTAATAAATCAGAAAATTAACAACGAAAACGGAATACGAAAAATTGAAGTTACTGATATCTGCAGACGATGCGCCGTATCCAAAAAGTTGGATACGCCGTATCTTATAATCGTTAAAATTAAATCAGACTTTTATTCAGAAAATAGATACGCCGCTAGAAATTTGAATGCGCCGTATCAATTATAATAATCAAAAATCGATATTTATTTAAAATTAAATGCGTCGTATTAACAAAAGTTAATCCGCCGTATTTTCGTTACGTTTCAAAATATAAGATTTTTGATTCAGAAGATACGCCGTATCGACAGATATCGATGCGTCGTATCTGTTTAATAATTCGAAAACTTTTTTTAATTAAAATAATAGATACGCCGTATCTGCTAAAGCAGATGCGTCGTATGGCGTTAACGTTTAGAAATTTTTTTTATCAAAAACAGATACGCCGTATCTTGGGGAAAGATGCGTCGTATCGAATTAATTAAACTCGTTGTATTTTATAAAAATTAAACGCAATACGCCGTATCTGAGAAATCAGATATGCCGTATCGTTCGATTTAGCTCAGTACAACGATAGCAGAATACAAAAAAAATACGAAAAATAAAAACAAATAAAAACACAAACGAAAATAAACACAAATAAAAGCAAACAAATAACACACAAAAACAGAAAATATGCAAAATAATACAATGAATGCAAATTAATCTAATACACAACAGAATTAGCGGTTAGATAAAAAAATTAAAAACCTAATTAAAATACTAATCAAATTAACAGATAATAACAATTCACTCCCCGGCAGCGGCGCCAAAAACTTGATGCGGTGCGATGTGTCGTTGCGGTTTAGCAGTATTAATGCCTACTCAAGTTTTAAATTTATATTTAGCCGACTTATCAATAACACATACACTTAACGAGCAGTGTACCCGGTCAGTATGAATATAATGGTAAGTAGAGTGTCGATCACTAAGAGTGGAACGTATTATCTAGTTATTCTAATCAGTATTTTAATATATTAAGTTAGCTATACAACCTATTCTAACGCAAGGGGGTTCAGCCTGAGAGACTGGCACGATTTGGTTGCAATTAAATAATAAACTAAACCAATAGGCACGAATCAGCGAATAGCACACACGTACACAGATAAATACTCGAGACAATAAGAAGATCTGTCCTGATAGATAAGTAGTTTGTCACTTGTTTTATTGCTAGTTTTATATGAAGTGTATAGTTCGATGCAACGCACCGAGATTAAGTCCTTTCTCGTTGGTTCTAATCTTATCGGCGAGTAAACCCTTAATGATTACTTATGACTATCCTATTTATCTTTCTTCCTACTTTTCTACAGACGATAGAATGCATAGGCGATCTAATAAATAGGCGAGGGCAGAGGCATGGCGACCCGATCAACGCTCAGCTAGACACAGAGGTTATCAATGTACTAATAAAAGTCACCAAAGACATCAACATATAAACTTTAATTAATGAGAAAGCAGTTTTAAGGGAGTGCAATCTTTTCGTTGTCACATTACACAAGCCACCAATCTTGATGAATTAAAGTTTACTAACACAATAAAACAAAACTACTTAATGAATTAAAAACATGTAGCACCTTCTTACAGCTCTTGTATCTTTGTTTGGGTGTGTCTTGTGCTGCCTATTCGTCTGAATTCGTCCTAGGTTTCTGTAGTTCGGTCTTCTGTCGAACTTCAGAACTTTTAATTCGTCTGGTCTTTGGGGTATTTATAGTTTCCGTCTGAGGGTAAGATGCGGCGCATCTAGTAAGTACATGCGGCGCATTGACTTAACTTCGCGTGGGGTCCAAGATTAATATATTCAGGAATATTCGCACACCGCCAGAAGATGCGGCATATCTTCATTCTTGGATGCGGCGCATGTCCTTTGCCGTCTTGGATAATATCTAGTGAAATCTTGATAGTGATGCGCCGTATGTAATAAGCAAGATGCGGCGCATCTGGAGCAGAATAGTCTTGATCTTGTGCATTTCGGTAGACTCTTAACTTCTTGCATGTTTTGCTCCATAATTAGTCCAAAATCTCCAAGTTTCACCAAATGCTTGTTTTCACCTGAGAATTACAAAAGTAAACGATTAAGTATCAATCCTCATACATAATATAATAAAACAAGTCAAATTAATAGGATAAATGATAGTAATAAAATGTACTTATTTGAGTTCATCACCACCCATTTCCTCCAGACTATTTAAACTATGTCTGACAACATACCTTTGGATGTTCAAATAGATATCTTGAATAGGGTACCAGTTAAAGGTATACTCCAGATACGTAGTGTTTCAAAGATATGGAAGGCAATCATAGATTCACAAATCTTCATCACTTCATACGGTGCTCGTCCCAATGATGAGTGTCTTTTTAATCTAACATTTGATCAGGGTCATACAGGTTTTATGACATCTGTAGCTAAAAATTTAACCATTTCCCTATATGATTCACATCTAAACCTTGCATTTATGATGCCTGTAGGCACTTCTAGCGGCCTTACGTGCTTTATGTATGGTACTAACATGATGGTTGTTCTCTGGAACCCATCCATAAGAAAATATGTTTGCATATTCATCCCTTTTAACAATAACCAAATAGAATGTTCAAAGATTTCTTTCGGTTTTGGTGTCCGTCCGGACACTCTAGACCCGACAATTGTCAAGGTATCTTATCCTATTTTCAAAACTGGTTTTTGGTATGTGTCAGTCTTTTCATTGAACACTAAGACCTGGTCACGTGTCCACGATTTTGAGTTGCCACGTTCCCTAAGAAGATTGAAAAGAAAAAGTCAGGCAGTTGTGGGTCGTTTTATCTATTGGGGAGGCACTGAAAGGTTACATAGTGCAAAGGGGGGTCCCTACAAGGATTACACTTTGATTTCTTTTGATATGATTACCCGCCAATTTCACTTCATAGAGATACCTTCTCTTTTGAAAGTGGTAATGCCAGTTTCTTTTTCTGTTCACGAGCTAGGAAACTCTCTTGTGTGTTCTGGTATGATCATGAATTATGAGGTCCCACTGTTCAGCGCATGGCTTTTGGAGGTGGATGGTGCATCCGTAACATGATTTTCAAATCTATTCTGCATCCCTACCCCCATGGCGATTAGGCTGATTGGCTTTACAAGTAGGCAAGCTCCAATAGTGGAAGGCATTGTCGGAAACATTTTGGGTAACACAATTTTTGTCTACGATCATCAGGTTGGACACTTTGTTAGTTTGGGAATTGAAGGAAATGCTAGTTCATTCTACATTGCTCCTTACAAAGAATCTCTTCTTCTGGAAAAACCTCCCAGACCGTGCGTTGTACAGTACGTTTACATTTTAAGCTATCATTCAATTGCATTTGTGTTATATACTGACACTCACAAATATTGTCTAGTACACTTACACATGTTAAAACGTTAACACTAATTTCATACATTTATGTGAACAGGTTTGCCTCCACTTTGAGAAGGTATGAAGTTATGGATCCAGTGTCGTCGTTTGACATGTTTTCAATATGGCTTCGAAGTCTAGTGTCATTCGCCTTTGGAACCTTGTTACTATCATCAATGGAAGGCGTTTGACCGATGTCGTTGTACCGATCAAAAATAAACCTAATTACCTTATACTAGATAGGGCAAGCGGGTATCGTATCCACGAGGAGTATGTGGTTATAGCTAAGTTTAACGAAATAAATAATTTATTGATTGTTTGGTTTAATAACTTAATAATTAAAATACTAATTAACTAGAAAGTAAATAAGCAATAAAAATAAAGAAGCAAATTAAAGTAAGGTTTGTAAACAGTTGAGTAAAAAGTAATCCCTCCCGGCTCCAGATATAATGATATGATCAAGTTACAGATTAATTCTAATGTTTGCCTTCAAACCACATAGACATAGTTTTTATTAATTGAAAAGGATAATTTTGGGCACAAGTTATGTTTATCACACAAATCGTCTTAATCCCTAAACTAGTGGACTCGGCACAACTCGTTGACTAGCAATAACATGTCTTACAATAATCTTATCAATTAATTTAATAATTACTCAAGTGAACAATTATGGGTACAAATTATGTTTAACATACGACCGTCTTAACCCCTATACTAATTAGGCTCGGCACGAATCGTTGACTCGCAATAATATGTCTCATAATTATTCAATCAAATAATTATATTAAACATTAAAATCAAATAAAAGATATGCATTAAAATCAGATGAATTAATGTTTGACAAATAAAATAAAATCCGTAAACATGATCAAACCAAATATATCTTTTACCGGGAGAGATTACAAAAAGATTAGCCGCGCATCACAATGGTAGACCTCATATTCGATCTGCTATACTTGTTGAATAAAGAATAAATGATGGCTCAATAAAAGTGTCGGCTGAATTAATTCCCTTCGAATGATCTCCTCCTTTTTTTTGTTTCTGTCGAATGTTTTCTCCAAAAGGGGTCCACCTTTTGCCTCCTTATTACCGAATGTATATATGGGGGATAAAACCCCCTTTTTTTTTCTTTTGCTTCACGTCCCAAAAAAACAGGCCAAAAGCCTTTCTTTTACTTTTGTCGCTGCGTCAACTCCAATTCAACAAGGCCCAATATAACTAATTTCATTGGCCTTTCATTATTTTGATTAATTAGTGGTATAAGTCCAAAAGTGAATTTTTATATGCAACTCACGAGCTGCTGCTTCCAGCAGGTAAAATCACGATTAATCTTCAGAATTTCTTGCATTTTATTATTTTGATGTGAAGATTTCTTTTTACTCTTTCCGTGACCTTTTGAATCACCTAAAACGGAGTTCGGACGAAGAAGTTATGACCAAAACAATGCGACAATGTCCAAATCTCTCATATATTTATTTTAAGCTTGTAATATCGCCAATTTAGCTCCTTTATGCGCCAAACCTACATAATCACAAAACACCTTAAAGTAACATATATAAAGGATAATACCAATACATAATTAAGCAATTAAACAATATTAAGGTGTATGTAAAATGCTCCGATCAAACCTCCCCAACTTGACTCTTACTCGTCCCGAGAAAGACATTAAAAATAGTTTAGATAGAAATCATTTTAAGCACATGGATCTTCAAAGCACATAACAAGCACACCGATAATATCCATCATTTGCAACTAATAGTGAACGATAATCAACTTAAAGATAAAGCAACTTAGAATTGAAGGCCCTCACAAGGATAATCACTCATCACTCAAGTGTTTAATGGGGTTATGTGTTTCACTCATTGTCATTCCTCAAGAGATGATTCTCCATAGGCTTGCAAATAGTCTCATTCGCCACTACTTAAGATTACATATGCACAACTCAGATGGTCTTATAATGGGTTATAACGTAAGGTGTAGGGTAAGGAAAAACGGTTTAGGATAATGGGGGATTTTTTCACTGGTGCCAAGTTAATCATCTAATTAGTTACATGTATAAACGTGGCGTTGCTAAGCCAAGACACAATAAATAACAAACAAAAAACAATAAAACAACTTTTTCTTTAATTTTCTCGACTCTTTCTTGACTTAAACATAAGCAGGATGGCAGTCCGTATGTTTTTATTATTTTTTTTTCTCTTTTTTTTTTCTTTTCTTTTTTTTTTTTTTTTTTTTTTTTTTTTTTTTTTTTTTTTTTTTTTTTTTTTTTTTATTCTTTTTCATTACTTTTGCTCTGCCATCGTTTTAATCTGCTTTAACATAATACATAACACATGATAACTTGAACATAACATAAAATCATAATACTAGTGACCCAAATTAGGAGGATCAATACACATGGAGCACTTAGACATTAACGTACGCGGGGGCAATAAATTGACATTCTTCCCCATTTCTCCATAAATAACCATACTACCATGAATCCCAATCATCCCAAAACTGTATACAACTCGACTTAGCAACCATGTAACTAAATAAACAATTAACTAAGGGTTTATATATTTTTCACAAGGGGTACGTACACTAAAAATGAGTGCACAAATGGGGGGGCTAAGGCGATTTGGGTGTAACATATTTAATGGAGTGTAAACAAAATGAAAAGGTAGGCTCAGAAGGGTTCACTAGGGGTATCTTGCACTAAAGATGAGTGCAACAAAAGGGTAGGGGAAATTACTTGACCAATGAAGTCAATGTAATTATAACAAAAGCAGGCTAAAACGGGGTTAAATCCTAGGTGCCATCATCATGCGTTGTACATACATAATTAATGCAATCTTGAAGAGACTAAGTGCAAGTTCTAGATGACATCGCATGGGAAGACTATCACTCATGAAAAGAAATATAAGATTGATTTTGGATGTGTCAGTCAACAAAGGCTCAGAACTCTCACCAGTTTAATCCTTCAATTTCTAAGAGCTTATACTGTAAATACAATCCTCAAATAAACTATCGTAGCCAGCGACGGCACATAATTGCAAAATGAAAGATTTCTCTTATGTGTCGTACACTGTCCAATTCACATGCAAAAAACAATTTTATCAAAACATTTTCTTTTTCTTCCTCTTCCAAGTAAAAAGTAAATTAGGGAAACTTGATTTAATGGTTTGATTATGTAAACTAAAAATATGCAAAAACTAAATTTACACGTGAACTAACTAAGTGCACACACTATGCAAAATTCAAATCAAATAATTCAACCAAAAAATAAAATAAAAAGGAGTGGGTTCACCTGATTAAGCACTTGTGGTTGGATCTTTATCTCGTGACATAGTATGATCCAAATGTTTATCTCCAAAATCTGCAAAACTTAACAAATACGTGTAGAAGAGGCTTCTCACATCAAAATTAGCACAAAGCTTTTTAAACAATGCGACAATTTTTAAAATTTTTTTTTTTCTTTTTTTTTTCTTTTTTTTTTTTTTTTTTAAATTTTCGCATTTTTAACCACATTTTCTAATTAAAATATTATGGTACCCCCCTCCCCAACTTAAATCATTGCATTGTCCCCAATGCAAACTCCAAGTTGAAATTTAGTTAAAAATTAATGATTTGAAAAAGAAAAAGAAAAATGAAAATAAAAATAAATTTCCTAAAACTCACTTTCGTAGGAATCACGGTTGCATTTAGCGTATGCAACAAGCCTTTTAAACCACTCGGTAGCCCGAGTGGACGAGTTTAGTCTCGTGAGGGTTTGTAGTGAACACACCCACAAAGTTTTTAACACACACAAAAATAAGAAAATAAAAAGAAACATAAATTAGAAAGAACATAACACACACTACAACCCACGGGTTGCCTCCCGCGAAGCGCTAAGTTTACCGTCGTCAGCCCGACAACACTTGGTATTAGTTTCATGGTGGTATGATGGAACATTTACCAAACGAGTTACCTAGATGCAATGAAACTTTACGGGTCCATGCCATATCCCTCTTTTCAAACACTTTATGAATATTAGTTTCCCTTATGCATAAGAAGTGTTTATGCTTTGAAACCCATACTCGTCTTTTCCTTTTCCGTCGACTGGATGCACTACGAACTTGTTTCACACGGGACTTCTTGCTTGCATCCTTAATCAACTTACCACAATTTGGCACTCCATGAAAGTTCTTCTCTTCTTTGCGCAGGGGTTCTCTCAATTTACGAACTCCGACTCGTGCTTTCCTATGAACTTGCTCAAGAATAATATGAAGGAGTGCCCTGCTAGAGTTCTTGTTACACCACTCAAAAGAATAATGATTTTCTATTAGTAACAACCTTGCTTGTGCTTTCCCCTTGGTATAAGTTGAGTCACCCATACCAAAATTCTTGATTAATACTTGAAGCACATGTGGTGGGTTTGGGTCGATACGGGGGCCTTCGACTTCTTCCTCATTGAGATATTGTTGTTCTTTCAATGAATCTGAACACTCATCTTCAATTGGTGAAAGAGCCAAAGAGTCCTTAACTTCATTTGATTTTGTATCCTCAACTGATGAAAGTGTTGTTTCATTTAAAGTTGGGAGATAAGGTGTGGTATTAGTCTCCACAACTCCCTCCCCAACTTTAGGACGAACCAATTCTTCACGATCATCTTTAACCGGAAAAATGAGATCATCGAATGAATTGTTATGAGCATTAATATTATATTCGTCTTCTTCATCTTCATCTTCATCATCAAAATCAAATATGGTGACGCCTTGAGATTCATATGTTTCTTGCCTATTAAATTGATCTACCAATGGATCCACATGTGTCTCAAAAGCTGCAATACTAACGTATCTTTGATGTTCCTCTATGTTGGATTCTATCATTGAAAAGAGCTTATCCATTTTTTGTTCAAGATACGAGAGATGGTTATCACCTTGTCCTTGGCCTTGATGATCATATTGTTGAGTCGGTCTCTGTGGTTGATCGAAGAAACCCGAGCTCTCATATGAAGGATGATAATATTGACCACCATATTCCCCTCGATACCTCGTGTAATCTTCCATCTCAATATTGTAATTAGGATGATATGTGTTATGCTCATAATCATCATATTGAGATTGATAGTCATATGTCTCAAGTACTCGCTCCTTCCTACTTGCTTTCTCCTCCGGATAATTTTCATAAGAATGAAATGGATTCCCACAAGTCCAACATGAATCCATAGAAGCTCGATCTACGCGTGCGCATACACTAACCTGCACACTCACAACCAACAAAACAAACAAGCAAACAAAACAAGAGAAAAAGAAAAAGAAAATATATATATATATTTTTTTAAACTATTAACAAAAACTTAAACCAAAAGCGCACACACTCCCCGGCAGCGGCGCCAAAATTTGACCGATGTCGTTGTACCGATCAAAAATAAACCTAATTACCTTATACTAGATAGGGCAAGCGGGTATCGTATCCACGAGGAGTATGTGGTTATAGCTAAGTTTAACGAAATAAATAATTGATTGATTGTTTGGTTTAATAACTTAATAATTAAAATACTAATTAACTAGAAAGTAAATAAGCAATAAAAATAAAGAAGCAAATAAAAGTAAAGTTTGTAAACAGTTGGATAAAAAGCAATCCCTCCGGCTCCAGATATAATGATATGATCAAGTTACAGATTAATTCTAATGTTTGCCTTCAAACCACATAGACATAGTTTTTATTAATTGAAAAGGATAATTTTGGGCACAAGTTATGTTTATCACACAAATCGTCTTAATCCCTAAACTAGTGGACTCGGCACAACTCGTTGACTAGCAATAACATGTCTTACAATAATCTTATCAATTAATTTAATAATTACTCAAGTGAACAATTATGGGTACAAATTATGTTTAACATACGACCGTCTTAACCCCTATACTAATTAGGCTCGGCACGAATCGTTGACTCGCAATAATATGTCTCATAATTATTCAATCAAATAATTATATTAAACATTAAAATCAAATAAAAGATATGCATTAAAATCAGATGAATTAATGTTTGACAAATAAAATAAAATCCGTAAACATGATCAAACCAAATATATCTTTTACCGGGAGAGATTACAAAAAGATTAGCCGCGCATCACAATGGTAGACCTCATATTCGATCTGCTATACTTGTTGAATAAAGAATAAATGATGGCTCAATAAAAGTGTCGGCTGAATTAATTCCCTTCGAATGATCTCCTCCTTTTTTTTGTTTCTGTCGAATGTTTTCTCCAAAAGGGGTCCACCTTTTGCCTCCTTATTACCGAATGTATATATGGGGGATAAAACCCCCCCCTTTTTTTTTCTTTTGCTTCACGTCCCAAAAAAACAGGCCAAAAGCCTTTCTTTTACTTTTGTCGCTGCGCCAACTCCAATTCAACAAGGCCCAATATAACTAATTTCATTGGCCTTTCATTATTTTGATTAATTAGTGGTATAAGTCCAAAAGTGAATTTTTATATGCAACTCACGAGCTGCTGCTTCCAGCAGGTCAAATCACGATTAATCTTCAGAATTTCTTGCATTTTATTATTTTGATGTGAAGATTTCTTTTTACTCTTTCCGTGACCTTTTGAATCACCTAAAACGGAGTTCGGACGAAGAAGTTATGACCAAAACAATGCGACAATGTCCAAATCTCTCATATATTTATTTTAAGCTTGTAATATCGCCAATTTAGCTCCTTTATGCGCCAAACCTACATAATCACAAAACACCTTAAAGTAACATATATAAAGGATAATACCAATACATAATTAAGCAATTAAACAATATTAAGGTGTATGTAAAATGCGCCGATCAGCGTTCGTTAACATGTAACCTTCAAATTATTGGCTACTATTTAGTCATCGTTGTGGTTTATCATTTCAGCAGAATACTTAGTAATTGTACTATGTTATGTTGTTATTGTGTTGTATTTTTTTACTTGTTTATGTTTGTCATGGTTTGCAACCGACGTACCAAAATAACAATAGAGCAACAATAGTTATGCCATAACTATTTTGGGCAACTTAAATAGACCTTTTGGGTACCAAACTAATGTGCTCATTAAACCCAATTGAACTCCAATGTCGTCTTGCTTTAAGCAGTTTTTGCTAAAAGTTTTGGAATAAAACAATTTTTATAAATCTTTATACAGTATTTGGTAATAACTAATAAGGTAATAGCAAACAACAAAATACGAAGTTGATTGTCATAGAGTATTCAACCCATACATGCATAAACTACAAGACTAAAAGAAATCAACCAATGCTGTGCGGGAAGCTCGGTGGAGTTTCAACAGCTTCTTAGCCAACTCCCAATTCATCCTCACATTTTCAGCCTCATCATAACTCAAATCAAACAGCTTGATATAAACCATCTTCAGCAAGGGGGAACACGCAAGTATGAGCTTTATTATTGTGAATTCATTCTCTGATCTAGGAAAAGATCGAAACACCACACTCTTGAGCTGCCCCGACCTCATTCCGTTGCTAAGTAAATCTAATGAATCAACTTCCAAAGGTAGATCACTTTCCAATGCAGCCTGTAGGTTGCGCTACAGTTCACACAATGGAAATCTACTTTATTTTAAATTTTGTTTTAATGCCACTTGATACTTTAAGCATAATTAATGAGACTCCTATATATTCTTCTGAACGACTGACGACTAAAATACTGAAATGTTGTCTAGCCACAACGATGCATCAATTTAAAGTTGCCCATCTTTTTTACATTGCCCAATTTTATTAAACGTTGCCCAATTTTGCCATGTAGGTTGCTCTACAGTTCACACAAGTACATCTACTTTATTTTTTTAAATGGCACTTCAACCTGTAGGTGTAATCATAATCAATTAGACTCCAATATATATGTGTCATCTACTTTATTTATTGTTTCTACTTTGCAAACCCATATATTGTAAGGTTTTTAAAATGGAAAAACGTTGTATTTTTAAAAATAAATACGCAACAATCTTTTAGAGAATAGGTCACCAAATACGCACAACAATCTTTTACTAAGTACAAAACCCTATCACAGTAACATAAAAAAATGAACAAAACATAAAAAAAAAAATAAAAAAAAATACAAATCTACCAAATTAAAAATAAAGTGCACAACAATCTTTTAGAAAATACGTAATTACATTACAAAATATTGTGGTGTTTGGGCGAGAAGTCGCTTAAAAGAAGTCGTTTTATTATATGCATGCCATTTGAATAACCGGACTGAAGTCAGCATTACTTTTGTCTATATACCACTTCGTATGGTTACTTTTGTCTATATACCGCCTTGGTCTTTTAACTTGTTCCCACCGTTACTTGGTCCTTCCGGACCATAATGTTTAGCGTTACCGGTAAGGCTTGGTGAAGTTTAACTACCAGGCCATCCGGTAGTTATATTTAACCCAAGTTGTACACGCGTGTTCCATAAAGTTAGGGCAGCAACAAAGATGAAGGCATCATTTTCATCCTTTGTTGCTTCATGTTGTAAGGAGTCTTTTGATAATCAGGTGCAAGTGTGCCACTTTATGCAACAAATTGCCTCCTGTATCTCCCAGCAAAAGTGCTCTTCCCATTCTATATCTCCCTTCCGTGGTTTTGGGAATGCTTGCAGAGACGCCTTTCGTCACAAAAACGGTTCGAAATGCACCATATTGTTCGAAAGGACGCTCAAGGATGTTATGGAAGGGTGTTTAGATGAGTGGGATTTGTAGAGCGTTATGGTTTAGGGTTATTAGTCGTCATTTAAGAACGACTAACTGCTATTAGTAGTCATTTAAGAACATGTGTGGGCCGTCAGATGACCCTCTTGATGATGCTTGCTAACCCACGTAATGTGTGAGCACATACTTGAATTAATGAGTATGTAAATGATGATCATCAGCAAATGACGTTTTGGCATTGAGTGAAGACCGTGGTTATCATATATGGTAAACAACTTTATATTGTTATTCAGCAACCAGTTGTAAAAAAACGATAACATCTTCAACTTGTCTCAAACGGTGGTTGTGAGTTCGATCGCTATGATACTCTGTATTATTCTATGTGTTAGATGTCTTTATTGTTTTTGGTGGGGTTGGTTGCGCCTTCTTTTGTTGTAATAACCTTTTATAGAGGATGAACCACTGTTGTGTCACGTGTGAACAGTCATGTTCCCTTAGTCTTATGCGTCTGGTCACGTGCCTAAACTTGTAGCTGGATGCCTACCTAGCATGTTGGATTAGACATAAAGTATATTGTCTTGACTTTTCAACGTCTTGGGAAGGTACACAAATTTGTGTTTAAACTTGTTGGGAGTATCGGGTGAAATTTCCAAAGGTGGATAGTCCGCTCAACTGCCTTTAACATTTTATTTTGGAAAGCCACTTTAATTTTTTTAATTTTGATTTGATTGTGAAATTGAACATACACTAAAAATTGCCTGGAAACTTGAGAGGTACATGGATGGTTCCCATTTAATGCTATTAAATGCAAAAACTCTAGAAAGACTTTTGGCAGTGTCGATGCAATCAACTATTGTCTGCAACTGACAGGTGTAATGATGACTTCTCAGGGTAAGTAAGTCAATCACACTTGCAAAATGGCAATTTAAAAGATGGGCAACTTAAAAGATGGGCAACTTAAAAAATGGGCAACTTAGAAAATGGACAACTTTAGTTGCCCATTTTAAGTTGCCCAATTTTTAAAGTTGCCCATTTTAAAACATTGCCTAATTTTGCCATGTAGGTTGCGCTATAAAATGCCTTTTTAAAACATTGCCTAATTTTGCCAGCAGGAAGAGAAATGTCGCCAGCAGGTGCAAGGGTGTCACTACCAGTAGCAATGGAAGAGCTACCAGCAGGATCACTCTTCTTTGCCCATTTTTAGTTGCCCAATTTGTAAAGTTGCCCATTTTACGTTGCCCATTTATTTAAGTTGTCCTTTAAATTTTGATTTTTTGTTCCCATGAATTGTACAACAAAAAAACAAACCAATAAAACGTCGATACTTAAACCACGTATTGTTTGTTCTTTCGAGTGACGGTCAAACATTTACTTTTGGCGGGCGCCTTTGGTCCCTTTTCCCGCCTAAAGTATTGTGAACCATTCTTCTACCTATCCAGTCTATTTATACCTACCGATTGTATACCAAAAAGCACACACAAACACATACATCCATTTCAATGCTAAAAAAAACCTCAACAATGGCAGCAAATAATGGTAAATTTGAAAATGATGCCGAAGAGTACGAGTGGGTGTTAATCAACAATTTGCTGTTTGACGCAGTGTTTAATACTTTCGGGTATGAACCCATTGCAGAATATGGGTCGTATAGGAAGGTGGATACGTGGATGAGGGGTAAAATTTTGAACTGGCTGCATGCGCAAGACTTTTACTGGGATGAGGTATGGGGATTGGGTGACTACGGGGAGGAGGAGGAAGAAGATGAAGACGAAGAGGAGGAGGTGGTGCAGCAAAATGAAGAGGATCAGCAGCAAAATGTGGTGGAGCAGCAAAATGTAGTGGCGCCTCAAAACCATGGTGAGCAACAAGATGGGCTTCAGAACCTCTATAATCTAGAAAAGAGGATTAGCGATCTTGAAATTGTGTTTAAAAGACTCCAGGAAAGGAAGAATTTGATGGAAAGCAGGGAAGAGAGCTCTGGTTCTAACAAGTTGGGGTGAAATGCATTGAAGCAGTTTAGGATGACGGTGTTTTTATGTTTTTATTATGTTTAGTATTTAATCTGGATAATGAAATGTATGTTTGCTTGAAGCTTTTAAAAATTTATTAATGAATTATTTTATTAAGGAAGTGGTGCAAAAAAAAAGTATCACCAACTTTGGTAAAGGGACAAATTACAACGTACCAAATTTGGTAAAGGGACAAAGTACATACTGTAAATAGACATCGATCCATACAAGAAAAAAAAAAGTTTCACCAACTTTGGTACATTGTAGCTTGAGTATGTACTAGCACCATTTATTATTTGTACTTTGAGAACCGCATATTCTTCTGAACAACTGACTACACCGTTTATTTTTTGTACTTTGGTCAACCTTGCTGGGTAATTTGCGCAAATATTTATCGACGTTGGGCAACCTAGTTATGTGATTACTATAAGTGTATTAACATTTCAGTTTCCTCTCATTTTCACGTGTTTATTTACCTATTATTTATTTTTATTTTTTTAAGTTGCCTATGTATTTAAGTTGCCCATATTTAGTAGCGCATCTTTTAAGGCTTGTTGTAATGCCTGTTTAAGTTGCCCACTTTTTAAGTTGCACATTTTTTTAGTTGCCCATATTTTAAATATTGCCCATTTTCTTAAGACGTTGCGTAATTTTGACGCGTAGTGTTCGTTATGCGTCTTGGATTGTATGGAACTTCTATCTGGTTTGGAACTGATGTAAAGGGACAAATTACAACAATGTCGCTCGACAGTACACACAAGTTTAAAATGTTGCCCACTTTTTAGTTGCCCATAATTTGGAAATTCCCCATTTTTTCAAACATTGCCTAATTTTGCCATGTAGGTTGCGCTATAAAATGCCTTATTATGTTGCCCATTTTTTTAGTTGCACATCTGTTTAGTTGCCCATTTTTTAAAGCTTGTTGTAATGCCTTTTTAAGTTGCCCAATTTTAAAATTGCCCAATTTTAAAGTTGCCCACCTTTTAAGTATTGCCCATTTTCTTAAACGTTGCGTATTTTTGCCACGTAGTGTTCGTTTTAATTTAATGCCACTTCATGGGTCTACTCATAATATGTTCCTGTTTCTAGCATTGACAGCCATACTTACTTTTTGTTGTGGGTAATGTTGTCGTTTCTAGTAGTTTAGTTGTTGCATTATGTGTTTATGCGTCTTGGATTGTATGGAAGTTTTATCTGGTTTGGAACTGATGTAAAGGGACAAATTACAATGTACCAAATTTGGTAAAGGGACAAAGTACATACTATAAATAGACATCGACATTCACAAGACAAAAAAGTATCACAAACTTTGGTACATTGTCGCTTGAGTATGTACTAGCACCATTTATTATTTGTACTTTGAGAACCGCATATTCTTCTGAACGACTGACTACACCATTTATTTTTTGTACTTTGGGCAACCTGGGTGGGTAATTTGCGCAACTATTTTTTGTTGTTAGGCAACCTAGTTATGTGATTACTATAAGTATGTGATTACCATAAGTGTATTAACATTTCAGTTTCCTCAAATTTTATGTATTTATTTGTTTATTTACTTATTATTTATTTTTATTATTTTTTTTATGGCGTTTAAAACAACAAACCAAGCAAGAATTTTTAATAACCGTAATGGTTTATTTCTTTTTTAAAGGGCACCACTATTCAATGAATTTACAATAGTCACACCCGTAGTGATGCGATACAACTGTTCAGTGTAATTAGTAACCGTAACGGTTAAGTTTTTTAAGTATTTAAGGCACGCTTAACCAACATAACATATATTCGTTATTATCTATCACCCACTAAAGAAATAAAATATGGATCAGCCAACTTTAGAAGAACTAGCAAAGACAACAAACTCTCACCGTATGTCAGACATGTGTCTAATTGTAATCCAAGAGGAGACCAAAAGAGATTTTCAAATAGCAAGAAAACTGTTTGATGTTGTTAAAGATCTGAATGATAGTATGGAGAAGAGGCAAGGTATTATTAATGACTTGAAATTCGATAAGAGTCTGCGTGCCGTGGAAAGTGCAGCATTCTTCAATGCCGTTCAAGAAAAGGAACTCGCCTTGAAGATAAAACTAGAAATTGACTGCAAGGAAGCACATTTGCGGACATTCAAAAAAACGGCATTCCTTGAAAAGATAAAGAAACTTTCATGAAGGTTTTATTGTTAGATTCCACCATATGATATGGTGACTTTAGTGTGTTAAATTTGGAAGTAGTAATGTTTCGTTACTGTGTATGATAGGATGCATGAAATATTTTGTATCAATGATTTGGCTACGTATCAATCATTTTGCTATTTGTTACAGTTTGAACTAGTGTGATTTATGAGCGCGTGAAATAGTGTGATTTTGTAAAATCAACTGGTTATGGTGGGTTCCTTTTGTAAAATCAACTGGTTAATTGAATGTAATGGATCTTATGATTAACATTTTCAGTGTGTAATGTGTTCTATGTTTTTACTTTTTGAGTGTCTTTGATATGTATCACAAACATAAACAGCTTAATAACGCATTAACGAAACCATAAAACACATAACAAACATGATAATGTAAATCTGCAAAAACATATAATTGGCTTGTACATGGCCAATAACATGACACCTATCTAACATGATAATGTAAATCTGGAAAAACATAGAAGGGAAGCGAAACGATTGCATAGGGACTATTCAGTTCATCATTTATTGTTGTTCTTGTTAATTAAATAATGCCATTGTGGATATATAATTAACAATAAAAAATTCAAAAATCAAATAAGATCACTATTCCCAAGTGAAGCAACAGTAATCTTATCGCTATATAAATCACTATTCAAGATTGGGAAGATTTATAAGCTGAAAGATATCGTAAGAAAATGGGCAACTTAAAATGCATTATAACTAGGTAACAAAATTGGGCAACTTACAACATGTGCAACTAAAAAAATGGGCAACTTAAAATGGGTAAATTATAAAATAAAGTATATGTACTTGTGTGAGCTGTAGCGCAACCTACATGGCAAAATCTGGCAACGTTTAAATTTTAATGGGCAATAATAAAAAGGTGAGCAACTTAAAAAATGGGCAACTTTATAAAATTGGATCTCATAAACACAAATTTGTGTACCTTCCCAAGACGTCGAAAAGACACGACAATTATACTTTATGTCTAATCCAACATGCCAGGAAGGCACTCCATCTACAAGCTTAGGCACGTGCCTGTACACACGTGACACAACAGTGGTTCCTCCTCTATAAAAAGTTATTACAACGAAAGAAGTCTCAACCAAATTAAAATGTGCAAATAAAAAAATGGGCAACTTAAAATGGTCAAATTAAAAAATTGGGAAACTTAAAATGGCCAATCGAGCAGACTTTCCAACATTGGAACTTTCACCAGACATTCGACTGCTAATTCGCTACTTTATGCTGCTAGGCACAAAAACTTTCTACTGCTGAGGGTTCTATTGTTCGCTTTGAAACTTGTGTTGTTCTACTGTTATTCGTGGTGCCATTTTACCATTGTATATGTTCAATTCATACAAATGGGAAAAAAATACATTTGAAAAAACAATTACTCTTTACGAATGGTGTTATGATTATTTATTATTATTATTTTAACCTTTCACATCTTTTATAACCAGTTGCCCAAATTTTATAAATAATTGCCCAAATTTTATAATTGGGTTGTGCTGTAAATTAGTGGACAGGAAGGGAGCAGCCTTTATAAAAAGTTGCCCAACGTGACATGACCCAACTATTCACCAAGTCACTATCCAAAATTGACTTTTATAACAAGTTGCCCAACGTGACGAATATGTACTTCTTTTCGCGGGAACCAATAAACCCACACACCAAACCCCTATACCCACCATCATTACACACACAATATGTGGTTTAACAAAGGACGTTTACTTGGTTGGTTTTTTGTTGTAAAAGGCATGAAAAAAATTAATATTAATAACTTAATAAATAAATAAAGAAAGTAGGAAAGGTACCAAATTTCTTTTGTAGGAAATTAAAAATAGTTACAATTAAGCCCCTTCATTATATCACGAATACATGTTCTCTCCATTCATTTACAAATGAAAGTAGGCAACTTTCCTACTTCATAAATAAAAACATAAAAATTAAAGGAAACTGAAAATTAAAGGAATTGTTCGACATCCTTGTTCATACTTTCATATCTGGGATGCAGGAACCTCATGTGACATCAACTTCATTGGTTTGGTAGCTTCAGGAGTTTTTTTAGTTGAAACCCGCTACCTTCCATAATGATGTATCCTCTTCTCCCAACTCCTGTTCCCCTTTAATAGCCTCTGATGATCCACCATTTTTCACTTCAAATATGGTTGTTACTGAGATTAACCATATTACACCCTTGGATGTTCCACTCTCAGAAGCTTGCATGGGACTAAGTTCCCAACAACATTCCACCATTATTTAAGAACTGGTGGTGCTGAGGTGGAGTGAAGGAAAAGTTTATGGATAGGCATTCAGAGCATTTCCTCGCACCAGAAAGGTTGAATGTAACTTTCTTGTTTAAGGAGACACCCGATAACAACATGTGGGGGATTTTTATGTTAGGGTTTTTGTAGAGGATGGTGGTTGTATGTTATTAGCCGTCATTTAAGAACGGCTAAAAGTTATTAGTAGTCATTTAAGAACGGATCAAGATCATAAAAATGATCCACCCACTCTGATACCATTTGTTGGTCCGCTTTAAACTTGAGCAACTAATGAATTAACAAGATATACATAAACACGTGCCGTTTGGACATTGAAAGAAGAACAAGTTTATGATTCATCATCGGAAGAGTTACAAGGTTAATCCGGTGAGAGCCAATTGAAAGTTATTAGTAGCCTTGGGTTAAGTTTGTGCACGTTCTGCTTTGGTTTCAAGTGCTTTATATAGCAGATAGATAACTATTGCTTCACTTGGGAGTAGTGATCTTATTTGATTTTTGATGCCACTTCATGGGTCTACTCATAATATGTTCCTGTTTCTAGCATTGACAGCCATACTTACTTTTTGTTGTGGGTAATGTTGTCGTTTCTAGTAGTTTAGTTGTTGCATTATGTGTTTATGCGTCTTGGATTGTATGGAAGTTTTATCTGGTTTGGAACTGATGTAAAGGGACAAATTACAATGTACCAAATTTGGTAAAGGGACAAAGTACATACTATAAATAGACATCGACATTCACAAGACAAAAAAGTATCACAAACTTTGGTACATTGTCGCTTGAGTATGTACTAGCACCATTTATTATTTGTACTTTGAGAACCGCATATTCTTATTTGATTTTTGAATTTTTTATTCGAATTTTAATTTTGCATTTGATTATGAAATTGAACATACACTAAAATAGGCTAGAGACTGGAGAGGTACATGGATGGTTCCCATTTAATGCTATTAAATGCAAAAACTGTAGAAAGACTTTTGGCAGTGTTGATGCAATCAACTCTTGTCTGCAAGTGACAGGTGTAATGATGACTTCTCAGGGTAAGTAAGTCAATCACACTTGCAAAATGGCAACTTAAAAGATGGGCAACTTAAAAAATGGGCAACTTAGAAAGTGGGCAACTTAAAATGGGCAACTTTAAAAAACTTAGGAAACTTTGTACTACTAGTTAAAGGCAGTTGCGCTACTTACCAAGTTTATGCTGCTAGGCAAAACGTTCTACTACTAAGGGTTCTACTGTTATTGGTGGTGCCCTTTTTACCATTGTATATGTTCAACCCAAACTAAGGTAAAAACAAATACATTTGAAAAAACAATAAATTTTTACAAATTGTGTTATGATTATTTATCATTATTAATGTAACCTTTCCCTAGAAAAGTCAGAAGGGAAGCGAAACGATTGCATAGGGACTATTCAGTTCATCATTTATTGTTGTTGTTGTTAATTAAATAATGCCATTGTGGATATATAATTAACAATAAAAAATTCAAAAATCAAATAAGATCACTATTCCCAAGTGAAGCAACAGTAATCTATCCGCTATATAAAGCACTTCCAACCAAAGCAGAACGTGCGCATTCAACGAGAGTAACAAGTGAGAAATCCATAACCTATTACGATCCTCAACAAACTTAACCCAAGCCTACTAACAACTTTCAATCGGCTCTCACCGGAGTAACCTTGTAATTTTTCCCATCATGCATCATAGAGTCGCTGTTCTTTCAATGTCCAAACGGCACGTGTTCATGTATATCTTGTTAATTCATCAGTTGCACAAGTTTAAAGCGGCCCTACAAATGGTCTCAGACAGGGTGGATCATTCTTATGATCTAGATCCGTTCTTAAATGACTGCTAATAACTTTTAGCCGTTCTTAAATGACGGCTAATAACATACAACCATCATCCTCTACCAAAACCCTAACATCAAAATCCCCTGCATGTTGTTGTCGAGTGTCTCCTTACACGAGAAAGTTACATTCAACCTTTCTGGTGCGAGGATTTGCTCTAACTGCCTATCCACAAGCTTTTCCTTCACTCCCCCTCAGCACCACCAGTTGTTAAATACTGGTGGAATCTTGTTGGGAACTTAGTTCCATGTAAGTTTATGAGAGTGGAACATCCAAGGGTGTAATATGGTTAATCTCAGTAATAACCATATTTGAAGGGAAAAATGGTGGATCATCAGAGGCTATTAAAGGGGGACAGATGGTTGGGAAGAGGATAAAAATCCCTTATTTCTCATCCTTGTTGCTGCCCTGCCCGGAAGGACAAAGGACATTCGTGCCGGCTAGGTTAAAATCCGGTTGATTTGCAATGAAAAAGCTACTTAGAACTGAAGATAACAGATTCAAGCTCCCGTCTCATTTGTACCTCATCAACATCATTAAAAATAGGATATGATTACCATAAGTGTATTAACTTTTCAGTTTCCTTTAATTTGTATGCATTTAGTTATGGGGAAATGATGACTACTTTATAAAAGTAGGAAAGTTGCCTACTTTTCTTTCTAATTGAATGGAGATAACATGTATTCGTGATATAACGAAGGAGCTTAATTGTAACTATTTTTAATTTCCTACAAAAGAAAGTAGGTACCTTTACCACTTATTAATTTTTTTTTCATGACTTTTACATAAAAAAACCAAGCAAGAATACGTCCATAGTTAAACCACAATGTACCAAAGTTCTATCTGGTTTGGAACTGATGGAAAGCGACAAATAACAACAATGTCGCTCTACAGTAAACACAAGTTTAAAATGTTGTCCAGTTTTTACTTGCCCATTTTTTAAAACATTGCCTAATTTTGCCACGTAGGTTGCGCTATAAAATGCCTTTTTAAAAAATTGCCTAATTTTGCCAGCAGGAAGAGAAATGTCACCAGCAGGAGCAAGGGTGTCACTACCAGTAGCAATGGAAGAGCTACCAGCAGCATCACTCTTCTTTGGCCATTTTGAGTTGCCCACAATGAATTGCCCAATTTGTAAATTTGCCAATTTTAAAACATTGCCTAATTTTGCCATGTAGGTTGCGCTATAAAATGCATTTTTAAAACAATGCCTAATTTTGCCAGCAAGAAGAGAAATGTCACCAGCAGGAGCAAGGGTGTCACTACCAGTAGCAATGGAAGAGCTACCAGCAGCATCACATTTTTAGTTGCCCATTATTAGTTGCCCAATTTGTAAAGTTGCCCATTTTACGTTGCCCATTTATTTAAGTTGTCCTTTAAATTTTGATTTTTTTACCCATGAATTGTACAACAAAAAGACAAACCAATTAAACGTCGATACGTAAACCACATATTGTTTGTTCTTTCGAGTGACGGTCAAAAATTTGCTTATGGCAGCCATGTACCAACTAAACCAAGCAGTAGAACATTTAGCCTAGCAGCAGTAGAATGTATGTTAACTGGCACTACCAATTTACCCACTTTAGTATAGTCATTTTTATGTTGCCCAGTTTTAGTTGACCATCCATTGTAAGTTGCCCATTTTAAAAACGATGCCTAATTTTCCCATGTAGGTTGCGATACATACAGTACACAAAAGTACTTCAACTTTATTTTATTTCACTGCCACATGGTAGGTGTAATCATAGTCAATGAGAATCCGGCATGTATGTGTCATATGTTGGCATGTTGCTATTGACTTTTTATACAAATGGAGAGTTAACTTGTACTTGAATATAGCACCTACTATTGGCTATTCACTGTGGGTTACAAAATAGTGTGTATGCTTGTAGATGGTTGTACTTTGGGCAACTAGATTTGCTTGTATAAATCTTCACAACATACAACACAATCAAAACAACCAAAAAAAAATTAAAAAAAAAATAATAATAAAAAATAAAAAAATAAAAAATTGACCATTAACTTTCATTTAAAGTTACCCATTTTAAAGTTGCCCATTTTTTTAGTTGCCCATTTTTTAAATACTGCATAACTTTTTTTATAAGTTTGCCAAATTTTAAAAGTAAATATATACACAAGGATATGAAAATTGATTTATGTTTTTGAAAATCATTTTGTAAAAATATAATTACGTAAGGGTAATTTATATGGAATATAATTAAATGCAAAAAGTGATAGGGTAATTTGTTGCATTGGAGTGATAGGTTTTTGTAAAAAACCTTTTTATAGCACCATTTAATGCAATTAAATGCAAAAAGTCATGAAAGACTTTTGCCATTGTAAATGCTCAACACAAGTACATATAATTTATTTTATATTATTTTTAATGCCACGTAAACCTGCAGGTGTAATCATAACTATATATATGTGTCATCTACTTTATTTATTGTTTCTACTTTGCAAACCATATATTCTAACGTTTTTATAAAATGGAAACAAACGTTGAATTTTTAAAAATAAATACACAACAAGTAACATAAATAAAAGAACAAAACAGAAAAAAATTAAAATCTACGAAATTAAAAATAAAGTACACAACAATCTTTTATAAAATAGTTACACTACGAAATAATGTGGTGTTTTGGGTGAGAAGTCGCTTAAAAGAAGTCTATATACCACTTAGTATGGTTACAAGTTTTCCATGTCTGGCCAGCAAAAAAATTGAAGGCATCATTTTAATCCTTTGTTGCTTGATGTTGTAGGAGCCTTTTGAGCTTTATCGGGTCCAACTCTATGCAATGAATTGCCCCTGTATCTCCCTAGCAACGTGGGCTCTTCTCATTATCTATCTCCCTTTTTGTGATACCACATCTCCTTTACCACTTTGATGGCGAACGAGAGCCTTGATGGCCAACGAGACCCTTGATGGCCAACGAGAGTCTACTTCACTGGAAGGGAGTTTAGATGAGTGAGATTTGTAGAGCGTTATGGTTTAGGGTTATTAGTCGTCATTTAAGAACGACTAAGTGCTATTAGTAGTCATTTAAGAACATGTGTGGGCCGTGAGATGACCCTCTTGACGCTGCTTGCTAACCCACGTAATGTGTGAGTACATGCTTGAATAAACGAGTATGTAAATGATGATCATCAGCAAATGACGTTTTGTCATTGAGTGAAGACCGTGGTTATAATATATGGTAAGCAACTTTATATTGTTATTCAGGAACCAGTCGTAAAAAATCGATAACATCTTCAACTTCTCTAAAACGGTTGTGATTTTGATCGCTGTGATACAAAGTATTATTCTGTGTGTTAGATGTCTTTATTGTTTTTTGCGGGGTTGGTTGCGCCTTCTTTCGTTGTAATAACCTTTTATAGAAGAGGAAACACTGTAGTTTCACGTGTGAACAGTGACGTTGCCTGACTCTTATGCGTCTGGCCACGTGCCTAAACTTGTAGCTGGAGTGCCTACCTTGCATGTTGGATTAGACATAAAGTAAATTGTCTTGTCTTTTCAAAGTCTTGGGAAGGTACACAAATTTGTGTTTAAGAGATCCAATTTCAACTTGTTGGGAGTATCGACTGAAATTTCCAAAGGTGGATAGTCTGCTCAACTGCCTATAACTTTTTTTTTTTGGAAAGCCACTTTAATTTTTTGCCCAATTTTATAAAGTTGCCCATTTTTTAGTTGCCAAACTTTTAATTTGCTCGTTTATTGTAAATATTGCCCATTTCTTAAAACGTTACCACATTTTGCCTTGTAGGTTGCGATACAGTTCACACAAGTACATCTAATTTATTTTATTTTATACTTCATCAAAATGTAGGTCTAATCAGAGGCTATTTGTATTTCATCAACATCATTAGAATGAGGATACGATTAACATAAGTGTATTAACATTTCAGTTTCCTTTAATTTGTATGTATTGTTTTATTTTGTTATTATTTATTTTTAATTTCTGCATGCCATTAACAACTACAAACCAACCAAGAAACCGTCCATAGTGAAGAGGAGGAGATGGCTGAAAGTGAGGTGGTGCAGCAAAATTAATAGGATGAGCAGCAAAATGTGGTGGATCACAAAATGTGGTGGTTCCTCAAAACCAGGGACACCGGCAAGATGGGTTTAATAGCCCTTATTATCTAGAAAAGAGGATTGGCGATCTTTAGGATGACGGTGTTTTTTATGTTTTTAGTTTGTTTAGTAATTGTTGAAGGTTTTATTATTATAATCCACCATATGCTATGGTGACTTTAGTGTGTTTAATTTGAAAGTAATAATGTTTCGTGTCTGTGTATGGTGGGATGCATGAAATATTTTTGTATCAATCATTTGGCTATGTATCAATCAGTTAGCTATACTTTGAATTAGTGTGATTTATGAGCGCGTGAAACTAATTATGAGGTCCACTTACCTTTTTAAACCCTTAGAAACCAAGCAGTAGATTCCACCACTTACACACCGATCAGAAGAACCATATCAGCTGCCGAAATTATAGCCAAGCAGCAGGAACTTTGTAACAAGCAGTAGAATGTCTGCTCAAGAGCAGCAGGAACTTTTCCCACTTTTGTAAAGTTGCCTAATTTAAGTTGCCCATTTTTTAATTTCAAATGTTTTAAAAATTGCCAATTTATTTAAAACGTTGGCTAATTTTGCCATGCTGGTTGCACTACAGTACACGCAAGTACATCAACTTTATTTAATGCCACTTGATAGGTGTAATCATAATCAATGAGAGTCTTGTAGGCACATACTATTGGCATTTCATTTTGGGCAACAAATTATTGTGTATGCTTGTAGACATTTGTACTTTGGGCAACTAAATTTGCATATATAATTCTTAACCATATACAACACAAACAACACAACCCAAAAAAAAAAAATAATAATAATCAGAAAAAAAAAAGAAAAAAAAAGCAAAATGAATTCTTGCACAACAGATAAGTTCAAGGTGTTTATACGGTATGAAGAGAATGTGATTGCTGTTTTACTTCCAAAAGCCGTCAACTTTGGCAATCTTGTGAAGTTTGTATGGAAGAAGTTTCAGGTTAACGATGCATACGCAATATGGTTATCTTACAACACCGGTGCAGACAACAGGACTATTCTTAATGAAGTCGACCTCGAAGTTTTCAAAACTCTTGTTTCGGCGACGCCGTCACAAGAGCACACATTAATCGTACACCACGCTATGCATACACCTGTTGTTAATTTAGATCCAGATCCCCAAATGCACCGCACTAGTCTTAACTGTATGCCAACCCAACCCCAACCACCCACTTTTGATTATACCGCACCATATAAGAATAAAGGTGGTTTAAAAGTTCATCATCTGTTTGAAGATAAGGAAGAGTGCATGTATGAGATAAGTTTGAAATGTTTAAAAGAAGGGTATGAGTTTTGTGTTTCTAAATCGTGTACGGCAAGATACGCTGTGAAGTGTGTCCAACCAGAATGTGATTGGCACATAAGCTGTCGTCGATATGGGCCAACTAGCCGATTTAGAATCACTTCACTAAACGACAATCATAAATGTTCAAAAATCAAATTCAATCCAAATCACCGAAATGCATATACAAAAACATTGGCTAGAATAATATCCCCGAAGCTCGGAGATCCGACAAGAGTGTATAAGCCAAAGGACTTTATACATGATCTGAAGTTGGATATGAAGATAGACATTTCATACAAACGAGCTTGGAGAGGGAGACAGTTGGCACTGGAATCAAATCAGGGCTGCCCAAAGGCCTCATTTTCGCAGCTGCCCATATATTGTCATAATCTAAAGATTGCAAACAGGGGCACAGTTACACACATACAGACCGACGATGCAAGCTGTTTTAAGAACCTATTTATAGGTTTCGGTGCTGTGGTAAGCATATTATTAAGATTCTAATCCTCTTTGTTTAGTTGCAAAAGATTTTTTTTCTTCATAAGGTTATCAAAAGAAATAGCTATGGTTATCATGTCATACACTATCCTAGGGGTATGAATATAGAAAAATAAAATCTAACTTAAAATTAAAAAAAAAAAATAGGGATAATGATTACCAGTAGGATTTATGCATAGCATAAGTGTATACAACATAAATTATCTAGTTTTAATGAAATGCAACAGCATATCACTGAAACTTAACTTATCAGTTATAGAAACACAGAAACATGTATCTGCATATGCAGGAACAACATAAAGGTACAAAATAGATACTTTTTTGTAACATACTTCTGATACCTAGTTTTCTAAAACAAAAGCAACACATCAATATTACGCGCATTAAAACAAAAGCAACACATCCATCTTATGTGCACACCGCACCTGTCATATCAAAGAACAAACAATAAATTGTTATTACTTGAGGTACTCGTTTGTCAATTAACAATAAACAATAAATTGTTAAATATATATATATATATATATATATATATATATATATATATATATATATATATATATATATATATATATATTCTATATATTTTATATTTATTTTATTTTGTATCTGTTTATATGTTTTCAACCTTATGTACCATGATATATGCTACATTGTACTTCACAGATTAAGAGTTTCCTGTGTTATATGCGCCCTCTGATCATAATTAATGTCGCACATCTAAAAGGGACATACCAGGGAACAAATCTTGTCGCAGTTGCAATGGACGGAAACAATCAGATACTACCGCTTGCCACCGGTGTTGCTTAGGGCGAGACTGGTGAATCATGGACTTGGTTTATGAAGAAACTCAAAGAATGCATAGGGGAAGTTCCTAATTTGGCCATCATATCTGACAGACATCACGGAATCATCCTTGCATGTAAAACTGTATTCCCGAATGCCTTTCACGGCTATTGTTGTCGGCATTTGATGTTAAATACAAAGATGCAGACAGATACACTGAAATGCTTATACTGGAAGACATGCAAAGCGTACACAACGGAGGATTTTGCAAAGCTAATGTCTGATATTCGTTCGGTAAGACGACAGTCTCACAAAAAACTTGTTGAAGCAGGTGTCGAGAAATGGTCAAGGGCACATTGCCCTAGGCAGAGGTACAATTATTTAACCTCAAACAGTGTCGAATCCATAAATGCTTTAACAAAGCTTGTGCGCCACTGCCCGATAACAACGCTCATAGAATGGTATAGAGGTCTTCTTCAGAGCTGGTATTACCACCGCCGAGCAAAATATGCAGGTAATAGATGGTATAATTTTCAATACGTTTACTGAAGAATAATGAAATACTACACACTAAACAAACTTTATTATTTATGGTTAGATGCCCCGGATGATGATCTTTCTGAATGGGCAACTGCAAAAGTGAATGGCAGAATGGCCAAAAGTGCAAACTGGAAGGTTTTGGGGATTGACAAGGACAGAGTGTATGAAGTACGCGACAAAAAAAAAGGCATATTGTTGATTTGGAACAGGGTGAATGCACTTGCCGACAATGGAAGCTTTCGGGCTTACCATGTGGACATGTCTGTGCTGTTGGTAGATTTGCAGGGCTGACTAGTGTGAAGAAACTGGCTAAAGCTTGGTTTTATAATACAACACTTAAAGGCACATACGAAGACATGGTTTATCCTTTAAAAGACATGACGATGTGGGACACTCCAGACGACATCCAAGTTGTATCACCCCCTATTGTTTGCAACAGGCGACCAGGTAGACCCAAAAAAAAGAAACAGAATTCCCTCTCAAGGCGAGGTGCCTACAAGGAGTACGTATGGAAGGTGTGGAAGGCCAGGACATAACCGGCTAACGTGCAATGCAACTATTGTGATAGAAAAGGTTGAAATTTATTTTTATTATGCCACAATTAAGTAGTTGTGATTATTGGCACCTAATGTTTATGTGTACCTGTATACAGAAAGGTCCAGCCGGTTCAAGGAAAAAGACCCATGTGGTGGAGTGTTCATCTAATCAAAGTAACGGAACACAACCCGAGGCAAATGCAGAGTTTATGCATGGGGTGATGAATGCGGCCGAGGCACCCAACTCAAGTCAAGTACAGGAACAGCTGAACTCATCCAATCCACACATTAATTCTCTCTCAGATTTCCCTACTCTAGACAAGTTTTTACAGTAAAGACCCCCAATGACACACCCTATATTTAAATGTATGCACTCACTTCCTAGTTGGTACCATGTGTTGTTTAACTAAGAATAACAAGTGTGGGTCGTTTGGTGTGTAATAAACATTACTATTAAACTATGTTATGAATGTGTGATGGAGGCAAACAATTAGCGGTTGTGTGTGTTTGTGGTAAATTAAATTGAAAATGCAAGTAAATAAACGTACCAACCAGCAATCAATCAGATTGCACTTCAACCATATTGGGTCGCCCATTAATGAAGGCCCTGACTGTATGTTTTTACAACTTGGAAAATGCTATGATTGCTTGATTCAGATTGATTCATTGTTTCATTTCGTTTGTTTCTACCCTTAACTATGTTTCTTTCCAGCAGATCATCTTCAAACAGCTTCGATTTAGCTTTATCTGAACCATTTGCATTCGCTATTTGTACGCCAACCTCGTGTAACATTTTTTCTTAACCAGTTCCACTTCCTCCTATATCGGTACCATTTTCATTGACATCCAACCAACCATTTTCATTGTACTTGAACGGAGTTGAACTACACCAACGCTGGCCAGCGCCCTCCTCTTGCCAAACCATGTTGTTAAAATAATACTTTGACAACGGCTATTGCTTGTGAGCAATAAACAGGTCTATGGAACCATTGTTCAAAGCATGACTGAAAAATCTACGAACATCATTATAAATGTGTAGCACAGTTAAACCATTTGCAAGTGACATGTTGGATTTACAATAAAACAAAGCCCATTTATCACCACCAATGTCATTTATAACACTATTAAGTGCCCTAGTAAAAACACCCATGTCAGAGGTAAAACACCAAACGTTCCCAACACACCCATCAACATAACGAAGTGGATCGAGAGCAAATTCCCCATATTTGTGTACTTTGAACTCAACTTTCATCCAGAAACTTAATTAAACATGAGTATAGTTTATAGTTACAAACTAAAAGCAATTATGTAGCTTTTTGGCACCCATAAGTAACAAACTAAGTACGTTGCACATAAAAAAAAAAACAAAAAAAATCAAATAATAAAAAACTGATTTATTCACTGTAACATCATATTTATATGAACAAAAAAGGGAATAATATAGTTATGGGAAAGTACAACAAACCTAGAATACGTGATATAAAGATGAAAAGGACAGCAATTTTATTTTTTTGGATTCGTGTGGTGACAATGACCTAGGGTTTGATCTGCTTTTTGGGGATATTGTGTTTGTTGGGAACAAAAAGGATATGTGGGGTTACAGTGTTTCCCGTGCAAATTACACGTTTGGTCCTCAGACGTGCAATTTTATAATAAACTTTTGACTTAATTTCAAAAATGGTCCCTGTATTTTATGTTGTAAAAGTCGTTGTCTGTTTACAGCATGTACATTGTCCCTTTACCAAATTTGGTACATTGTAATTTGACTTCTAAAAGTCAAATAACAGACTTATGGTTTAAACCAACTTCCGCAAAATCTTCACAAAGTTATGGTCTAAAAGTATGCACATTCTGCACAAATTACACAGTTATTGTCTGTTAGTCAAATTACACAGTTATGGGTTAAACCATATAAAAGTCAAAGTGCACAGTCAAGGTCTATTTTCATTCACTCCCATTTAACACAATCTGCACAAAATTTTAGGTACATGAAACAGTTTACCAACCGAACATTGAATGGCATTTACTCTATCCCTGACTATCTTCAATAAAAAGGTCTTTAAATTCGCTTAAGCATACACACGACCTACTCAACAAACCTGTATTATTCACCCAAACTCTTACACAAGTAACTCAAGCATGACTTCCAATCCACCCATCATTGAAATTTCCTCAGATTCTACATCATCCGAGGAGCTCAAGTCTCCCCAACCCTACTATTGGAACCTACCTTACAATTATACAAATGCAGTGAACAAAAAGTCCAACTTTGAAGAATCCTCCTCTGAACATAAACAGGATGATCAACCTCTTTCTAAAGATTCAAAAAGGATGACAAGGTCAGTCAACCCTCATTTTGAAACTCATTCTATGTCAACTCAAGGTAAAAGGGAACAGGTTCTAGGGCTCTGCAATCATCACATTTTGGGAAGGAATCCAAGGAAGACGGACAAGAAGCATGCCAGACACCACAGGGAAAGGGAAGAAGAGGATCTCGTATCTTTTGATGTTTAGTATGCATGACTTAAGCTTTGGACGGTACTTTTATGAATGTAGTATGCATCTATGAATGCAACTAGTTTGTAATGTTAAGTGATTAAATGATACTTCTTGTTGAAAATGCTTTTCATCTTCTTACATTCAAACATCAAGTGCACAATCTTTTGATTCATGTTTGTGTTTGATGTGTGTTGTGGTTTTGCAAGTGAAACCAGGTTTCACACTTGGTTATAATATGGTCATAGGTCATGGGACTAAACCCGTTATGTGCCGCAAGAATGGGTACTAAAAGTGTTCAACCCGTTCGAGTATAGGGTCCCTTTTTTTTCAAATTAAGTCTAAACTTTTTATAAGTCTTTTTTTAGCAAAAAAAAGTGGATTTATACAAAAATAAAATAAGGCCTCACACGTGCAAATATTTTAGTCCTTTATATAAACACCCCCACTCCCAACTGCTTTCCCTTATTTCCCAATTGTTTTAAATCTTGAAACCCTAAAGTATGAGTTCGCGAAATAGAGTGAAAACCCGAGTAATTGATGGTAAAATTGAATACTTTTGTAGGTGTGCTATTCGACTCACAGTTAAGACTTCAACAACAAGGACAAATCCGAGTAAACGATTTGTAAAATGCTCAGTTTGTGAAGTGTATGACTTTTTAGATGGTGATCTTCCAAGTGAAAACTATAAAGATTTGGTGTATGGATTCTTAGAAAACGCCAAACGATTTAACAAGACTGTGGAGTACCAGCAGGTGATTGATGCTCTTGCTTTGGACAAGTCAATAATGGAAGAAGAGCTGAATGATATAAAGGCAAAGTTGAAGCTGTATGAGCGATTGTATTTCATTTTGATAGGATCTTTTGCAGTTGTTTGTGTTGGGTTTGGGATGATAATAGGAAAATAATGTAGTGGCGTGGATTAGATGTAGTCCATGGAATGAAATGAAGTTGTATCTTTTGTTAGTAAATAATATGTTTCCTTTTGCAAATATAGTGTTTCATATAAATAAAGATTGATTCGTCATATAAGGCATTCGCATGTTCTTCTTCATGGTTAATCGGATTAAAATGATTACAATTATCCGTTCTTAGATACTGACATTTTTTTTTTAATTTGTTATTTTTTTTCTTTATTTTTTAGGGTTTATAAGCGGGTATGTTTGGTAGTACTAAAACACCCGCCAAAATAATCTGTTGCCCTAGCATTTCTTCTGTTTTATGGAGTGGTCAAACAAGTAGCAAGAAAATATGATTAACAAAAAATATAACGATGTATCGAAAAAGGGTATGGCAGTGCCATATAATTTAATTACAATCTTGTTGTTTTCAACTTTTCATTACAACAACCCTAGATTGCAACTTTCTATCATTAAGGAACCAACTTATTGTTTCTCCAATACCTCCACTCTCCCGCTGCTTGTATAGAGCTTTATGATACATCAACCTTTTTCGCCTCCGCAAATATGAAGTTCGTGATCCAAACTTGAACTTCCTTGAGTATTATTTTTCGCAACACGTCGACCGGTCGTAGGATGCACTCTAGTCCCACCTTGTTCATGAACTGCTGACCCACCCACATCCAGCACAACCTCGTCTGCAAAACAGTCATTAGAAAGACTTGGCAGTTTTGAACCATTGTAACTGAGTACAACATTTTGCCACTCATAAGGCGGCGAGCGAGACCACCCAACGTCAATGGCAGGAACATCGAGACCAACAACACCTGGCATGCAATCTTCTTCAAAAAAATAAAGCCCATCATCGATAGAGTCACTATGCAAAAAGTCTTTAAAAAGATTTCTACATTTAAAATTAGTTCCTTTGATTCTCGGTTCTGAAGGAGGTGTTCTTAGAGGAGGTGAACGGCCTTCTTCCTACTCCTATGCCTCCAGAGCAGCAGCCGATTTAGATGTAGCAACTAGCATTGCTTGTTTATGTTTTTTAAACTTTAACAAAATTTCCTCATCATAAAAATCATAAGTAAGATTTTTATAATAGAAACCTGCTAGGTTTTGTGGTGCATGGACAACATACAAATGGAGCAAACCATAACAATCAGCCGTGTCATACATCTTTCGCATATGACATTCAGCTTCAATCAAATGCAAGCCTTCTGCTAGAGAATGTCTTGGACAACAAAAATACAAAAATCGAATTTCTTGTTCTAGTTGCAAGGTTAACAAGTCAAGCAATTGATCCAAGTTCATCCTGTTCGACTTGCATACCTTCAATGTCATTGTTTTGCCATATTGATACTTTAAGGCTGGATATTCTAAGAAAACACCATTATAGTGAATCTCAAAGACTATATGTGTAGTAGTGATGACTTGTGACCTGTACACAACAAACGGAAATTTCTTGAAAATCAAATAAAGTTAGCAACTAAGCATATTATTACATTACACAGTAAAGACATGCATACCTTTATTTGATGTCAGCCGAATCAGCATGGGGGTTTGCAGGGACTTTCTTTGTTGGAGTTTGATGAGGGTCCATGATGATTTAACAAGTAATAATGTAAGTGGGACTTTGTTGAATCTAACACACCTGCTAGATCTTTGAGCCTATGTGGATCGGTAGAATGCCTATGTAATCACAAGCACACTACAAGAGAATCTCTGAATACGAACTAGAAAAGAAAAGAACTAAGACTATGATCCTCTATGGATCGTATATTGAACTAAAGGATATTTTTATTGATGATTGTTTAAGTCGTAAAGATCTATGAAACTCATAGACGGGGTGTTCCTTTTATAATGACAAGAAACCCTAACCCTAACCCGTCATACAAGAAAACGTGTGAAGAGATAAACATAATCTCTTCTAAAAATAAATCTAACAAACATACTAAACATACGGGATAACAACTAGCAATACCCGCAGTAACAACTACTATCAGCAGAAACAAGATAGAACTATCAGCAGCAATGAGCTTCAGCAGGAACCATAGCTATCGGCAGGAACCAGCTTTCACTATCGGCAGCAACAAGAAATATCTTATTTCCGAAATTCCTAACAATCCTCCCCTAATCTTGAGGTTGACTAGGTTAACCGACAAGATTCCCTAAGTGTTCTTTGATCTCTGAAAATACTCTGAAGTCCATAGGGAGAGGATTAATCCAGCAGCAGCATCAGTAAGTAACCAGCAGTAACACTTGAAACTTCCAGCAGCAACTTCGATAGTTCAGCAGCAATAGGAAATTATCTCCAAAAGAAAATTTAAGCTGGTCACCATGTCATTCTGGATCTTGACTGCGACTATGACAAAATGTACATCAAATCACTTAAGTTTCATACTATTCTCATCACATCCAGGTGTGTTAACCCCTGTGAGAGGTGAATCATTGAAAATTAATGGATTTGATGTCTCTTTACCAATAGCCATCACTACTGGAGTAGCCAATGTTTAGGTGTGTAAGACCATGGTACATTGATAACCATCTGATTTTGAGTAAACCAGCAACTGTAAACGGATTTGAGTTGTCTTTACCTGTAGCCGTTTACTCAGGACTAGCCAATTCTTGATTTCAACTGAACCTTGGTGAATTGAATACCAAATATGGATACCAAGTGTCTTTACCACAAACCATACTTTTGTGGACTAGCCAATTCTTTGGATCCCATAAAGGGTTACATCCATGGTGAATTGAGAACCATGTCAATTCTCAGGAATGAACCATGGGTGAGTTGAAGTACCCTATAGCTTTAAGCAAGCTATTACAGCTATCAACGGATTTGATTATCACACCAGAGCCGTACCCTCATGGTGAGTCAACTCTTTCTTGTCTGTGAGACATGGTGAGTTGAGTACCGTTTATTGTGTAGGTGTAAACACCAACACTGTACCTGCAAGGTGTTGCTCAAAACCAACTTATTAGCACACAAAATATACAATTTTTTTTTTTTAACTAAAAGAACCAAGAAACAAACCAAAAGAAAAAGAAATAAAATAAGAAAAGATAAGAAAGAAAGATATACAACAACAACAACAAGCCTCCCCTTAGGCTTAAGCCTCCCCTTAATCTCAGCACCTAAGGATTGAGCATTCCAATATGAACCACCAGATAGTTGAATCTTGGACCATCAAATGCTTTAGTCAACAGGTCAGCCACATTCTCATCAGAGTCTACCTTAAGCACCTAAATGAGATGCTTCTCATAAGCATCCCTTATGAAATGGTGCCTAATCTCTATGTGCTTTGTTCTTTGATGAAACACTGGATTTTTAACAATACAGATGGTACTTTGGTTGTCAATGAACAGTTTAGTGTTCATGAAGTTGAACCCATAATCTAACAATTGATTTCGCAACCAAAGGACTTGTCCACAGCAACTAGCAACAGCAACATACTCTGCCTCAGTAGAAGATGTAGCCACAATAGTCTGCTTCTTACATTGCCAAGAAACCAACCTTCTTCCCAAAAACTGGCAACCCCCAGTAGTAGATTTTCTATCAAAGTTTGCTCCAGCATAGTCACTGTCACTATAAGCTTCCAGCACAAAAGAAGAATCCTTTGGGTACCAAAGTCCCAGCTTAGGCTGTCCTTTTAAATACTTGAAGATTCTCTTGATAGCATTTAAATGGGAAGTCAAAGGTGTAACCTGATGTCTAGCACAAGCACAGACTGCAAACATGATATCAGGCCTTGAAGCTGTCAAATACATCAAAGAACCTATCATAGACCTGTATAAGTGAACATTTACAGCATCATCAGGTTCAATATTGGATTTAGGCTTTAGAGCTTCAAAAGGTGTTGTAGCAATCCTCACACTTTCCAAGTCAAACTTCTTAAGTATGTCATGAACATACTTTTCTTGGTTTATGAAGATACCATCTGGTCTCTGTTGAACCTGTAAGCCCAAGAAGAATGTCATCTGCCCCATAGCACTCATTTCAAATTCACTTTTCATTAATTCCTCAAAATCCTTACACCAAGCTTCATTAGTGGAACCAAAAATAATATCATCTACATACACTTGTACCAAGATGATATCTTTAAAATTCTTCCTTATGAAGAGTGTTTTATCTATTGTGCCTCTTCTGTAACCATGTTTAAGCAGAAAAGCAGACAACCTGGCATACCATGCTCTTGGTGCTTGATGAAGTCCATAGAGTGCTTTCACCACTTTATAAACCAAATCAGGATGTTATGGATCCACAAATCCCTGTGGTTGAGTAACATACACTTCCTCTTCAATACTTCCATATAGAAATGCACTCTTCACATCCATCTGATAAACCACAAACCCCATAAATGAAGCAAAAGCCAAAAACAATCGAATAGCTTCAACTCTTGCTACTGGTGCAAACACCTCATCATAGTCGATACCCTCTTCTTGTCTATGTCCTTGAGCTACCAATCTAGCTTTATTTCGAACCACAATTCCCCTAGCATCCCGTTTATTCTTGAGAAACCATTTAGTTAAAATTGCATGTTTTCCTTCAGGCAATGGTACTAATACCCATACTTTCTGATTCTTTAATTGCTGCATTTCCTCTTGCATAGCCTCAACCCAATCAGAATTATCAAGGGCTTGTGAATACCTTCATCCTCAGAGATCTTAAATTCCTGGAATTCCTGCTTAAGCATTGATTTCCTCATCTTTTTGGACTCCTCATTCCCACCGAATCTAGCTTTTACAGCAAGCCAGATTTCTCTAGCATCATCCAAGTGATGAAAATCACCCATATGATCCTCTGGGAGAGCTTGAAGCAAGAGAGTTCTTGCTTTAGTTTCCCTTTGCACAGCCAGCTGCTCCTCAGCTGATGTAGGAGGGAGAATCATGATATTCCCATTCTTATCTCTTCCGATTCTCTTCTTGGTATTCCCAGTGAGGATAACATTCCAAAGATGGTGATCACTGTTGGAGATCCAGTACTCCATCTTCATAGCCCAGACTTCATACTCTTCCTTCTTGATATATGGGAACTTAGCATTACTGTTGGACATAGTGGTTGTAACAATTTGTTGTTGAACTTTTGTGGGTTCAGGTTCTTCATTGTTAATGGTAGCGAATTCAGGGTTTTCGTCACCCATTGTGAAAGGGTTTAGAGAGATTGTTTTGAGAACTTTTGCTTCTTGATCAGAGATCCTCACGAGGCTGTGATACCACTTGTTGAATCTAACACACCTGCTAGATCTTTGAGCCTATGTGGATCGGTAGAATGCCTATGTAATCACAAGCATACTACAAGAGAATCTCTGAATACGAACTAGAAAAGAAAAGAACTAAGACTATGATCCTCTATGGATCGTATAATGAAGTAAAGGATATTTTTATTGATGATTGTTTAAGTCGTAAAGATCTATGAAACTCATAGACGGGGTGTTCCTTTTATAATGACAAGAAACCCTAACCCTAACCCGTCATACAAGAAAACGTGTGAAGAGATAAACATAATCTCTTCGAAAAATAACTCTAACAAACATACTAAACATACGGGATAACAACTAGCAATACCCGCAGTAACAACTACTATCAGCAGAAAAAAGATAGAACTATCAGCAGCAATGAGCTTCAGCAGGAACCATAGCTATCGGCATGAACCAGCTTTCACTATCGGCAGCAACAAGAAATATCTTATTTCCGAAATTCCTAACAGACTTAATTAAGTGGTAAGTTAGTCGAACATATATATATATATATAAGAGATGCTAGCCATTTGGTTGAATAGGAACAAGTGTCAAAGAGTGAATTAGTTTGTAATAATTTAAAGTAAAATATATTATAGAGGTATTAAGGGTTGTACGTATTAGTAAATTGAAGTCTTGTTTTAGTGTTTTTGTATCGTTGTATTAACGCAAAATTATATGTACCCATGTTGGTTAACTTGCCAAAGTTTACGGTCATATAATGTTGTAAACTAATTTGACAAGCTAATTCGATCACTACAAAAAACTAGTTGAATTCTCCAGATTTTAAAGGCCAAATGGCCACGTTTAAAAAGGTGTACAATTATTGAGTCCACACTTTCTCACGTGTGGTAATAATGGGTGTGACAAAATATTTTTACACATATAAGTGTGGAGATATTATCCAAATTTATATGTTTAAAAGTGTGGAAATATTTTTTGAATTTCCACACCTAAAAGTGTGGCAAAAATGCAAAAAATGTTTATAATAAAAAAGTGTGGAAACATTTGCTACACATATTAGTGTAGCTTTATTATAATTTTACACACTTATATATGTGGTTTATTTTTTAAATATTTGTGACACTTATAAATGTAGCGAAATTATTATCCACATAAAAAAAAAAAAAAAAAAAAAAAAAAAAAAATTATTATCCAAAAAAAAAAAAAGTCCACAGTTGACCATACCGTGGCAAAATAAGTTTGAAGAATAGCACTATTTTTTGTAGAGTAAATTATATTGATAACTAAAGGTTTAGAATACAACAAGGACACATAAGATGAACAAAAATAAACAAACTAATTGAACATAAGGTAATATCTATGCTTGTAATAAAACCGAACCATCTTTTGACGATACGCTAAGGCAACATCAACGGGGTCATCAAAATCCAACGATAGACCATGTGACAAACGATATAGAAATATACACACCCATACACCACAATCACCAAAGATACCCCTTGCTTTGGAACTTTCTCCGCAAGCCTAAACGTAATGTTATATTCGCTCGGACGCATTCCATTCTTATCGAAAACTTTGGCACGTTCTAGAACCCGTGGAAGTCGAGCCTGTATAATAGGATAAAATGTAAGTATACATAGACGGGAGATCTTAAGGTACACTTTGTAAATAATGTTATTAAATGTGATCCATTTACCGGCAAGGTTTGTCCATAAACAGTTGAATTGTTTATTTTTTTGGTGATAGTTAGATCAGATTATTTGTTAAGCTATTAAAGGTTTAGTGTTCCTTACTTCATATGCAGTGTTGTAACATTTGATTAGTTAACAAACTGATTATTACATAAACTTGTTTAATTTCATTACAAGATGAAAAACTAGTACACCCAACACTAGAGGTTCATAGATGATAAACACGAAACACAAAACACAAAACACAAAGCACAAGAGACTATAGCGTGACAGGAATAAAGAGCAAGCACATAGCATGCCAGGGATGGAGGTTCAATAGTTATTGCGCATCTTTTCCAGAAATGAGATTGTATTGAGAACTTTGATTTGAGTTTCACTGATGAGTCTCATCAGTGTCCTATTCTTCTCAAGGTCCTCATCTTGAATTTGAAGTAGCAAATCTAAACACTTAGTTGCGAGACTGGACCCAACGACAGTTTGGAGCTGTTTGATCTGGTCACCCCTTTCCTTGTAACGGCGTGCGAGCTCTACCACCTCCAGCTGAAGTGACTTTATGAGCTTAAAGTCACACTCAATATTAGTTTTAACCAAACTAGTCAGCAGATCCTTCAAAAGGTTTTGTTGATCCATTGATATTTGAAGTGAATGCTTGTGTGTAAAGGTGAGTAGGGTTCTAAATATGGTATGAAATTGCACTATTAGATGGATCGTTTAATATTTAAAAGTGGGGTGACCCTTACATTTGAATTTAGTCAACGGTAATAAATTAGGTTTGTCAATTGGTGAATAGTTGGGTCATGTCAAGATATTGTTTAATATATAAGACCGATATTGTTAAACCAGAATTCTGCTGCTATGAAATGATTGTGGACAGTGTCATACAGTGGTCCCTTCCTGTCCACTGATTTTCAACGCAACCAAAATTCAAATTGGGCAACTTTTATCAAAGATGGGCAAAATAAGCCAAATGTTATTAATGCGGATTAGACAAATAAAAAGTAAGCCAAATATAATTAGGGCGGATAAGAGAAATGTAATGATTGTGGCCAGAGAGCATCATAAACTGCTCCCTTCCTGTCCACTAATTTTCAACGCAAACAAATTTCAAATTGGGCAACTTTTCATCAAAGCTGGGCAGAATAAGCCAAATGTTATTAATACGGATTAGACAAATGAAAAAGTAAGCCAAATATTATTAGGGCGGATTAGAGAAATGTAATGATTGTGGCCAGAGACTGTCATAAACTGATGCCTTCATGTCCACTAATTTACAACGCAACCCAATTCAATTTGGGCAACTTGTTGTCAAAGCTAGCCAAAATAAGCCAAATGTTATAAATGGAGATTAGAGAAAAGTAAAGTAAACCAAATATTAATAATGCGGATTAGAGAAATGTAATGATTGTGGACAGAGAGTGTCATGTACTGCTCCGTTCCACTACAAGTACTAATTTGGAACTTTTTTTAAAAATTGGGCAATTGGGTTGAAACATAGCCCAACTAGACACATGGAATTTTACTTTGAGGTAGTTGTATGTGACCTACGTATGGTATTCAAAAAAATTATACTAGTCGCTAATTGTATTTTAAAATTCGTCAACAAGGTTGAAACATTTCCCCAATAGACATATGTTGTTTTTACTTTGAGATACTTGTATGTGACCTAGATATGGTATTCAAAAATATTAATATTCGCTAACTGAATATAGAAACAACGTACAGTTAAATGATTTAAGTTAATGGGTAAAGAATTTGGAGGGTCAGCAAAAATTGAATAATGTTTGGGTCAGGATGGTTTAATGTGGAGAGTGCTGACGTTGACTTGTATATGGATAGTGGAGACAACGCAGATGAGTTGGATATGGATAGGTAATGAGGTTGTGCCTGAAAAGGTGAACGAGGGAGCAGCTAGTAGAAAAACTAAAAACTTTGGATGCTGAGGAGCTAATCAAAGCTTCTGAAGTGATGCAGGAAACTATTAAAGGATAGGGTGATGATGCTGCTCAAGCTCAAGATGGTTCTGCTGTTGAAGATGTTGCAAAAGTTGCTAAGACTGATTCTACTGCTGAGAATCATGTTGATTCTGCTGATGAGAATCAACTTGATTCTACCACTGACATATTGGATGATGCTAACAGTCTGGTACTTGCAATACTACAACTGAAGTATACCAACTCATCAACACCAAAACATTGGATGATGCTGATGTTAGAGTGGGACAAGAATCACAACCACAAGCACAAAATATGGTATTAATCAAAATTTTAGCAACACGTACCTGTAAGCACTTCCTAACGCGGATATACCAGTCACGGGTGTCGTAGTCATATGTGTCGCCGCTATCATAGAATGTCACCACTCCTGATCGTATATGAAAATGGGCAAGACACCAGTGTTTGTCCGTTTGGTTGATCGGAATAAAAACCTACAATATACAAGGTTTCTGATGAATCCTTATAGTAGGCGACATATCCATAAATACGTATACTAGCTTTAAACGACCAAAAGACCAGACTTTTAGTAAAAAATGGTCATATACAACAACTTGAGTCATCATGTAACTTTAACCGCACACACATAAACGTAGTACCTGATCCACATCGCTCCATGGACAGGGATACCTCTGGCCATCTGCATAAAAAGACGGTGTGCCATTTTGAAGAAGAAGCTGAAAAAAGTAACAGCTAACCATCGCCCAGTTTGCATTATTAGGTCTTACATGCCACATGTAGTCAACCCACAAGTCTATGTGCTGCAAATAAGTGTTTTAAGAAAGGGTGAGAGGCAACCTTATTTATGAATTAGAGTATGCATGTACGCTCACCTGCTCAGTTAGCCAACCTTTTCTACCAGGGTCTAAGCAAACTAAGCGTAGCCAAAAATTTCTATCAACGGTGTAGTCTTCGGACCATGGAAATTTACACTGGTGAGTGTACCCCGGTTGACCAAGAAATACTTCAATATCATCGGTGAGCCAGACATTTTCCACAATATGGAACCATCGAGATAGATCCTACAAACGTGGACAAATTTATAAGATATAATGTAAAAGAGGTAACAAAAGAAAATGTAAACCAACTTTAGTTCATGGCAATACCTCAACCCAAGGTTGAACTCTTGTCAGCAATTCAGCGATATGTGGGTTATTAACGTCAGGGTCGTGTTTTTTAATTCTAACTATAACCTTTTCTGCATTTTCTGATTCCGAATCAGGTTCCAAATAATTTCGCCTCTTGCTCGGTGGTAACCGAGCCAAATATCTTTGATAGTGTTTCGAATTCAGAAACGATATTCTGCGTTTCTTCTTCTCCACCTCCATCTTCAACATGTTTTCTTCTTCCAAGCGCAACCTCTTAGCCGCTTCCTGTCTTTTCATATTATCTTCTGCCATCATCTTCTCTTCTTGTAACTGCAACCTCTCTTCCTCTGCCAACGCCAATCTCAATTCCTCTTGAATAAGATACTCCTGAAACAGGATATTGTGGATTACATATGTCGTACAAATAATATTACGCTATAAATCGGGTATACGGATAATTTGGAATAACGTATTCTACCTGAGCAAGTTCATCGTCAGAATCAGGCAAGGCAATCAATTTCAGGTAAAATTTGTTACGTGAATGGAAAAATTCAGAACTCGTGTTAGGAAAATGTGACTCAATATCCAGTTTCTCCTGTCAAATCATTATATTTTTTGTAAAAAAGTACAGGGTGGATGTCAAAGTAGGTACTCATTTTTTTTTTGAAATGTACCTGCAGTCCGCCAGGTCTCTCACGAGCAAGAACCTGTAATATTATAACATGTATTATAAACCCGTATATACAGAGTGCATACTATTGACATAGTAAGCTGAATAAAACGCAACCTCAATAATAATCTCAAGTTTCAATACTTGGCCATTAAGCTCAGCAACGACACGGTCCTTAAGCCTCTTGGTTGTTGAGCTATTACCAGCCCTACATTGAGTGGAATTTACTTTCAACGACTCAGTGAACCGTTTGCGTGCCTTTGCCAACCTGTTAAGATAAGCATCGAAGAGGGTGTAATTGGATGTGGCTGCAGCCCTGGGAACGTAGTTTTGGAAGAATTCTTGGCTCTGTATCCACCATGAAGACTCGTACTTAGGTGTATTCGGCCTGAGATCTAAACGTGTATTCGACTCCTACAAATAAACGGGGACAAATAAAATATGTAACCTTACAACTGTTTGAACGACAATTAGATCTCACAATTAACTTTGTGCGCCTAATGTTGACTTTTGAAGATAGTGCTGCTTGAAGTTCATTAGATACTAAATACAACTATTGATTGTGATTATTGTCAGATACTCTTGGTTGTGTTAACCCCATTGTCAAATCTACTTCATTTGCAAGCAACTCTTTAGGTACTGATAAAAATAACTTGGCTTCTGATATTGGATCTAATAATTCTATTTGTAATAAAAGAAGTCATGTGAAGAATAAATGTGTTGTGAAGAAATCTTGTTTTGTATGTGGTAGTCATTCTCACCTCATTTAAGACTGTGATTTCTATGAGACCAGAATGGGTATTTGTAACATGCATCAACAGACTAGACCTGTATGGAGAAATGCTGATAGGATTCCACCTTATGTGTTTAAATCAACTAAAAGACCAGCATTTGTTGCTGCTGGTAGGCCTTGTAGACCAACAGCTGTTCCTGCTGGTAAGCCTGTTCCAGCTGGTAGAACCAATTCTACTGGTTGGAAAAGGAATGTTGCTAACCATATTAACAGATCTTTGCAGCATGACTATAGGCCTTCATATTATGACCAAATGTATATGGGTGGAATACCTTATTCTCCATGGTTTCCTTGGCAGGCACAAGTCAGTAATGACTTGGGTAACTTTGTGTAGTTTTTTTTATTTTTCTTATGGTTGTTGTATTTGTAATCTATTTCTTGTTTATTCCTTGTATTGTGTCTTCTAACCTTTTTGAGGTTGTTTTTCAAGCACATATATTAAGTTTTCAATCACATGAGATACATTAAAAGAAAATATTTTATTTATCATCGATAAAGGGGGTTACAAAATTCATCATTCATCATCAGTGCACATCTTCCAAACATCAGTTCATTACAGACAACAACCCCAAACAAAAACAACACACTAAGACATCAGACTCACACATGAAACACCTTCTCCCCAACCCTACCACCTATTCAAGCTTCCCTTTGCCCTTGCCTTGGTAATCAGGGATAACCTTTCACACTCCCATGCCACTAATATCAACATATAATTTTGGAGCTGCAAGTCCAATCACCACTGGAATTGGTTGACCTGGTCTTCGGACTGGTATTGGGTGACTTGGCCTAGGAAGTGGTTGACTGGGCCTAGGGGTTGGCTGTCTTGGCCTAGGGAGTGGATGACTCTTCTTTGACATGGGGGTTTGGTAGAAGGCAGCCACAGCTTTCTCCATCTCTCGAGTTAGCTCAGCTAAAATAGGATGGTTTGGTGGTTTGATTTCCCAACCACCTTCATAATAGGTCATGTGCTTTGGCCACAATGAGGGCACATAATCAGAGCTTGAGTCTTCATCATCAGATGGGGAGGATATAGGCTGATCTTCAGAGGAATCTTCATCTTTCTTTGCCTTGCCCTTGTTGCTGGTGCTGCTGCCAGTAGAATATTTGGGTGAAAAATATTTTTTTCCATCCAGATGATCCCGAAGATGTATCTGATGATGAATCAGAATAAATATTCACAAATTCTGGTTTTGATGAACTCATTATGTGTGGTTTATTGTGAGTTAGGGTTTGATGAATGTGATATCTTTGTGATTGATTTTTCAAGGGATTATATAGCCTTAAGGGGAGGTTAATGGAATTAAATGTTGGGTTGGTTTGGAGTTAATTGGGGATTTGACATTAGTCAAACATCATTCATTGCTACTAATTAACCATCTCATTTCTGCCGGTTGACTTAACGTTGCTGCTGGTAGTGTTTTTTGGTCAAAGGTACTCTGGTTGACTTCATTGCTGCGGATGTTTCAGAATTTGGGGGATTAATTTTGAAGGTTTTTGCATATATATCCTTCCGAAAATGCATAATTGCATATATATCCAAAGCATGCATAATAACAATTGTACTATGTGCATCAAAAACTTGTACAAAGGATATATATGCAATTATTCACTTTGGGAGGGATATATATGTATTTCTGCCTTAATTTTGGGTTTAAATTAAATTCAAATTGGTCAAAGTTTACACGAGAAATTTACAATTTAAAGCTGCTAAATTTGGAAACCGTATTCACGACCTAAATATAAAATTCCTCTCCCAAAATAACCTCAGTCTCTCAAATTAATTGCACATCTCATTCCTTCTTATTTGCACATCTCATTCCCTGATTCAACACTATGGCAGCCCTTGAATACAAAGAAGATCACAACAAAGTTGGATTTCTTGAATCTTCTGATCGAAGTGAAGGATATGATGAGATTCTTGCCTTCTTAAGAGGTTCCTCTCTTAGGTTTGCTATTATTCATTGCCCAATAGTGGTATATGACTCACTGGTGCGCCAATTTTGGGATACTGCTGTTGTTCGAACGATCGTGGGAAGACCTCAGGAGATAGTTGCAACGATTGATGGGCAAGAACACCTTATCACTGAGGAGTCTATTCGAGTTCATCTTCAGCTAAATGTTGAGAATGGGCTGTATAACTTATCTGAGCAGCAGATTTTAGATGGGATGGAAGCAATAGGGTATCCAATTGCTGGTAACTTTACATTTTACAAGAATAAGGTTTCACCTCAATGGAGGTTTCTTATTCACACTTTGTTGCAATGCCTTAGTGTCAAGACTGGTGGGTGGGATCAATTTGCTAGTCCCATTGCCTCTGCCCTTATTTGTTTGTTTGATGGGAGGGTATTCAATTGGTCTAAATACATATTTGAGGGAATGATAAGGAATATAGATAATGTTAAAACCAAATTCCTCATGTACCCTCAATTCTTACAAATCATTCTAGGTGTTCAGACCACTGACCCCTTACCTAGGATCATGGGTAAGTTGACTGCTAAATTGTTTGCAATTATGAAGACTAGATTTGTGGGAGACCATAAGCCTCTTTTACCAGCTATGTTGCCTGGTGGGGCTGAACCTGCTGGAGCAGCTAATGTAGCTGGTGGTGCAGCTGATGCAGCTGGTGATGCAGTAGTCAATGCTGCTGATGCTAATCCACCCATTCCTGCTGGTACTAGGGCATCAGATGCTGCTGGTGCAAGTGCATCCAATGCTTCTGAAGCCCAGTTACCACCATCTCCCAGGGCGCCCTCACCTCAACCTATTGACCCAGTTGAGCCTATAGTCCAGACCACACCAGTAGGGCCTCATGTTGACCAACCAACACCCTCAGTTATGCCTTCTGTTGATATTCCTTCCTCATCCAGGATATCATCTCCTAGTCCATCTAGGCAGCCTTTTGAGTTTGAAACCAATATTGGTGGAGATTCTCATGTGTCTCCACCCAGATCCAATGAAGCTCATCACACCACAGGTACTGCTGCTGGTGGAGCTGAGAATCTTGATGCTCTCAACTCTGTGTCTACTGTACTTGACAGGTATAAGCAGAAAATTGCAGATTTGGAGTCTGCGTTACATGACACCGAAAAGGAGCTTGGAGACAAGGTTAATGCTTTGGAAAAGGAACTGAAGGAAACAAAAGAGACTTTTCATGATACAATCCATAAGTTGGTTGATAGAGTTGCACATTTGGAAGATCAGTTAAAGAGCAAGAAAAGAAAAGCTGTGCTTTCTGACTCAGAAGAGGGTGAGGCTACTTTGAATTTGGACCCTCTTAAATTGTTGGCCGAAGCAACTTTGGAACTTTCCACCAAGTCTCCAGTCATTAGTACAAAGAGCAGGTACAAAAGGAGACTAGTGAAGAAGTCTGATGTGGATGGTGTATCTAGGAGTGCAGCTCTTACTGCTGATTCTTCTCTTCATGTTGATGCTGCTACTTGTTCTGGTACTCAAGACCTTTCTGCTGGTCATCTTTCTACTGGTGTTGCTGCTGATAGTTCTATCATTGCTTCTGGTAGTACTATCAATCCCTCTAATGGTCAATCTATTCCTACTGTCATTGATCCAGCTGATGTTCATGCTGGAATTGATAAAGCTGACCCTAAGCCTCATAGTGATCCAGCTGGTAGCTCCTCCATTGCTACTGGTAATGTTACCATTGCCCCTGCAAGTGACACTCCCATTCCTGCTGTTTCTGATCCTACTCCTGCAATGCTGGATGAACTTGGGGGTTAGGTCTCTGATAAAGAAAGGGCTGAGCAAGAAAGGTTGATTAAAAACTATGAATATTACATGATGGGGGAAGCCATGGCTAAGCAGTTTCATGCAGATCTTGCTGCAGATTTAGCAAGGACTGATAGACCTTTTATAACCACTTTGCCTCCAGAAAGACAAAAAGAGTTGGATGCTGCTTCTTTACATTATTCTGCAGCAGAGTGGATGCATCTTTCTTCTCAAGTGGCTGCCAATCCTAACCTGGCCAAGGATATTTTGGGCATTGATAACTCAGATGATGATTTTCCTGCCAAAATGGCTGCATTGACAAAGCAAAGGAGAAGGGCTCTTGCAGAACTCAAAGCCAAGGAGAAAAGGAATAAACCTCTTACATATGCACAGATGAGAAATCATAAGAGACAAGTTGTCAAGAATCAGAGTATTCAATTTTGTTCTTCTGGGTGGACTATGGCTCAGGTGAAGAAGATGTCAGATGAAGACCTACAAATGTACTATGACAGGATCATGGAACGTGTTCTAGCCAAGTCTTCATCTTCATTGGAAGAACCTTCTTCCAAGAGAATTAAACTCACTGATTCTGCTGACCTTTCTGCTGATGTCTCTGTCCTTGATACTTCCTCACTCTCACCAAAAAAGTTTTCTATTCCTGCTGATCACCAACCTTCCACTGCTCCTGAAACTGCTAAAACTGCTCAGTTTCAGTCATCCTCTTCTACTCCCAGCACCAGAAAGAAGAGTCATGCTAAGAAGCATTCTGCTGAATCTATTGTAGAAATGGATGATGAGGAGTTTATTCAGGTGGCTTCAGAGAGTGAATCTGAAGATGATTCTTCTCTTTTGTGTGGTCCTATTGCTCATTGGAAAGTTATGACTATACCTGGAGGGGAAGTCAATATGTTGTTCACACTGGATGGCAAAACCAAACAGTTCATCTTTCTTCAGGAGATTCTGCATTTGGTGACCAAACAAGATTTGATTAACTTGTATCGAATGGTGGAACAGTATTATGAATCTAATTAGGCTTCTGGGTTTGGTCTTCACCTTTGGGGTGATTTGAAAGTTTTAATGGATTCTCAAGTGGGAGGAGCTTCTTGTAATGTTTGGTCTAATCAACAGTCTTGGAGAGTTCATAGTTGGAGGTTGTATTCTCCTTCTAATGTTCATGTCCTTGAAACCATCTCTAGTCAGGTGTTATGTATGTTTGTGGATGTTCAGTATCCTTTGTCTGTAGAGCTGATGGAAAGAATGCTTAAAAGTAAGTTGAAGGTCAGCAAAATGGCTGTTGGGAATGATATGACCACAGCTGAACAATTGGTTAGATTTATCAAAAATCAAATTGCCACTACCAAAGGTTCATCTGTTTGATTTTGGTATAAGCCTAAGGGGATGCTTATTTTCTTGTTGTTGTTGTATAATTTTCTTTTCTTTCTTTCATTAGTCAAAAAAATAAAAATAAATAAATAAATAAATAAATAATTAAAAAAAAAATTCTTCGTATTTAGTTTTTTGTGCTAACTTGTTTGTTTTGAGGGCACCACTTGCAGGTACAGTGTTGGTTCTTGAACCACACAACAAATGGTATTCAACTTACCATGTCTAGCAGACAAGGAAAAGTTGGCTCACCATGAGGGTACGGCTCTGGTGTGATCCTCAAATCCGTTTATAGTTGTGATAGTTTGCTCAAAACTATTAGGGTACTTCAACTCACCCATGTTTAACAACTGAGAGTTGAAATGGTGTTCAATTCACCATGGATTTTACCCTTTTGGGTTTCCTAAGAATTGGCTAGCCCACATGTATATGGCTTGTGGTAAAGGCAGTTGGAAAACCATATTTGGTACTCAATTCACCAAGGTTCTGCTGTAACCAAGAATTGGCTAGTCCTGAGCAAACGGCTACAGGTAAAGACAAGTCAAATCCGTTTATAGTTGATGATTTACTAAAAATCATATGGTTATCAATGTACCATGGTCTTACACACAAAAACATTGGCTACTCCAGTAGTGATGGATATTGGTAAAGAGACATCAAATCCATTAATTTTCAATGATTCACCTCTCACAGGAGTTAACACACCTAGAAGTGATGAGAATAGTATGAAACTTAAGTGATTTGATATACACATTGTCATAGTAGCAGTCAAGATCAAGAGAATTACATGGTAACCAGCTTAATTGGAGATGATTTCCTGTTGCTGCTGTTATATAGAGGTTGCTGCTGGAAATGTTTGCTTTAAAGATGTTGCTGCTGGTTACTTACTGTTGCTGCTGCTCAAGTGCAATCCTGCTGGTAGCTTTGATGTGTTCCTGCTCGCAGTGTTTATTGCTGCTGGTCGTTGCTTATTTTTAGTATGTTAGTTAGAGTTATTCTAGGAAGAGATTTGTGTTTATGTCTACACACGTTTTCATAGAAGTCGTATTAGGGTTTCTTGCCTATAAAAGAAACATACGGCTTAGAGTTTCATATATGTTTTGGTAATCGAATACAAAAGTTAATAAAAGATCCATAGAGGATCATAGTTCATTAGTCATTGTCTTCTTCACATTCTTATATTTAGTTTCCGCATAAATATAAGTTTGTCATACAGAGATTTTTATTGGCTCAAAGATCAATCAAGGCCTCGATCCTACAAGTTGGAAAGAAAAAGACAATGCAAACTCAGGAGGAGGAAAGAGAAATGTATACTCCTGAAGAGAGACAAGATGCCATACATGATTTGGTTGTGCAACTTAGAAAGAATCAGAAGGGAGAGTACAAAAAGAACAGGTTCCTACCTTTGTGTGTTCATTGTTCTCCTTAAGATTATTCATTATATTCGGCGTAGTGATTAATTTTGTTTCAATTCAAGAAAAAAAAGATCACTGCTCAACAGGGATTCAACAATTTATTTTACATAAAAACAAATAGAAAAAAAGAGTGACCTTTGAAAAAAGGTAGGAACGGTCGCTTCTTTTGAATGGTGACTTCATAGACCATGCAATAGCTCTTGGAATCACATTAGGGTCTTTACTCCACCAACGTTCAGATCTTTCAAAAGACTCGAGTATCCAAATCTAAACAAATTGTAAAACACAAACATATCAATCAGTCTATCAAAATGTTTGGCTGAAAAATATATTATTAATAAAAAGAAATACAAACCTGAAAAGCAAATACAAATCCAGACAAAGTATAGGTCGGAACATATTTTGGGTTTTTCTTCAATACTAAAAGGTGGTTATCCGTGTGCTTATCCATTACATTATGAAGTTGGTCATATAAATGGGTCCAAATATATTCACCCCACGGAAATGCATTCCAAGCTTCTAGGTTTTCAACCAACCTCATCAATGTGTCATCAACTTGGCATGTCAATAAACGACCCATAAAGATCACCTCTAAGACTAACAAAAGAGATATCCGTATTGCGTCTTCATCACATAGCTTGCGAAACTGCTCTTCATCCTCGATGACACCAATAAGGTCTAAGTTGGTTACAATCAAACCTCGCTTGTCAGGAAACACCCTATCACAAAATTTAAGAGCACCAGAAGTGTATAACTCAAAGATCACACTTCCAAACCGCAACCCCGTCATTAGACAAAACTCAGGACGACCAAAATGCAGAGTATGTCCATCTAGGTAATAGATAAAGGGCATATCATAATGAGAGTCGTCCACTCTTCTTTGTTTCCGTACCATATAGTCAATGAGGTGTGTTTCATGTTCAAAGTATAACAGATCCAACCATTTTCCAAAGCAGGTACTCCTAAACAAGTTTCGTCGTTTTGCGTCTAATTTCTGATTTATCAACCAAAAGTAGTTGAGTTTGCTACTAATGATTAGTTTGGCTTCATAGTCCTAAAAGGAAAAAATATGTTAACTCAGAACATACAATTCATAACAAATTAAGTTTGAAGACATGTATACAGCCAGCGTAAACACTATCATAAACAGTTCAGATGATTACAACTTAACTACAACCACTTAGTATTGGACCATAAGAAGAGGGTGTTTTGCTTATGACCTTATTTGATTCAGGTATGGCGTATCAGATACAACCCAAAATCGTGACTTATCAAATACAACCCAAAACAAAAATCAAATCATAATCCACATAAAAGCATAAACAAACAAACAACACTATATTATACCAGATAAACAAAAATCAATAACGATACAAAACAAATGTAATAAAGATTCATAATACGCTTTACATACCATATTATACCACATTTTTCCTAATCAAACAAACAATCGATGGTGTTAAATGATTTTATTGGAACACTGTTCAATGAACAGTTAATCTGTTTTCAGATGACAATCAGGGAAAACAATGTTAGTAGATTGGAGATTGAAATAATAGTGTAACAAGATAAACAAGCGCGAACATAAACCGAGTTTATTTTTTCTGACCGTGACTGTGAAACGAGATGGAGGGAAGAAGTGTATAGAGGAGACACTGTTTGTTTTTTTAAAAAAAATTCGAATACGGTATGAACAGTAGTGAAAGCAGTGAATAGTGTAAAATTTGTGAAATGACCAAAAAACCATCTTTAAAGTATACGGTTGCCCAACAAATAAAAGTTGCCCAAAATACAATACGTGACACGTGTCACCATGTCATGCAAACCGCTGTATTATACGAGTTGCCCTGGTCTAAGGGGAGAATTTTGTGAGATCGGGTCGGATAGGCTTAGCACTTGGGCAACCGGGGTATTTTAATAATTATCCCTTTTATTTTTTCTAAGACTATATGCAACATTTTTCCCCCTAATTGTATGCACTAATTCAGGTTCCTCTAAATGGTATTTCTATGAAGTTACATATTTGCTGGAAAGGCACTTTGGTTATTGTCAATATCTATGGGTTATAGGCCAGTTTCACTTGATTTGACGAGACTGATTTTAAGGCTGCTTGTTAGGCCCATGTTTGTGTACATACATGAAAAATGATGTTTTCTCTAGTTTCTGTGTTCCTCTTAACGACTTTGTTGGTGATTTTATTGGCATCACTTATATTTTTGTGTAATTGTGATCTACTTGAGATCAAAGGCTTAGCCAAGATATTGATTGATATGGAGCACACAAAAAAAGTCATTTCCAACCTCCTCTGACTGAATTTCCCGACTAATTCCTCCATTTTCGAACCTAAAATCCATCATTTCTGTTGAAAAATTTAGTGCACTTGAGGGTACTGATTCACACCTGGTAATGGGTCAGGAGTTACGGAGTGTACACCCATCAGGTCCCTGAACACCCTGACTCTAATAGTGGTTTGGAGTAACTCATCAGAAGGTTTAGTCCTTCACAGAGTTACTACTGCTAGTACTGAAGTTAGTACTGTTGGCAGTGTTAATGTTGCTAGTATTAAAGTTAGTACTGCTGAGCATAAGTTAGTACTGCTGGGCATAAGTTAGTACTGCTGGGCAAAGTTAGTACTGCTGGTATAACCACTAATCTCTACTATTATGGAAACTAATTATGGTTTGATTAATGGGCCGTTAATCACTAATAATACCATGGGCTAGGGTTTGAGTAATCTCTATTATAAATAGAGATCATAACATAACTGCATGGATATACAACATACAAACCCTAAACACTTGAATGCGAACAGGTTCTTGATTTGTGCCTAAAACAAGAACACCACTTGGTCTTATCCCATAGAGATATTCGTGTAACCCAGGCATAGGGTCGAATAGTTTCTATTGGAAAGTGATAACATGATTTCAAGTGATATCCGGTACTCATTGATTATCTATACCCTGTTCTGGGAACACACGCAACACAAGAAACCAACAATCAATAGAAACTATTAGTGATAATTAATGGCTGCTGCAATGAAGCATATGGCTACTAACTTTTCCAAACTGGAAAGTTTGAAGGTGTCAATTTCATAAGATGGCAAAAGAAGATGCACTTCTTGTTGTCAAGCATGAGTGTGGTGTATGTTCTGAGCACTCCTATTCCTGATGATGGGGATGATGCTACTGTGGAAGACATGAGGAGAAGGAACAAGTAGGAGAATGACGACTACATTTGCAGAGGTTTAATCCTCAATGGTATGTCTGATCCTTTGTTTGATATTTATCAAAATGTTGAATCTGCTAAAGAACTATGGGAATCCTTGGAAGCTAAATGTATGGCTGATGATGCATCAAGTAAGAAGTTCCTTGTAATTAATTTAACAATTACAAAATGGTCGATTCTAGACTTGTCATGGAACAATACAATGAACTTCTTAGTATACTTGGTAGATTCACACAACACAAAATGAACATGGATGAGACTATTTTAGTCTCTTGTGTCATTGATAAACTCCCTCCTTCTTGGAAAGATTTCAAGCATTCTTTGAAACATAAGAAGGAGGAATTAACTCTTGTTGAGTTGGGCAGTCATTTGCGTATTGAGGAATCTCTTAGGGCGCAAGACAGTGACAAGCCAAAGAGTAGCAATGCTATTGGTCCATCAGTTGTCAATATGGTGGAGCATAACAACTCCGCCAGGTACAATGACAACAAAGGCAAACGTAAACATCTGGATAACACCAAAGCCGATTTTAATAAGAAGCCAAAAGCTACTTGTTGGAAGTGTGGGAAACCTGGACACTTCATAAAGGATTGCAAGGGTGTTAAAGTTGGCAATAAAGCCAATGGATCAGGCACAAGTGGATCAGGGAATGGTAATACCAATTCTCTAAATGGTCAGAATATATTTAATAAGTCTTTTGAGATTTATTATGTTATATATATATATATATATATATATATATATATATATATATATATATATAATATATATATATATATATATATATATATATATATATATATATATATATATATATATATATATATATATATGAAGTGTAACTTGTGCAGGATGATGATGTTGCGTGGTGGGTTGACTCTGGAACAACAATCTATATGTGTAAAGATAGAAGCTGGTTCAAGACCTATGAGTCCCTGAATGATGGTTCTATTCTTCATATGGGAAATGAGTCAACAGCCCTAGTGCATGGAAGAGGATGTGTGGATTTAAGATTTAGTTATGGAAAGATTGTTTCTTTTTTTAATGTTTTACGTGTTCCTAATATTAGAAAAAATTTGGTTTCTAGTAGTGTTTTGAATAATTGTGGTTATAAAAAAGTTATTGAATCTGATAAGTTTGTTTTGTCTAAACATGGTGTGTTTATTGGTTTTGGCTATTTGTGTAATCAATTGTCTAGGCTTAATATTGTTAATGATATTGTCAATTCAGCCTTTATGTCGACCTCTAAACTAAATGATTCAACCCTATGGCATGCTAAACTTGGCCATGTACACTTTAAGAGATTGCGAGATATGTCTAAGGATGGGTTAATCCCAGCCTTTGATATTGAAACTGAAAATTGTTAAACTTGCATGATGACCAAAATAACTAAGAAACCATTTCAAAGTGTAAAACGTGAAACTAAAGTTTTGGAGCTGATTCATAGTGACCTATGTGATTTACATGCTACTCCCTCTTTGGGGAATAAGAAATACTTTGTGACATTTATTGATGATGCTTCTAGGTTTTGTTATGTTTATTTGTTACATACTAAGGATGAAGCATTAGATAAATTTAAATTGTTTAAAACTGAAGTTGAATTACAACAAGGGTCCTTGATCAAAAGGTTAAGGACTGATAGGGGAGGTGAGTACATGGATACTTTGTTCTTTCAGTCTGTTGGTATAATCCATGAAATGACTGCTTCATATACTCCTCAGCAAAATGGTATCTCTGAAAGGAAAAATAGGATACTAAAGGAGATGGTTAATTCCATGTTGTCCTATTAGGACTAAGTCAAGGGTTTTGGGGTGAAGCTATGTTAACAGCTTGCTATTTATTGAATAGGGTTCTCAATAAAAGGAACAAGGTTACCCCTTATGAACTCTGGACTAAAAGAAAACCCAACCTGAACTTTCTCAGGGTTTGGGGTTGTAGGGCTGTTGTAAGACTCCCTGATCCAAAGCAGAAAACTTTGGGTGAAAGAGGCATTGAATGCATCTTTGTTGGATATGCTGAGCATTCCAAGGCATATAGGTTCTATGTTATTAAACCTAATGAGTTTGTTTCAATTAACTCAATAATTGAATCAAGGGATGCAATCTTTGATGAGAATAGATTCTCGTTAGTCCATAGACCAAGTCAAAGGATTCCAAATGGAACTAATGATATTGGTGTTTCAGAGTTCTCTCATGAGGTTTCTGATGAGGTTGTGGTACAACAACCTGAACCTGAGCTCAGAAGGAGCAATAGGGTCAGGACTCCAAAGTCATTTGGACCTGAGATTCAATTATATCTAATTGAAGAAACAAGGGATGAGGTCTCTAACTAATACTCCTATTTCTTCATTGTTGAGGATGTTAATACCTAAAATCTATCCTAACCAATACAACTAATACTAGATAAGATCAAACAGTAAGAGTTGATTATGCAATGTTTAACTTTTATTCACACTTTTAAACCTTGATACAAAACCTAGAATGACTAATGAACCTTGAGAGCACTTACAGGACCAACCTTCCATATGAGGATAAAAGGTGGTATTTATAAATTCTTGACATGGGTGGGCTTGGACATGAGTTGGGCTTATACATGGATTATATTTAAATTACAAACTTAAGTCCAAGCCCTATTGATTAATTTAACTAACTTATACAACGACACATTTAATACAAAAATTATAACGACGATGACCATCACTTTTTTATAAATCCTAACAATCTCCCCCTAAGGGATGGTCATTCAAATGATGCTCCATGTGAGTTGGTCTTTCGTCTTCATTGTCTTGTGCCTTGTGTGTCGTTGTATAGCAGTCTTTGTTTCTTCATTCCTTCATGCTATGTGATCTTTAAAGAATCGTCTTTGTGGTTGTTCTTGCCTTCGATCAGCATCTTCATTTGATTGTGACGTCGTGACCTCCAACATACTCATACCTCTTGAGCTTTATACTTATGTCTTCCTCACTTGATACTTGAACTTGTTCTTGACATCTTGATTAGCCTTTTGACGTTGTCTTTACACATTGTCTTTAACTTGATCCTTTTGTCTTGAACTTTTACAATTGAGCTTTGTTGAGGATGATCTTCATAATTATGAGTATGCTGAGGTGAAGATGTTGTATATATGTGATGATGGTTAATGGATGTTTATAGGTAGCTGCATAAAACTGTTAGTAATAATCATCCAGCGCCTACAGGTTTGAACTTCGAGATTGTCAACAGCATAGTGTGAAGACTTTCTCTAATCCTAACCCAAGCCATTCTGAACCGGATACCCCCGAAAGGGCTTACACAGATACACCGAAGTGCACCCACGATTCAGTGAGTCGCTGGAGATCACCCCATGACTGTAGACCGTTTGAAGCACGTAACCATCATGATATAAAGCAAGATCCTTAGATCTCGTTAAGACTCTTGTACACCTTGTGTCCTTTTTGGTGAACACAAGGGTATTATTATGGAAGTGTTCCTAAGAGATCTTTCATGAATCTCATGGATCTAGACTCGATAATGTGCGTTTTGGTTTTTAGTTGTCAGAGGCATGGAGCAGAGTGCCACCTTTTCAATATCAACACATCTCGGAGTGAGAGGCCGATAGATTATGTAGTGTTCTCCGTGAGAAATGAAACAAATATCTTTTAAGAGATATCTGAGTGGCTTGGAGGGGTGGTGCAGCGCGTCACTGGGTCCATGACGTCTTGTCTTCAATATCAGTATCACCTTAGTGAATACCGAAAGCAGATGTATTGACCCGGTTTCTACCCTGAGTTTTCATGGAGGGCTATTTCTTTTCACCCTTTCATTAAACTTTTCTTTTTAATTCTTCAACCCCTTCTTTCTCCTTTCTCATTTTACTCCTTTTTCAATCTTACCTAAGGACTTCTAATTCTAATCTATTGGAATTGTCCTTGGATAGATCCCGCCGACTCTGGCGGATCATTGGACATAACCTAACCATAATCACCTTATTACTCCATGATTATCCTAGATTTGTTGATCACTTGCCATAAAATCTTTTGTTAAAATCTCTCAAAGTGTTCATGAGTAAACACATTTAGTTAACACTTCGAGACTTTTGCATTTTCAGAAATACTCCCCCTTCACATGTGCTCATGCATTTTTGAAATAATATGCACATGTTGGGTAGAGTTCGCACTTATGAAATTATCGATTTTCAATGAACATGACCTTCTCGAGACACGCTTACTTCACTAGTTAGACTAGCTTGTAATTATTACCCGTCCTGATCATATTCAATGATCATCTCTCGAATTGGTACATTCTACTCAGACAAGTCCTTCGCGAGACACGTTTACATCACTGGAAAACCAGCTTGAAATTATTACCCGTCCTGGACAAGTCTTTTTGATAACGGACATTTAGTTTCGTCAATTTGAGGGTTAAAACTGATCTGAGTCTATCTGGTGAGCTCCTCTGAGATTCAATTCCACGATCTTTGATCACATTTAATCACGTCTGTTAGGATCTCTGGGAAATAAGGGTAATAAGGGTTTCTCATTGCTGGGAGGATTGTTGGGATCTATGAGAAATAAGAATTTCTCATTGCTGCCGATAGTGAAGCTGGTTCCTGCCGATAGTGTTGCATTGCTGCTGCGGTTGGTTCCTGCCGATAGTATTGTTTTGTTTCTGCCGATAGTGCTTATTGCTGTGGATATTATTATGTGTTATCCGTAGGTTTAGAAAGTTTGTTAGATTTATTTTTAGAAGAGATCTCGTTTATCTCTTCACACGTTTTCTTGTAAGACGGGTTAGGGTTAGGGTTTCTTATCATTATAAAAGAAACATCCCGTCTATGAGTTTAATACACCTTTCACGATTACAATATTCAATAATATAATTCATTAGTTCATAGTCTGATCCATAGAGGATCATTGTCTTTGTCTTTTCTTCTTTATTATACTTGTTGTTTAGTTTCCGCATAAACACTTGTATTCCATACAGAGGTTCTCGTTTAACCAAGCTCAATCAAGCTCGAAGTACTCGATCCTACAAGTGGTATCAGAGCCTGGTGAGGATCTCTGATAAAGAAGGAAACATTGTTCAATCATCTCTCTTGAACCTTTTCACAATGTCGCTATCAGGGGATAGATTTGAAATGTGCGCAATGAAGATTAGGAATCTGTTCCATAATAAGTCTGTGGAAAAGCTGACTGAGAATGATTCATCCTATGAGGCAAAGGAAAATTTGGAAGAATATGCTCTAATGGGATTCCCATCTCAGGTACAAAGGTGTAATCCTGCTTGTCATGAATTATATTCAACTCTTAATATAGAATATGATGACATGAAATCTAAGTATAATGAATACTTTATTAAGGTTCAAGCTTATGATAATGCAGTTAAAACATTAGAAAAACAAAAAGTTTGGTACCAAAATAATCAGTTAGCTTATGAGGAAAAGATAAGGGTTTTAGAGAGGGACTTGAAAAACACCACTAATGAGCTTAAATATTGTGAATCTCAAAAATCTAAGGTGGTGTTAGAAAAACAGGATTTGCAGACTAAGCTAGACAATACCTTGGCTAGGTTTGATAAATGGAAAGATTCATCTAAAAACCTAAACAAGTTAGTTGATAGTTCTATGTCTACAAAAACTAAAAGAGGTTTAGGGTATGGTAACCTGATAGGGCAAAATCAATTCTATGACCCTAATGAGTATAGTGTTTTTGACCCTGAACCTGTAGACTACCAAATTCCTGTTAAGTATGTGCAAGAAGGAGGAATGAATGTTGTTCCTCCACCTATCAGAGGAGTCTTTAAGCCTGTCCCTATTCACTCAGGCCTTGACCTCGACTCAGATGTGTCACACATGACCTATGGCAAAAAGTCAAAAGACTTGCCTAAACCTGATGACTTTGTCTCTTGTTCCACAAGTGACAAGTCCTCAGAAGCAGAGTCTAAAGACTTTGTTTCATGTGATTCAAGTGAAGAGTCATCCACACCCAAATATCATAAGTCCTCAAGTGCAACTAATGATAAATCTGCCTCTAAATCAGCCTTTTCAGACAACAGCTCAATTTATTCTGTTAAAAACAAATGTGTCTCTAGTTCCACTAGTGATAATGTTGTCTATGTTAAGAAAAGTTATAGTAAGAACAAGGCTGTTAGGAAGAAGTCATGTTTTATGTTTGGTAGTCAATATCATCTCATTAAAGATTGTGATTATCATGAGAAAAGAATGAATATGAATGGTGGGCAACAACAGACCAGATCATTGTGGAAAAATGTTAAACAAATACCACCATATGTTCCACAAGCAGCAGGAATGAACTTTTATAGGGCTCCCTTTCCTGCTGATAGACCTGTTCCTGCTGGTACCTCTGTTCCTGCTGATATTCAGGGAACCATTCCTGCTGGTACCTCTTCATATATTCATAGGGATTTCAGGCCTGCCTATTATAATCAAATCTTTGGAGGGGGAATGGCTTATTCTCCATGGTATCCTTGGTAATTGTCCAGTTTGGCTAATCATGTTGTTGTAATCTTGTTTGCTGGTTTGAGAGGAGGCATTAGCCTAAGGGGAGGCTAATGCTTGTATTTTTGTCTTGTTTTTCATTCATTTATGTTTATGTTTTGTGTTTCTCTAATTTTGTTTTGCAGGTTTTTAGTGTCTTTTGTTAGCTAACTTTGTTTTGCAGCTCTCCATCTCTCAATGCTTGGAATTAAAACTAAAGACAATAATTTTCATTCATCATGAGAAAGATAAGTACATTCAGTTACTAGTTTCAAAAGCTACTTATCAACATCAACTAAACATCAATAACCTTCCACCTATCCATCATTCTATCCTTTACCCTTACCCAATAATCAGGCATAAACCTCCTTCCTCTCTGTCGACTGATTTCTTCATATACATGGGGGACTGGAAGTGCCAACACCACTGGGAGTGGCTGTCTTGGTTCAGGGGCTGGAGTTGAAGAGCTTGAGGTAGTTTGCCTCTGATGTGTTCTAGGGCGTCACCTTGCAGTTGGTTGACTTGGTAGTGGAGTAGAGTGGCTTGATTGTTGAGTTGGCTGGCTTGGCTTAGGAGTTGGTATGATGGGATTCTTTCTTTGTCTTGGATCTTGGCTTTCACGTTGTCGATTGTCTCGACTTCGAGGGTTAGGTTTTTCACGGCTAGAGCCTTCACGAAGATCTGCATTACCTTTTGGTATCGGTGCTTTATAGAAGGTTGCAGTTGTCCTTTCCATCTCTTCAGTAAGCAGAGCCACAGTTGCCTTCATCTCTTCCCTTAGCTTGTCCGTGATGGGAAAATTGGGAGGATATGTCTCCCATTCACCCTGACAATAAGTCAAGGACTTCAGCTCTGATGATTCTTCATCATCAAAGCTTGAGTACTCAAATGACGAAGGAGTAGATGGAAGAGGATCAGATGAATATGAATCCTCCTCAACCTTGGCCTTACCTTTGTTTTGAGAGGATGATGCTGTTTTAGGAAAGTAGTTTTTCCATCCTGAGTCACTGGAGGAGGAAGAATCTGATGAGATTTCTATAATTGGATGTTTAGATGAACTCATGATTTTGAAGATTTTTGGTTTGGTTTGTGATAATAAAGTTATGTGATTTGAGGGTTATATAATGATATGGAGATTAGTGCGAATTTATTGGTGGTTGGTATTGAGATTTAATTCGGGTGAGTTATTCTTAATGACTAAGTTCGGAAGATTGACTTTGGTCAAACCAACTCATTGCTGCCGATTGGTCAAACCTCTTATTGCTGCCGATTGACCAAGTGTTGCTGCCGATTGGTCAAACCTCCTTAAGTCGATTGGTCAATGTTACGTGCGGAGAATTGCAGTAATTTAAAGTGATATATTTGGAAACCCAACCTAAAATTGCACTTCTCTCATTTCAATTTATCAAAATCCTATCAAACCCTAAATTTCTCATTTCGAACCCTAGATCATTTATCTACACAATGTCAACTCTTCGCTACAAGGATGATCATAACAAGGTTGCATATTTAGAGTCATCTTCAAAAAGTGTTGGTTATGATCAAGTGTTAGGGTTTCTTCGTGGGTCTTCCATTCGCTATGCACTCACCTATTGTCCAGTGACGGTGTATGATTCATTGATTAGGCAGTTTTGGGCAACAGCTAAGGTCAGACACATTGTGGGAAGGGAGGACGACATCGTTGCCACCATTGATGAGCACGAGGTCATCATTACTGAAGAGTTGATACGTGTACAGCTTCAATTTCCTGAAGAGCATGGGGAATATGATCTTTCCAGGCAAGATATTACTGATGGTATGGCTGCTATAGGTTATCCTGTCACTGGTAGTTGTACTTTCTTGAAAAGTAAGTTGTCTCCTCAATGGAGATTTCTGATTCATACTTTACTCCAGTGTATGAGTGTTAAGACAGGTGGTTGGGATCAATGTCCAAGTCCTATTGCGTCTGGTCTTGTTTGTCTATCTCAGGGTAGGATATTTAATTGGGCAAAATATATTTTTGAGGGAATGATTGAGAATATCACTAATGGTAAAAACAAAGTTTTGATGTACCCTAAGTTTCTTCAAATTATCTTAGGTGTACAGACCATTAACACATCCCCTAAGATAGTGAATCGGTTGACTCCCAAAATGTTTGCTCTGATGAAGATGAATTTTACAGGCCAACATTTGCCTTTATTACCTACCATGTTACACAATGTCAATCCTGCTGACAACCCTGATCCTGCTGACAATGTCAGTGTCCCACCATCACCCAATGCAGCTGATGCAAGTGCATCCAATGCTGCTGATGAAGGGACTTCAGTTGCTGCTGATGCATCTGCATCTGTTGCTGCTGATGACCCATTACCACCATCACCTAGACCAGTGACACCTACACCTGAGACTAATGACCCTGATGAGCCCAATGACCAGACCATCACAGTTGAAACACCTGTTGTGGACTTACCTTCTTCTTCAAGACTTTCAACTCCTAGTCCTTCTAGGCAAACTTTTAGTGAAGACACCCATATAGGGGGAGAATTTCATATATCTCCACCTAGATCCAATGAAGCTCCTAACACCTCAGGTATTCCTGCTGGTGGAGCTGAGGATACTGCTGATCTCACCTCTATGTCCCAGTTACTTGACAGGTCTATGAAGAAGATTGAGGCATTAGAGTCAGAGCTTACAGAGACAAAAAGGAGTTTTAGTGCGAAGGTGGAGAATTTGGAAAAGGAGCTCAGGGATTCTAAGGAAACTTTCAGTAGAACTATCCAAGAACTCAATGATAGAATCAGCTCTTTGGAAGCTCAAAATCCTCAGAAGAAAAGACGGGTTGTACTTTCTGAGTCTGAGGACGATCAGGATGATATATCATTTGATGGGCTTAATGTGCTGGCTTCGGTTTCTCTTGATAGTGCACATACTGAGGTGCCTACTTCTTCTGAGCACACTATCACTACTCAACATCAGGCCTTCACTGGAACAAGGACCATTGCTGCTGATGTCTCTGGTGTTCCTGCTGAAGTTGGTAGTGTTTCTTCTGAGTCTAAGGTTCCTGGTAATACTACTGGTAGTCCATCCATTGCTGCTGATAGTGACAATATTCCTCCTGAAGCAACTCAAAATGATGCTGAGATAGCTGAAAAGGTGAATGCACAGGAAATTGCTGCTGAACAAGCTAGACTAGCTCAGGTTGCTCAAGATGAGGAGCTTGCAAGGAAAATATCTGAAGATGAGAGGAATATAGCTGATATGATTATTAGATATGAATAACACAAGATCAGAAGATCCCACTTCAGAAGAGTTCAGTGAGCAAGTCGAATACTTGTTGGCTACTGATATGATTATTAGAGCTCATGGGTTTATGATTCTTCAAGATTCAGAGTTGGATTCGGATGAAAGGTCAGATAAGCTCAAGGCATTTATCTTAAAGAAACATAGAGCATCCACTTGGAATGACTTGATGCATAGGATCAGTGCAAGACAAAAGTCAGGATTTAAGATGCCTTCAAACAAAGATAATGTCAATTTTATGAAGGTATATCTGAAGAATGAAGTTAACTACAAGCTCAGTGACTTCAAAGGTTGGACTGATGCTGCAATCCAAAAGTTGTTCCTTGATACCTATGCAAGGCTAAATTCTTCAGTTCGGACAGATATTCCACCAAGCAAGAAAAGAGAGCCTTCATCTTTAGAGTCTGATGTTGTAAAGAAAATGAAGTCTGGAGAGACATTGTCTGGTGCATCTTCCTTTATTCCTGCTGAAGGTTCTCAGGATACCTCATTCATTTCACCAATTCCTAATGTAGATGCATCTGAGGCACCACAAGAAGGTCCTATTTCTGATGATATTCCTGCTGATCATGTCTCTGTTTCTGCTGAACCATCTATCTCAGTTCCTATCTTGCAATATGGTCTAAGGACAAGGCAGAAGAGTCACTCTCACCACCCTTCTTCTAGGGATATTTCTGAAGTGGATGATCAAGATTTGATTCGGGTTGACTCAGATAGTGATTCAGAAGGTGATTCCATTCACTCTTGGGGTCATATTGCTCACTGGGAGATTAGGTCTACTTCTGATGGTGAAGTCAATGTTTGGTTTTCTCTTAATGGGACAGTCAAGTTCTTTACTTTTCTGAGGGAGATCTTGAATAAAGTAGAGAGGAAGGATTTGGAGCATCTTTATAAGATAGTGGATAATCACTATCAAACTCATACTCTTACTGGGATTGGCCTACTGCTTTGGGGAGATTTGCAAGTCTTGATGAATTCATTGGAAGGAGACAAGGCTAAATTGGTATGGGGTAATCAATCATCCTGGAGAGTATTTTCTTGGAGACTATATCCTTCTTCCAATGTTCATGTCGTGGAGCTCATCTCTGGCAAGTTCCTGACTATGTTTGTGGATATCACTTATCCTTTATCTGATGGAGTTTTGAAGAGAATGCTCACACAGAAGGTCAGAGTTCCCAAGCATACAATTGGAAATGATTTAACCACAGCTGAACAGTTGGTCAAATTCATCAAGGATCAACTTGCAGCTAAAGGTTCATCGGCTTAAGGGGAGGATTGAAGCTTAAGGGGAGGCTTATTCTTGTTGTTGTTGTATATCTTTCTATCTTTCTTTCTTTTGATTTCTTTTCTTATTTTCTTTCTTTTCTTTTGGTGTGTTTCTGATTTCTTTTTCTTAGTTAAAAAAAATAAATAAATAAATAAAATAAAAATAAAAATTATGTATATTTTGTGTGCTAATAAGTTGGTTTTAAGCAACATCTTGCAGGTACAGTGTTGGTGTTTACACCTACACAATAAATGGTACTCAGCTCACCATGTCTTGCAGACAAGAAAGAGTTGGCTCACCATGAGGGTACGGCTCTGGTGTGATAATCAAATCCGTTGATAGCTGTAATAGCTTGCTCAAAGCTATAGGGTACTTCAACTCACCCATGATCCAGTTCTGAGAGTTGAAAATGGTTTCTAATTCACCATGGATGTAACCCTTTCTGGGATCCAAAGAATTGGCTAGTCCACAAAAGTATGGTTTGTGGTAAAGACACTTGGTATCCATATTTGGTATTCAATTCACCAAGGTTTTCTGTTGAAACCAAGAATTGACTAGTCCTGAGCAAACGGCTACAGGTAAAGACAAGTCAAATCCGTTTATAGTTGCTGATTTGCTAATAAATCAGATGGTTATCAATGTACCATGGTCTAACACATCTAAACATTGGCTACTCCAGTAGTGATGGCTATTGGTAAAGAGACATCAAATCCATTAATTTTCAATGATTCACCTCTCACAGGAGTTAACACAGCTGGATGTGATGAGAATAGTATGAAACTTAAGTGATTTGATGTACATATTGTCATAGTAGCAGCCAAGTTCAAGTGAATGTCATGGTGACCAGTTTCCATGTTTTGAAGAAGATTTCCTATTGCTGCTGAACTATCGAAGTTGCTGCTGCATGTTTTAGACATTGGAATCTTGCAAGTTATAGATGGTGCTGCTGGTTACTCATTGTTTCTTGATGCGTGGTTTTGCAACCTTACAACAGGTTTTACCTCTCGAGGGATCTTAAGAGGCTTACAACCCCACCAGGCAGTGTACCTGACCGATGCAGTATAGTGTAGTGGTAAGTACGGGGGATTGATCGTTCTCCACAGGGAATAGTGTTCGTTAGGTATGAAAGACTACTCTAATAGGTCTAAGGGTTGAGGAAGATTCTTTTTTATGTTTTTATATTTTTTTGAAAGCAAATAAAATCTCGGGTTTGAAAGAGTGGGCGGAATTAGTTGCTAGTCAACTAACCCAAATTACTACAAATGCAAATAAAATAAATTACTGAAAATAAAAAGTTTGGTGGAAACTTATGTGTAGAGAAATGTGTTCACTTAGATTTCCTTACTCCCTAACTATCTTTTACCGGTTGATTAGTGTGTATTAGTTGCGTGGATGACGGGTGTATTCCTTAATACCATTCGTGGGGTGGCGTACGTACTTCCCCAACTCTACAAGCTCCTACTTCACTCCTATGTCGAGTCGGCTAGGAAGCTCCTAACATGGGATCACTAGAATTCGCTTGTGCATTAAATACAACCATAAAAACCTTTAGTACGCATTGGTTCATGTTTCTTAAGACGTTCAAGCAAGTTACCGAATAGGAAGTTAGCCAGTTTTCTTAAGCCTAACATAGATAAACAATCATCCAATACAACTAATAACACACTAATAACCAATAATCAATAGCTAGGTTTCATTAGATCTAAGCAAACACAAGATAAATCTAGCCTAACATGTTAATCAAAAGACAAGAATAAGATAAAATCAAACAACCCATAGACATATTGAATGATTAATTGATAACTTATCTTCAATGTAACATGGAAGATCTCAAGGCAAAAAGCCTTGAAAAAGATGCTAAAATCGTCTTAGGGTTTTCTCCCAAAAATTCCACACTAAGTTCCACACTAATGACAAAGAATTGCAAAACTATATATAGATTTTTACATCTGACGGCGTCACGTTATGGAGTGTGACGCCGTCACCTCGCCGCTTTTAGGGTTCCCGGATGACCTTCTTGACGCCGTCCCTCTTTAGCTCTCCAAAATCCGTTCTGGCTTATCAAGGCTTGACGCCGTCAGACCTTGAATGTGACGCCGTCCCTCTTTGAATTAAGCCGTGACGCCCTTGATCAGGTTAAAGCGTGACGCCGTCAGAATTCACATGCAATTTTCACTGGCTTATCATGAGTAAATTTCACATCCACCTTTTCTTGCCAAGACATGACGCCGTCCAGGGTAAATCCTGACGCCATCAAAGGTAACTTTTAGCACAATTTTGAGACTTTGTTGTTTTCTTCACTTTAATGCTCCAAAAACGTCCAAAATGCTTCCTTTTCCAGATTTCTCCTCAAAAGTACCTAAAATGACAAAAGGAACGATTTAGGGCAATATTTGATCAAATAAATACGATTTAGGGCTTAAATGACCCCTTAAAAGCGGTACACTTTTCGCTTCATCAAATACCCTTACACTTGAGATTTGCTTGTCCTCAAGCAAATGCGCTTTTATTCTAATCAAAATACAAGTTAGGGGTCATTTAACTCTAATATAAAAGTAATTACAACAAATAATCGTTCCACTTTAATCATAATAAGCACGGAAATTATAAACTAGCACCTCACAAGTAGTGTTTAGATACTCACATCTCTCAAGTGTCATCAAAATAAATCTCATAAATGGAAACGAATAATATCTCTCACTACCTGTCATAGCAAATAGATTACCATAGGCTTGGGAAAGGATCGAAAACCTCCTCCACTAGGCGTAAGCACCTAAGATAAACTATCAAAGAGGGCTTTTAAATGGGTTATAACGTTAGGTGTAGGGAAAAGGAAAACACGGTTTTGTTGGATAAGGGATATTTTACTGGTGGCGAGTTAAAGATCTTGATCAATTACATGTACTATACAATGTTGCTAAGCCAAGACTCGACTCAATCTTAAGCTAATGAAAGAAAATAACAAAAACATAAAATAAACATAAAATGAAACGGGATGGTAGTCCGTATGTTTTTTCTCTTTTTCTTTTTCTCATTTTTTTGTATTTTTCTTGATTTTTCGATTTTTTTATTTTTTATTTTTTATTTTTTTTTATTTTTTATTTTTTTTTTGCATACACTTTTGCCCTACCATCCAAAATAATACATCATAGGGGCATTGCATCCCCCTTACACTTGAACTTTTACATAACTTTACAAATAACTATTCTAATGACTCGAATTAAGATAATCGAAAAACTTGGAGTACTTTTAAAATATTTAGCACATATGGGGGTAATAAATGATGTTCTTCCCCATTACTCCATTACACTAGTACTTTACCCATGAGTCCCAATCGTCCCAAAACAATATGTACAAGGATATGACTCGACTTAGCAACCATGTAATCAACTAGATAATTAACTTGGGTTTAAACAAATGTTGTAACAATAATGCACTAAAGATGAGTGCATACAAGGTAGGCTAAGGCGATTTGGGTGTACATTTTAGTGGGGTGTAACAAATTCTTCCTTTAAGTAAAATGCTTAAAGGTCGAAACGAAAAGATAGGCTCTGAGGGGTGTACTAGGGGTATCGTGTACTAAAAATGAGTACAACGCAAAGGGTGTGGGGAATTACTTGACCAATGTAGCCAAAGTAATTATAACAAAAACACAGGTGTAAAACAATGGGTTAATCCTAATGCCTCTTATCATGTAGTAAATCTAACTACACGAATGTAGTCTCACTTGTGGCCTCGGAATGGTCCTAACGCAAGTTCTAGAATCTAAGTGCTACCGGTACACACATCATAGCATAAATGCTTTTCCTACCAATTCTAGGGGCGAACCTCACATATTTGGGGGTGGAAAATTTTTTAGTGGTACGGTTTTTGTGTCTAGTCATATAACTCCTATCCGTGAGACGCTCATTAAGATCAAAGTTTCACTCCTATATGTTGTAAAAAATTTTAAATTTGGCACTAAAATTGCCCTAACAGGTATTTCTCTCAGTTTTATTACACATCAACTATCAAACAAACAAAAATCAAGCGTAATTGCATTCTCTAATCGTACTTTTACCCTCCCTTACACTTAAGATGAACATTATCCCCAATGTTCAAATAACAATATGTAAAAGTATAAAGTAAAAGAATGAAATCAAATACTCCCCTGATTCGCTCGGTGGATAATGAAGTTACACGGTTAGATCTTCTTCCAAGGTAATGTAGAAGCTCCATGACTAATGCATCGCCATAAGCTTGATCCAAAACATTTCCTTGTCCAAAATAACCTGTTAAACCTGAGAAAACAAACACGAAAACCTGCATAACATCGGCGGGATAAATCTATATATAAGGATATAATGCTTGTGGAATGATAATTTTGCAGATTCCTGGAGATTATAAGTTGGAGATTTAATAAAAACTTTTATGAAAACAAAACTTTCAAAAATTTCTGAAAATTAAATCTGACGCCGTCAGGTTATAAACCCTGACGCCGTCAGAAATGACCTGACAAAAATTCTCATTTTAAGTTTCCGGAAAATTTCTGGAAAAACCTTTACCTTACTTCCTGGAAATCCTGCAAAACATCATTATGACTCGATACAAGCATTTGACTCAAACGAATACTAATATGTATGCTAATTTAATATTATTATGATTCATGCTCATTTGTGTTCTAATAAACCGATTTAGATTTCCCTTACACTTATCTTTTGCAAAATACCTTTATATGTAATTAAGACGAAGTTAAAAACAAGATAAAGCATTTTCACAATTTAGTTTTTGAACATGAATCAATAATAATAAAAATTAAACACACATATGGAAACAAATAAAAACGAACAAACAAATAAATAAACACAAAAAAGCAAATAAAGCTTGGGTTGCCTCCCAAGAAGCGCTTTTCTTTATTAACGAGTCTTGTAGCTAGACTCAAAGTCACGTACATTACGTGATTCCATCATTGGTCACGGTTCCTAGGCCATTTTCATTCCCGGTTTTATATTCCGGTCCCAATTTCAAACAATCCTTGTAGAAACCGAATATTCTTTCCATAACATAGTCTACTCCTTTATTTCTATCCTCATCATTCCTATAGTAAACCGCTTGCTTGAGCTCCTTCTCAACATTTGACAAGTGTTGGAATTGCTCTATCTTATATGGCATTTGGTAGTTTACTTCATCGGTCTCATCCTTAAATCTAACTATCCCTAAGGAAGGTTCATAAGTCATTCTAGAGACCTCAACAAATGGTTTTCCAAAAACCACTTGAGTTAAGGATGCATCGACTATTGGGCGGATATCTTCTACAATTACAAAGTCGGTGACATAGGTGAAGTTTCCTACATAAACCGGTAATCCCTTAACTCTTCCCGTGAAGTTACTCATCCATCCCTTGTCAGGGAACATCCTATACCCAAGTTGATTTTTCATTATCAAGTTGTAGTGGGCTCTAGTCATGATGTTTATGGGTGATCTAAGGTCGATGTAAGCTTTCCATACATGCAAATGTCCGATGTTGCATGGTATGTTGAGATTAGAAGGGTCGCCCATTTTTATAATTGGTCTACCTAGGAAGTATGGTGTCTCGGGGTCATCGAATAAGTTTGTATGATATGCGCGCTCTTCCTTAGTGGGTAGCCTATTGAAGTAGTCCTTATCATCATCTACTTCTTCAATCTCACTTGTCCTAACTTCCTTATCAACCTCGACTTTCTTATCCTCATCCTTAGGTTCACTATTATCCTCATTCCTTTCAATTGGTTTAATAGTGACAATGTTGACAAAGTGGACGTGTTTGGATGAAGAGGGGTCTTTTACTTGGGGTCTGCTATTTTGTTTCCTAGCGTCCTTATGTGGAGGTGATAACACTTGGTTATTGAGAGCTTTCAACAAGTTGTCAATTTTATTGGTCATCTCCGTTTGTTGTTGATTGAATTCGGATTCGAATCTAGCTATCCGAGCTTCTTGAGATGCCATAAATTGGGACATCAATCCTTCAAAGTTATTGGTACTACCATTGCCGGAAGGATTGTTGTTGAAAGTACGGTTCGAGTTGGAACCGCTTGATTGGAAACGATTAGGTGGGTTGGAAGAATTGGTTTGTTGTGTGTTTTGGTTTTGTTTCCACCTAAGGTTTGGGTGATTTTTCCATGAGGGGTTGTATGAATCACCGTAATGGTTTGGCTCGGGTTTGAAAGTGTACCACTTGTCTCCCACTCCGTCGGTACGCGAGGATGCGTAGTCCACAAAAGCTTGTTCGGGGAGTTCCATGCAATCACGAGTGTCATGGGGACCACTACATAATTCACATGAAGAAGTGATTTTGTTCACTTGGCTTGAAGGTTTAGGAGCCTCGTAGGATTTCATGAGAAATTTGACTTGGTCTTCAAGTTCTATGATCCTACGGTCGGAAGTGCTTGAATTGTTCGAAGGCAAAGATATTGCCTTGACCGTTTTATTCAAATCACGGGGATCATTCCAACTTTCGTTGTCATAAAGAGCAAGATCTTCTAGGAGAGCCCATGATTGTTCCGCACTTAGATCACGTAGCTTACCACCGGCCGATTGGTCAATGGTTTGCCTTGTGTAGAGATTGATATGGTCATAGAAGATTTGGACTTGGAGCCAAAGTTCTATGCCATGGTGAGGGACTTTTTGGAGTAAGTCCTTGAATCGAGTCCATGCCTCGTAGAGAGTTTCGCCTTGACGTTGTTGGAACATCAAGATATCATTCCTTAGCTTGGTAGTTCTTCCCGGTGGGAAAAACTGAGCAAGGAAACGAGTGGTGAGATCATCCCAAGAGGTGATGGATCCTGCGGGTTGACGTTCTAGCCACTGACTAGCTTGGTCCCGCAGAGAGAATTGAAAGAGACGCAATCGGGTCGTCTCTCGAGTGGCAACATCAAGGTCTATAGAATCGAAAATTTTGAGAAAGTCCTTGAGATGTTGATTAGGATCTTTAGAACGAAGTCCATGGAATGCGCATCCGCTTTGCACCAACCGGATGGTGTCGGATCGCAAGGGTGTGACATTGGCTCCTTGAGTGAGCTCAATGGTGTTTCGATAGCCATGGTGGCTAGGACGGGAGTACTCTCCTAAAGTACGGGCTCTAGGAGGTGGTGGTGGTTGTTGTGGTGGTGGGTTGTTGGGATTAAGGATATTACCATCTTCCATGATGTCGGATGGTATGGTTACGAACAAAGAAACGAAGAAAAAAGATAGACTAAAGAAAACCTAGAAAAATAAAATAAAAATCTCACTAGAAAGGAATCTAGTGAGTAGACCTATAAAATAAAAATTCAACCTAAACAATAACTATTCCCCGGCAGCGGCGCCAAAAACTTGATGCGTGGTTTTGCAACCTTACAACAGGTTTTACCTCTCGAGGGATCTCAAGAGGCTTACAACCCCACCAGGCAGTGTACCTGACCGATGTAGTATAGTGTAGTGGTAAGTACGGGGGATTGATCGTTCTCCACAGGGAATAGTGTTCGTTAGGTATGAAAGACTACTCTAATAGGTCTAAGGGTTGAGGAAGATTCTTTTTTATGTTTTTATATTTTTTTGAAAGCAAATAAAATCTCGGGTTTGAAAGAGTGGGCGGAATTAGTTGCTAGTCAACTAACCCAAATTACTACAAATGCAAATAAAATAAATTACTGAAAATAAAAAGTTTGGTGGAAACTTATGTGTAGAGAAATGTGTTCACTTAGATTTCCTTACTCCCTAACTATCTTTTACCGGTTGATTAGTGTGTATTAGTCGCGTGGATGACGGGTGTATTCCTTAATACCATTCGTGGGGTGGCGTACGTACTTCCCCAACTCTACAAGCTCCTACTTCACTCCTATGTCGAGCCGGCTAGGAAGCTCCTAACATGGGATCACTAGAATTCGCTTGTGCATTAAATACAACCATAAAAACCTTTAGTACGCATTGGTTCATGTTTCTTAAGACGTTCAAGCAAGTTACCGAATAGGAAGTTAGCCAGTTTTCTTAAGCCTAACATAGATAAACAATCATCCAATACAACTAATAACACACTAATAACCAATAATCAATAGCTAGGCTTCATTAGATCTAAGCAAACACAAGATAAATCTAGCCTAACATGTTAATCAAAAGACAAGAATAAGATAAAATCAAACAACACATAGACATATTGAATGATTAATTGATAACTTATCTTCAATGTAACATGGAAGATCTCAAGGCAAAAAGCCTTGAAAAAGATGCTAAAATCGTCTTAGGGTTTTCTCCCAAAAATTCCACACTAAGTTCCACACTAATGACAAAGAATTGCAAAACTATATATAGATTTTTACATCTGACGGCGTCACGTTATGGAGTGTGACGCCGTCACCCTCGCCGCTTTTAGGGTTCCCGGATGACCTTCTTGACGCCGTCCCTCTTTAGCTCTCCAAAATCCGTTCTGGCTTATCAAGGCTTGACGCCGTCAGACCTTGAATGTGACGCCGTCCCTCTTTGAATTAAGCCGTGACGCCCTTGATCAGGTTAAAGCGTGACGCCGTCAGAATTCACATGCAATTTTCACTGGCTTATCATGAGTAAATTTCACATCCACCTTTTCTTGCCAAGACATGACGCCGTCCAGGGTAAATCCTGACGCCGTCAAAGGTAACCTTTAGCACAATTTTGAGACTTTGTCGTTTTCTTCACTTTAATGCTCCAAAAACGTCCAAAATGCTTCCTTTTCCAGATTTCTCCTCAAAAGTACCTAAAATGACAAAAGGAACGATTTAGGGCAATATTTGATCAAATAAATACGATTTAGGGCTTAAATGACCCCTTAAAAGCGGTACACTTTTTGCTTCATCATTGCTGTTGCTAAGTCGCAATCCTCAAGCCTGAGAAGTTAAAGCTCTATCACATTGGAATCTTGCAGGTTAACCTAGTCAACCTCAAGATTAGGGGAGGATTGTTAGGATCTCTAGGAAATAAGGGTAATAAGGGTTTCTCATTGCTAGGAGGATTGTTGGGATCTATGAGAAATAAGAATTTCTCATTGCTGCCGATAGTGAAGCTGGTTCCTGCCGATAGTGTTGCATTGCTGCTGCGGTTGGTTCCTGCCGATAGTATTGTTTTGTTTATGCCGATAGTGCTTATTGCTGCGGATATTATTGTGTGTTATCCGTAGGTTTAGAAAGTTTGTTAGATTTATTTTTAGAAGAGATCTCGTTTATCTCTTCACACGTTTTCTTGTAAGACGGGTTAGGGTTAGGGTTTCTTATCATTATAAAAGAAACATCCCGTCTATGAGTTTAATACACCTTTGACGATTACAATATTCAATAATATAATTCATTAGTTCATAGTCTGATCCATAGAGGATCATTGTCTTTGTCTTTTCTTCTTTATTATACTTGTTGTTTAGTTTCCGCATAAACACTTGTATTCCATACAGAGGTTCTCGTTTAACCAAGCTCAATCAAGCTTGAAGTACTCGATCCTACAACGTCTTCTCCCCCTTATACCTAATCTCCCTCTCAAAAATAGCACGTAGTGATATTTTTGATATCAAGTGATTAAATGAGTGTCCTTGAAGAGATAGACGGATTTGCATGAAGTTGGAATATGTTGTCTTTGATTACGAGTTCTGATCAGTAATAATCAGAAGTCTTCCTTTAGGTGCTTATATGAAATCTTTTCGAGATGGAGTGCCCGCACCTAAGATGAAAAGATTTCTCGTTGAAACACGGGTTTCGTACTGAAGTATACGAAAACCATCATTGGAGCGCGGGTCCGAAACTGATTGTTCCGAAGCCATTGTGAAGAAATTGAGAAAAGATATGTTCTCGCTCAAGCATATGTACATATCCGTATCATTGTTGAATGAAATTTCTAGACAGGTACAGAATATTGATTTATATGAGAGACATATCGGAAGAAGAATATACAACATTTTTTTTTATTTTTTTATTTTTTATTAATCAATCTATATCTTTCCTTTTTTTTTTTTTTTTTTTTTATATTTTTTTAACTAACTATATCTATATCTATCTACAGCGGAATAGTTTCAAGAAGTTTCGAGAAGACTTTCTAACTCTTCGGGAGTTAGGCTCCGCATGCCAATTCGTCGAACTAAATTGTCGAATCTTTCCGTTGGAAGAGCTTTAGTGAATAGATCGGCGAGTTGGTATTCAGTCTTCACGAAAAATAGTTCCACAGTGCCCTCTTCTACGTGTTCCTTTATGAAGTGATAGCGGACTCTAATATGCTTGGTCTTGGAGTGTTGAACCGGATTGCACGAGATGGCTATGGCACTTTTTGAATCACAATATATAGGAATGTGGTTGAAAGTAAAGCCATAATCTGTGAGTTGTGTCCTCATCCATAGAACTTGGGCACAACACGCAGATAGAGACACATACTCGGCTTCTGCGGTTGATAGTGCTGTACAGTCTTGTTTCCTTGATGACCAGCCTACTAGCTTCTCTCCCAAAAATTGTGCTCCCCCGGATGTACTTTTTGCGGTGACTTGACAACCAGCATGATCGGCATCTTAAAAGGCTGTTAGTGTAAACTCCGAATCCTTCGGATACCAAAGTCCCATGTTAATGGTTCTTCGTAGGTACCGAAAGATCCGTTTAACCTCTTGGAGGTGAAGTTTGGTAGGCCTTGCCTGAAACCGTGCTAATAAACAGACAACAAAATGTATATCGGGTCAACTAGCAGTTAAGTACATGAGAGACCCAATCATGCTCCGATATTTCTTCGGATCAATGGGTTTCCCATATAAGTCTTGGCCAATTTTGGGTGAAGTGACCATTGGTGTACCAACAGAGTCACAATTTTCCATTCCATGTTTCTTTAAAATCTCAATTATATATTTAGCCTGATTAATTAAAATGCCACGATGGGATTGATGGATTTGAAGTCCAAGGAAGAATTTTAATTCGCCAATCATAGACATTTCAAATTTACTTTTCATGAGATTTTCAAAATGTTTTGAATGTTTCGGATTAGTGGACCCAAAGATTATGTCGTCCACGTAAATCTGAACAATCAAAATGTCGTCTTTGAATTTTTTAGTAAACAAGGTCGGGTCAATTGTTCCTTTGGTGAAATGATTAAGAAGTAGGAAAGATGATAATTCGTCGTACCACGCCCTTGGTGCTTGTTTCAAACCATAGATAGCTTTCTTTAGCTTGTAGACGTAGTCGGGATGATCTTTGTCAACGAATCCAACTGGCTGACTCACGTACACTTCTTCTTTTAGAGTTCCATTCAAGAAGGCCGTCTTGATATCCATCTGATAGACCGTGATGTTCTTGTGAGCCGCATATGCCAAGAAAATCCTGACTGCCACAAGCCTAGCTACTGGCGCAAATGACTCTTCAAAATCTATCCCCTCTTCCTGTCTGAAACCCTTAGCTACGCGACGAGCTTTGTTGCGAATTACAGTCATCTCTTCATCCTTTTTGTTTTTCCATAACCACTTAAGATCAATGACGAGTTTGTCTATTGGTCTCGGCACTAAATCCCAAGTGTCATGTAATTGCTATTGGAGAAGTTCTTCCTGCATCGCTTCAATCCAAGCATTATCTGCCATTGCTTCCCGAATGTTCTTTGGCTCTTTTAGACTGACTGAGCAGGCGAAGATGCACATGTCGCAATCGGTGGCGAGTTGTCTTCTCGTCTGAACTGGCCTTGAAGGTTCACCAATAACATGTTCTATTTGATGGTCTTTAGTCCACTATAACGTAGAAGGGTACCTTGGATTTGACGGATGCATGTTGGAGGGTTCTTGTAACCTAGAAGAAGATTCAACAGATTCCATTGCAAATAGGTTTTCAAATGGTTCTTCTTCTAACACAACATCATTTTGTTGTTGTTCTTCTTGAATTTGTGTTGTTTGGTTTTGCTCATCAACTCTTGGTAACACAATTTCAATTACTGGAGTTGCTGGAGTAGATGTTGATGATGTTGAGGGAGTTGATGAGTCAGCTTCAAATGTTGTTGACATCGATATCTTCCAGGTCTTCCATATCATCCATCAAAGCCATGAATTCATGCTCTTCTGCATTCAACTGAAACCCCACCTTTTGCTTTTGAGCTAAGAGCAATGCTTTCTGAAGGTACTCCGGATCTTGCTTCTTTGGCTTGGAGGGACAGTTTCTTGCCATGTGACCAGTACCCTGACAGTTAAAGCACTTTACCAAATTCCCTTGATTCATATTCCCAGCATTCCCAGCAACTGGAGCAACATTCCCAAACCGATTACCAACATTCTGATTTCCAACCTTCTGACCCCTCTGATTTCCAACAGCTAGACCCATCTGATTCCCTGCATATTGAGCCATCTGATTTCCTACATACTGCCCTTGATTACCCATCTGAACCCCTGTAGCATATCCTTGCTGATTCCCATAAACTTCAACTATTTGTCCTTGATGACCCATGTTGAAACTCGGCTGAGCAATCTGCCTGTTGCGAGTGTTCGATGAAATCCTTTGGTTGTTGTTGGTAGGTGTGGAATAGCGTCCTTGGTATACTTTTGTCATTAGAGCAAATGCATGTGTCATAGCTGCCATGACTTCATCCTGGTCAGTGACTTCAGGTTCTTGGAATGGTGGATACTGTTGTTGTGGAATGACTTGTTGTTGTTGTGGGTAGACTGGTTGTTGTGGAACAAATTGTTGTTGTGGGAAGTTCTGAGTGGGAGTTGGTGATGATGGTTGTGTATTCACTGTTGAAGGTGTTGGTACTTGAGCAATCAATGCTAGAGGATCATGTTGTTTGGCTAGCTTCTCTTTCCTAACTTCATCTGCCTCTTTCTGGTTTTGTTTCAAAAAGTCATAAAGTTGATCATAGTTCACCTCATGAAGGTTCTTTGTTTGGTTAATGATTGTGACATATCGTCCCCATTCCTCTGGAAGGTTGTTGATGAACTTGATGTTTTGAACAATTTGCCTTGGTTACAACTTGTTCGTGATGAGCTCATTCATGAGAGTACAAAACCTTGTGTAGTAAGATTCAATTGGTTCAGCCGGGGTAGATGTGAACTTCTCCCATTCAGTTAGAAGCTTGTTTTCAATGTCTTGTTGTCCAATTTCCGTACCATGACAAAGCCTTCGAACTCGTTCCCACATATCATAAGCAGTTTCACAATTGTCGACAGCACAAAATATTTCTTGTGGTAAACCGAGTTGAATTAAGTGCATTGCCAAGTCATCAACTTCAATCTGCTTGCAATCCTCTGCTGTATATTCCTCTTCTTTTTTATCATGAAAGGATGGCGCAACGGGAGGTGTTGAATTTGGATTACCCGGTTCTTGAACCTGACGAGGCTTGAAAGGACCTTTTTGGATGGAGTTAATCAAGAGTTTACCTTGTCCATTAGGTTTGGTTTTCATGTATCGAAGCATACGGCTTGTCCATGGAAGGTAACTACCTTTTTCTAGCATTGGAGGACGGTTTTCAGCACCTGCTGCATGGATATCTTGTTGAGTAGTCATTGATAAAGTTGTATGGTTAAGATGATGTTGGATCGGTTCAAAGAACTAGGAGTAGGTTGGTTACGGTTCACGAGTTTTGGTTTAAAGTAAAGTCCTTTGTCGGTGAGTAAACTTAGGTAACTCGGTTATAGGTAACTTTGTTATAGGTAACTCGGTTATTAGGTAACTAGGTTATTGGTAACTCGGTTATAAATTCACTGAACTAGGTTAAACTTTAAGTATCACGAGTAAATCCCAACTTGGTTAATCCCTAAGTAACTTGAGCAAAACCAACTCGGTTAAATCCTAAGTCGAGCAAAACCAACTTGGTTAAATCCTAAGTCGAGTAAATCCAACTCGAGCACACCCAACTCAACTAATCCAACTCGAGGAAAACCAACTAGATGAAACTAAACTCGACAACACCGAACTCGAGGAAAATGAACTCGAGGAGACTAAACTCGAGGAGAATGAACTCGAGCAAACCTTAACTTGATGAATCCGAACTCGACTACACCAACTCGAGGAAATCTGAACTTGAGCACACACCTAAATTGAGCACAAACCGAAGTCGAGCAAATCTAACTTGAGCACAACCTGAAGTCGAGCAATTCTAACCTGAGTAAATGAACTCGAGTAAAAGTGAAATCGACTAAGTGAACCAACTCGAGCAAATTATCCAACTTGAGTAATCCTAACTTGGAGAATATACTCAACTTGAGTAATCCCAACATGGTGAATATACTCAACTTGACTAATTTCACCTAACTCGGTGAAATAGTCACAACTCGGGCAATGAACAGGAATATCTCGGATGAACAGTGACAACTCGATGAACAGTAACCACGCCCAAAAAATTTCTAGATCTTTGATATTTGCTCTTGATACCACTTGTTATTACCTAAAATCTATCCTAACCAATACAACTAATACTAGGAAAGATCAAAGAGTAAGAGTGGATTATGCAATGATTAACTTTTATTCATACTTTTAAACCTTGATACAAGACCTAGATGACTAATGAACCTTGAGAGCACTTACAGGACCAACCTTCCATATGAGGATGGAAGGTGGTATTTATACATTCTTGACATGGGTGGGCTTGGACATGAGTTGGGCTTATACATGGATTATATTTAAATTACAAACTTAAGACCAAGCCCTATTGATTAATTTAACTAACTTATACAACGAAACATTTAATACAAAAATTATAACGACGATGACCATCACTTTTTTATAAATCCTAACAATCTCCCCCTAAGGGATGGTTATTCAAATGATGCTCCATGTGAGTTGGTCTTTCGTCTTCATTGTCTTGTGCCTTGTGTGTCGTTGTATAGCAGTATTTGTTTCTTCATTCCTTCATGCTATGTGATCTTTAAAGAATCGTCTTTGTGGTTGTTCTTGCCTTCGATCAGCATCTTCATTTGATTGTGACGTCGTGACCTCCAAATTAATCATACCTCTTGAGCTTTATACTTATGTCTTCCTCACTTGATACTTGAACTTGTTCTTTACATCTTGATTAGCCTTTTGACATTGTCTTTACACATTGTCTTTAACTTGATCCTTTTGTCTTGAACTTTTACACTTGAGCTTTGTTGAGGATGATCTTCATAAGTATGAGTATGCTGAGGTGAAGATGTTGTATATATGTGATGATGGTTAATGGATGTTTATGGGTAGCTGCATAAAACTGTTAGTAATAATCATCCAGCGCTTACAGGTTTGAACTTCGAGATTGTCAACAGCATAGTGTGAAGACTTTCTCTAATCCTAACCCAGGCCGTTCGGAACCGGATACCCCCGAAAGGGCTTATACGGACACACTGAAGTGCACCCACGATTCAGTGAGTCGCTGGAGATCACCCCATGACTGTAGACCGTTTGAAGCACGTAACCATCATGATATAAAGCAAGATCCTTAGATCTCGATAAGACTCTTGTACACCTTGTGTCCTTTTTGGTGAACACAAGGGTATTATTATGGAAGTGTTCCTAAGAGATCTTTGATGAATCTCATGGCTCTAGACTCGATAATGTGCGTTTTGGTTTTTAGTAGTCGGGGCATGGAGCAGAGTGCCACCTTTTCAATATCAACACATCTCGGAGTGAGAGGCCGATAGATTATGTAGTGTTCTCCGTGAGAAATGAAACAAATATCTTTTAAGAGATATCTGAGTGGCTAGGAGGGGTGGTGTAGCGCGTCACTGGGTCCATGACGTCTTGTCTTCAATATCAGTATCACCTTAGTGAATATCGATAGCAGATGTATTGACCCGGTTTCTGCCCTAAGTTTTCATGGAGGGCTATTTCTTTTCACCCTTTCATTAAACTTTTCTTTTTAATTCTTCAACCCCTTCTTTATCCTTTCTCATTTTACTCCTTTTTTAAATCATACCTAAGGACTTCTAATTCTAATCTATTGGAATTGTCCTTGGGTAGGTCCCTCCGGCTCTGGCGGATCATAGGACATAACCTAATCATAATCACCTTATTACTCCATGATTATCCTAGATTTTTTGATCTCATGCCATAAAACCTTTTGTGAAAATCTCTCAAAGTGTTTATGAATAAACACATTTAGATGACACTTTGAGAGTTTTGCATTTTTGAAATACTCCCCCTTCACATGTGCTTATGCATTTTTGATATAAATTTGCACATGTTGGGTAGAGTTCGCACATTTTGAATTGATCGATTTTCAATGAACATGACCTTCGCGAGACACGCTTACATCACTAGTTAGACTAGCTTGAAATTATTACCCGTCCTGGTTATATTCAATGATCATCTCTCGAATTGGTACATTCTACTCAGACAAGTCCTTTGCGAGACACGTTTACTTCACTGGAAAACCAGCTTGAAATTATCACCCGTCCCGGACAAGTCTTTTCGATAACGGACATTTAGTTTCGTCAATTCGAGGGTTAAATCTGATCTGAGTCTATCTGGTGAGCTCCTCTGAGATTCATATCCACGATCTTTGATCATATTTAATCACGTCTTCTCCCCCTTATACCTAATCTCCCCCTCAAAAATAGCACGCAGTGATATTTTTGAAATCAAGTGATTAAATGAGTGTCCTTGAAGAGATAGACGGATTTGCATGAAGTTTGGAATATGTTGTCTTTGATTACGAGTTCTGATCAGTAATAATCAAAAGTCTTCCTTTAGGTCCGGGTTTCGTACTTGATATATACGAAAGCCATCGTTGGAGCGCGGGTTTTGTACTGAATTGTCCAAAAGCGATTGTGAAGAAATTGAGAGAAGATATGTTCTCGCTCAAGCATATGTACATATCCGTATCATTGTTAAATGAAATTTCTAGACACGTACAGAATATTGATTTATACGAGAGACATATCGGAAGAAGAATATACATAATTATTATTATTATTATTATTATTTTACTATCTATATATATCTAAATTCCTTTTTTTTTCCTTCTTCTTTATTTTTATTATTATTTTTTTTTAATATCTATCTATCTATATCTATATATTTATTACCCGGGTCAATACTTCTGCTATCGGTATTCACTAAGGTTATACTGATATTGAAGACAAGACGTCATGGACCCAGTGACGCGCTGCACCACCCCTCCTAGCCACTCAGATATCTCTTAAAAGATATTTGTTTCATTTCTCACGGAGAACACTACATAATCTATCGGCCTCTCACTCCGAGATGTGTTGATATTGAAAAGGTGGCACTCTGCTCCATGCCTCCGACGACTAAAACCAAAACGCACATTATCGAGTCTAGAGCCATGAGATTCATCAAAGATCTCTTAGGAACACTTCCATAATAATACCCTTGTGTTCACCAAAAAGGACACAAGGTGTACAAGAGTCTTATCGAGATCTAAGGATCTTGCTTTATATTATGATGGTTACGTGCTTCAAACGGTCTACAGTCGTGGGGTGATCTCCAGCGACTCACTGAATCGTGGGTGCACTTCGGTGTGTCCGTGTAAGCCCTTTCGGGGGTATCCGGTTCAGAACGGCCTGGGTTAGGATTAGAGAAAGTCTTCACACTATGCTGTTGAAGATCTCGAAGTTCAAACCTTTAAGCGCTGGATGATTATTACTAACATTTTTATGCAGCTACCCATAAACATCCATTAACCATCATCACATATATCAAACATCTTCACCTTAGCATACTCATACTTATGAAGAACATCCTCATCAAAGCTCAAGTGTAAAAGTTCAAGACAAGAAGATCAAATTAAAGACCAAGTGTTAAAGAAAAAATCATGAAGCTAATCAAGATGTCAAGAACAAGTTTATGTATCAAGTGAGGAAGGCATAAGTATGAAGCTCAAGAGGTATGAGTATGTTGGTGGTCACGACGTCATAATCACATGAAGATACTGAACGAAGGCAAGAACAACCACAAAGACAATTCTTTAAAGATCACATAGCATGAAGGAATGAAGATACAAAGACTGCTATACAACGACACACAAGGCGCAAGACAATGAAGACGAAAGACCAACTCACATGGAGCATCATTTGAATGACCATCCCTTAGGGGGAGATTGTTAGGATTTATAAAAAAGTGATGGTCATCGTCGTTATAATTTTTGTATTAAATGTGTCGTTGTATAAGTTAGTTAAATTAATCAATAGGGCTTGGACTTAAGTTTGTAATTTAAATATAATCCATGTATAAGTCCAACTCATGTCCAAGCCCACCCATGTCAAGAATGTATAAATACCACCTTCCATCCTCATATGGAAGGTTGGTCCTCTAAGTGCCCTCAAGGTTCATTAGTCATCTAGGTCTTGTATCAAGGTTTAAAAGTGTGAATAAAAGTTAATCATTGCATAATCCACTCTTACTCTTTGATCTTTCCTAGTATTAGTTGTATTGGTTAGGATAGATTTTAGGTAATAACAATTTTCGTTCTCAGGCATCCCATGAATTTTCTCGTTAGGTCTGTTTTCTTCCCTGAGTGCCTCGGCCTGAGCCTCAAGGATTTTTGATGGGAGTGGTGAGATTATTGTCATACCCAATGATCGTACTCTAAGGGGTTTTGGTCGTTCTTTTCGGCTAAGAGCATCTGCTACTACGTTTGCTTTGCCTGGATGGTATCGAATATCGCAATCATAATCGCTGAGCAATTCTAACCAATGGCGTTGTCTCATATTGAGCTCCTTTTTGTCAAGGATATGTTGCAGACTTTTGTGGTCAGTGTAAACTACACATTTAGTACCGTAGAGGTAATGTCTCCAGATCCTGAGTGCAAACACTACTGATCCCAATTCCAAATCATGTGTAGTATAGTTTTTCTCGTGCGTTTTCAGTTTTCAAGAGGCATAGGCTATCACCTTCTCTCGTTGCATCAAGACAACTCTTAGCCCTTTGTGCGAGGCGTCGCAGTAGACCACAAAGTCTTCACTGCCTTCAAGTAGGGCTAAGATAGGTGCGCTGCACAACTTATCCTTAAGAAGTTGGAAAGCTTCTTCTGCTTTATCTCCCCATTCGAACCTTATGTTCTTTTGAGTTAATTTAGTCAAGGGCTTAGAAATCTTCAAAAATCCTTCGATAAACCTCTTGTAGTACCCTACAAGTCCTAAGAATTGGCGTATCTTAGTGGGTGTTGTGGGTGTCGCCCAATCCTTTATCGACTCGATCTTTGCATGATCTACATGTATGCCTTGACTGTCAATCACATGTCCTAGAAATTGAACAGTCGGAATCCAAAATTCGCACTTCGAGAATTTTGTGTACAATTCTTCTTTCTTTAATAGCTCTAAAATTAGCCTGAGGTGTTCCTCGTGTTCCTTCTCGCTCTTAGAGTATATTAGAATGTCGTCGATAAAGATGATCACAAATTTGTCCAGATACTGCTTGCACACCCTATTCATAAGATCCATGAATACTGCTGGTGCGTTGGTTAAGCCAAATGGCATAGCCTGGAACTCTTAGTGACCGTAGCGAGTTCTGAATGCCGTTTTCGGGATATCCTCTTCCCGAACCCTAAGTTGATGGTATCCGGATCTCAGATCGATTTTGGAGTAAACATACGAACCCTGAAGTTGATCGAATAGATCATCGATTCTCGGGAGTATATAACAGTTTTTGATGGTTATTTTGTTTAGTTCACGGTAATCGATGCACATTCTGAAAGATCCATCTTTCTTTTTGACAAAGAGAACTGGAGCTCCCCAAGGAGAAGAACTCGGTCTGATGAATCCTTTCTCTGAGAGTTCTGATAATTGATTTAACAGTTCTTGCAGTTCAGTCGGAGTTAACCGATAAGGTGCTCGTGCCACGGGTGCGTGATGAGTGTGTAAATACTCATCATTTTTACCTAATCTGAGCTGCCAAAACATCCAAAAACACTCAGAAATGCATCATAATACTGAAATTATCCCAAAATTGTGTTTTATATGTTTTAGATGCAAAATGTTTAAAAACACATAAAAAACGAACAAAGTTTGCATAATTGGCAGTTTCAGTCCCTCAACTTTCAAAAATTGTCAAAACTAGTCCCTGGTTATTCTAAAAACAAGAAAAGTCATCAAATGTCCTTTAAGAATCATAAAATTACATAATAAGTCCTTTGGTGCAAAGTTTCATAAAATTACAAGCTTAGTCCCTCAACTTTGAAAAATGTCAAAAATGGTCCTTAAGGTTTTAAAAATGGAAAATTATCAAAAATAAACCTTTGAACTAATCATATATGGCATAATTGGTCCTTGTGATATGTATTGTGAATTTACAGGTTGGCCCTTCAAGTTTCAGAATATTACACTTTTGGTCCTTGTGATATTTTAGCTACAAACCAACCGGACCCTAAAATAAATTAAACCTACTACCCTTATTAAACCCAACCCATCTTTTATATCACCAGCCCAATCCACAAGCCCAACTCCCCTTTATTTAATAAACCCGATCCAACCCACCTGGTATTTAAAACCAGAGTTTGACTTGGTCAAACTCTTCCCCAACCTCACAAACCCGCCAAAACAACCTCACCCATAGTATCTATGCAAAACCACTCCCCATCTTATCCCACTCACCTAACAATGCCAAAAGCATTAAAAGCTTCTTCTCCACCTCTCCAAATGCATTAAATGCTATATACCTGCTCGAATCCACTATCTCTAATTTTGGCGCCAAAAATCTAAATCAATGGCTGAGATCGATTTGAGGCAATTCAAGGGTTCAGATGTGCTCAGAGAAGTCGGCTAAGGGTTTCCCAATTGTATTTTGTATATATAGAGCAATGTAATAGGATTAAAAGTAGTAGTTAATTGTAGTGTAATCGTATTTCTTTATCAGTCTTTCAATTATTGTAATTTTCATTATCAGTTATCAATATAAGTTATTTCAAGTATCATTGTTCTTATTTCATCAATATTGAACCCAGTTTGCATAGCAATTTAAGTTTCAAGTAACCTGTTAACTAGAATAAGCTCTAAGTCAGTCTATATTACCATCAAAAGCTCCCACCAACCTTGCAATAAGCTTATATAAGCTAAACATAGCTTTCTGTAAGCTTATTTAGTGTTAATAAGTTCTTAATTCCAAGATTGAAGAAAAGTCAATGAAAGTCAAACTGGTGGTCAAATAAGCTGTCTGGGGTGTAAAAGCTATAAAGGAAGGCTTAAAAATTGGTTTTCTAGCTTGTGTGAACAAGCTAGAAAGGTTCTAGTCCTAGTTCTTTATCCCACAGTCCAAATCAGTTGTGAGCATATTTCAAGTTTTTGTTTTATTTTCAATATTACTGTTGCATTGCTTATTATTGCTTATTTCTATTAATTTCTAGCTTATTAGTAGTTAGTGATCATATTACATCAGTTTCATTAGTCTTAATCAGTTTTAATTAGCTTTTATATAATTTCACTTAAAAAACTTAGAAAAATAGTCACATAAGGCATAGCTTATTAAACTGCTTATTTTAACTTTAAAAGTTGCTAAATATCATTAATAATAGTCAGTGATCATTAGTAGTCCAAAATCTTAGCTTATTTCAAGCAGTTTCAGTTCAAACTCATAGCAGTCAACCCATATAGGGGTGTTTTGGTTTAAAGCAGTCCATAGGCCAAAACCTACAGTTACTGTAGATTGACCTAAAAGCCAACTTTGTTCAAGCTTATTTTGGTCCTCTTAAGCTGTTTCAGGGTCCAGGTAAGCTAATTAGACAGATTTAGTAGTTTTACAACTCTTGTGTTAAAATCAGTCAACAAAAAGCTCTAACAAGCCATAATTAGCAACAAGCTTGTTTAGCCATATCCTTTGGCTTCTCTGAGCTCCAAATAGTTCATCTAGTTAGTTCTTATAGGCCTGCACCTTTGCACTAGCCTTGTGCACAAAACAGATCCACAACAGACCACCATAGCAGACTCAGTGTTTTTTGGTTGCTGATCTTGGCTCAAATTGGACATCAATTGATTAGTTTGTGATGGGGCTTTTAGTATTTTAGGATACCCAGTAGTATAGAGAAGCTTTTGCCCCCCTAAGATTGCATCTCAGTGGCTTATTTCACTGCTTAATTCACTCTGCAAGTTGGCCTTATTTCTAAGTTTCTGTTTGAAGTTTGAAACAGATTTGGTGTTGAATTTGCTTATTTGTTGGATTATCTGTTGGATTTAAGTTGCTTTGTGCTTAAATTAGTTGGCTAAACCTTTCCTGAGCATTTGGTTAAGTTTTGTGCTCATTAGCTTATTTCTAGCTTATTTGCTTATTGCTTATCTGCCCAAATCAGCTCTCCAGGCTTATTGAACTTTTGATTTTATTTTTCATAGCTTTTAAATATTAATTTTGGCTTATCCTGAATTTTTCAGATTTTTCCTAAGTCATTTGATATTTTTAATCTCTTTTATTAGTTTCTATTAGCAATAAAATCATAATAAATAGAAAAATAATCAGAAAAATATAAATCCAATTTTCATAATTTTCTTTTGTCATTTTTAATCTAGGAAAAATATAATCTTATTTTTAGACCTTAAGAAAATCAAAAATAGAAATATAGTGATAGCTTCTATTTAATAGAATTTATCTTTTTAAATTTTAATTAAGTAAATTTCATTTTTATAATTTTATTAGCTTCTATTTACTTAATAATATTTTTAGAAAAAGTTTTAGATTTTTCTTTGCTCATTTAGTATTTTTTATAATTTAAATTAGTTTAATTAGTAATTAAATAATAAATAATTAGTAATAATTAAATAAAAAGTGTAAAAAATTAGAATTTAAGTTTTAAAATAAGTTTTTAGTAATTTTACATTTTTAGGTTTTAAATTTCATAAATTTTACTTTTTAGTCCCATTTTAGATTTTTCGTTGCGCGTTTTTAAGTTAATTAATTCGCGTTTAATTTTATTGTGCATATCTGTTTTAATTTGTTATTTAGAATTGTTAAAAAGCAAAATCAAAAGCAATCTAAATCATCAATCACTCTAATCCAAAGCTTTGCACAGTTGCCCATTCACATCTCGTTGGGAAACGATCCGGGTAATCACTTACCTGGTTTCACACTACACACAAACGTGAGTTTGTACAAGTATCCTTTTTCACAAAAGGGTGGTTTGTATTTATTCACGAATATTCGTTCGGAGACTGTTTATATTTATATATACGACTTCACCGCGGATCAAATTTTGGCGCCGCTGCCGGGGAGGTGTGCTGCGACAGTTGTGTAAGTTTTAGCGATTAGTGATTCGAGATCCTTCTTCCAAGAAGTTCCTATTTCCCAAAAACAATATAAAATACCAAAAATATTTTTCTTTTCTTTTCTATATATATTATTATTATTATTATCACATAAAAAATTAAAAACCCAAAAACATTTTCCGTTTTCTTTACTAAATAACAAATAATAAAAATTAACCATCGAGAACCAAGACTGAGTACTACCTAACTGGGGGTACGGCCATAATAAGTTCCCAAACCTAAGATAAAAACTTGCCTTTGTATCACTTGCGAATATCGGCTCACCTTTGATTGATAAACAAACTCTAACGGAGGTTCTAGGATAGTCTGACATTAAATTGTCGGACTGAAAGAAGCGGGTTTTTAAGGAGCATTAAGTTGCCCACCTTTGCTTCTCCGCCACTCTGTGCGTTTATCTTTTAGAGAGCTACCGTACGCTTGTTGATTATTGGTTTAAGTTCACTTGTGTTTTTTCTCGATCTTGATTTTAATTGAAAATTTTTGCTAAGTGCATGCGCACTCGTTCTTCTAGGTCATCAAGCCCTCTCCGTGAGCTTGGAAATATACCTCGAAGACGTCGGAGACGTTCTGCTCCATCAGTCGTACCCGAGATACGGACTGATCCCGAAACCCCTGTCATCATGGCAGAAGACCGTCCTATGAATGAGCTTCTCCAGGCTCCCACCGAGGGTTATGGAGATGCCATTATTGTTCCAGCCATCGTGGCTGAGAATTTTGAGCTTAAAACTGGGTTGATAAACCTTGTAACATCGCGTCAATTCTATGGTTTTGAGAGGGACGATCCTCAAGATCACGTTCGATGGTTCAATAAAATCACATCCACCATCAAATGTAAAAATGTCCCGGAGGAATCAATCAAACTTCTTCTTTTCCCGTTTTCTATCGATGGGGCAGCCCGAATTTGGCTTGATAAACAACCCCCTCGATCAATTAGAACATGGGAAGATTTAGTTCAAAAATTCGTAAATGAATTCTTTCCTCCTTCTAAAACCACGCATCTTAAAAATGAAATCATGAAATTCACTCAAAGGTTTGATGAACCATTTGGAGAGGCATGGGATCGTTTCAAAGAATTGCTCCGCAAATGTCCTCATCACGGTTTCACCGATTTGATGCAGATGGACACTTTCTACAGTGGGTTAAACCCATCTGACCAAGATTCTCTCAATGCCTCAGCTGGAGGTAATTTTCTGAGCAAATCCACTAAGGAAGCCATTGCACTCATTGAAAATAAGTCTAAGGTCCGCACTACACGAAATAGGACATATAATTCCCAGGCTAGTGTTGGTCCTTCTACTTCATCTCCCGTGAGTCAGTCTAGTACTGATACTCAGCTTGCTGAACTCACGAAGGTTATTCAAGCTTTGGTTTTCTCCACACAAAAGAAAGAGTCCGCTCCGCAAACTTCTCACACTGCTGAAGTCAAAAAATTAGAAGTTTGTGTTACTTGTGGTGGTCCTCACGCTTACTATAATTGTACTGCCACCGATGGCAATACATTTGATGTTAATGCTATAGCCGGAACATCCAATCAAGGAGGTAATCAGTACCGTCCTCAAGTGGACCCAAACCACCGTGCTAGCAATCAATTTGGACCACCCGGATTTCCTCCTCCCAACAATCAAAATAGGATTAATCCTAACCAACAGAGAGGGCAAAACATGCAAAATCAATTTCATGCCCTAAACAATCAATACCCACCCCAGAGGGGTAATCAAGGGTATTCAGCTCCTAATCATCAAGGACCTCTCCCAAATGAACTTGATAACTACATCAAGTTTAATGAGACCAAAATGAAGGGAATACAAAATCAGATCTCTGGATTGAGGAATGAATTTCAATCTTCAATATACAAGCAAGGAAACGAGCTAAAGAATGAGCTTTCAAACAAGATTGATCACTCTCACAGCGAGGTTAAGAATATGCTTGCCAGTCTCATGAACCATATCAATCCACCTTCTACCTCGGGAGGTCTTCCTGGTAATACCATTCCAAACCCTAAGGGTGAACTCAAAGCTGTTACCACACGCAGTGGTAAAGCTTATGATGGACCCACTATTCCTACTACCACTTCTTCTCCTCTCCCCAAGGTAGTGGAAAGTGAGCCTGAGGTAAATAAGGACAAGGAACTTCCTATTAATAACGGAGGTGCCGACAACGTCCAACCTCAAGTTGTCCCGAAACCAAAACCCAAACCAGGAGTTGTTTTTGAATCGCATGAAATCCCTGTTGAAAACCCTAAATCCAAACCTTCTATTCCTTACCCATCACGTTTAAATGAGCAAAAGCTCCGCGAGAAAGCTAGTCAACAAATGGAAAAGTTTTTCAAAATTTTTCAGGAATTACATTTTGACATAAGCTTTGCGGATGCTATCATTCTGATGCCCAAATTCGCATCCACAATCAAACATTTGTTAAGCAACAAGGAAAAACTATTTGAAATGGCAAAGACTCCATTAAATGAGAACTGCTCAGCAGTTATCTTGAAAAAGCTTCCGGTGAAGCTTGGAGATCCTGGAAGATTTTTACTACCTTGTGTCTTTCCAGGAATGGTTGAATGCTATGCCTTGGCCGATCTTGGTGCAAGCATTAACCTGATGCCTTATTCAGTCTGGGAGAAACTTTCTCTTCCTGAACTCACTACTACCTGCATGACTCTTGAGCTTGCAGATCATTCCACATCTCATCCTCGCGGCATTGTTGAGGACGTATTTGTGAAAGTAGGAAAGTTCCATTTTCCAGCTGACTTTGTGGTTGTCGATTTCGATGCTGATCCTAGGGTTCCTCTCATTCTTGGAAGAGGATTCCTAAAAACGGGCCGTGCTCTCATTGATGTATTTGAGCATGAAATCACATTACGTGTGGATAATGAAGCTGTTACTTTTAACCTGGATCAAACTTCGAGGTACTCCCCAAATTATGAATCTGAATCGGTTAACCGAATCGATGTCATTGATATTGTTTCAGAGGAGTACTCTCAAGAGTTTCTTGGTTATTCTCATAATTCTGTGAGTGGGAATACCACCACATCTTCTCTACCTATCATTTCCGACTCTTCCCCTTCTCTCACTCCGTTTGAGGGAAGTAATTTCAATTTGGAAGAGATCGAGGCTTTTCTCAAGTGTGATTCATTTCTGGAAGGAATTGATGACGCTGAGATTGATCTGGAGGGAGATATTCTTCTTCTTGAGACATTGTTAAATCAGGACAATTCTCCTCCACTCCCTCCCGTTGAACTTCATAATGAGGAAATCAAATCGGTTGAGAAAAACGATGAATTTCCTGAGGTCGAACTCAAAGACTTGCCACCTCATCTTGAGTACGCATTTTTGGAGGGTGATGATAAATTACCCGTCATTATTGCTAGAGACTTAAGTGATGAGGAAAAGACTGCTCTAATAAAGGTTTTGAAGTCACACAAGCAAGCAATTGCTTGGTGATGAACTCAAATAAGTACATTTTATTACTATCATTTATCCTATTAATTTGACTTTTTTTATTATATTATGTATGAGAATTGATACTTAATCGTTTACTTTTGTAATTCTCAGGTAAAAACAAGCATTTGGTGAAACTTAGCGATTTTGGACTAATTATGGAGCAAAACATGCAAGAAGTTAAGAGTCTACTGAAATGAAGAAGATCAAGACTAATCTGCTCCAGACGCGCCGCATCTCACTCATTACATACGGCGCATCTCTATTAAGATTCCACCAGATACGATCCAAGATACAATAGGACATGCGCCGCATCTAATCATGGAGTTACGCCGCATCTTCTGGCGGTGTACGAATATTCCTGAATATTATAATCTTGGACCCCACGCGAAGTTAAGTCAATGCGCCGCATCTACTTAATAGATGCGCCGCATCTTCCCTCAGACAGAAACTATAAATACCCCAAGACCAGATGAATTTCGAGAGCAATATATTAGATTCGAAGACCGAAGCAGCAGAAACCTAGGAAGAATTCAGTCAAGGAGGCAGCACAAGACACACCAAACGAAGATACAAGAGCTGTAAGAAGGTGCTGCATGTGTTTAATTCATTAAGTAGTTTTGTTTTATTGTGTTAGCAAACTTTAATTCATCAGGATTGGTGGCTTGTGTAATGTGACAACGAAAGATTGCACTCCCTTTAATACTTGCTTTCCCATCAATTAAAGTTTATATGTTGATGTCTTTGGTTACTACTTATTAGTGCATTGATCACCTTTGTGTTTATTAGTGGCTTGCGGGCATTTGACTGCAGAAAATAATGTGGCTCCCACGGTTATTACTAAATTGATCACTTAGGAATAACTTTTAGACATAAGTAATCATTAAGGGTTTACTCGCCGATAAGAATAGGACCAACGAGAAAGGGTTAACTACATACACTTCATATAAAGCTATCAATAAAACAAGTGACAATCTACTTAATCATAAGGACAGCCCTCTTATTGTCTCGAGTATTTATCTGTGTACGTGTGTGCTAATTGTTGATTCGTGCCTATTGGTTTATTTTATTATTTAATTGCAAACAAATCGTACCAGTCTCTCAGGCTGAAACCCCCTTGCGTTAGGATATTAAAATACTGATTAGAATAACGAGATAATACGTTCCACTCTTAGTGATCGACACTCTACTTACCATTATATTCATACTGACCGGGTACACTGCTCGTTAAGTGTGTGTGTTATTGATAAGTCGGCTAAATATAAATTTAAAACTTGAGTAGGCATTAAAACTGCTAAACCGCAACGACACATCACGCGCATCAAGTTTTTGGCGCCGTTGCCGGGGAGTGAATTGTTATTATCTGTTAATTTGATTAGTATTTTAATTAGGTTTTTCTTTTTATTAGATTAATTGCATCATTGTATTATTTTGCATATTTGTTGTTTTGTGTGTTATTTGTTTGCCTTTATTTTTGTTTTTGTGTTTATTTTGTTTGTGTGTTTTTATTTGTTTTTATTTTTCGTATTTTTTCTGTTCTGCTATCGTTGTACTGAGCTAAATCGAACAATACGGCGCATCTGATCTCTCAGATACGGCGTATTGCGTTTAATTTTTTTTTTAAATACAACGCGTTTAATTAATTCGATACGACGCATCTTTTCCCCAAGATACGGCGTATCTGTTTTTGATAAAAAAAAAAATTTCTAAACGTTAACGCCATACGACGCATCTGCTTTAGCAGATACGGCGTATCTATTATTTTAATTAAAAACAGTTTTCGAATTATTAAACAGATACGGCGCATCGATCTCCGTCGATACGGCGTATCCTCTGAATCAAAAATCTCGTATTTTTAAACGTAATGAAAATACTGCGCATTAACTTTCGTTAATACGACGTATTTAATTTTAAATAAATATCGATTTTTGATTAATTAAATTTGATACGGCGCATTCATAAATTCTAAGCGGCGTATCTATTTTCTGGATAAAGTCTGATTAAATTTTAACGATTATAAGATACGGCGTATCCAACTTTTTTGATACGGCGCATCGTCTGCAGATATCAGTAACTTTAATTTTTCGTATTCCGTTTTCGTTATTAATTATCTGATATATTACTTTCTCGAGCATACCCTACTGATATTTTTGTGTTGATTTCAGGAAGTGCATGACCAGGAGTTCTCCGAAGAACTTGATTCAACCTTTCGAAGATCCTGAACGAGCCCTACATTCGTTTAAAAGGCTTTTCAACACAAGAAGCTTTGATCTTTCAAGTTCACTCGAGCTTGATTACTTTTCTGAAGAAAAAGAGGAAGTTGAAACAGAAACAATGGGCGAAAACACTACTATGGAGGAACACATGAACAGTACCCGTGCTGATTACACTTCAGGAGTTGCTAGACCTAAGTTTGATGATAAGTCAAAATTTGAATTGAAGGGTCAGTTTCTCAAGGAACTAAGAGAGAATGCTTTCAGTGGGACGGAACATGAGGATGCTAATGAGCATGTTGAAAAGGTCCTGGAGATTGCAGATTTGTTTACTTCAGAAGGAGTGACTGACGATCAAATCATGCTAAGAATCTTTCCACTCTCACTAAAAGGAGCTGCTAACAAGTGGCTAAGGAATGAGCCTGCGAGTTCAATCACTACATGGGGAGATTTGAAGAGCAAATTCCTGAAGAGATATTGTCCACCTGCTAAGACTGCTAAAAAGATGGAGGCTATCAATAGTTTCAAGCAAGAGCCTGATGAAACTCTTTATCAAGCTTGGGAACGATTTAAAGATTTATTGGTAAAATGTCCTCAACACTATCTAACCCCTATGCAGGAGATAATATTGTTTTATCAAGGATTGGACGTGCCTACAAGACAGATTTTGGATGCTAAGGGAGATGTACCTCAAATGAGTGCAACTAATGCTAGGAAAGCAATCCAAGAAGCTGCCGATCATTCTCAAAAATGGCACGATGGGACCTCTACTAGATCTAAGAGCAGCACTAATTTTGACGGGATTGCTGCTATTCAAGCTCAATTGGATAAAATTAGTAGATAAATGAAGAAGCGTGATGAAAGAGCGTATGCTGCCCAAGTTGGATGTGAAAAGTGCGAAGGACCTCACTACACTAAAGATTGACCGAATAAGAATGAAAGTGAGACGTTTGAAGAAGCATATTACACCCAATTTGGACAACCATTCCGACCTTCGGGGAGATTTAGGGAAGCTACACCGGGATTATATCAAAGGAACAACTTCAATCCCATTTATCAAGAAAGGAGGCAGACTTTAGATGATACTTTAAAGCAAATTATGACCGATGCTGCTAAAAGACATGAAGAGAATACTGCTATGATCAAAGAAATTCGAGCTTCAACGGACACTACTACAAGAAATCAAGGAGCTTCGATCAAAGCATTGGAACAACAAATTGGTCAAATGAACAAAGTTCTTCAAGAAAGGGGATATGGAAGTTTACCGAGCTCAACTGAAACCAACCCAAGAGATCATGTCAAGGCCATAAGCACCACTGAAGTAGTCACTCCTAATATACCTAGAAGATCGATGAATGGTAATGATGGTGCAAGACCCGAATTTTTCTTTAATTCTTCAATCAGCTTAAGGAGACTACTAAAAGAGAAGACAGAGATTGAAGAGGAGATCAAGGCAACAATGAAAGAAGAGAGCCCTGCAACTGACTCAAATGCCTTGTCTCATAAAGAAAGAGACCCAGGAAGTTTTACTCTACCTTGTTCTATTAATAATATATCTTTCAATAATGTGTTAGCTGACTTAGGAGCTAGTGTTAGTGTTATGCCTCTTAAGACATTCGCTACCCTAGGACTAGGAAAATTAGCACCAACTAAGTTACTTATTGAATTGGCTGATAAAACGGTAAAACGACCTGAAGGGATTGCTAATAATGTGCTAGTTAAGATTGAGCAGTTTATTTTTCCCGTAGACTTTGTTATACTAGACATGCCCGAGGATGTTAAGATTCCTTTAATCCTCGGAAGACCTTTCTTGTCTACTGCCCATGCTAAGATTGATGTGTTTAAGAGAAAAATCTCATTAAGGGTAGGGAATAATAAACTAGTCTATAAGTGCCAAGATCCGGTTAAAAGCATAATTAGAGGTGTTTATGTGCTAGGATTAAGAGAGCGTATGGACCTCGATCTTGAAGCTAGACTTATGGAAGAAACATTGATTCAAAACAACTCAACTAATCCTAATCATGAGAACTTTGAGGAATTCATTGACCTTAATGTACCTACCGAACTTAGACGCAATGTTGTTAATGATTCTGATGATGAGTGGTATGATTGTGTAGTAATTAATAAACGTAGGAGAATAGTTGAGAAAACGAATTTGAATAATGATGTGTTTATTGAACTACCACCCCACCTTGCTTATTTGTGCCTATATGATAATAAGAATTTCCCGTCTATCATTTTGTCATCTCTGCCCGAAAGGGACAGGACTTTGTTTATACAGATATTAAAGAAGAACGGCGTGGAAATTAAGGACGAGCAAGGAGTGTTCAATATTACTGAATTGGCGATGAAGGAGCGCGATGTTTCCGACTCCTTCAATGATCGATATTAAAGAGCTGAACGTGAGTCTAACTTGAAGACTCTGGAATAAAGACAAGTGCTGGCCGGGAGACAACCCGGAGAATTTTTATTATTCTGTTTTCTGTGTCGAGTCAGTCAGGCCCGCATGAGGATACGGCGCATCTCAATTCTGAGATGCGACGCATCTCCTGCAATGGTCATATCTTATTTTAATTTTTCTGCATTTTTATTTTCGACTTTAAAACTATTTATCAGATTATTTTAATGCGGCGCATCCCTGGTTAAGGATGCGGCGCATCTTTATTCTGATCCGTATTTATTCCAGGCTCGATACGGCGTATCTTCTTCCATAAGATACGGCGCATCGACTGACCTGATGATTTTCAGTTTTAATTTTTAAGTTTTATTTTTCCTAACTACTAATGTATTATGCAAGTTTGAACCTTTCTTATCTTAGGTGTGTTTTAAAGTGTTGGTGGTATTATAGTTCCCTGGATTTCCTGTGGATACATCAAGTATGAAGCTTTAACGTTCTCATCCACAAGAAAGATGATTTTTGCTCTTATCAAATGGAGGATCATACCGAGCAAATCTCAGGGGAGTTTTCCTGTTCTAATTCTTTTATTTTCCAGTTTTTAACCTTTTATACAAACAACGAGGACGTTGTTTAACTTAAGTGGGGGGATTAGAGAATTAGAACACTTAACAATTACTTGTCCTAAACTTTTTCAAAAATTATGCTTAAAATGTGCTTAATATATCAAACTTAAAAAAAATTTAGCATGTTTTTGTTTAAGATCTAAGTTGCATAGCTGCACACATAACGTTATTTTCAAAAATTGTGATTTTTCAAAAATTCACAAATCTATGAGTGTGCCGGTGACTTGTAAACTTTAGAACTTGGCTTGTATACTATTCGAGACCACCATAATAAGTATTATATTTATATAATTGGAATGACTTGTCTAAATTGGTAAAATTATAGGATTACACCCAAATAGCCTATTATATGTTATGTGTTATTAACTAACTACACTGGTTAGTTAACCCCCGTATAAACCCTTTTGTTACTCTCATTTTTAGAGTAAGATACCCCTAGAAAAACACTCAGAGCCATTCCTTTCGTTTCTTACACCTATGTTTAAAATGATTCGTTACACCCTTACACCTTAGCCTACCCTGTAGATTAGAATCCGTGGTTGGTTAATTGCTATAGGCAAAGTGTGTTTCCTTACATTACCTGTGTTCGCGTGCGTAATTCATTATCTTTGGTTAGGTCGGGAAATTGCACAATGCAATTGGAGTGAAAGTAAATATTGTATATCTTTGAGTTTATTTTTCGTGTGTTTACTACTTTCACTATTACCGTTATTTCTGAAGTATGAAAAGTATGGAAAAATTATCCAGAATTATCATTATAGTGATGTGGTGAAATTTTACACATCTATGTTTATGTTTGAAAAAAAAAAAAAAAAAAAAAAAAAAATCGAAAAAATAAGAAAAGAAAAAGAAAGAAAGAATAGTTGGAAGTTTGTTTTAACCAACTTATGTAAAGTTATGTAAGTGGTCGATATCACCACTATTTGTTGTATTATATCTATGGATTGAATGGGAATTGGCAGTTATGGGAACGCCAATTAAGGTTTATTCTTTGATTAAGATCTTGTTGAGTATAATTCGTGTCTACCTAAAGCGTGAGTTATTCAATGATATGAGTCTTATTCATGGGATGGTTGGGATAGTGATTAACCACACTTAGGATTTTAATTTATTTGTTTTGTTTATTTTTCATTTTACACCAATTTATATCCCAAATGTTATCCATGCCCTTTATTATTCTTTATCCAACCAAACCTTTGATTTATTGAGATTAGGGATTTGAGCAATCTTAAGTATCGTAGTCGTGGATTCGGCTATGTATTTATGATTTTGTCGCCCTTTTTGATATATTATTATTGGTGAAGTTTGGACCTATCTTTAGCCTATTCGAGTTAAGGATTTGAGCAATTGCAAGTATCGTGTTCGTGGATTCGATCATGTATTTGTGATTTTGTCGCCTTTTCTGGAATTTGAGATCGATAGTGATCAAGAATAATTAACCCTTAAGCCTACAAACCCTTTTTACCGCTTTAGACTTGTTATTCCTTAGCTTTAGTGGAGGAGATGTGTATACTTGCCAAGCTTATGATAGAATATTCGTCACGACTGGACAGTTAAACGATTAGATTTGCTTTTATCAACTTATTTTATTTTACTTCTAATTCGTTAAGTGTTTAGTTGTGTGATTATGAAATAAACGAATACATGCTTAAATATAAAAATAAATCCTAACATCTTTTAGGATACATTTTCATAAGAGAAATTCTAAGGTTTACTTGGGGACAAGTAAAGTTCAAGTGGGGGATATTTGATGAACTCAAATAAGTACATTTTATTACTATCATTTATCCTATTAATTTGACTTGTTTTATTATATTATGTATGAGAATTGATACTTAATCGTTTACTTTTGTAATTCTCAGGTAAAAACAAGCATTTGGTGAAACTTAGCGATTTTGGACTAATTATGTAGCAAAACAGGCAAGAAGTTAAGAGTCTACTGAAATGAAGAAGATCAAGACTAATCTGCTCCAGATGCGCCGCATCTCACTCATTACATACGGCGCATCTCTATTAAGATTCCACCAGATACGATCCAAGATACAAGAGGACATGCGCCGCATCTAATCATGGAGTTACGCCGCATCTTCTGGCGGTGTACGAATATTCCTGAATATTATAATCTTGGACCCCACGCGAAGTTAAGTCAATGTGCCGCATCTACTTAATAGATGCGCCACATCTTCCCTCAGACAGAAACTATAAATACCCCAAGACCAGACGAATTTTGAGAGCAATATATTAGATTCGAAGACCGAAGCAGCAGAACCCTAGGACGAATTCAGTCAAGGAGGCAGCACAAGACACACCAAACGAAGATACAAGAGCTGTAAGAAGGTGCTGCATGTGTTTAATTCATTAAGTAGTTTTGTTTTATTGTGTTAGCAAACTTTAATTCATCAGGATTGGTGGCTTGTGTAATGTGACAACGAAAGATTGCACTCCCTTTAATACTTGCTTTCCCATCAATTAAAGTTTATATGTTGATGTCTTTGGTTACTACTTATTAGTGCATTGATCACCTCTGTGTTTATTAGTGGCTTGCGGGCATTTGACTGCGGAAAATAATGTGGCTCCCACGGTTATTACTAAATTGATCACTTAGGAATAACTTTTAGACATAAGTAATCATTAAGGGTTTACTCGCCGATAAGAATAGGACCAACGAGAAAGGGTTAACTACATACACTTCATATAAAGCTATCAATAAAACAAGTGACAATCTACTTAATCATAAGGACAGCCCTCTTATTGTCTCGAGTATTTATCTGTGTACGTGTGTGCTACTTGCTGATTCGTGCCTATTGGTTTATTTTATTATTTAATTGCAAACAAATCGTGCCAGTCTCTCAGGCTGAAACCCCCTTGCGTTAGGATATTAAAATACTGATTAGAATAACGAGATAATACGTTCCACACTTAGTGATCGACACTCTACTTACCATTATATTCATACTGACCGGGTACACTGCTCGTTAAGTGTGTGTGTTATTGATAAGTCGGCTAAATATAAATTTAAAACTTGAGTAGGCATTAAAACTGCTAAACCGCAATGACACATCACGCGCATCACTTGGAAACTCTCCGACATAAAGGGTATCGACCCTGAATTTTGTACTCACAAGATATTAATGGAGGATGACTTTAAACCAGCAGTCCAACACCAGCGAAGGGTAAATCCCAAAATCCATGATGTTATCAAACAAGAGGTTCTCAAACTTCTTGATGCAGGATTGATTTACCCCATCTCTGATAGTCCTTGGGTTAGTCCCATTCACTGTGTTCCAAAAAAGGGTGGCATAACTGTTGTCACAAATGAGGATAATGAGTTGATTCCAACTCGATTGGTTACTGGGTGGCGTGTTTGCATTGACTATCGTAAGTTAAATGATGCCACCCGAAAAGACCATTTTCCTCTACCCTTCATGGATCAGATGCTTGAGAGATTAGCGGGAAACGAATACTATTGTTTCCTTGATGGTTTCTCGGGTTACTTTCAAATCCCCATTGATCCACAAGATCAAGAAAAGACCACCTTTACATGCCCTTATGGAACCTTTGCTTATAAACGTATGCCTTTCGGCTAATGTAATGCTCCAGGCACATTCCAAAGGTGCATGATGTCCATATTTTCCGACATGATCAGGAAAACGATGGAGGTCTTTATGGATGACTTCTCGGTCATTGGGGATTCATTCGAAACATGTCTCTCCCATTTAGAAAACATGTTGAAACGGTGTGAAGACACCAATCTTTGTTTAAATTGGGAGAAGAGTCACTTTATGGTCAGAGAGGGCATTGTCCTCGGCCATAAGATATCTAAGAACGGGATTGAGGTTGACAGATCTAAAGTTGATGTCATTGGTAAATTACCTCATCCCACTACCGTCAAAGGTATTAGGAGTTTTTTGGGTCATGCCGGTTTCTATCGTAGATTCATACAAGATTTTTCTAAAATCGCCCGGCCTATGACTCATCTTCTTGAAAAGGATGCTCCTTTTATCTTCTCACCCGAGTGCATCGAAGCTTTTGAAACATTAAAGAAAAAGCTTACTGAAGCACCCATTCTGGTTGCCCCCGACTGGGATTTTCCCTTTGAGCTCATGTGCGATGCAAGCGATTTTGCTATCGGTGCAGTCCTGGGGCAACGAAAAGCTAAACACTTTCAGCCTATCCACTATGCAAGTAAAACCATGACTGAAGCTCAGACTCATTACACCACTACAGAAAAAGAATTGTTGGCTGTGGTGTATGCCTTTGAGAAGTTTCGGCCATATTTAATCTTGACAAAATGTGTAGTGTATACGGATCACTCGGCTCTCAAATATCTCTTTGCAAAACAAGATGCAAAGCCGAGATTGCTCCGTTGGGTTCTCCTCTTGCAAGAATTTGATATCACAATACGTGATAAAAAGGGAGCTGAGAACCTAGCTGCTGATCATTTATCCCGATTAGAGAACCCACACCAAGATGTTTTCGAGAAAAAGGAAATAAATGAAACATTTCCTCTCGAGACTCTCAATATGGTTGCTTTTCGTGGAGATTCTACTACCCCATGGTTTGCTGACTTCGCAAATTACCATGCGGGTAACTTCATAGTGAAGGGGATGTCAACCCAACAGAAGAATAAATTCTTCAAGGATGTTAAACATTACTTCTGGGACGACCCCTACTTATTCAAAATCTGTGCGGATCAAGTCATCCGACGGTGTGTTTATGGACAGGAAGCTTTTGACATTCTCAAAGCTTGCCATGCTGGACCTACTGGGGGCCATCATAGTCCAAACTACACCGCCAACAAGGTGTTTGATTCCGGGTTTTATTGGCCCACAATCTATAAAGATGCCCAAGATCTCATCAAAACTTGTGAAGCTTGTCAGCGTCACGGAAATATTTCACAACGAAATGAAATGCCACAAAATGCTATTCAAGTTTGTGAAATCTTTGATGTCTGGGGCATTGACTTTATGGGGCCATTTCCATCATCTCGAGGAAATAAATACATTCTCGTGGCTGTTGACTATTTGTCAAAATGGGTTGAGGCAAAAGCTTTACCCACTAATGATGCCCGAGTGGTTGTAAAATTCCTGAAAGCTCTGTTTGCCCGTTTTGGAACTCCACGTGCTATAATCAGTGATCGTGGTACGCATTTTTGCAATGACAAATTTGATAAAGTCATGCAAAAGTATGGTGTAACTCACCGTCTTTCTACTGCGTATCACCCACAAACAAGTGGACAAGTAGAAGTTTCAAATCGGGGTATTAAAAGAATTCTGGAAAGGATTGTAGGAGAAAATCGTGCATCCTGGTCGGATAAATTGGATGATGCATTATGGGCCTTTCGTACAGCTTACAAAACACCCATCGGGTGTACACCTTACAAGCTTGTGTACGGAAAGGCATGTCATCTGCCGATCGAATTAGAGCACAAAGCCTACTGGGCCTTGAAACATGCTAACTTTGACCTCCAAACTGCGGGTGATCACCGTAAAGTTCAAATGAATGAATTAAATGAACTGCGTGATCAGGCCTACGAGAACTCTTTGATCTACAAAGAAAAGACAAAGAAGATTCATGACTCAAAAATAAAGAACCGCGTTTTTAACGTTGGTGATCGAGTCCTTCTTTTCAATTCAAGATTAAAGATCTTCTCAGGCAAACTTAAATCCCGTTGGTCTGGTCCATTCACTATCACAAAGGTTTATCCATATGGTACCGTTGAGTTATCTCAAGCTGACGGGCCTAATTTTAAAGTAAATGGGCATCGTTTAAAACACTACTTTGGAGAGGACATACCATTCATGGTTGTCCCGGATCTTCAAACTTTCCCCATGAACCAATGAATGCGGGGATCGAGTCAAGCTAGTGACTCGGTGATCAAAAACATTAGCACAACATGGGTTTTCACCCGTGTCTCTGTTTTCTTTCTCTTTTCTACCATCTAGTGTGGGGGAGATGCCCCACATGTTGTAAATATGTAAATTTCAAAAAAAAAAAAAAAAAAAAAAAAAAAAAAGTGTATATAAAATAATGGCTATTAGTATTTCCCTTTCACGTTCTCAGTGTTGGTTTAGCAGCCGGTTCTTTGAATATTGAGGGCAATATTCAGTTCTAAGTGTGGGGGGGAATTCTAGCGAATTTGATCAAATGTACCATCTAGTACCCCCATTTTTAGCCAAAATTTTAAAAATTTTTCACTTAGAACTCAATAAATGGTTATCAGTCCGCCATGTCTAACCCACATAAGGATTGGCTAATCCGAGAGCAAACGGCTCTTGGTAAAGATGTCTCAAATCCGTTGATGGCTTACAATTTGCCGAAAATTGTATGGTATTCAACTCCCCATATCTTTATAAGTAAAGAGTTGGCTAGCCCGCAAGGTTATGGCTTGTGGTAAAGGCAGTGAAAAACCATATTGGTAATCAGCTCGCCAAAGATAATAGTTGTAATTTATCTAAGAGTTGGCTAGTCCAGAAGCAAACGGCTTTTGGTAAAGACAAATCAAAACCGTTGACAGCTGATGATTTGCTCAAAATCATTTGGTTATCATTGTACCAAAGTATCACATACTAAAACATTGGCTAGTCCAGAAGCAAACGGCTTTTGGTAAAGACAAATCAAAACCGTTGACAGCTGATGATTTGCTCAAAATCATATGGTTATCAGTGTACCATGGTTCTTACTTGAGCTAAAACATTTGACTACTCCAGAAGTAATGGCTTTTGGTAAAGAGACTTAAAATCCATTAAATTTTCATAAAAGATTGCTAGGGACTAGCAATAGTTTAGTGTGGGGGATTGATGAGTGTGTAAATACTCATCATTTTTACCTAATATGAGCTGCCAAAACATCCAAAAACACTCAGAAATGCATCATAATACTGAAATTATCCCAAAATTATGTTTTATATGTTTCAGATGCAAAATGTTTAAAAACAGATAAAAAACGAACAAAGTTTGCATAATTGGCAGTTTCAGTCCCTCAACTTTCAAAAATTGTCAAAACTAGTCCCTGGTTATTCTAAAAACAAGAAAAGTCATCAAAGGTCCTTTAAGAATCATAAAATTACATAATAAGTCCTTTGGTGCAAAGTTTCATAAAATTACAAGCTTAGTCCCTCAACTTTGAAAAATGTCAAAAATGGTCCTTAAGGTTTTAAAAATGGAAAATTATCAAAAATAAACCTTTGAACTAATCATATATGGCATAATTGGTCCTTGTGATATGTATTGTGAATTTACAGGTTGGCCCTTCAAGTTTCAGAATATTACACTTTTGGTCCTTGTGATATTTTAGCTACAAACCAACCGGACCCTAAAATAAATTAAACCTACTACCCTTATTAAACCCAACCCATCTTTTATATCACCAGCCCAATCCACAAGCCCAACTCCCCTTTATTTAATAAACCCGATCCAACCCACCTGGTATTTAAAACCAGAGTTTGACTTGGTCAAACTCTTCCCCAACCTCACAAACCCGCCAAAACAACCTCACCCATAGTATCTCTGCAAAACCACTCCCCATCTTATCCCACTCACCTAACAATGCCAAAAGCATTAAAAGCTTCTTCTCCACCTCTCCAAATGCATTAAATGCTATATACCTGCTCGAATCCACTATCTCTAATTTTGGCGCCAAAAATCTAAATCAATGGCTGAGATCGATTTGAGGCAATTCAAGGGTTCAGATGTGCTCAGAGAAGTCGGCTAAGGGTTTCCCAATTGTATTTTGTATATATAGAGCAATGTAATAGGATTAAAAGTAGTAGTTAATTGTAGTGTAATCGTATTTCTTTATCAGTCTTTCAATTATTGTAATTTTCATTATCAGCTATCAATATAAGTTATTTCAAGTATCATTGTTCTTATTTCATCAATATTGAACCCAGTTTGCATAGCAATTTAAGTTTCAAGTAACCTGTTAACTAGAATAAGCTCTAAGTCAGTCTATATTACCATCAAAAGCTCCCACCAACCTTGCAATAAGCTTATATAAGCTAAACATAGCTTTCTGTAAGCTTATTTAGTGTTAATAAGTTCTTAATTCCAAGATTGAAGAAAAGTCAATGAAAGTCAAAACTGGTGGTCAAATAAGCTGTCTGGGGTGTAAAAGCTATAAAGGAAGGCTTAAAAATTGGTTTTCTAGCTTGTGTGAACAAGCTAGAAAGGTTCTAGTCCTAGTTCTTTATCCCACAGTCCAAATCAGTTGTGAGCATATTTCAAGTTTTTGTTTTATTTTCAATATTACTGTTGCAGTGCTTATTATTGCTTATTTCTATTAATTTCCAGCTTATCAGTAGTTAGTGATCATATTACATCAGTTTCATTAGTCTTAATCAGTTTTAATTAGCTTTTATATAATTTCACTTAAAAAACTTAGAAAAACAGTCACATAAGGCATAACTTATTAAACTGCTTATTTTAACTTTAAAAGTTGCTAAATATCATTAATAATAGTCAGTGATCATTAGTAGTCCAAAATCTTAGCTTATTTCAAGCAGTTTCAGTTCAAACTCATAGCAGTCAACCCATATAGGGGTGTTTGGTTTAAAGCAGTCCATAGGCCAAAACCCACAGTTACTGTAGATTGACCTAAAAGCCAACTTTGTTCAAGCTTATTTTGGTCCTCTTAAGCTGTTTCAGGGTCCAGGTAAGCTAATTAGACAGATTTAGTAGTTTTACAACTCTTGTGTTAAAATCAGTCAACAAAAAGCTCTAACAAGCCATAATTAGCAACAAGCTTGTTTAGCCATATCCTTTGGCTTCTCTGAGCTCCAAATAGTTCATCTAGTTAGTTCTTATAGGCCTGCACCTTTGCACTAGCCTTGTGCACAAAACAGATCCACAACAGACCACCATAGCAGACTCAGTGTTTTTTGGTTGCTGATCTTGGCTCAAATTGGACATCAATTGATTAGTTTGTGATGGGGCTTTTAGTATTTTAGGATACCCAGTAGTATAGAGAAGCTTTTTCCCCCCTAAGATTGCATCTCAGTGGCTTATTTCACTGCTTAATTCACTCTGCAAGTTGGCCTTATTTCTAAGTTTCTGTTTGAAGTTTGAAACAGATTTGGTGTTGAATTTGCTTATTTGTTGGATTATCTGTTGGATTTAAGTTTCTTTGTGCTTAAATTAGTTGGCTAAACCTTTCCTGAGCATTTGGTTAAGTTTTGTGCTCATTAGCTTATTTCTAGCTTATTTGCTTATTGCTTATCTGCCCAAATCAGCTCTCCAGGCTTATTGAACTTTTGATTTTATTTTTCATAGCTTTTAAATATTAATTTTGGCTTATCCTGAATTTTTCAGATTTTTCCTAAGTCATTTGATATTTTTAATCTCTTTTATTAGTTTCTATTAGCAATAAAATCATAATAAATAGAAAAATAATCAGAAAAATATAAATCCAATTTTCATAATTTTCTTTTGTCATTTTTAATCTAGGAAAAATATAATCTTATTTTTAGACCTTAAGAAAATCAAAAATAGAAATATAGTGATAGCTTCTATTTAATAGAATTTATCTTTTTAAATTTTAATTAAGTAAATTTCAATTTTATAATTTTCTTAGCTTCTTTTTACTTAATAATATTTTTAGAAAAAGTTTTAGATTTCTCTTTGCTCATTTAGTATTTTTTTATAATTTAAATTAGTTTAATTAGTAATTAAATAATAAATAATTAGTAATAATTAAATAAAAAGTGTAAAAAATTAGAATTTAAGTTTTAAAATAAGTTTTTAGTAATTTTACATTTTTAGGTTTTAAATTTCATAAATTTTACTTTTTAGTCCCATTTTAGATTTTTCGTTGCGCGTTTTTAAGTTAATTAATTCGCGTTTAATTTTATTGTGCATATCTGTTTTAATTTGTTATTTAGAATTGTTAAAAAGCAAAATCAAAAGCAATCTAAATCATCAATCACTCTAATCCAAAGCTTTGCACAGTTGCCCATTCACATCTCGTTGGGAAACGATCCGGGTAATCACTTATCTGGTTTCACACTACACACAAACGTGAGTTTGTACAAGTATCCTTTTTCACAAAAGGGTGGTTTGTATTTATTCACGAGTATTCTTTCGGAGACTGTTTATATTTATATATACGACTTCACCGCGGATCAGTGCGGCACCAGGTATTAAGTCGATTCAAAATTCGACTTGTCGGTTTGGCGGGAGTCCAGGTAAGTCTTCGGGGAAGACTTCTGGAAAATCTCTTACGATTGGAACATCCTCCAAACGTTTTTCCCTCTGCTCCTTCTCTCCCCTTTTAGAGACTTGCGCTAGGAAGAGAAGGCATCCTTTCTCAAGGCATTTCTGAGCCTTAGTGAAAGAGATAACGTTTAGTCTCGAGGCGTTTCTTCGACATCTTCTGAATTTCAACATCAGCAGTACATACCTGTCGCGTGTACTCCTCTTCATCAGTACTCATGCCTAGCTCATGGCATACCACTTCTATTCTTGTAATACTACATCTTGCAGACACCAGCAGATTTTTAAATATTTCCTAACGGTATACGGTTAATAGTAATAGCAGTCCCTATAGCAATCAATCAGTAAATATTAACAGATAGAAGAAATTTTCTTTTTATGTTGAGACCATAATTCAGGATGGTGTGACATCTGACATTCTTATTATTGATCTGGCCGAGTAGCCTAAATTTTGAGTCTATTACCATTATGGTAGTGATATCTACAAGTTCACAGAAGCTTAGAAATGAAGAAAGTGAAACAGAGCGGAAACAATGGTTCTAGAAAAGATAAACGAAGTGCATAACACCTAGTAGTATGCCTTTTTTAATCTTAGAGGACACGAGTCGCCAAGTAACTTAAACCACGGTTATATGGTGCACATTAGGAGAGCTAAAACCTCTTTAGCAACCCTGACTAAATGCAAAGTTCGCATCTGTTTATGGTTGCCATGTCCTAACTCCTAAAAGCCAAACACCAAGCAACCACAGTTGTAAGATTGCTAGATAAACTATAGAAGACGCATGGAGCTAAAACTATCATTTGACCAAGACAATAAACACCATCTATACTCAAATTAATAGACAAAAAATGTACATATATAAGAAAAATGTACATCGTATATGTACAATCTCTATAAATCAGTATCCAATTCAATGTGATGATCAATATCATCAACATACTCAGCAATATGCTCAAATTTAACATGAAACACCTCATTTGTATCGGCATGAAGGACAAGGGTAGTTTCACGTTCCATATCCTTACGGATTAAAGTCCCAAATGTTCCCTTAAACTTACCCAACAGAACCACCACCCAGCCACCGACCCTAGGCAACACATTCTCAAGAAACTTAGGTTGAACACCCTTATAACCTCCCTAGTGTCATCTATTTCCACATCACACATACCCCTTGGACCAACAACATCAAAAATCACACCTTACTTCAAAAACAAACTCCCATCTTTCAATTCTTCGCTAACGAACCTCACTCTAATACCACTAGCTAACCACGACCCACCCTCCTCCTCGATCTCGACTCCTTTTCCTCCTAATAATCACCTTAACCTCCTCCTTAACTGCATTCATTTCCACCTCATATTCAGCATACCCCAACCCCTTTCGATCCTTCTACAACTCCATTCCACCCATAACCTTGTACAAAGCAGCTCCAAAACCCTCAACCTGCATGCCCTAAAATTCCTCAAAATAAAATCACATGTTTTAGAACAAACGTACCATAACCAACTAACCAAGCAGTGTTGATGGAATTATGTCATCCTAGACATGTTTTGCCTCTTCTGCAAAAGAAAAAAAAAAGAAAACTCATAGAAATTAGCCGCATATGTACAAACCTGCAAAACATATAAATCGTATATTTGTGAATGCTTTCCTCCAAACATAGATATTTTATATTCTCTTTGACATCCAAACCTCCCCAACGGCTTCTATAGTAGTTTTCCTTGCTCCAAAGTTATAAGTTGTCCAGGCTCTTCCTATTATGCAATCAGCAAGTATTTCCTTCAGTTAGTTAAATTTATCACCAAAAATGATCAAAGTCATCAAACTTCTTTCAAGAGTAATTACCAATTACTTACTATGTAAAAGTACTAAAATAACTTTGATATGAATGTTTGGTGCAAATTATGTGCGGAAGTACTCCTAAGTAAGTGTCAAAGTTCATATGGACTCTAGCAAAACAAACTTTAAGTTTCGATGCTCGTTTTTTCCACAATACGTACAATGAACCTAGCTAAACAATCACGGCCAGAAACATACACATAAACAGAAAAAATTAAAGGTGCAAGAACATTTAACCTTAACCAAATAAGCATGAAAGATAATTTATCACAAGAAAATAACATGTAATGAGCATTTATTGCAGTGGTGCTGGCTAAGAAATTTGAGGCCGCAGTTACACCTGTTATCTTCAGGCAGAATTTTCTGGATTAAGTTTTCTTTGAGAGAGTATATATTCTTCATGTTGTTCTAGAAAAGGTAAACGAAGTGCATATCAGTCTATCACCTAGCAGTATGCCTTTTTTTAATCTTAAGGGTCACCAGTCGCCAAGTCACCTAAACCACGGCTATATGGTGCACTTAGCAAAGCAAAAAACTCTTTTTACAACTCCGACTAATCGATAACTTCAGATCTCACATCTGTTTATGGTTTCCATGTCCAAACTCCTACAAAAACACCAAGCAACCACAGTTGTAAGATTACTAGATAAAATAAAAGGATCAAATTGATAGACAATAAACACCATCTAGACTAAAACTAATAGGCAAAAGTTTAGATGAAAAAAAATCTTACATCATATTTGTTCAATCTCGAAATCAGTATACAATTCAATATGATTATCAATATCATAATCAACATACTCGGCAATATGCTCTAATTTAACATGAAACAACTCTTGTAAATCATCTTGAAGAACACCGGCAGTTTCATGTTCCATATCCTTACCGATTAAAGTCCCAAATGTTCCCTTATACTCACCAAACAAAACCACCACCCGGCCACCGAACAAAGGCAACACAGTATCAAGAAACTCGGGTTCAACCCCTTGCAAAATCTCTCTAGTGTCATCCATGACCACATCACAAGTACCCCCCGAACCAACAACATCGAAAACCACACCTTCCCTAGAAAACAAACTCCCATCTTTCAATTCTTTGCTTATGAACCTCACTCGAATCCCGCTAACTAACCACTCCTCCCCCTCTTGACTCCTTTTCCTCCTAACCACCTTAACCTCCTCCATAGCAGCATTTATTTTCGCTTCATGTTCAATGGACCCCAACCCCTTTCGTTTCTTATAAGGATAAACTGTCTTAAAAGGATGCTCCTTCTTATAATTCTTACTCAAAACTCCATTCCAACCATAACCTTTTAACAAAGCAGCTGCAAAACCCTCAACCGGCATGCCCTCAAATTCCACGAAACCTCTATCATCAGGCAACTTCTCCAAATCATTTCTCAATTTAATCTTTCCTACCTCATCATTAACAGCCGTTCCTTCCGCCTCGTATTCATCATACCCCAACCCTTTTCGATGCATCTTCTTAATCGGATGATCCTCCTTATCATCATTATCGATATTAACATTCCAACCATAACGTTTTCCTAACGCGGCTGTGAAATCCTCAACGGACATATCCTCAAATTCCGTCATACCTTTATCATCAAGCAACTCCTCCAAATCATTCTTTAACCTCTTAAAAATTGTATCTTCACTTCTAGAATAACCACTTTCATTACTACGTTGAAACCTATCAGCATTACTATTTTTACGTTCTTTAGTACATAGATACTGACCACTAGTTAGGTTTTTCGGCTTTTCGTCAAGGGAAAAATTTAGTTTTTGGAATTTGATGTCTGCGAGGGTTTTTATCCATGCATTGGAGATAGGAGGGATGATTTTTGGTTTTTTCGCGTTCGGGTTGGGTATCGGTTTCCTTCGGTCGAATTCGGTGATGTAGGTTATGCATGGTGATGATTTGTTTTGCGAACAAGGTTTAGTTGATGATGGTTTTGAAGTTAACGTAAATGATATTTTATTCATGGACCTAACGATCGATAGTTTGTTAGGATTAGGGTTTGGTCGATTGGTTTTGATCTTCATACGTATGTATATGGTAGTTACCTGTTTATGTTTTAAACAAGTTAATTACAAGTTGTACAACCTAAAACCCTAACTTTCTCTCCAAATATATCCCGAAAAATCGATAAGCTACTAAACTAAGGAATCAAAAACAGCAAACGATCAAGAAATTAAAAACGATTAAACAAATGTTATGGTAAAATGGGAACCTTGATCACAATCGAGGATGAAGAAGCCATATAATAAGAAAGTTTAGTATGAGTTTTATGGAATTAATTTGAAGTAGTTATGTCTTTATATAAAACTAAAGAGGCGGTGTGAAACTTTAATTTTTGGACAAATTCCAATATATTTGTATTTGCAAACCGCATGTACATAAAAATGATTATTTAGTCCTACATTTCCAAGTATCTAACAACGGAGTTAGCAAAATAAACAAAAAGTGTCGTATTGATGAGCTCGGTCCCGATCCCGTCCCGAATTGATGCTCCCGATTTTTTCCCGGGCATGAAAGGTGTGTCCCGGTACCGTACCGAACGGGATTCCGGTACCGGTACCGGTTTCGGGATTCGGTACCGGGAAATCGGTACATATCGGGTTATTCCCGTTTTTCGTTAAACCATGTTGAGCTCAATATTTCTTTGCAGCTGAGTGATAAGATGGCGATTAGAGATTGTCCTATTGTTTTTGCAGCCTTGTTGGCCAGTTTATACACATTGTTGGCCAGGTCACACCAGTTATAAACTATGTAATTTTAATCAGCAAATGAGTATTGGTATCTATCAGACTTCGTATACAGAAAACCGTCTGACGTTGGTGGTTAAACTGACAATTTACAATTTCTGCAAACTAGTTTAGATAAAAGTGTTGATGGAGGAAATATATTTAGTCTGTAAGCTATCAAATAAACTATGTTCCGGGCTTTGCATACTGTAAATTAGATAATTAGCTCTTATAATAAATCATGTTCAAAATCATGTTCAACAATAATACCATCAAAATACATGTTTGCAGGTGGTCTCATGTATCATCAGTAATACCATCCAAATAAACAAACTAAATCATGTTCAACAAAAGAATTAATCTTGTTCAACTCCCATCCCTTTTCCTTTAGCGTTTTGCTTGGCAATCTCTTCTTCTATATCTATACATACGACAAAAAACTAGCAAAGTTAATAACTTAACAAACATTAGAAAAACACATTCAAGATAAGCTATTACCTTTTGCAACATCGTCATCATTTAATAGATCGTCGATGTCATCTATTATAGCTTTTTTGGACTTTCTTACCCAATCTTGGGTACATATCAAAGCCTCAACTACGGCATAAGACAAGTTAGTCCTATATGGGTCAAGAACACGACCTCCCGTACTAAAAGCCGACTCCGATGCAACGGTAGTTATTTGAATTGCCAAAATATCTAAAAAATAATAAAGACTTGTAAAACAATAATAACGTAAAACATAAGGAATAAAATCATCATAAAATGTAGTAAGTTACCTTTAGCCATTAGACCTACTATTGGAAATCTTGGAGCATTTAATTTCCACCACTCGAGAATTTCAAAATCACAAGTAAATCTAATTCGCGGCTCATTTAGGTACCTAGTTAACTCGGTATCCATTTCAATAGAGCCGGAGTCTTCCAAATTCAAGAAATCATCCAAAAATGCATTATCCCCAACATAGGATTTACAAGATTGTTGATTCTTGGTTTTTTTTTTGACGAGTTTTTTGACACAACTGTGTCAAACATTGTTTTGTATGTTTGAAACAAAACTCCCATCCTTTTCACAACTTCTTTCAACATCTCTCTTACCATGGCATTAAGAGCATCATCGGATAAAGGACTTTCAATAGACATGTTGTACTCCAACATATTTTTGAACCCATGTGAAACAAGATGTTGTTTCATAGTCGGGTCCAATATGGTGGCAAAATAAATATAATCATTAAGCTCATCAAATTTCCCCCAATACTTGTTATATTTTTTAACCATATCATCAACCATATGACAAAACTCAGGTTTAGTCGCCCAATATCGAAGATGTTTGTCTATATCTAGAATTTCTCTATAAAAGAGATGTGCTAAGGGCTTTGAAGAGGAGGAAATTAGTTCGGTTTTAACTGTGAATTTTTCTAAAAATTCAACAATGCCTTCACACACACCAAAGTCCAAATGTTCTGGCACTCTCTCAAGATCATGATAATAACAATCATCAACAAGTTCATATTCGAAAAACACTTCCCTTAACGAGCATGCAATCTTTAACATATGATGCTTGGAATTCCATCTAGTAGGACATTCACTACACAAAAACTTATTTGATTCAAGGTTAACTTCGTTCATGCAACTTTTGAAATTGTTTATCCTTTGTGATGAATACCTAATATATTTAACCGCATTTGCTACACATTCCACATGATAATTCTTTTCCTTTAAACCTTCTCTAACAATAAGATTTAAAATATGAGCCATGCATCTAATATGAAAATGCTTCCCTTCATCGTATATTTTAGCATTAGGCAACTTTTTAATCAAATGATTTAGTGCCGTATCATTACTTGGTGCATTGTCTACGGTCATAGTCATCACATTCTTAATACCCCAACCAACAATACATTTAAGCAAATCACTACTAATATCCTCCGATTTATGACTATGAATGGGTCTAAAGTTAATAATCCATTTGTGCATATTCCAATCTTCGTCAATAAAATGGGCCGTGACAACCATATTGTAACACCCCAACCCGGCAAGGGTAGAAGTGTCACGTAAATGGTGACATATCAAAGACAAGCATAACATACGACTTACATAATACAAATGGTTTACAATGTTACAAAGGAAAATATACCAAATCTACGTAGTCATACATAAGTGAATACTAAAACTAAGGAATCGTCTTCATAAGCTAATCTCTCATCCCAAAGCAAACCCAAGCTCCTGGCTTCCTACTAAAACCTGCCGCAGGAAAAGAAATGCGGCTGAGCTTAAAAAGCCCAGTGAACAGATATATAATAAACGGAAACAAAATCAAATGGAAATGAACAGACATATCATAATGAATGAGATATAGGAAAAGGAAATAAAGAGTAAAGTTTAGGACAGTCATCCACCACGAGCCCAAACAAATCAAATCATATCATATCGTAACCTCTCAGATAATCAGATAATATGAGGGGTGTCCTCATTCTTCAAATGGAGTAGCTAGCTCCCAAATTTTGTGAAAGACGTGGATTGCACCCATCATCAGTCACCAAATCAAATCATATCATATCATATCATATCATATACAAAGCAAATCTAGGATGCATCCATACGCCCCCCAAACAAATCATATTGGCCATAACAAATCATAAAGCGCGCATATCATATCAAATGGGGACGGTGTGTAACATCACTCGAACACACTAGAGTCATGCCATTGGTGCATCAATGACACGGCCATGTTACCTTCATGGCTAGGAAACAAATTTTTGGCTCGGGTATCAAACTGGGGTCAAAGGTCAAAGGTTCATATCAAAGCAAAGGTTCATATGGTCATAATCATAGTCCAAATATCAAGGTTCATATCAAAGGTTCATATGGCAAAGGTCCAAATGCCAAAGGTTCATATCAGAGGTTCAGAAGTCAAAGGTTCATATCAGAGGTTCAAAAGTCAAAGGTTCATATCAGAGGTTCAAAATTCAAAGGTTCATATCAAAGTGTAGGGAACATAGCAATGGCTTAGGAAAACCCTAATACGAATCAAAATAAGAGAACGAAGGCTCCTTATTAAAAGGGCAGAATATCTGTACCTTAACCGCCAACGAAACATAACATAAGGATAAGAATTCACTCCTCCTTCGGCGAATCTACACGAATCAATGATCGGCTTATTATTAATAACTTATTCAGATCAGAGTTCTTATTTTAGTCGGCTTTCCATTTTTAGTAACTTTCCATTTTTAGCAGGTTTCCAAAATTAGCAAGTTTCCATATTTAGTAAGATTGTGTCATATAATTTAATTAAATCATTATTAAATGGAAATAGGGTATACTTGATCAGATTTACACATTTGGTCCTCACGGTTTCATAATTTACAAATTACACCCTTTATTTTATTAAGTTACACTTTAAACCTTTTTATATCCATAATTACACATTAAACCCTGAATTAATCAAATTTACACAATGAGTACTTATTTTCACATGTTATACGAATGTACCCTTAAATATTCATAATTTACACATCAAGTCCCTCAAGTTATCAAAGTTACATATTAAGCCCTTTAATTTACAATTTCAACCTTTAATTATTAATAATTACATATTAAGCCATTAAATTATCAAAATTGCACATAACCCCCTGAATATAATTTATTACTCAAATCAACCTTAAGTTTCCAGAAATTACATTTTTAGTCCCTCTCTTTCATTTAATTATAAATCGAATTAATATTTATTTAATTAATCAAAATAAACCTTTTAAATGCAAAATTTACACATGACACCCTCAACTTATATTTTTAACACTTTAGTACCAATCTTAATAATGTTCTAAAAATACCCCACAAGTTTCATAATTTACAAAACACCCCCTTAACTATTAAAACCACAATTCGTATAACATTTTATTTATTCAAAACAAACCCTAAATGCCACCATCATTACACAATCGTTACAAAACCTTAAAAATGCATTAATGATCAGATCTACACCAAAGAAAACCCTAACCCTAATTTCTACCCTTTTTAATTTATTTCTTTTCTTATTTATTTATAAATCCGATTCTAAATTAAATTAGCCACGACTCATATAAGCTCCCATAATTCGAATTAGCATTTTTCCCAGATCATATGTATTATATAGAGTCCAAATAAAATAATTATCATGCCATGAAAATTCGTATATAATTATTTAAGGTTTTAATTCGTTTTTAAGGGTTAAATCACAAATTAATTATATATTATGCATGATTCGAATCTAATATTTTTCATGATGTTTATAGGATGTAAGAAGCATGAGAAAAATACCAAACCAATTTTAGATCGAGTGGAAATAGGCGAACGAATTTGTGTCTATGCGGATGGGCAATTCGAACCAATAAATTCACCACGACTCCAATAGCTACTCCACGACCTTGGCATTATTTTTCACAGGTTATATATGATATGAAGGTCATGGGAAAAATAAGAAACTAATTTTATAGGGACCGAACAAAAGGATTTGGAATTTACCTCACAATTGCACTTCGACAATGAATTAATTCACGAGGATCAAACCAGGCTATGAACAAATCAAAACATATTTTTCTTAGCTTCTATAGGTGTCAAGGAACTCTGGAAAAATGGGCTAGGGCTTGGGAAAAATTGGATTGAGTGTAGGCTAATTATTTTGTGTTTTAGGGTTTTTGGAATGGAAATAAGAGAGAAAATCATTGAGATCCTTAAATAAATGAAAATTGCCGGTCAAAGGGGAGGGGATGGAGCACAAAATTCGGCCAACTTGAAGACTCAATCAAAGATTATGATTTGATTGCAATTTTCCTTATATAACATTTTTATAAATTAATATAAAGTTTCAAATGTATCTTAATAAAAAATTTTGGTTCTAGTAAGGGTCAAGTGAACTTTTAGGACAAGTAGAAATGTTGTATGATGTGTTATAAATTATTTTATTTCATATATGATTTATTCACCAAGGTTTTGAAATTTATTTGGCACTTAAAAGGCTTATAAATCAAAATTTTAGATTGTAGGGGCATTTTAGTCATTTTGCATATTTTAGATTTTTGTGTTTTACAACTCTTCCGCTCTAAAAGAAAATTTTCATCCTCGAAATTGGAAGTGAGATGAAACGGAAAGCATAACGGACCGCGAACGGAAAATGTAAAAGACTTGTTTCTCATGACTCTTCGTTGTCGATCTAAGATAACTTCGGGTTTCTCAGAAAGACATACTATACTGAATTTCAGATTGCAAAGATCATATCCAACATGACAATTGATTATCGCGTTCCCTCGGAAGAGATACAAAGAATACATAGGATTTTGACGGATATGCCGTCCATAGAATTTGATTAAGCAAATCACATGAGATCGTACAGAACATAGATTGTTGGTGATATCAAATGGCAGAAAACTTCACAGCAGATCTTATGATTCTTGTCAGAAGTATAGGGATCAACAAATGCGTGTCAAGAATCGAACGTATCAGATCGTATAACGGCGAACAGATTAAGCGTATAGGTGGAATGAACCTAAATCTTACAGATGCAAAAATTCTCACATCTCCTATCAACATTATAAGGTTTCTAAAGTAATCCTCGAAATATCCTATGAACACAATAAGGGTACGTCATATGACGTAAGTATTATCACGTTAGCTACTCGTCAGAATACCAGTATCATATGAGTATACCATCATGATGGTCATACTTTATCTCAAGTCGCGAACAAAACTACTTATTTTAACCACCTATCAGTCTTTCTACTTCCTAAGGTTGGTCCAAAACAAACATCACTACGGATTCTAAATCGGAGGAATTTGAACGTACAAATAGCGTAACGGAATGTGTACATCTCAAAATGAAACTCGTCGTCGAAACGTTAGGTCTTCCACAATTCATCATCCTTCTCATAACGAAACCATCATCCAAACAAATGCATAACGAACACAGAACGGAATTTTCTAATAGGGTAAGGCTCATTCAAAAGATCCTATCGAAAGGTAACGGAAACTTAAGTGGTCTAAGAGGAAATGAATTACGTCTTCAATATCTTCATCCTTTACAACAATCAAATCTTCCAAATCCAACGTTTACTACAAAATTTCATCCATTCAATTTCATGATCTCGAATCCTTTCAAATTCCAAGTAGTCGTTCTCTTGTCTAATCATACGATCATAGGGTGAAAAGGAAATCATAAACTTGAGTCTGGTTCCTCAAGTCTTCGACACTTCTTCTGGACACTTCGGTGTGGTAGCGTGAATCTCTGACGTGATCACCGTGCATTCCTCCATTTGCGAGTCTGCTTCAGCTCTCAATTCATCTTAGTACAACTAAAATGACTAGAGAAACAAGGTTGCGTGTCTTCTACAAATCTTCTAGCATGATTCAAAATTCACCAACTCAAACTGCTGTGGACTTCCTGGTTTATGTGCTGAAAGCTCATCTTCTACGATCTGGTCGTCTTGATGCCCAACTGAAATCTCCACGTGCTGCTTGAGGTATAATCGAGTCTCATCTCAGTCTATCTTCTCCTCACATGCTTCTCTCTTGGTAACGCCTGTCACGAACCTCTTCTGCACATCTTCTACAAGGTTTCTAACTCTGACAATGGTCTTCAGTCTTGGTCCTTTTCGTGGAAGCTCTTTAGTCATCGGATACCTGGTGGTGTTGTCTGCTACAATCTCTGATCGTCAAGCAAATCTATTCTTCTAGAACAAAGGGTCGGTTCACTTCATACTAAAAATGGTCAACGTGTTCCTCGTTCGTCGTTGAGCACAAACATACTGTCATACTATGACAATTTTCCAAATACTTGCGAAAACATGAATCTTCTAGTCAATACAATTGACATCATTCAAAACTCATAGTGGTCACACGGGTACTAAAGCAACTTCAGGAAATCTTCTTAGGGAAAAACTTCATATCACAAATCTTTCTCTTCACAAATCAAATTGTAATGCTTCTCGGAACTTAATCTCAACTAATCAACTTCCTTCTCAAATGTTCTTGTGGTTGCTTCTTCCGTCTTTCAAACTCAAATGAGGTTGTCTGCTACAGAGTTTCAAAAATAGAACAAATCAAATATTGATACGCGGAAATGGAATAATGATTACAGTTACATTCACGATGGTCGGTGTGCCGCCGCACACTTCTCTCTTTCTTCTTCATAAACCAACAGGAGCATTCAAGAGATCACTGAAGTGAACAAACTCATATCCCATCAGTTCCTACAATCTCTTAACTTCTTCAGTATCGTAGTTTCGCCAAATTCAGATTAGTTCAATGCAAACTTTACTTCCCAAACGGATCTCAAAAGGTTCATCAGAAGCACCAGAAATTCGTACAACAAACTTTCAAATGCCGGAGCTTTCTAAGAGTGGATACTAACAGGCGTTAGGAGAAAATTGGAAATCAAAGAGATCGGAGTATGTGCTTCATAGCAACAATAATCTTAACAGGTTCAAATGATTGAGAATATCATATCAAAATATGGTGAAGCAGATTGTTAAAGGTCGCATTTCAAATATTGTAGTCCATGATAGCTTTACAAAACCACCAATCCAAAATCAAGAGACTTCAAAGTCAAATACATCCAAAGGGAAACGGATTCTCAGAGCGAATGTGGTTGTCAAATCATACGGATAGTTCACATATCAAATTTAGGTACATGGTTCATCAAAGTGTGGGATGGGAGAGTATTGGAATATATCAAGGTCAAATATATCAAATTGAAGGTTAGAATCGTGAACAGTTCAAAGGATTGGAATCTTGTTTAGCTTATAACATAGGAATGGTAGGGTGTGCACCGATAGTAATACGAACATCGCTTAACTGTCAGAGTTGAGATGTATGGAATATCAGTTATTAGCATCAGCATGCTTGGATAACAATTCCGTACTGGACAAATATCAACATCAATCCTTCTAAAGGAAATGGGTTAACATACAACGTTCATCATTCAAATGACGGAAGGTAAGACTTCCTCGTCTTCTGCGACAATGTTCTTATAAGGCATGACTAAAGGCAAAGGCAAGATTCAGAGTGATGCGGAAGCAAATACTACTCACATGGATGTCCTAGACTACCCATTCCTCACCGGTTATGACTTATGTTCCTATGGGAAAATCCTACGCAACATCGCAAAGGTTATCCTACGAGCGCCTACAGTGGAAACTTAGGGGTCCTAACTTACACAGGCCAAGGGTAGATGTACTACAAGTCGTAAACCTGTCTCTGATACCATAATTGTAACACCCCAACACGGCAAGGGTAGAAGTGTCACGTAAATGGTGACATATCAAAGACAAGCATAACATACGACTTACATAATACAAATGGTTTACAATGTTACAAAGGAAAATATACCAAATCTACGTAGTCATACATAAATGAATACTAAAACTAAGGTATCGTCTTCATAAGCTAATCTCTCATCCCAAAGCAAACCCAAGCTCCTGGCTTCCTACTAAAACCTGCCGCAGGAAAAGAAATGCGGCTGAGCTTAAAAAGCCCAGTGAACAGATATATAATAAACGGAAACAAAATCAAATGGAAATGAACAGACATATCATAATGAATGAGATATAGGAAAAGGAAATAAAGAGTAAGGTTTAGGACAGTCATCCACCACGAGCCCAAACAAATCAAATCATATCATATCGTAACCTATCAGATAATCAAATAATATGAGGGGTGTCCTCATTCTTCAAATGGAGTAGCTAGCTCCCAAATTTTGTGAAAGACGTGGATTGCACCCATCATCAGTCACCAAATCAAATCATATCATATCATATCATATCATATCATATACAAAGCAAATCTAGGATGCATCCATACGCCCCCCAAACAAATCATATTGGCCATAACAAATCATAAAGCGCGCATATCATATCAAATGGGGACGGTGTGTAACATCACTCGAACACACTAGAGTCATGCCATTGGTGCATCAATGACACGGCCATGTTACCTTCATGGCTAGGAAACAAATTTTTGGCTCGGGTATCAAACTGGGGTCAAAGGTCAAAGGTTCATATCAAAGCAAAGGTTCATATGGTCATAATCATAGTCCAAATATCAAGGTTCATATCAAAGGTTCATATGGCAAAGGTCCAAATGCCAAAGGTTCATATCAGAGGTTCAGAAGTCAAAGGTTCATATCAGAGGTTCAAAAGTCAAAGGTTCATATCAGAGGTTCAAAATTCAAAGGTTCATATCAAAGTGTAGGGAACATAGCAATGGCTTAGGAAAACCCTAATACGAATCAAAATAAGAGAACGAAGGCTCCTTATTAAAAGGGCAGAATATCTGTACCTTAACCGCCAACGAAACATAACATAAGGATAAGAATTCACTCCTCCTTCGGCGAATCTACACGAATCAATGATCGGCTTATTATTAATAACTTATTCAGATCAGAGTTCTTATTTTAGTCGGCTTTCCATTTTTAGTAACTTTCCATTTTTAGCAGGTTTCCAAAATTAGCAAGTTTCCATATTTAGTAAGATTGTGTCATATAATTTAATTAAATCATTATTAAATGGAAATAGGGTATACTTGATCAGATTTACACATTTGGTCCTCACGGTTTCATAATTTACAAATTACACCCTTTATTTTATTAAGTTACACTTTAAACATTTTTATATCCATAATTACACATTAAACCCTGAATTAATCAAATTTACACAATGAGTACTTATTTTCACATGTTATACGAATGTACCCTTAAATATTCATAATTTACACATCAAGTCCCTCAAGTTATCAAAGTTACATATTAAGCCCTTTAATTTACAATTTCAACCTTTAATTATTAATAATTACATATTAAGCCATTAAATTATCAAAATTGCACATAACCCCCTGAATATAATTTATTACTCAAATCAACCTTAAGTTTCCAGAAATTACATTTTTAGTCCCTCTCTTTCATTTAATTATAAATCGAATTAATATTTATTTAATTAATCAAAATAAACCTTTTAAATGCAAAATTTACACATGACACCCTCAAATTATATTTTTAACACTTTAGTACCAATCTTAATAATGTTCTAAAAATACCCCACAAGTTTCATAATTTACAAAACACCCCCTTAACTATTAAAACCACAATTCGTATAACATTTTATTTATTCAAAACAAACCCTAAATGCCACCATCATTACACAATCATTACAAAACCTTAAAAATGCATTAATGATCAGATCTACACCAAAGAAAACCCTAACCCTAATTTCTACCCTTTTTAATTTATTTCTTTTCTTATTTATTTATAAATCCGATTCTAAATTAAATTAGCCACGACTCATATAAGCTCCCATAATTCGAATTAGCATTTTTCCCAGATCATATGTATTATATAGAGTCCAAATAAAATAATTATCATGCCATGAAAATTCGTATATAATTATTTAAGGTTTTAATTCATTTTTAAGGGTTAAATCACAAATTAATTATATATTATGCATGATTCGAATCTAATATTTTTCATGATGTTTATAGGATGTAAGAAGCATGAGAAAAATACCAAACCAATTTTAGATCGAGTGGAAACAGGCGAACGAATTTGTGTCTATGCGGATGGGCAATTCGAACCAATAAATTCACCACGACTCCAATAGCTACTCCACGACCTTGGCATTATTTTTCACAGGTTATATATGATATGAGGGTCATGGGAAAAATAAGAAACGAATTTTATAGGGACCGAACAAAAGGATTTGGAATTTACCTCACAATTGCACTTCGACAATGAATTAATTCACGAGGATCAAACGAGGCTATGAACAAATCAAAACATATTTTTCTTAGCTTCTATAGGTGTCAAGGAACTCTGGAAAAATGGGCTAGGGCTTGGGAAAAATTGGATTGAGTGTAGGCTAATTGTTTTATGTTTTAGGGTTTTTGGAATGGAAATAAGAGAGAAAATCATTGAGATCCCTAAAAAATGAAAATTGCCGTTCAAAGGGGAGGGGATGGAGCACAAAATTCGGCCAACTTGAAGACTCAATCAAAGATTATGATTTGATTGCAATTTTCCTTATATAACATTTTTATAAATTAATATAAAGTTTCAAATGTATCTTAATAAAAAAAATTTGGTTCTAGTAAGGGTCAAGTGAACTTTTAGGACAAGTAGAAATGTTGTATGATGTGTTATAAATTATTTTATTTCATATATGATTTATTCACCAAGGTTTTGAAATTTATTTGGCACTTAAAAGGCTTATAAATCAAAATTTTAGATTGTAGGGGCGTTTTAGTCATTTTGCATATTTTAGATTTTTGGGTTTTACACATATATTTTGTTTTCTTACAACTACTTGTCCATGTATCGGTGGTCAAGTGAAGCGTAGTAGTTGGTTTTGTAAGATAAGTTGACAACTTGCTTCTTTCATCTAGGTAATACTTTGAAACATCCCTAGATAACTTATGTCTAGATGGCAACAGAAATCTTCCATTACACGCCTTAGGATATTCAACAAAAACCTCATGTTCAACAAACTTAAAAGGTAACTCAGCAACAACAAACATGTTAATCAATGCTTTTTTTATCCAACTTTCATAATGTTTCCAAGTTTGTAAACTACTGGTACCTTCACCACTAAGATTTTTTTTAAACTCTAAGTGAGTTTGTTGTTGATCTTGGTTTTTGGGGACATACTTAGGATTAGAAGGACAAGGATAACGTCTATGAAGACCAGAAGTACCGTTTAGGCCATTTGCCGCTAGAGTCTTATTGCAAAACTTGCACAACACCCTTCTTGACCCATCCTTCTTAATTCTAACCGGATCAAAATGTTTCCAAATCGGAGCCCTCTCCTTATTTGTTTTTTCATAAATTTCATACTCTTCTTCTTTTTCATCATCTCTTTTTCTTTTGCTACTTTGAGCTTTTGGAGCTTTTGTAACAACAACCGAGGGTTCACTATTATAACCCGAATCCAATTCATCAACATATATCATTGGGGTTTCTTCAACAATTGTGTCATTTTCCTACATAAAATCAATGTGAATCAAAACCAAATTAGTTAACATCATACTCTTGTATATAAAGCAAAACCAGATTACTGATTCATATTTTGATCAGTGAATCATAATCGAATAAGTGAGTCATTAAAACAAATTGGTAGTTATTGATTTTGAATCATATTCGGGTTTAATAATAATAATAACAAAAAGGAAAATAGTTTGAACTTTGAAGGACTAGATATATAGACTTTAATATATTTAGAGGTAAATTTGTTATATCCCTAAACTTAGAGGGGTGTTGAAATATAAAGTTTTATTAGTCTATGTTAGTGCAAATATTACGATATTTAAACTAAACGGTTTCTTCGGTTTTAATAATGACAAACATGTAACTTGTAATGCATAACGTAAAATGCGCAAGTTACTTGTAAACACAAATCATCAATGCATACTTACATCAACACCTCTCGACGTCTCAAGTATGCTTCAACAAAGTCGTAGATTTTCATCCCGACGTAAATCATTCAAGGTATGGGCAAACAAATCTACTACTTGACAAATGATCAAAGAATTATATTTTTCTCTAAAATTCACATTTTTAATGTGACAAAACATTTCTTTCAAAAATATATTTTACAAATTATTTTTGAATTAAAAAGAAATGTTTTAGTTTGAAAAATATGTTTAAAAAATCCCAACAGTCATTCCCCCCCCCCCCCCCCCAAACAGCTCCAAACATTCTCAAATAAACCTTCCCCACTAAAAACAAACGAAGGAGCATCCATGGTACTACCAAAGTACCGACGGTACCACTAAATTTAGTGGTGTCGTCTGACAATTAGTGGAGCCGTGCATCTGTAACGGCTAGTTTTCCTCTTGCCTATAAATAGTGGACCATTTTACACTTCCAACTTGATTTTTCCAGTCAGTTTTCTCTGGACTAATCCCTCCTCACTTAGATCACTTTCTTTGATCATTTAGAGAGTCTTAGTTTGTTTAAGAGTGATCCTTTCATCCCACCAAGAGATCCTGTGGAAAACTAGAAGGGGGGGGGGGGTTGAATAGTTAGACGTCCTTTTTAATTTATTATAAAAACTTCCCTTAACGAGCATGCAATCTTTAACATATCAAAAATTGGATAAGCAACGTTGTACGGTTTTCTCCGCCTGAAGGGAGCTTGTTGATTAGTGAAGTAACTCTCGAGTTGGGTACTCGGGGAGTGGAGTAGGGCGAAGAGGAGCTTCGTGACCGAACCACTATAAATCATCGTGTCCGGTTTGCGCCTTCTTACTTATCTCTTTACTTTTATTTTATTCTTTATCGCTTTATATTTATATTTGCATTGCGATAATGTTTGTGTGGCTAGCTGCTTATGTTATGTTGATTATGTATGTGTCATGATTTAATTGTGCTTGTGATGTAGTTTAATTTATTCATCTTTAGATGTTATATGATCATTTTTGACCCTTTTCACATTACGTCACACTTGATCGGGTGTTTGATATAAAAAGTTTTTAAGTTTTTAAATGGAAACGCATTCACCCCCCCCCCCCCTCTACGGTTCCACAGTCTAGGGTCTAATTTAGTATGTTAGTAAACAAATTAGTTAGAATATAAAGATTAATATAGTTAGGGTGTGATTTGTTGTTTTAATCAACTTAAGGGCTTAATATGACAATTACCAAACTTGATGGTTACTATTCATGAAGAGTACAAACCAAGTAGGTAATTGTTATTATATAAATTTATAACCATGGCTTGTAACCGGTTATAAATTTATATAATAACAATTATGTTGGTACTATTCATGAACAGTAACCACCAAGTTTGGTAATTGTCATATTAAGGGTATGACAAAATTTCAATATAGATCTAATATTTGTCATAGATCAAATGAACCAATCTTAACCATATTCATTTTTTATCAAAACAAAAAATATAAACTTTCACCATTTTTTAAAAAATTAAATATCTCGCAAACCGTTAATCGTTACGCGAAAAAAAATCATACCATCGCGACGAGAATTAAATTATCTTTCTATAGATATGCATTATTATATACTTTCAATGATTTTTTTTTCAAAATTTTTCACCCAAAAAAAATCACACGTGATTTGTAAAAATCACATGTGATTTGATTTTTACGAATCACATGTGATTTTTACAAATCATGTGTTTATTTTTCTGGGCGAAATTTTTTTTAAAAAAAAGTTCGTCGAAAGTATAGAGAAATGCATATCTATAAATAGATAACTTAATTCTCGTCGCGATGACGTATTTTTTGTAGCTTGAATATTTATCGTTTGCAAGATATATTGTTTTAAAAGGGTGAAAATGGTTTTTATTAATCTAGATGAAAAATGGATGGCTAAGATTAATTTTTTTGATTTATGACAAATATGAGATCTATATTGATCTCAACTGTTAAGGGTATTTGGTGCATGTTAATGGGAAGCAGGAAATGTTTCATTGCCAATGATGTTTATTTATTGAAATTGGGCCATCAAATTTTCTATGATACTTGAAAATGGGCCTTACTTCATAGACACCTAAAGGGTAGACTTTCATGGTATAATTCCCGGGTCCACTTGTTTTTCCTTTTCATTGTCAACGAAAAAAGTTTCTAGCATTTTTTTTCTTTCTTATCCCTAGCAATTTTTTTATTCACAATATTGGTTGAGCAAAATAACAAAATTTAGTCTTATGAACCCGTCTTCTTTTACAGTGACATAAAGATGACAAGGAATCTAAATATTTATACAAAAATAATGGATTTGAAATCGTTATTCTTGTATTAGTGATTTTTTTGGCAATCAAATATTTATTGTTGATGATGAATTCAGAGATGTTATACATATTATTTATAGGTTTCCCACCAAAATGCAATTCATCAAACCAAATAGCAACAATTGGAATGATACATTTAATGTAATTCATAGTCATTTCATCTCATGCACTCATGCCGATTGTGATTCATGACAACAAAGCAAACACACCCTGAGCACTCGCTACACTTTGGGTTATATGGGTGTTACAGGAATTCTACTTGCTTTGATTAAAAGCCTCCAATGAAAGACATCCTTAGGGAATATATTATCATGTGGTCTTACTCGTGGATAGTTCATAGAAATAGGAAATTATGTCCCTTGTCGAATTGGTAAAAGCTCGAGCTGATTTATCATATAAATCGGCCGTATAACAACTCGTATTTTTAGGTCATTTACTCAACTATAAACTCAAAACAATTCACTTTGAATATTTGAATTTTTACTTTGACGCATAACCATTAGGTTAAATCGCGTACGTCGGGAAACAACCATTAACGCATACCGACACTATAGTAAGTTTAGTCTACATTTTTCTAGTACATTATCATTCTCATAAACGTATTTTTACAAGTCATTTGCATGCGGTTTTACATGACATTAACTTTTTACTTTAATCGCGTAAATTTTAAACTTTACGTTTAACCGTTAGGTTATCCCATGAATAACGAAAACCACATTTAGACGTTTTATACCACGTTAGACTAATATTTAGTCTACTCAAAATCATTTAAATGATCATTTTCATTCAAATTCATTGTTTTCAAATAACTTGCATGCTACACGTTTTAATTTACGTTTTAAGCACTTTAACTTATACGCGTGTTTACCGAATAGCCTCACCACCTTTGATTTAACACTTTAAACACTTATATACATTTAAGTTTACTCATTTCTCCCATTTTATAAGCATAAATCAGCCCTCTTATTATTTTTATACAAAACACCACCAAAAGTCCTACCAACTATCTTATATCTCACAACTAAGCTCATTTACTTAATAATGGAGACAAGATCTTACACCACCATGCTAGCGCAAGTCAAGACCACTCCCCTCTTGCTTTTTCCTCCTTCCACACAAAATTCCCACTCCCCTCCAGGTCTCACTTCACCTTGTCTCATCCTTGTCTCTATGGTTTTGTAAAACAATCAACTAAGATAGTTGTATTTGCATTTCCCTTCCTATATATATAGCACACCCTCCTTTCTTCATTTTTTCACATACATATTCTCTCAAAACTCTCTCTTATCTCAGCCCTTTCTCAAATTATGACAAGTTTCAAGGGTTGCATTAAGGTTTTGCTAAGGATTTGGAAGCTAGGGTTATAAGTTCTTGTTTTTGGGTTTTTACTTGAAGTTCTTGGGTTTATTTTTTTTTGTATTCGACTCACTAATCACTCACATCATTTTGTAAGCTTTAAACACTCTTCCATACATATTTTCTTACTTATCTATGCATGCCATAATCATTTTAGCACTTATATATAATTGTAATGTTGCAAAACTTTAGAATAAGTTAGTTATTTGACTCAACTTTCCGTCCCAACCAAGCCAGCCCCTAGATCGACATGAAAATCATATCAAAACACTTTTATAAGGATTTATGCTTCTAGATCGTCATTAAGGATTTACCAAACCAGCCCCTAGATCGTCATTAAGGATTTATGCTTCTTGTTGTTTCTCTTTGTGTTTGTTATGTAGTCATACCTATGTATGACATTTGTTTTTATGAATGAATGGGCTTTTAATGTAGTGTTTTTTTTTTTTTTTTTTTTTTTTTCGGTTGGGCTTGGCTACTTAGTCACTCTTTGTTTGTAGTTGGATATTTGTCATGATTGCTACATGCTAGATATTGTATATTTGTCATCTAACTTTGTTTTGTAGCAAGAATCATTGCTCGATTCCTTGGTGTCCTCCAAACGAGGGGGAGCTTTAGCAACCTTTTTGCTTCGACAAAAAGGGGGAGAAATGGGATATAAACTCATTAAAAACTTGTTAAAATTAATTTTAACTTAAAATGAGTTTAGGTTTTGTCATCATCAAAAAGGGGGAGATTGTTGATGCAAATAATGTTCTAAAAACGTTATTTATATCTTTCGATAACTTCGCATTTTGAGGATGACAAAATGTTAAATCACGTTACGTTAAAATTAACGTAAACAAGTTTTTAGTCGAAAGATTCCATTTCTACGCAAATCACTCTAGGTATGCACAAACAAATTTACAACTTGACAAATGATCAAAGAAGTGAATTTGTGCTTAAAACTTCACATTTTTAATGTGACAAAACATTTTTTCAAAAATATACTTTACAAGTTATTTTTGAATAATTAAGAAATGTTTTATTGGAAAAATAAGTTCAAATAACATAACAGCTATTCCCCCCCCCCCCCCCCCGGCAAAATCAGCTCCAAACTTCCCCAATAAGTTTTCACCACTAAAGACAAAAAGAAGAGCGTTTTTGTCTGGCACGATACCACTGTACCACTAAATTTAGTGGTACCATGGGTGATTTAGTGGTACCGTGTCTTCATAATGGCTAGAATTTTTCTGCCTATAAATACCAGTCATCTTCACAGTTTTTGGGCATCCTTTTTCACACATAACTTTCTGAGTTCAATACTCTTATCACATTTGCTCTTCTAGATCATTTAGTTTAGTTTTTTTTTAAAGAGTGATCCAATCATCCAACCAAGTGATCACCTTCATTCCTCTACTAGTGCAAGAGAAGAACACAAGGTATCCAAAAAAGATACAAAGTATGTAGTTGTAGTTAGTGCATTTGTAACATTTGTTACACACTTGTTGTATCTTTGTATACATCAAGTTTATTTTTCTTTTGAGAGTTTGTGAGAGAAGATCAATGTGATCTGTTATCCCATTAAATCTATCCTAACATACAACTAATTCACTAGATAAGATCAATAGAGAAGAGTAGATTATGTAATTATAGAACTTTTATTCACACACTAATCTTTGATATAATACCTAGAGATAAGAATACCACCAATGACCAACCTTTCCAAGTAAAGGTAAGGTTGGTATTTATAGTTTTTCTCATGGACTATGGGTGGGCTTTGGGCTTTGGGCTTTTCTATATTCATAACATTAACCTATTAGATTAAAAGCCCAAAGCCTATTCTTATTAATCACACAACGACACACTTAATAAAATATTACAATGAAGCATGACCATCACTTTTTATAAATCCTAACAATCTCCCCCTAAGGGATGGTCATTCAAATGATGCTCTGAGTGATGTGGTCTTTCGTCTTCAATGTCTTGTGCTTTGTGTGTCATTGTAGAATAGTCTTTGTTCTTGTTCCTTCATGCACTGTGATCTTCAAAGTATCGTCTTTTTATGGTCCTTGCCTTGATCAATATCTTCTTTACTTTGGCGTCGCGTCCTCCAACATACTCATACCTCATGATCTTCATACTTTTCATCCTTTCATGATTCATTACTTTGTTCTTGATGTCTTGATTAGCTTCTTGACTTTGTTGTGACACTTTGTCTTTCACTTTGATCTTTAGGTCTTGAACTTTTACACTTGAGCTCTGTTGAGGATGATCTTTGTACGTATGAGTATGTGGAGGTGAAGATGTTGTATACATCGGATGATGGTTGATGGACTTTCGTCGGTAGCTGCATAAAACAGTTAGCAATAATACGACCAGCACTTACAGATTTGGACTTCGAGATCGTCAACAGCATAAGATTCTCTTTACTGCTGTTAAATGAGACACCTTGGGAGAGACTTGAAATCTAGCACAAGCACATACTGCAAACATAATATCAGGTCTGGATGAGGTGAGATACATCAAAGACCCAATCATAGACCTGTATGTGTGTACATCCACAGCTTCACTACTTTGATCTTTCAAAAGCAAATGTGTCTCCCTATCAGCAGGTGTACTAGCAGCTTTAGCATCTGTGAACTGAAACTTCTTCAATATTTCAGCTACATATTTATCTTGGCTTATAAAAATTCCTTCTGGTTTCTGATTCACTTGTAGTCCCAAAAAGAAAGTAAGCTCACCCATAGAGCTCATCTGGAACTGATCCTTCATCAATTTTTCAAACTCTTTGCACATCTCCTTCTAGGTAGAACCAAAGATGATATCATCCACATATACTTGAACCAATAAGATATCACCCTTGTTCTTCTTGATAAAAAGAGTCTGATAAATCTTTCCCCTATGGAACCCATTCTTCAATAGATAATTAGCCAGAGTTCCATACCAAGCTCTTGGAGCTTGATGCAAGCCATAGAGAGCTTTCACCACCTTGTATACTTTGTCAGGATGATCAGGATCAATGAAACCTGGAGGTTGAGAGACATAAACCTCCTCATCAATAGTACCATATAGAAAGGCACTCTTCACATCCATCTGGTAGACCATGAATCCCATGAATGAAGCATAAGCTAGAAAAAGCCTTATTGCCTCAATCCTTGCAACAGGGGCAAAAACTTCCTCATAATCAATTCCCTCTTCCTGAGTATAGCCTTGAGCCACTAGCCTTGCTTTGTTCTTTATCACTATGCCTCTTTCATCCTTCTTGTTTCTGAACACCCACTTGGTACCAATAACCTTCATGCCCTTTGGCAAATCAACTAAAACCCAAACTTTCTGAATCTTGAATTGAAGCAGTTCTTCTTGCATTGCCTCAACCCAGCTTGAGTCTTCTAATGCCTTGAGCACATTCTTTGGTTCTATCTGGGTTAGAAAACACACAAACAAACATTCATTCTCATCTTCATGATATTTTTCTTCATATACAACACTTAGGAAACCATGATGATCTGGATCTTGTGTCTGTCTTCTAGTTTTTACTCCAGACTTTACATCTCCAATCACATTAGCAAGTGGATGATTCTTGTGAACTGTAGTTTGGGGAGTAGGAGGAACTTCATAGGTGAAAGGCATGTTGTGCAAACCAGCTCCAAACAAATCAAAAGAATCATTCTGTGGAGCAGTAGTAACTGTTGGAACAATGGTAGGATGACTTGATCCAGCAGTAGCATCATTTGGTTCAGCAGTACTAACTCCATTTGTAATGCTTTCAGGAACATCTGTTTCTTTACCATTTTGTCCATTGTTTTCACCAGCATTCTTCTCTTTAGCAGCATCACTTGATGATGAAGCATCATCATTCTTTGAAAAAGAAACATATAATGGACTGTCTTCCAAAATTGGCATCAAGATATATTCTTCATCAGAATCTTCTGAACCTGCATTATCATTAGTATTTGTACCTGTAACAGGCACATAATTCATAGATTCTGAAAGCCCATCAATATCAAAAATCCAATCTGGACCACCACCTGCAACATTTGGTATATTCTCTTGAAACTCAATGTGCAGAGTTTCCTCTACATGTCTGGTGCTCTTATTATACACCCTAAAAACTTTAATATGCAAAGAATAACCAACAAAGAAACCCTCATCAGATTTCCCATCAAACTTCCCTAATTGGTCTTTGGTATTAAGAATTGTGACATGACAACCAAAAGGTCTCATAAAACTTAAGGTAGGGGTTCTACCTCTGAAAAGTTCATAAGCAGTCTTATTATAAGGTTGTACCACTAAAACCCTGTTTTGAACATAACAAGCAGTACTAACTGCTTCAGCCCTAAATGAAATAGGTAACTTAGAGTCAGCTAACATAGTCCTAGCAACCTCTATTAGTGTCCTATTCTTTCTTTCAACTACTCCATTTTGCTGTGGGGTTCTAGCTACACTAAATTCTCTTTTAATACCCATTTTCTTTGCAAAACTCATCCATAACCTTGTTCTTAAACTCTGTCCCATTATCACATCTGATTATTTTTACCTTCTTATCAGCTAGGTTTTCTACCTCAGTTATAAAGTACTTAAGGATCTTACTAGTTTCATCCTTAGTTCTCAAAAAGTAAACCCATGTAAACCTGCTATAATCATCAATGATCACAAGACAATACATTTTATGATTCAAGCTATTAACAGAAGTAGGACCAAACAAGTCCATATAAAGCATGTATAAAGCTTGAGTATTAGAGTTATGAACCTTTGGCTTACAAGAAGCTCTGTGTTGTTTACCCTTGAGGCAAGAAACACAGGTTTGATCATTTTGAAAAATCTTGTTAGGTAAACCTCTTACCAAACCATTTTTAGCAAGCTTATTAATGATTTTGAAATTCACATGACCAAGCCTCCTGTGCCACAACATTGACTCATCCAATGTAGCTTTTGCAACAAGGCAAGTAAGACCTTCTTTAGGAATAAGCTTATTCATCTCAACACTGTATGTGTAACCCTTTCTGGGGATTTTAAGCAATACTTGACTTTCATCAGGTAGCTTGAAATCAGGAGAAAGAATAAGACAGTCAGTGTTAGTAAAAAGAACCTTGTTCTTTTTATCACATATTTGTGACACACTAAAAAGGTTATACTTAAGCTCTGGTACAAAATACACATTTTCAGCAATACTGTATGTGTAACCCTTTCTGGGGATTTTAAGCAATATTGTATGTGTAACCCTTTCTGGGGATTTTAAGAAATACTTGACTTTCATCAGGTAGCTTGAAATCAGGAGAAAGAATAAGACAGTCAGTGTCAGTAAAAAGAACCTTGTTCTTTTTATCACATATTTGTGACACACTAAAAAGGTTATACTTAAGCTCTGGTACAAAATACACATTTTCAAAGTCAAGATTACCAGTTTTAATAATACCTTTACTAGTAATCCTACCACCAACACCTCCTCCAAAGATAACAGGTCCTCCATCCAGAGCTATAAAATCTGAAAGGTATGACATGTTACCAGTCATGTTCCTTGAACATCTACTATCTGAGTATCCTCTATCTTTTCCATCTGTTGTAGGATGTTCCTACACACAAAATAAAGGAATTATTTCCTTTTGGGGACCCAAGCCATCACTGACTTGGATCTGCCTCGTGCATCAATATAATTATATTTATCAAAAGTCATTAATGTACCATTGGGTTTGGTAGGTTTCCAGACCCAACGTGCTGAGGCCTTCACAGCATTGCCCCATTGACCCTTAACAGCATTCATATGCCTAGCAGTAGGAACTGCTGGCCTAGCAGTAGAAACTGCTGGCTTAATAGGCATCCATTTTTTATTATTCAAAGCAGTTTTCTTCTAAAAGGGCCTGTTAATTGTTTGTCCATGATTATAATGATATGATTTTGCACTTGAAATAGTTTGTTTTAAATTAACTCCTTTGTTTGGTCTAGCAGTAGAAACTGATTTGATGCCAGACTTCAACATGACTGCTCTGGGTGTCATCTTATGATTTACATTAGGGTGAGTCAATCTAGTAGGACTGTTTTGGTTCACCCTAGCATTGGTATTCCCATATACCCTTGAACTCCCAAAAACCCTCTTTTTCCATGGATTTGAGTCACAATATGCAGCCAGATGATCAAAATTACCACACACAAAACAAACTTTATTCTGCATAACAAACTCATCACCAAGCTGTTGAGATTTTAAATTATTCCAGTTCCTTTGATTGCCCCTAGGAACTGAAGATCTATTTGTAGACCTATACATCTCAGCATATCTAACAGCTTTCCTAACTGGTTTTATATTTTCATTTTTGACCACTTTAGGAACATTTTTTACTTCTACCTTAATATTATCAGGTTTAACCTTAACCTGATCATCCTCATCATAATCAGAAGTCCAATCCTCTATGGTTGGAGCATCTGAATCCCTAGCTGAGGACACCTTGTCCTCAGAGAGTGAAGCATCACTTGCACTCTTAAAAGAATCCTCAGCCTTGACAAATTTAATAGGACTCTCATTGGTTTTTGGACCATATCCAGGAAATTCAATATCCTTAAACTCCTCTAAGCCAGTATGAGCTAAGTCAATGCCTGGAGGTGCAAACATTCCTCTATGGGGGGTGCAACTGACTTATATCCTAGACCAGATTTTGCTTTATTAACCAGTTGACTCTCTATTAATTTCTGGACTCCTTTTGATGTATTTTCAAGAGTGTCAACCTTTAACTGTATGTTTTCCTTTTCATTCTTAAGCTTTTCTAGTTCATATATAAGCCCACCCATCTTATCATCTCTAAGTTGCAAATCTCTTTTTAAAACAGTTATATCATCTGTAAAGTTAGCTTCATTCTTTCTATTAAAAGTAAGTTGCTCTTCTAACACAGCTATCCCTCTATTATGATTTGAAAGACTAAAGTTTACTTTATTAAACTCTATCCTAAGATTATCATACTCTTTCTTAAGTGACTCATATTCTTTCAAAGCAGGACAAGATTTAGAACACTTTTTAACCTCATGTACCTCTGAGTCTGAGAAGGCCATCAATCCTATGTTGGTTGGTTCCTCCTCTTCTTCCATGAAGCTCTAGTCAAAGCCAGCTCCATCAACAGCTACCATTTCCTTGGAAGTAGTCTCCTCCACATTCACAGTTCTCCTGTTTCCCTACTGACCTTTGTACCCTTTACCCTTGTTGTCTTGTTATCTGGGGCCTCTGCATTCTCTGGCAAAATGTCCCATCTTGTGACAATTATAACATTCCACCTTGGATTTGTCATAGCCAGCAACATCTCCTCCATTGAAAGTAAGCTTCTTTCCAGTCCTTTGAAAGTACTTCTTTGCCCTAATGCTTATAAAAGCCATTTGCCACTTCAAGTCCATTGCTTCCAAGTCATCTTCATAAATTTGAAGAAGATCTTCATTGTAGATTTGAGACCCAATGGATTGCTCTGACACAAAGGCATAGATAGTTTCATCACTCAAACTAGCAGTACTAACTTTAGAGCTAGCAGTACAAACATCTTGATCATCTTCAGGACTGCTATTGTTCGGGGATGACAAAAATGCCATGTTTCCAGACATAGAACTGGCGCTTCCTGTCTTTTTCACCTTTTGTTCAACAATCTTAAGATTGTTGTACAACTCATTAAGTGTCATCTTCTCCAGTTCAGGCTTGTTGCTCCAAACAACAACATGGGTGTTCCATTCAGCAGACAAACTATTGAGAAACTTTATGTTTAGGTATTCTTGTGGAATCACTATCTTCAAGCTAGCAAGTTGGCTAACAATCCTCTGTAGCCTGTTAAAGACATGATCAAGAGTCTCAGTGCTTGTAGCACTAAAATTCTCATAGCTTTGCTTCAGTAGTGTTCTTTGTGCCTTCTTAGTGGCTTCATTGCCACCAAACCTCTCCACAATTGCTGCAAAAAGTGTCTTTGCAGTCTCATAATGACTGAAGTTCTACACCTGATCATTAGGAATTGGCATGAGTAACAAACTTTTGGCTTTGAGATCATTCTTCTTCTTGATCCTTTCATCATTGGTGACTGGTTTGGTGTTGAGTTTGGTAGTTTTGGAACCATCAGCAAGTGTTTCTTCAGAAGTTGTTGGTTTAAAAGAATCACCATGCAGAATGATATCCTATAGTGTATAATCTTACACCATGAAGTACTGCTAAATTCAAAGCCTCCGGAGATCATATTCGTTTTGTTTGAGCATTGGTAGTTTGGCTATGATTGAGGTTTGTGAAGTTTCCATGTCCATCTTCCTGGTTGAGAGAGAAAAAGTTCTTCTGGATCTTCTAATTCAAAGTATCAGAACCTAGCTCTGATACCACTTGAGAGGATCTAAACACACGCCTTGTGTTTGAAGATACTTTGAGTATATGCTAAGTTGCACGGGGAATTTACTACAAAGCACTTAGAAGATTTGTGTATTGTGGTGTGTATGTATGGAACAGTATGAACACAGTAATAAACAACCAAATAGCTTCAATATTATTAATAATACGAGTGATCTTTTGATTATCACTGTAACACCCCCCCCCCCAATTTCGGATATCAACAGCGGAAGATTTAATTGGGTGTTACGTAGTAGATCGTAGTCATAACCATAGAAAAACGACTTAAAAGAGACGTTTTTAGTTTATCATTCAAAATACAAGCATTTGAGATACAAAGAAGTTCCATAGTTAATATGTTTATTTAGACTTGAATGATAAAACATTTATTTAGAACCCGTGCCGGGTTTAGTGCCCACTCCGTGCCTTGAGTTCCAGCCTTTAGTCACCTGAGATAACATGCTAAAAGTCAACAAAAGTTTAGTGATATTCATAAGTTTAAGTTTAATAGTTGAACACAAAGTATAAGTGTTAATTGCATCGAATTACAATTAAACGAGTTAAAATCAAGTTGTTATTGCATTAAGCTCATGAAATGCAACGCTTTACAGGCATCAAAAATGATGTAAAGTATATAGGCCCTCGGGATAGGTATTTGCCAATAACCTATAAGTTTGTTTAAATAAAGTGCGCTTGGGTGGCTCATCCTAGCAGACCCAAACGGGGATTGTCAGTCCCAAATAGATCTATTCACAACTATTTACGTTCACTCGCAAGTGATTAAGGTTCATGATAGAGGGACTTCTGGCAATGGCTACTTAAGCAATAATAACATCAGTCATAGCATACCAAAAAGTTTGTGTTCTTGTTTGTAGCATGTATCTCCCCACAAAAAGGATTTAAAAGTTTAAGAGTGGGCTATGAACTCACCTTAGTAGTACAGTAGTGGTGGTAGTATCGTAACTCAAACGATGAAAGGAAACGGCTTCAAGACACGACCTATATAGTATATGGCAAGTTTTAGTGGTTTGATAGTCTAAGTTTGGTTTATCGCGAATCATAACGTTTAAGGTTTTATCGATTGATAATTTATTTGTAACATTAAAACATGCGTGTTTAAATGCTAGAAGTTAAAAAGTAAGGTTATATATATATATATATATATATATATATATATATATATATATATATATATATATATATATATATATATATATATATATATATATATATATATATCTATATTATATATATATATATATATATATATATATATATATATATATATATATATATATATATATATATATATATATATAACTCTTGGGTATGTGCTCGTTCGTTGAAGTATATAAGTTTGGCATAAAGAGATCGTTGTTTATAAATCACAGTTGATTTATGGTAAGTTATGTTATGCGTTAAATATTAAGTGATTTCGTATATATATATTTATAAGTTATATAACTACATATATAATATTTAGAAAATGTGACGTTAAATGTCGACTTGTGGGACTAAAACATATTTGTTTCGGGTTTTGTGTTCGTAAAATATTATTACAAGTATAAAATCAGAAATAACCTTTGGGTTTTTACAAAGTTACACTTTTGACCCTAACGACATAATCTTTGCACCGTTAGTCCTTGGTTAAGTTTTATTACATTTTAAGTCTAAAACTTTTAATATTTACATTTTATACTCAAAAGTTCCTAATTTTACAATTTTCATCACAAGATATTAAAATGACAGTTTTTACTTTAAGTTTCCAAATTTGGCAGTTTTAGTCCTTCGGTTAGCAAATTTTTGCAAAACAAGTCCGAACTTTATAAAAATCAAAGTTAACTATTTTTATTTCATAAATAACTTTAAAACAGCTTTTGTAACTTATATAAACTGCTTAATTTGTTAAAAGATTATTTTTCAAGCTTATGGGCTGTTAACGAGCCATAAGTATGGCCCATTATGGGTTTGCGATCCATTGGGTTTAGAGGGGGTTTGGGCCTGATTATGGGCTTGTTTTAGGGTTATAAAAATGTTACAATTGAGCTTATACACACAGCTTATATGATAAGCTTAAAAATAGTTTATTGGGCTTATAAGCCCAATCGCTAATATTTAGTGTTTGTGAAAGACTGATTTTAGGTCGATTGCTTTGGGGTTTAACAAGGTTCGAGTTGAGTTTTCTAGGTCGAATGAAATACATGATTCGTTAGTTTGGTAGCTCGACTATCAGGTCGAGCTATAAAACGTAAGTGTTGTATGTCGAGTTTGTGAAAAACCATGTCCAAAGTGAAGCGACATAGTCCATTTCTGAAAATAGTTTTGAAACTCAAAATTATTCTAAGTGTTTTGTAAAATTCGAAAGTGTCCAATGTGACTTAGAAACGTGTGATGTTTATGGTTTATACGTTCATATAAGGTTCGAATAGTTGTTGTTCTCGATAGTTAGCATAGCAAATACTTAGGGTGTCGATTTACATATATGTATTGCTAATATAAATAACGAAATATTTAGACAAAGTAAAATGTGGTTCGCGATAGAAAATAAGATCATAAAAATATATAACATGAGAAAAGTTCAAAGTGTGCTCACTTCACCTCAAAAGGTGGGGCGTATCACCAAGTCGAAACTGAGTTAGGCCAAAGGAATTGTGTATCTCGATTCTCGGTACTTCAAGGATTTAGTGTCGAGTAAAATGTGACTCTTAGCTTGACTCGAACACCTCCCAATTTATGCTAAGCTAGGCGAGCTTAGGACTGAAAAAGACTTAGAGATATTCTTGAGTTGGAATTGTTTGTGTTGTGTGAATACCGAGTGTTTAAGGGTATTTTAAGAGTGAAACATTGAGTGTTAAAATGAGTGAAATGATGAAGTATGATGAGGGTGTAAGAGTGTAGCAGGGAAGTCATTGATAATCAAATTTTTGAGTGTGTAAGTAGGCCAAATGATTGTTTCTTGTGGTTGTGTTAGTCGGCAGCTAAGGACCAAGGGGAAGGAGACAAATGAAATTTTAATGTTGGTCTTTGTGGTTGTGTTCGTTGATATGATCCAAGGGGTCAAGTAATTTTAGCAATGTGACTAAGACCATTTGTGTGGCTTGTTTGTGACTCTTATGGGTCGAGGCAATATAGAAAACGTGTCCAATATCGCTTGTGGCTCGAGTGGAGTCGTTTGTAAGTCGAACAAAGTAACTCCCTAGGCAAAATGTGATTTTTGAGTTAAGTTGAACAATATCAACTCGTTGGTCATCGGCTAAGCTTGGATGGATTTTAACTAGGCAAATGTTCGAATTTTGAAATATGGTTTGTCACACTCGATTCTCAGCTGGGTGGAGAATTGAGTGGTGCAAAATAATTATATGGTTGTTAAGCTAGATTTTGCGTAAAATGGCCAAAGTGATCGGTCCTCGTCGAGTTTATAGTTAGGATTATATTAGTTGGGTTGGTTTCGTGGGCTTTGGTTTGTATTTTGGGCTCGATTGGTGGACTAGGCCCAATGAACAAAAATAATAATAATACTAAGGGTCCGATTGGTGTGTTGGGTTGCTGAGGGCATTGGGCCGTGGCCCAATGTCATTAGTGAGCGATTAGGATATTTTCGTAAGTTCGGAAAATCATATGAACGAGTTTGGTTATATGACGAAACGTATCACGTTAAATGTTAAACGTTAATTGTTTTATGTAACTTCGCGATTTTTAGACTATCAAGGTTCGTGTGTAAGCATCGTTTCTAGGTAAATGGTAATCACAAGTAACGTTGTGATTAAAATTAGTATAGCATGAATAACAAAAAAAAATTTGTTACCAGTAGAAATGGTTATTAAATAACGTAATGATTCGTTAATCATTTATTAGCATTCACTATTCATAGGGAAAATTATGAGAGGTTACAGTACCTACCACTTACACTGAATTCCGTCCCAGAATTCTAGTCTAAGATAGGTGATAGGAGTGTCTATGAAAATAGGTGTGGGTATTTGGCTCGAATCTGTTCTTCGCGTTCCCAAGTATATTCCGGTCCTCGTTTAGAGTTCCATCGGACTTTGACAATGGGGATACGGTTCTGTTTTAGTTGTTTGATCTCTCTGTCCATGATTTCCATGGGTTCTTCTGTAAAGACAAGTTTGTCGTCGAGCCGAATCTCTTTCAAAGGAATTACAAGAGATTCATCTGACAAACATTTCTTAAGATTTGATACGTGAAAGGTGTCGTGAACTCGACTAAGTTCCTCTGGTAGTTCGAGTTTGTAAGCCACTGGTCCTATCCTTTCTAGGATTTTGAATGGACCAATGTATCTAGGGTTAAGCTTTCCACGTTTTCCGAAACGTACCATTCCCTTCCAGGGAGATACTTTTAACATGACCTTGTCTCCAATCTGGAATTCCATAGGTTTTCTCCTCACGTCGGCATAGCTTTTCTGTCTATCCCTTGCAGCTTGCAGTCGTTGCTTAATCTTGACTATCTTCTCTGTTGTCTCATGAATGAGATCGGGTCCGGTGAGTTGTATATCTCCGACTTCGGTCCAACAAACAGGCGATCTGCACTTTCGACTGTAGAGTACTTCGAATGGTGTTGCCTTAATGCTGGCGTGGTAACTGTTGTTGTAGGAGAACTCGGCTAGAGGTAAGTGTCTGTCCCAACCTTTTCCAAAATCAATAACACATGCTCGGAGCATGTCTTCTAAGGTTTGCATTGTCCTCTCGCTTTGTCCATTGGTTTGTGGATAATATGCACTGCTCATATCCAGTTTGGTTCCCAAGGCTTTTTGCAAAGACTTCCAAAAATGAGATGTGAAACGACTGTCACGATATGAGATGATTGAGATCGGCACTCCATGTCGTGAAACTATTTCTTTTAGATATAGCTTTGCGAGCGTATCCATCTCGTCAATTTCTTTGATTGCTAAGAAATGAGCGGATTTGGTGAGACGATCAACGATGACCCAGATGGTGTCAAGTCCAGTTGATGTCTTAGGTAGCTTAGTGATAAAATCCATTTTAATACGTTCCCATTTCCATACAGGAATTTCGGGTTGTATGAGTAATCCTGATGGCTTTTGATATTCCACTTTTACTCTTGAACAGGTCAAACATTTTCCGACATACTCGGCTATGTCGGCCTTCATGTTTGGCCACCAGTAAAGTTTCTTGAGATCTTGATACATTTTGTCAGAACCTGGATGAATGGAGTACTTGGATTTATGAGACTCATTCATAATGAGATCACGTATACCTCCGTATAGAGGAACCCAACTTCTTTCTTTGAAACATAGCATCCCGTCTACTCTTTGCACAAGGCCATTCTTATTTTCTGGCATACCTTGGATCATTTCACCAGGTCGGTTCTCTTTCTTAAGAGCCTCGGATTGAGCGGTGAGTATTTGTGAGGGCAGGGGCGAACAAATGGTCATTCCTAATGATCTGACTCTGAGAGGTTTCAGTCGTTCTTTTCGACTTAATGCATCTGCCACAACGTTGGCTTTTCCTGGGTGATAACGGATTTCACAATCATAATCACTAAGTAACTCTAACCAGCGACGTTGTCTCATGTTCAGTTCTTTCTAATCTAAGATATGCTGAAGGCTTTTGTGGTCGGTGAATACTGTGCACTTGGTGCCATACAGGTAATGTCTCCATAACTTAAGGGCGAATACTACTGCTCCTAACTCCAAATCATGAGTCGTATAGTTTGCTTCATGTGTTTTGAGTTGTCGCGAGGCATAAGCTATCACTTTGTTTCGTTGCATCAGCACAGCTCCCAAACCATGATATGAGGCATCACAATATACTACGAAGTCTTCACTTCCTTCAGGTAGTGCTAATATTGGTGCTTCACAGAGCTTTTTCTTTAATAGCTGAAAAGCTGATTCCTCCTCTTTTCCCCAGATATACTTCTTGTTCTTCTGAGTTAATTCGGTCAAAGGCTTTGAGATTTTTGAAAAACCTTCAATAAATCTTCTGTAGTAACCGGCTAGACCCAAAAATTGGCGTATCTCTATGGGATTTGTAGGAGATGTCCAACCTTTGACGGCCTCAATCTTTGCAGGATCTACGTGAATGCCTTGACTGTTGATAACATGCCCAAGAAATTGTACAGTTCGAATCCAAAAGTCGCATTTGGAGAACTTGGCATACAATTGTTCCTTTTTGAGTAATTCTAAAATAATCTTTAAATGTTCGGCATGTTCCTGCTCGTTGCGTGAGTAGATTAGGATATCATCTATGAATACTATCACGAATTTATCCAGGTATGGTTTGCACACTCTGTTCATCAAGTCCATGAACACTGCAGGTGCATTAATTAGACCAAATGGCATTACTTGGAATTCGTAATGTCCGTAACGCGTCCTAAAAGCTGTCTTGGGAATATCCTCCTCTCGAACTCTTAACTGATGGTACCCTGACCTTAGATCGATCTTCGAGTATACACTCGATCCTTGTAATTGGTCAAACAAGTCATCGATCCTAGGTAGTAGGTAACGATTCTTTACAGTGAGTTTGTTCAATTCCCGGTAATCAATACACATTCGGAAGGATCCGTCCTTCTTCTTAACGAATAGGACCGGAGCTCCCCAATGTGATGAGCTGGGTCGGATAAAGCCTTTATCAGACAACTCTTTCAATTGTTCTGACAATTCCTTCATTTCAGACGGCGCTAACCTATAAGGTGCTTTCGCCACAGGTGCCGCTCCAGGCACTAATTCAATCTGGAATTCTACTTGACGGGGAGGTGGAAGACCGGGTAAATCTTCGGGGAATACTTCTGGGAACTGTTTAACGATCGGAACGTCTTCAACTCGCTTATCTTTCGATTTTTTTCCGTTACATGAACCATGAATGCTTGGCATCCTTCATTCATGTATTTCACCAATCTGATATATGAGATTATACCGTATCGCGTTTTATTTTTGTCACCATGGACAATAAGAGTTTCACCATTACGTGGAATATGCACGGCTTTCTCGTCACAGAGTATTCTAGCGCGGTGTTTGGATAACCAATCCATACCAACGACTACGTCAAAACTACCGAGCTGAATAGGCATGAGGTCGATGGGAAAAGGGTTGTCTTGTAGGATTATGGTACAACCACGAATTACGGTGTCGGTGCCAATTAGGTTTCCGTCCGCCATTTCAATTTCAAAAGTGGTGTTTAGTTTGGAGGGGGTAATGTTAAGCAAAGGAGCAAACGTAGTTGACACAAAACTTCTATCTGCTCCAGAATCAAATAATACCCTAGCACTATGTTGATTGAGTAAGAACGTACCCGTGACAACGTCAGGGTTCAGTGGGGCATCTTCCTCCTTTAGCACATACGCTCTCCCCCGAGCGTTGTTTTGCTGACCATTTCCTTTTGGACAGCGGCTCTTGAAGTGACCTACTTCTCCGCAGGAGTAGCAAGTTGGAGTTACAGGCTGTAGGTTGCTACCAGTAGCGGGATTTTTGCAATCCTTTGTTTGATGACCCACTTTCTGGCATTTCACACATTTGATCGTGCAAGGTCCACTGTGGTGTAGTTTGCATCTGTTACACTGGGGTTTCTGACCTCGGTATTCCTTGCCTTCAGTGGCAGCATAGGCCTTGGCGGTTTCTTGTCTTTGGTTTTGTTGATGGTGACGATTGTTTCGGTTTTGATGGTATGGGTTATTGTTTCTGTGATTGTTGTTGTTAAAGTTGTTGTTGCGGTGGTTATTGTTACTGTTGTGGTGAGTGGTCCTTTTGTCATCGAGTTTCCTCTTGAGCTCATTGTTGTACTTGACCTCTCGGTCCAGTAGTTTTTGAGCAAGTTCAATGGCTGCCTCCAGAGTTGGCGGGTTCGATGAAGTGACATTTCCCTCAATACTACGGGGAAGCCCTTCGATATACTTCTCCAGTTCTTTTTCGAAATTTGGTACAACAGTAGGACATAGTATTTTAAGCTCTTGGAACCTCCTGTTGTATGTTTTAAGATCAACTCCTTTCACTACCAGTTGATGGAATTCATCTTCCAATTTTCTTAGTTCAGAACGGGGACAGTATTTCTTCAGCATCTTGGTCTTAAACTCAGCCCAAGTGAGCTGGTAGGCTGCTGTCATTCCCATGGCTTTGACGGTAGCATTCCACCATGACAAAGCATCTTGCATGAGAGTTCCAGTAGCGAAAATGACTTTGTTATCCTCAATACAACCGCTTCTCTGGAAAATAGTTTCAGATCGTTCGAACCAGTGAGCAAGTTCAGTTACTCCTTCAGTACCTTTGTATGAAGTTGGTTGACAACTCATGAAATCCTTGTAGGTACACTTGCGGTTTGCAGCTGTCACACTTTCTCCTGTCGGTAGGCTAGTGCCACTGTTGCGAGCATTTGCTGCCGCCTGTTCTGCCAAGACTGCATTTACACCATCAGCGATTGCTTTTCGGATAGCTTCTGGAGTCATAGTAGGCGTAGCCGTTGAAGTTTCATGATTTGCGGCTGAGGTTGCTTTCCTTGTACGTGCCATAGTTCTATCAATATTGAAGAAGCATATTTTTAGAAATCTCATAATGATCACGTTAGGTTAGAATAATTTGTAAGTTAATTGAATATGGGTTATAATAATACAGCCATAATATTAACCACAACAATTGAGTTTATGAGGATAATAATTCTGGTTTATATCTGTAAGCACAGCAAGTATCATATCATAAATACATTCACAACATGTCTGAATCAAATCACAACACACATGAGAACATAAATGATTGAATTGTACTGTATGAACCAACATTTCACGAGACAATATATATGGCGAATCATAATGCATATGAGTGTAAGAAACAACCATGGAATACATAAATCAACATCAATATAATACATCCACACAACATAAGATTAATAACTTGTTCGATTTGTTTTACAAAACATAAGGATACAAGATTCTTTATTAATACAACATTGGTAGACTAAGATATTTCTTAGTTATACTGACACATCCCTGATCTATGGTCCTCCTGGTGCACCATCTAGGCGGCGCTGAAGATCTGCAATCACTGCCATCAAGGTCTCCACTGTCTGGTCTCGAGCTCTTTCCCTAGCCTGGGAATCCTCAACCATAAGTCTAAGAATCAGAACCTGAGAGCTAACTCGGTCAAGCTCAGAGTCTAGTGTCTCAATCACTGTCTGCATCGAAGTAGTGGCCTCTCCTAGTATAGAAATAGTCTCAATGGCTTCTTCTAGACTAGTACCTACTTGATCGAAGACTGTCTCCATCGCCAACTGACCAATCACAAGGTTCTCCACTTCTTCCCCAAGTGTCTCAATCTGCTCGAGTGGTAAGTCATCAAGAATCTCTACAATGTCGTCAAGACGATCCTCATGTCGGACTAATCTGGCTGCCAGTAGGGGTAGGGTGTGATGGAGGGGTTCTCCGGTAACCGGAAGAATCCTCGAAGCAGCAGTAGTCGAACTCTCTCCTAGTTCCATAGCTCTCGGTGCTCCCTCCTGGGATCTCCAGTGACGGATGATCGGTAGCAAGAAAGACCATCGGCGAGCATCGACCCTCTTGTGGGTCCCAGTGCGAGCTGCGGCCTCATCTCTGACCTGGGCATAGGGGTCCGATGAAGATGGAACCAAGCGGTATGTCCTCTTGCAAGGTAGCAGAGGCTCACTGAGAGTAGCTGATGGTGGAGAAGCAAGTGGTGGAGTAGAGGATGGTAATGGAACAGTGGTGGTCTGGTGATAGAAGATAGTAGGTGGTGGAACTGAAGATAGTGGTGTAAGTGGTGGTGTCCTGGAATGCTCAGGAGCTGGGGGTGGTGATATCACTGGAGTCGAAGTTGGTATGAGTGGGGCTGGTGGTGGTATGATCAGAGCTGGTGGTGTACGTACCCGTTTCCGGGGAGTGTGTTTGCGAATATGACCTTCTCCGGGGCGTCGGTAAAGCTGCCCAAAGGGTTCTGGCTCATATGGCTGGAGTTGTCGCACTCGTCCATGCTGGCGAATCGGGCCAGGTGATGGGATGGGTGATGCTGGAGGTGAAGTCTCCATGTCGGATGCCGGTAGAAATTGCTGGCTTTCCATGTACCGGTCAGTAGCAGGTGACATCGGTATAGCTGCCGGAGCAAAGTCTGAAGTGAAAGGCATAGGATCCTCATTCTCTGAATCAGATGATACATCGATAGGATGGGGATTCGAAGACATAGTACTGTAATAACCCCGAATAGTAAATGTAAGTTATTAACATAATCATAAATATGTTAAACTTTGTTAAGAACTCGTATATTAAGCAACATCCTAAAAATGTTGGAAGTGTGTAGGCACGGAGGGCATAAGGTGGTTATCCTTTAAAATGGTCCGTTTTTAAAAAAATGTAGTTATAGTCCAATGTTTAAAATACATCTGGTTCTCTATAACCATGAGCTCTGATGCCAATCTGTAACACCCCCCAATTTCGGATATCAACAGCGGAAGACTTAATTGGGTGTTACGTAGTGGATCGTAGTCATAACCATAGAAAAACGACTTAAAAGAGACGTTTTAAGTTTATCATTCAAAATACAAGCATTTGAGATACAAATAAGTTCCATAGTTAATATGTTTATTTAGACTTGAATGATAAAACATTTATTTAGAACCCGTGCCGGGTTTAGTGCCCACTCCGTGCCTTGAGTTCCAGCCTTTAGTTACCTGAGATAACATGCTAAAAGTCAACAAAAGTTTAGTGATATTCATAGGTTTAAGTTTAATAGTTGAACACAAAGTATAAGTGTTAATTGCATCGAATTACAATTAAACGAGTTAAAATCAAGTTGTTATTGCATTAAGCTCATGACACGCAACGCTTAACAGGCATCAAAAATGATGTAAAGTATATAGGCCCTCGGGATAGGTATTTTCCAATAACCTATAAGTTTGTTTAAATAAAGTACGCTTGGGTGGCTCATCCTAGCAGACCCAAACGGGGATTTTCAGTCCCAAATAGATCTATTCACAACTATTTACGTTCACTCGCAAGTGATTAAGGTTCACGATAGAGGGACTTCTGGCAATGGCTACTTAAGCAATAATAACATCAGTCATAGCATACCAAAAAGTTTGTGTTCTTGTTTGTAGCATGTATCTCCCCACAAAAAGGATTTAAAAGTTTAAGAGTGGGCTATGAACTCACCTTAGTAGTACAGTAGTGGTGGTAGTATCGTAACTCAAACGATGAAAGGAAACGGCTTCAACACACGACCTATATAGTATATGGCAAGTTTTAGTGGTTTGATAGTCTAAGTTTGGTTTTATCGCGAATCATAACGTTTAAGGTTTTATCGATTGATAATTTATTTGTAACATTAAAACATGCGTGTTTAAATGCTAGAAGTTAAAAAGTAAGGTTATATATATATATATATATATATATATACATATATATATATATATATATATATATATATATATATATATAACTCTTGGGTATGTGCTCGTTCGTTGAAGTATATAAGTTTGGCATAAAGAGATCGTTGTTTATAAATCACAGTTGATTTATGGTAAGTTATGTTATGCGTTAAATATTAAGTGATTTCGTATATATATATATATATATTTATAAGTTATATAACTACATATATAATATTTAGAAAATGTGACGTTAAATGTCGACTTGTGGGACTAAAACATATTTGTTTCGGGTTTTGTGTTCGTAAAATATTATTACAAGTATAAAATCAGAAATAACCTTTGGGTTTTTACAAAGTTACACTTTATACCCTAACGGCATAATCTTTGCACCGTTAGTCCTCGGTTAAGTTTTATTATATTTTAAGTCTAAAACTTTTAATATTTACATTTTATACTCAAAAGTTCCTAAATTTACAGTTTTCATCACAAGATATCAAAATGACAGTTTTTACTTTAAGTTTCCAAATTTGGCAGTTTTAGTCCTTCGGTTAGCAAACTTTTGCAAAACAAGTCCAAACTTTATAAAAATCAAAGTTCACTATTTTTATTTCACTATTGTTAAAAGCTTATTTTTCAAGCTTATGGGCTGTTAACGAGCCATAAGTATGGCCCATTATGGGTTTGCGATCCATTGGGTTTAGAGGGGGTTTGGGCCTGATTATGGGCTTGTTTAAGGGTTATAAAAATGTTACAATTGAGCTTATACACACAGCTTATACGATAAGCTTAAATATAGCTTAGTGGGCTTATAAGCCCAATCGCTAATATTTAGTGTTTGTGAAAGACTGATTTTTGGTCGATTGCTTTGGGGTTTAACAAGGTTCGAGTTGAGTTTTCTAGGTCGAATGAAATACATGATTCGTTAGTTTGGTAGCTCGACTATCAGGTCGAGCTATAAAACGTAAGTGTTGTATGTCGAGTTTGTGAAAAACCATGTCCAAACTAGCCGTTATTCGACCGTTAAAATCACTATTCACGGCCGTTGGGAAAATCTGACCGTTGGAAGCACTATTCACATCCCCTAGATTTATTAGGTGGCCAAACATTCAAATTTAGTTCATCTAGTAGGAATATAACTGACTAAACAACGTTTCCTTAGGTATCACATGGAAATTCCTAGACGACTCTTTTTAGGTGAAAAATATAATCGAGGATTAGCAGTAAAGCAATATTATTGGAGACATAGGATATAAGAATAAAGATAATATTAATTATAATAATATTTTTAAACTTGAGGCATTTTAAGCATATCAAACTCCTATCGTAAATCAAAATCGTTGTACGATTAACCATTCTCATCTGAATAGGTTAGAAACCAAGCCTGACTCTCTCTAGACTTCACTTTCCCCAACCTCTCAACCAACCTAGACTGAATTTCGAGATGAGATTCCTTTAACGGGGGGAGACTGTAACCATTGTGAAAATCCCACATTAACATAAAATATCTCTCAGAATACTTATCCTTTTCTACGTGTATTTTTTTTTTAATTTACTTATTATCTGATCATAACTATTATCTTATGTGACGTAGATCACATCCTCGATAAACGTGCTCCCACGCAGACCAACCTAACGTACTTAATGTTTATTCTATATAAACATATGAAACATTACAATATACAATTTACCATTTTACGATAATTCAATAATGAACGTAAAAACTAAACATTCCTTAACTATTTAGAGATTCCATGAAACCCTAAATTCATCATAACACCAAATATGAATAACTAAACCCTAAAACATAAAAGTACAACTCATCTGAACTAATGTACAAGTTACCAAAGCACCAGAAACCCTAATTCTATTTTAACTCCCGATGAAACCCTAATTTCATAAAACTATGATTTCATGTACTAACTTCACAAACCCTAATTTATTTATATAATATTCTTACAAAATATTAAATGTACAAGTCATTTAAGCCAAGGTATAAGTCATTTAAGCATAAAAACCATATATTAATAAAAACCCTATTAAAACCCTAAATATATTTATTTTAAAGCACAATTTACAAGTCATTCATACATAAGTCTTAAAAATTAATTTTTCCTAAACTCACTAAATGTAAGTACAAGTCTTTAAACCCAGTGTACAAGTGCCTAATGCACAAAAACCAAAAATCCCATTTATAAACTTTTAACTTGATAAAAATTAAACATAAAAATTATATAACTTAAGAAAATATTAAAACTATAATTCTAAACCTTAAGTACAACTATATTAAGCTTATGGTACAACACTTGAAAGCACAAGACCAATTTCTTTTCTTTTAAATCAAATTAGATTTATATATGTAATTACAAACCCTAAATATTTTTCTATTTAATAAATGCATAAACTAAACCTAAACCTTAAACTAATTTAGTTATTATCTTTAAACCTAATATACAACATCCTAAAGCCCTAATTACCATTTCTTAAAGCCCTTTCGATCCCTTTTCCCCCTCCAAGTTTGAACCCCTAACTAGACACTAACCAAAATAGTTTCTTCATACAACCTCCCTCAAATAGATTCTCCTTAGATCCCCCCTCCTCCACATCATCAATGACCTCACAAGATAGATACTTATATGGTCTCTAAAGAAAACACATCACCTCCTTTTCTTCCATAAACTCCACGCCACGCCTCTCCACTCCTTCCAACTCTTCCAAAACCCTCTCCACATGTCCCCTCCTACCCTACACAAACCTAGAAAACCCTAATTTCCTTTTCTATAAATAGCAACCCAATTTCATCACTTACCTTCACACCAAACCGACCTAAATCTACCTCATATTTCTCACACCAATTCGACACTCACCAAAACAACTTCCATCCCCATTTCCTACTGATCGCAACCTCAAAATGCAAGCAAAACACAAACCTTAGGAAGCTTAGAAGAGGAGAAACCTTGGCCTTCACTCACTAGAATCTAAGTTGTTCATAAACCTTAATCGAACCCAAAACTCTAAGTAAGTCTAGCCAACTTTATTTCATTCTTTTCATTTACTTTGAATATCTTTAAAAACATCATTAACTAACATCTAATACAAAGCATAATCAAAAACTATAAGTTTTCTTTTCTTTCTGTCTTTCTGTTCGAATCAGTAAACCAAACAAGACCCTATGTATTTGGATTTTTGTCAAATGAAATTAAGAAGTTATAAAATATGTTGGAAATAAGTTAATATACTCAATATCATCATAATATACTTTATAAATTAACTAGAAACCTTTAAAAACATTAAAAACCCAATCGGGTTCTTTTCTGAGTTTCTGTCAAGCAGAAAACAACCCCAGACGCCCAACTTGTGACTTAAAAACCGACCACCAAACGACCTTCATAAAATTTGATTTTTGGTATACTCAAAGATCACCTAGCTAACTAAAATTTGGAAAAAGAATCATGAAAAATGATTGAGTTTTCACAAAGATATCGAGTCTTAAAAACCTGCCTTCATCGCTAAAAATAGAAATTAAGATTTCCAGTTATTTATCTTCAGTTTTATTCGACCAGTTGCCCAACTTTAGACACTGTTTTCGACCCTTATAAGATCTCTAAAAATTCCAAGCATTTTCCATATCAAAGACCACCCAGCTAACTTAATTTAGGAGAAGGAAACAAGTAAAATGATTAACCGAGTAGAAAGTTATTGAGTCACTAATTTGACCCTTTCGCTAGACTAAAATCCATTTTTTAGTTTTATTAAAACTTTGTTTTCACCCGGTCGACTTTAGTAATATTTTTCGAGTATCAAACGAATTTCATAAATTATAAAACCTGACCTATTCAAAGATGACCTAGCTAGCTTTACATAGGAACAGAGAACACATAAAATGATCTAGTATTCATAAAGATTTTCGACCTCAAAACTCTAGCTTTGTCACTAATGTCATGCGCATCATTTTTAATTAAAAAGAGTTTTTATGGGCCGATTATGTAAATGTCTCATAGTTATTTAAATCAAGGACCATTTTTGTCAATTATAAATAAAAAGGGTAAAAAGTGTCATTTCTAAAACTAAAAGGTAGAAGTTGTCATTTTTCAAAAGTTTAGGGTATAAACTGTCAATGTATAAACCCTCAGGGGTAAAAGTATAACTTTTCATAACTATTATTTTTATTATTTTTATTTTATTTCCGATCTAATAGAAATTAATAAACGTAATACGTTTATTTCGATAACAAACGAACGCACAAGAGATATATTAAACGAACGAAAGATATATATAACAAACGAACAAAACATAAAAACAAACAATACAATCTCATCCAATTTTTGAAGAGACTTCATGTTATCTCAATTGAACATTTAACCATCAACCAAAAACGTTACAAAACGAACACTAGAACATATTTATACTCAAGAATGATTACTGAAATTTGGCATAACGAACCAGGTTGCATGTCCGAAGACGTTTATCAACTTTATTTCATTTTGTTTTCCATCCAGATTGCCAAGGTGAGTTCATAGTCCCACTTTTTATATACGTTTTTCTAAATTTGTGGGGAGATACATGCTACAAACCTGAACATAAGTATTTTCCTGTATGTTTTCCTTATTAATATTGCCTAAGACACCCCATTTGTGTTAGCCGGATAGATAGACTTTGTGCTAGCCGGATTGATAGCCAAATGCACCTTATTTGTGTTAGCCGGATGGATAGTCTTTGTGCTAGCCGGATTGATAGCCAAATACACCATTACTTATATCATTTTATGATATCACCCACACACACCATTAACGTTTGAGTTCATGAGACTTAGAGCAATATTATAACGAACTGTGATATTACTGATTTACTTTCTACTTAGCTTATGTTCAAACTGATTTAACTTTAAACGCTATGGATTCACTCAACCTTTGTGTTGACTTTTTAAGCATGTTTATCTCAGGTAACTGGAAGTACGATTTGGCACGGAGTGGCAATGGACTTTCTTCTTATAAACAAAGTGTCTATTTTGTTATCATTCAAACGAATAATGTAACTTTTATAACGTATTTCGAAACCTCCCGCTAGGACCTCTATATGTAAACTCTGATTTAATAAATGAATGATAACAATTTATTTAAAATGTCTCTTTTTGAGTCGTTTTCTATTATCGTGACTGTGAACCTTGAAGTAGCACCCCAAACTTATATTCCGCTGCGAATATCGAAAACGGGGGTGTTACAGATGTGATTACTGTAAATAACTTCAGCAATTATAATTTATATGTTTAATTATGTGTAGGGATGTAAATGAACTGAATGTTCAGTTCAGTGAACATTTCATGAACCATTCGATAAAAAGTTCGTTTATGTTCTTTTATTTATTAAATAAAAGAACATGAACAATATTTTATGTTCATTTAGTTAAATGAACGAACATGAACAAAAGTTGCGTCCGTTCATTTATGTTCGTGAATGTCTGATTATGCGTTTATTAACGTTCATTTATGTTCATTTATTTGTTTATGTTCGTATATCATATATTTTAATTGTATACTTTTAAAATAGGTTTGCTTAAACAAAACAATACTTATAAAAACGAAACATTATGCATAATTTAATAAAGTTTTTGTTTGTTTTTTACGTTCATTTACGTTCGATCATTTATGTTCATTAGGGTTTGTTTAGTGTATTAATAAACAAGCATAAACGAACATGAACAACTCATTTTCTTAGTAAACGAACATGAACAAGAAAAGTCGTCCATTTAAGCGTTCATGTCCGTTTATTTGTTCGGTTAAAATTAAACGAACGAGCATGAACGAGACTCCGTTCGTGTTCTTCTAGTTCGTTTACAGCCCTAATTATATGTGTTAAGGATTGTACAATTAAACAAATCACACGATGACTAAAATAACATACTTTATATATAAGTATTGCATGCCTAATCAGTGATTAAATAAAACTAAACAGGGCATGCTTATTGAGAATTGTTGATCCCAGTTGAGCTTAATCGATCTTGTTAATTATCTAAGATGTAGATCTAAGACAATAGGTATAGAAACTGTTCTTGTGAATTGCTATTAAACACTACGCGGAATTTAGTATTTAATCTTAAGAAGAATTATGAATTGAACACTAATGAATTCTCAAAAAAAACTTCAATATATTCAATACGATTACTCAAAAGTAACAGGGTTACAAATTGATGAAGCGAAAAGTGTACCGCTTTTAGGGGGTCATTTAAGCCCTAAATCGTATTTATTTGATCAAATATTGCCCTAAATCGTTCCTTTTGTCATTTTAGGTACTTTGGAGAAGAAATCTGGAAAAGGAAGCATTTTGGACGTTTTTGGAGCATAAAAGTGAAGAAAACGACAAAGTCTCAAAAATATGCTGAAAAGTACATGTGACGGCGTCAAGACTTGCTCTTGACGGCGTCACGGCTTGGCAAAAGTGGTGGATATGAAAAATACACATGATAAGCCAGTGAGATTTGCATTGGAATTCTGACGGCGTCACCCTTTGGAGTGATCAAGGTCGTCACGGTTTAAGCTGAAGAATGACGGCGTCACCCTTAACCTTGACGGCGTCAGCTTCTGATAGGCCAGAATGGATTTTGGAGGTTTAAAGGGAGACGGCGTCAAGAAGGCCATCACGTGTTAACTAGTCACAACTTGCGCGCGCGGTAGCTGTTACTGTTTTGGCCATAAAATCCTCATACGAACTCGGATTTAGGTGATTCAAAAGGCCACGCGATCGGGACGAAAAGATCTACAATTTGGTGAAAAATTAGACGTGACGGCGTCACGTGTAAGTCTGACGCCGTCAGATCGGGCCGACAGAAAAATGCCTATAAATATAACTTCACAACCTCATTATTTGTAAGCCCTAAACCTTAAGTCCGATTCTAGGGTTTAGGTAGGTGTTTTTCCAGCAACTTAGAGGGTCCTAATCATGCCATAAACATCTTGTAATGGTTTGTTTATCGATTTAATCTTATGTTATGTCTTCAATTATGATCATTGTTGATTGCTCTTCATTAATTATGCTTGGCTAAATCACCTTGTGTCTACTTATGATTGTATGAAACTTGTATATAATCAATTAGATCTTATTGATTTCTTGTTGATGTGTGTGTCCATCTCCATCAATTAGGGCGTGACAACTTCAATAGATCTAGTTGGTTTAGTTTATAATTCTTGCTTCCTATTGTTTCTTGTTTTGATTGGGTGATATCGATGTTAGGCTTAAGAAAACTGGCTAACCTCCTATACGGTAACTTGCTTGAACGTCTTAAGAAACATGAACCAATGCGTACTAGGTTTATTTGGTTGTATTTAATGCATGAGCGAATTCTAGTGATCCCATGTTAGGAGCTTCTTAGCCGGCTCGACATAGGAGTGAAGTAGGAGCTTATAGAGTTGGGGAAGTACGTACGCCACCCCACGATTGGTATTAAGGAATACAACCCGTCAATTAAAACAAGGTGTGACAATTCAATAGGTAGAATTGGATAGCTAGCAAGGAGTAACATATCATAGGTAGACATGCTTCACTTCCCTTGTAGAACCCTAGTTTACTTTCCTGCATATTAGTTTAATTAGTAGCTTTTGGGTTAGTTGATTAGCAACTAATTCCGCCCCTTCTTCAAACCAGAGATTTTACTTGCTTTCCATAAAATATAAAAATACAAAAAGAATCATCCCTCACCTTTAGACCTAGTAGATTAATTTCAATCCTAACGAACACTATTCTTTGAGTTGAACGATCAATCCCCCGGTACTTGCCACTTCACTATACTACAACGGTCAGGTACACTGCCTGGTGGGGATTGCAAACTTCTCAAGATCCCTTGAGAGGTAAAACCTGTTGTAAGGTCGCAAAACCACGCATCAAGTTTTTGGCGCCGCAGCCCGGGGAGTAGTTATTGCTTAGGTTGAAATTTTATTTTTATTAGGTCTACTCACAAGATTCCTATCAAGTGAGATATTTTCTTTTTATTTTGTAGCTTTCTCGTAGTCTATCTTTTCTTTGTGATTTTGTTTGTAATTTGCTTCAAATGGACTTTTCACTTAGATTTCTAAGATTCCAAGATATGGTTGAGTGGCTAGAACACCAAGAAGTTCAAAATACCTCATTTAGAGACACTTATGAATCATATGAGCCTTCACCTAGTATAGATTCTTATGAACAACCTCCATGTTTAGGATCTTGTTTTAGTGAGGCTAATAGGAAAAGCGACCTAGTTTGCCAAGGAATTATGGATAGAGCCGTATCAATAAATCATAAGTTGGATGAAGCACTAGGTTTGTTATTATCACTACCTAAGAAAACAATTGACGAGGATATAGGTGATCTTGACACGTGGAATAATGAGGTAAACACCATAAGCCCACAAAATACTCAACCATCATTTGAGGCACCCACACCGCCCGTGACTTACCCGGAAGAAGTAGAAGAGACTTTAGGAATCCCGATGGAGGTAGAACCCTTGGACCAAGCACAACTAGAGGATATAGGTTTGCACACTTTTAGTGATGACCTTACTCATAGTTCTAGGGAATTTCCTAGTGTTGATGAATTGGAACCTCAACCTTTACACAACTTTTCATCCTTAGATTTACATCTAGGAGAAAAAAGAGGAACCGACCCACCCATCAACCAATATTATCCGGGTAGTTTTAGGATGAAGGAAGCCATTCACTCACCCCCTTCACCTCACGTGGCATATTCACACCCTAAGGGTGTGTATCGCTACTTTCACCCGCACTTAATCCTAAGTGTAGGGAAAACCTCCCCTATTTTTGTTAAATAAGGGTAGAGTCAGGCTCGTGACTCGAACAAAAACAAGCGCTTATTGGGAGGCAACCCAAGCTTTATTTGCTTTATTTGTTTGATTGTTTGTTTATTTAATTTTATTTGTTTCCGTATGCATTTCTTATTCTTTTTGTTTACTGTTCATGTCTCAAATATAAATTGTGAAAATGCTTTATTTTGTTTTTAACTTCGTCTTAACTACATATAAAGGTATTTTGCAAAAGATAAGTGTAAGGGAAATCCAAATTTGTTTTTAAGAACAAGATTGAACATGAACGATAACAATGAGATATAAGCATGCATATTAGTATTTGTTTGAGTCAAATGCTTGTATCGAGTCATAATGAAGTTTTGCAGGAATTCCAGGAAGTAAGGTATAGGTTTTTCCAGAAATTTTCCGGAAACTTAACATGAGAATTCTGTCAGATCATTTCTGACGGCGTCAGGCCTTACAACCTGACGGCGTCAGGTTTTAATTTTCTGAAATTTTTGAAAGTTTTGTTTTTCTACCGGAATCATAAAACGTTTTTATTAAATCTCTAACTTATAAACTCCAGGAATCTGCAAAACATTCATTCCGCAAGCATTATATCTTTAATTGTTTTATTTCTAAGTCTGGAATTACACCTAGTTGTGAGTTGTCTTTGTTCGGTTTGATGCTTTGGTTTTTCTTGTTTGTTTTCTCAGGATTAACAGGTTATTTTGGACAAGGAGATGTATGTGGAATCAAGCTTTTGGCGATGCATTAGTCTTGAAGCTTCTACATTACCTTGGAAGAAGATCTAACCATGTTACCTCTTTATCCACCGAACGAATCAGGGGAGTATTTGATTTCATTCTTTTACCTTTTCACTTTTACATCTTGTTATTTGAACATTGGGGACAATGTTCATCTTAAGTGTAAGGGGGGGGGGTAAAAGTATGATACTTTAGAGAATACAATTACGCTTGATTTTTGTTTGTTTAATGGTAGATGTGTAATAAAACTGAGAGAAATACCTGTTAAGGCAATTTTAGTGCCAAATTTAAAATTTTTTACAACATATAGGAGTGAAACTTTGGTCTTAATGAGCGTCTCATGGATAGGAGTTATATGACTAGCACAAAAACCGTACCACTAAAAAATTTTCCACCCCCAAATATGTGAGGTTCGCCCCTAGAATTGGTAGGAAAAGCATTTATGCTATGATGTGTGTACCGGTAGCACTTAGATTCTAGAACTTGCGTTAGGACCATTCCGAGTCCACAAGTGAGACTACATTCGTGCAGTTAGATTTACTACATGATAAGAGGCATTAGGATTAACCCATTGTTTTACACGTGTGTTTTTGTTATAATTACGTTGGCTACATTGGTCAAGTAATTCTCCCACACCCTTTGCGTTGTACTCATTTTTAGTACACGATACCCCTAGTACACCCCTCAGAGCCTATCTTTTCATTTCGACCTTTAAGGATTTTACTTAAAGGAAGAATTTGTTTACACCCCACTTAAATGTACACCCAAATCGCCTTAGCCTACCTTGTATGCACTCATTTTTAGTGCATTATTGTGACAACATTTGTTTAAACCCCAAGTTAATTATCTAATTGATTACATGGTTGCTAAGTCGAGTCATATCTTTGTACATATTGTTTTGGGACGATTGGGACTCATGGGTAAAGTACTAGTGTAATGGAGTAATGGGGAAGAACAACATTATTACCCCCATATGTGCTAAATATTTTAAAAGTACTCAAAGTTTTTCGATTATCTTAATTCGAGTCATTAGAATAGTTATTTGTAAAGTTATGTAAAAATTCAAGTGTAAGGGGAATGCAACGCCCCTATGATGTAATATTTTGGATGGTAGGGCAAGAGTGTATGCAAAAAAAAAAAAAAAAAAAAAAAAAAAAAAAAAAAAAAAAACGAAAAAATCAAGAAAAATACAAAAAAATGAGAAAAAGAAAAGTAGAAAAAAACATACGGACTACCATCCCGTTTCATTTTATGTTTATTTTATGTTTTTGTTATTTTGTTTTTAGCTTAAGTCGAGTCTAGTCTTGGCTTAGCAACATTGTATAGTACATGTAATTAATCAAGATCTTTAACTCGCCACCAGTAAAATATCCCTTATCCAACAAATCCGTGTTTATCATATCCCTACACCTAACGTTATAACCCATGTAAAAGCCCTCTTTGATAGTTTATCTTAGGTGCTTACGCCTAGTGGAGGAGGTTTTTGATCCTTTCCCAAGCCTATGGTAATCTATTTGCTATGACAGGTAGTGAGAGATATTATCCGTTTTCATTTATGAGATTTATTTTGATGACACCTGAGAGATGTGAGTATCTAAACACTACTTGTGAGGTGCTAGTATGTAATCTCCGTGCTTATTATGATTGAAGTGGAACGATTATTTGTTGTAATTACTTTTATATTAGCATTAAATGACCCCTAACTTGTATTTTGATTAGAATAAAAGCGCATTTGCTTGAGGACAAGCAAATCTCAAGTGTAAGGGTATTTGATGAAGCGAAAAGTGTACCGCTTTTAGGGGGTCATTTAAGCCCTAAATCGTATTTATTTGATCAAATATTGCCCTAAATCGTTCCTTTTGTCATTTTAGGTACTTTGGAGAAGAAATCTGGAAAAGGAAGCATTTTGGACGTTTTTGGAGCATAAAAGTGAAGAAAACGACAAAGTCTCAAAAATATGCTGGAAAGTACATGTGACGGCGTCAAGACTTGCTCTTGACGGCGTCACGGCTTGGCAAAAGTGGTGGATATGAAAAATACACATGATAAGCCAGTGAGATTTGCATTGGAATTCTGACGGCGTCACCCTTTGGAGTGATCAAGGTCGTCACGGTTTAAGCTGAAGAATGACGGCGTCACCCTTAACCTTTACGGCGTCAGCTTCTGATAGGCCAGAACGGATTTTGGAGGTTTAAAGGGAGACGGCGTCAAGAAGGCCATCACGTGTTAACTAGTCACAACTTGCGTGCGCGGTAGCTGTTACTGTTTTGGCCATAAAATCCTCATACGAACTCGGATTTAGGTGATTCAAAAGGCCATGCGATCGGGACGAAAAGATCTACAATTTGGTGAAAAATTGGACGTGACGGCGTCACGTGTAAGTCTGACGCCGTCAGATCGGGCCGACAGAAAAATGCCTATAAATATAACTTCACAACTTCATTATTTGTAAGCCCTAAACCCTAAGTCTGATTCTAGGGTTTAGGTAGGTGTTTTTCCAGCAACTTAGAGGGTCCTAATCATGCCATAAACATCTTGTAATGGTTTGTTTATCGATTTAATCTTATGTTATGTCTTCAATTATGATCATTGTTGATTGCTCTTCATTAATTATGCTTGGCTAAATCACCTTGTGTCTACTTATGATTGTATGAAACTTGTATATAATCAATTAGATCTTATTGATTTCTTGTTGATGTGTGTGTCCATCTCCATCAATTAGGGCGTGACAACTTCAATAGATCTAGTTGGTTTAGTTTATAATTCTTGCTTCCTATTGTTTCTTGTTTTGATTGGGTGATATCGATGTTAGGCTTAAGAAAACTGGCTAACCTCCTATACGGTAACTTGCTTGAGCGTCTTAAGAAACATGAACCAATGCGTACTAGGTTTATTTGGTTGTATTTAATGCATGAGCGAATTCTAGTGATCCCATGTTAGGAGCTTCTTAGCCGGCTCGACATAGGAGTGAAGTAGGAGCTTATAGAGTTGGGGAAGTACGTACGCCACCCCACGAATGGTATTAAGGAATACAACCCATCAATTAAAACAAGGTGTGACAATTCAATAGGTAGAATTGGATAGCTAGCAAGGAGTAATACATCATAGGTAGACATGCTTCACTTCCCGTGTAGGACCCTAGTTTACTTTCCTGCACATTAGTTTATTTAGTAGCTTTTGGGTTAGTTGATTAGCAACTAATTCCGCCCACTCCTTCAAAACCAGAGATTTTACTTGCTTTTCATAAAATATAAAAATACAAAAAGAATCATCCCTCACCTCTAGACCTGGTAGATAAATTTCAATCCTAACGAACACTATTCTTTGAGTTGAACGATCAATCCCCTGGTACTTGCCACTTCACTATACTACATCGGTCAGGTACACTGCCTGGTGGGGATTGCAAACTTCTCAAGATCCCTTGAGAGGTAAAACCTGTTGTAAGGTCGCAAAACCACGCATCACAAATAACCTTGAAGTGATAAACAATACGTACGTGTACGTGTACTAAACCCTAACCCTAGATCCTCCTTTTATAGACTTAAGGAGTCCTAGTCGGTTACAAAGACTTTCTATACAATATAATATCAATTCGTATCATTACCATAATTATCTAACAAACTATACACGTTTATCTAATAAGCAGCAGAATAATTTACTCTAGCAGTAGAATCTTCGTAGGCTAGCAGTAGAATCATACTTAGCTTATTTCTTCAAACTTCAGTTAACTCTAGCAGTAGAATTTATACACCAGCAGTAGAATGATTTAGCCCAGCAGCAGAATCATACTTGGTGTATTTTCCTTAAGTTTCATGAGCAGTATAACCAATCCTGAAGTAGCAGCATCTTCAAACCCAACAATCCTCCCCTAAACTTGATATTTTATTCCAAAATCATCAAGTTTCTTTTAACCATGAACTAACACTAGGAGGATGCTTCCAAATATATTCATACCTTTTTCTACTTTGGGTTGAGAACAGATTCATATTTCTTGACCAATTGATAAGCTTGACGATCAAATCCTTTCTTTAGCTTTAACATTCCAGGCTGCAACATCTGAGTAATAACTTCTTTGTTGAAGTTCAAGGGATAATCTTTTTCCACAAGCATGTATACCAACACACCTTGACCAACCAATTCATGTACACCACATGACTGATACAAGTACCATTTTTGAACTTTGTTGTGTAACAATGCTCTCCATTCAATATCCTCATCATGGGGCTCAAACATGTTCTTCAGATAATAATAGATTACCCTCTCATATACCACATCTGGTCTCTTATCACCATATCTTCCCTTATACAGCTTCCAAATTTGTACCACATCATCTTTATCCATATAGTGTAACATCTGTGAAAACCTAACAAATCCATAATATAGACCATTAGATCTCTTGAATTCCTGGTATGCATCATTTCCACCTCTGATTGTGTGCGAATAAGAAATGATTGTATATTTGGTTGTTAGAGGAATTGCATTTGTCATCTCAGGTTCCTTTTGTGGTGCTAGAACCGTGAGAGACATTACTCTTGCTCTATCCTCCTCAGTTTCCTCTTCAGTTTCATGCTCATCAACACATGGTTCCTTCTCAACTTTAGAACTGCTCTCTGAATCACTCATCACCACTGGCTTAGTTCTTTTCTTCTTCCTGGCCTTCATTTTCAACCTTCTCCCAGACCTCTTTACACCAATGGTAGATTTAGTCTTTACCTCTTTCTCCTCATTTTTCTCATCATTCATTACTTCTTTTTCTTTCTCAGCTGCTACTGCCTTCTCACTATCCACCTTTTCTTTGACACTTTCACATAATTTCTTAGGCTTTGCAACATTAGTTTCTTGATTCATATAAGCCCTTGGTGCCATATGTCTTGTAAGTTTTGCAATATCAGCATCTGACATGGGTTCAATAGGTCTGTTTATCCTTGCATAAGCCTCAAAATATGCTTTTTCAATAGCTGCATGAGTTATCTTTTGAAAGAAGTTATTCTTCCAGTAGGCTTGATTCTTAAGATAAATTTTCATATAGCTTATATGTTCCTTTCTTGTAGGCTTCTTCTTCTTATAAACCTTTTTCTGACTCTGTTTCTTTCTAAACTCTCCCAACAGATCATCTATAGCACATTGTCTCTCTTCAGGAGTGTATCTCAATCTCTCCTCTTCTTGAGTCTTCATGGCTACTTCCCAATCAGCTTGTTCTTGCATCTTTTTCTTATTTTCTTCTTCTGCATCAACTTGTGCTTGCACCTGTCTAGCAACTTCTTCATCTGTTTGACTTTGTTGTTCTTGTTGAATTGGTGATTGAAACTTAAAATTCTGCTTGGGTTCTTCAACCAGAATTCCTTTGCCTTTGTATTTTGATGAAATATTTGGTTGTGCAGGTTTTGGAATTGCTACAGGATCTCTAATAACAGCCCCTTTAACTGATTGTCTTGGAGGTGGAGGTGGTTTTGTTTGAGTTGATTGTTGTTTTGGTTCAGAATGTTTTGTTGGTGTGGAAGATTTTTTTCTTAGATTAAGCATAACCTGAGCCAAACTAAGAGTATCATCATCTGACTCTTCATCTCCTTGCTCAGCAGCAGGATCAGGAACACTAGCAGCAATATGCCCTGCACCAGCAGCAGAATGTTTTTCATCCAACTTTTTCTTACCAACAGTAGAATCTTCATGCACCACTTTACTGGTAGCAGTATCATCTTGTTCTTCCAACACTAACTCCTCTGTAGCAGCATCTAAATCAACTTCCTCTGTCTGTTCTTGTTGTACATCCATATCCATATCAACATAAACCCCTTCATTAGTAGCAACATTTTCATCTAAAATCATCTTAACCTCCCCTGAACCCTTGATAACCTCCTCTGTGTCCATGTCTTCATTCCTCCCCTATTTGGGAGTATCCTCCCCCAAATTTCGTTTTGAAACAGCCTTCTTGACCCTACTGAGCACCTTTGTTCTTGACCTTTTCTGCCCTTCCAAAAGTCTGACCCTCAACTTCAAAAATTTGACTGTTTTGGTGAGGTCAAGAACTTGGGTTTCTAACTTAGTACATCTGGCCATCAATTCATTAATTTGTTTCATTCTATCTTCACCACTTCGGTCTATATTACCTGACCCGAGAGGTGGATCATCATATTTGGCATTTTGTACATTTGGTTCCATCAATTCCTCTGTTTCAGTTTCAAATCTAGCCTTATCACTTCGACCTGTGTTACCTGGTCCGAGAGGTGAATCATTGGCATTGTCATTGTGTACATAAGTATCCATCAATTCAATTTGTTCAATTCTTCCCTCATCACTTCGACCTGTGTTACCTGGTCCGAGAGGTGAATCAATGGGCCTAAACTCAGTATCAACCCTAGGTTGATCAGCTGAGTCCCCCTTTTGAGCCAGTTGGCTGGGGTTACCATCACCTGCATTAGGTTCAATAGAACCCTCTGCATTAGATGTTGCCATGTTTGAGGTATTTGCTATGTTAGCACTGTCCTGTCCAGCTAATAAGCCAGGAACAGTAGTGCTAGCCTCTCCCATCATGCCACCTACAGCCCCTGTGGCAGCCTCATCTGCTTCCATACCAACACTGGCCTGAGGTTGCACAGTGTCCTCATTTTGTGAAATCCTAGGGGATTGGGTCTTTTGGGTTGATTCATGTGATTGTTCTGGAGTGGGTGTGTGATGGGAAGCTGTTGGGATTTCAGCTCCTTCAACCTGAGTAGCAGCCATTTGAAGTATATGTTGGGACAAAGGAGTGACTGCCCCAGAAAATCCAGTACCATTCTTTCTCAAATATTTAAACATTTTGCTTATGAGTTCAGGACTGTCATGTGTTCCTTTATGTTCCATAGGTTTCTTTAATTGTTTATTAATGATTAGTTGCAAAAACCTTGGGTAAACATAAACTTTTCCAGAAATATTCTTTTTCAACCCTTCAAAAATCATAGCCGAAAAATTAAAAGGTTGTCCTGTGGCCAGACCAATCAAAGTAGAAGCTTGAGTTGTACTGAACTCATTCCACCCTGTAGTTTTAGGACTAAGACAGTGTAAAAGGGTGTGAATAAGAAATTTCCATTGTGGGCAGAGAAGACCTTTGAAAAACTTTAAATTATTATTTTTCTTCTCATACCCAATTCTTTCAAGTTCCTGAAAAATGGTAGAATTATCAAGGCAAATTATTTCTTCATCAGTTGTAAAATGAAGTACTTCTCTTACAACTGACTCAGAAACAATTATCCTTTGTTCATCTACCATAGCCTCCAAATATTCTCCCTCATTATTAGATTTGGCCGTAACAGTAGACCAAAACTGTTTCATGTGGGATTTAAATATTGTGGGATTTACTGTTAATGCATACCTTATATGGGAAGCACTAAGAAAGTCAATAACCTCAGTAAAACCCTCTGCTTTTGGGACCTTTAGAAGAAATGCCACTTGATTTTAATTAGCGGAGTATTCTCTTTTTGTCATTGTGAATTTAGGGTTTGGATTTTGGGGGTTTTTGATCAGATGATAAGAAGATGTGTGAGGGTTTGAATTGGGTTTAATTTTGGGCGGACAAAGTGAATTGTGAGATCGAATTGGGTTTTTATACCGTTTAGATCTAATTAAGGTTAATTCACGCCAATTTGCAAAATAGTCCCTTTACTTTCAAACCAAGCAGCAGAATCCCAATAGTTTCAACTTGTGCAGCAGAAACTTTGGAACCAGCAGCAGAATGTTCACTGAGCATTCCAAACATCTTTTTCTCATCAATCAATCATTCCCTTTTGACTTATCCTGCAAAAGATTAGTCCAAAACCACAAAAACACAAGAAACAAGATACCACAATAATCATAATCCACAGTTATTCTAACTATAACTAGCATCAGGCAACACACAAATAGAGCAAGCAATAGAAACAACTTATTTAACTAATAACAGCACAAACCCTTGCAAACTTTTATAAAAACACACAGAGATAAGATTTTTCAAAGATTAACCATCCCTATACTAGTAATTAAAAATTGAAATCTACTCACATCAAAACCTTTAGTGAGTAAATCTGCAACATTGTTGTCAGTATGGATTTTAACAATTTGAATTAGCTTTTTCTCATAACAATCTCTTATAAAGTGATATCTTATCTCTATATGTTTTGTTTTAGAGTGAAAAACAGGATTTTTGATGATACACATTGTGCTGTTATTATCAATGTAAATTTTGGTGTTCATAAAGTTGTACCCATAATCCAGCAATTGATTTTGGATCCAGAGCACTTGTCCACAGCAACTAGAAGCAACCACATACTCAGCTTTAGTTGTTGAATTAGCCACCACAGTGTGTTTCTTGCATTTCCAAGAGATCAACCTATGACCAAGGTATTGACATCCTCAAGTGGTTGACTTTCTATCCAAACTTGCTCCAGCATAGTCACTATCTGAGTATGCCACCAAGTCAAAAGGTGAATCCTTAGGATACCAAAGGCCCAACCTAGGTTGACTCCTCAAGTACCTAAAAATCCTCTTAACAGCATTCAAGTGTGAGACTTTTGGGGACACTTGAAATCTGGCACAAGCACACACAGCAAACATAATGTCTAGCCTTGAAGTAGTTAGATACATCAATTAACCAATCATTGATCTATAAATATGTACATCAACCTCTTCCCCATCTTCATCCCTGAGCAAAGGCTTGTTGGTCTCCATTGTTGTCTTAGCTGGCTTCACATCAGAAAAGCTAAATTTCTTCAAAATATCAGCCACATACTTGTCTTGGCTGATGAAAATCCCATCTGTCTTCTGTTTAACTTGAAGCCCAAGAAAGAAAGTGAGTTCCCCCATAGAACTCATCTGAAATCTACTATGCATGAGCTTCTCAAATTCTTCACATAACACCTTGTTTGTAGACCCAAAAATGATATCATCTACATATACTTGAACTAGTAGGATATCCTTTTTGTCTTTCTTGATGAACAAAGTCTTGTCAATAGTTCCCCTACTGAAACCATTGGATAACAAATACTTTGACAAGGTGTCATACCAAGCTCTTGGAGCCTGATGTAGACCATATAGTGCTTTCTCCACCTTATAAACCCTATCAGGATAATCAGGGTCTTCAAAACCAGGTGGTTGCATCACATAAAATTCCTCATCAATTTTCCCATACAAGAAATCACTTTTCACATCCATCTGATACACTGTGAAGTTCTTGAAGGAAGCATAAGCCAAGAATATTCTGATAGCCTCTATCCTTGCTACAGGTGCAAATACCTCATCATAATCAATGCCTTCCTCCTGAGTGTATCCTTGAGCCACCAATCATGCTTTGTTTCTTATCACAATTCCTCTTTCATCTCTCTTGCATCTGAACACCCATTTTGTACCAATTGCCCTCTTCCCATTAGGCAAATCAACTAATGTCTAGACTTCTTGAAGCTTGAACTACAACAACTCTTCTTGCATAGCTTCAACCCGACTTGAATCTTGCATAGCTTTATGTGCATTTTTGGGTTCCACTTGTGACAGAAAACAAGCAAACATACAATTTTGTATATCCTTATGGCTATTTCTCTGATGTAGAGATTGAGCAAATAATCCCTGATTAAGCAAATCACTCAACCCCTTTGTTTTACTTCTGGTCTGTACAGCAGATTGAACATCACCAATTATCTGCTCCTTTGGATGATTTTTATGAATTCTAGTGGTTGGAATAGGACTGACAGGAATTGCATTCTCCATGTTGTTTATGTCAGCCTCAGCACCAAACCCTTCCATAACTTCATCATCTGTGTCTGCATAGATATTTTCCAACCCAGGAATATCTGTATCATCAAAAGAATCATCATCAACAAAGAAACTCCCATCTTTGTCAGCAGTAGAAACCTTTGGTGCAGCAGTAGAACCACTAGGCTGTGCAGAAGTAGAACCATTAGGCTTAGCAGTAGGAACTTTTGGCTTAGCAGTAGGACCAGAGTTTCTGCTGCTAGCTTTGTTTTGCACATCTTTAACTTCATCATCCACTTTGCCATCATCAGAAGGTTTAGCACCACCTTCTATATCTTTATGAACAACATCATCTTGTGAACTCTTGCCCTCTTTCTCTTTTGGTGTGAAAAGCTGATCAAGCTTCCATTTCTCAATCAAGACAAACTCCTTTGCAGATTCATCCACCTTAGCTTGTGTACCTGCATTAGAATTAGCTTGTGTACCTGCAGACATGTTAGTTGTACCTGCAATCACTGGCTCATAATTCATACTTTTGGTTAATGAATCTATGTCAAACAGCCATTCAGGTCCTTTTCCAGTAACACTAGGTGTGGTTTCACTAAATCTAACATGTAAGTTTTCTTCCACATGCCTAGTTCTTTGATTGAATACCCTAAAAGCCTTACTATTTGTAGAGTACCCAACAAAGAAACCTTGGTCTGCTTTCTCATCAAACTTGCCTAGTGAATCAATGGTATTTAAGATAGTAACAGGACACCCAAATGGTTTCAAGAAATCTATCATAGGTTTCCTACCATGCAACAATTCATAAGGGGTCTTGTTATGAGGCTTAACTACCTTACTCCTATTTTGCACAAAGCAAGCAGTATTCACTGCTTCAGCCCAAAAGGTAGTGGGTAATTTTGACTCAGACAACATAGTCCTAGCAGCCTTAATTAATGTCCTATTCCTCCTCTCAGCAACACCATTTTGTTGAGGAGTTCTAGCCACACTAAACTGTCTTAAGATATCTTTTTCCTCACAGAACTGATTCATCACATTATTCTTAAATTCAGTCCCATTGTCACATTTGATTACCTTAACTTTGTGATTAACTAGGTTTTCTACTCTTGTTATGAAAGCCTTAAGAATGCTAGATGTCTCATCCTTAGTTCCTAAGAAGAAAACCCAAGTAAATCTACTAAAATCATCAGTGACAACTAGGCAATACATTTTCTTATTCAAGCTTTTCACAAAAGTTGGCCCAAACAGATCCATATGCAACATATACAAGGGCTCAGAAATAGAGTTCTCCACTTTGGACTTACAAGAAGCTCTTTGTTGCTTTCCCATCTGACAAGCAACACAGGTTTCAGGATTTTCAAAAACTTTTGAAGGTAAACCTCTTACAAGGTTTCCCTTAACCAATTTATTTATAGTTTTGAAATTTAAATGGCCAAGCCTTCTATGCCAAAGTTTGGATTCATCAATTGTTGCCTTGGCAAACAGACAAGTTAAATCTCTTTTGGGAATGATGTTCTTTATGTCCACACTGTATATATTGTCTTTTCTAGGGACTCTAAGTAACACTGATTTATCATTAGGCAACTTATAATCAGAAGATAAGACAAGACACTCAATGTCTGTAAAAAAGAACAAAATTCTTTTTGTCACACATTTGTGAGACACTAAAAAGATTGAACTTAAGTCCATTGACCAAGTACACTTTCTCAAAATCCAGGTTGCCTGTTCTAATTGTACCTTTCCCAACAATTTTACCTCCTTTGGGGTCATTCCCAAAGGCAACATAGCCACCATCCAAAGCTTCAAAATCTTCCAAGTTGCTTTGGTCTCCAGTCATATGTGAAGAGCATCCACTATCAAAAATACATTTATCCTTTAGCTTCAATTGTAGATTGCCTTGCACATAAAGTAAGAGAATTAGTTTCTCTTGGGGACCCAAGCCATTACTGACTTGGATCTGCCTTGTGCATAATCATAGTCAAATTTCTTCAACTCCATTGGTGCACTACTGTGTCTGAGAACATGATCTAAAACTTTGACTTTAGGTTTCCAGACCCAGCAAGCTGAGGCCTTAACAGCATAAAAGTGATTGCCCACAACAGTGTCTGTTATCACTTTAGGCTCAGCAGTAGAAACTGCTTTTGCCTTAGCAGTAGGAACATCTGTTTTCATTTGATTGGGCCTTTTTGGTGCAGCAGTAGTAATTATCCTAGTAGCACCATTTCTCATCAAAACTTCCCTAGGAACCATGTTTCTATTGGGATGAGGGTGAGTCTTTCTAGCAGAATGCTTATGGGTCACCCTATGTGTTGGTTCCTAACAGGTCTTTGGTAGTAGTAACAATCTTCCTGGAGATGCTCAAAACTACCACAACTATAACATGCCTTCTTAAGTAGTTGAAAATCACTACCTAATCTTTGTGAAACTAGGCTGTTCCAATTTCTTTGGTTTCCTCTAGGCAAGTTATTAGTTTTTCTAGGATATTCTCTAGGTTTCTCATCAAATTCAGCCATTTTCCTAGAGATACTGCTACCGAATACAGGTTTTACAAACTCAACATGTTTAGACTTAGTCTCAACAGTTTTAGGAATTACATCCTTTTTAGCTTTAGGTGTTGACTCAGTCTATTCATCCTCACTATCTGACACCTAATCTTCAATGATTGGTGCAGACAACTTCTTATCTACCTTAGGTACATAAGTTCTAACAGGTGTTTCATTATTTGATTCACTAGTTTCACCTACAGGTTTTGCATCTATCTCAGTTATTGGTATGTGCTTAAACACATACATTTTCTTGACCAAAACCGGACCAAAATAACCAAAAACCCGTCCATAATGCCAAAAGATATAGTGTTTTTGTGTTTATGATTGTGCAGGGACGGATATCGTGAAAAATGACAAAAGACACAAGAAAACCGGGAAAACGAGCACGGGATACGGAAAAGACTCAGAGCCGAACCGGGAAAGACATACTTGGTCAAAAAGTCAAGAATCCACCCTTAGATCATACTTTGAAGAATGGCTGCATTGACCCCTTAACTTTCAGAATTTACATTTATAGTTCCTTGAAAAACAAAATCCTTAAAATCCATTTCACTACCTAATATACCCGGATTTAAAATAAAACTTAATCCATCCCAACCCATCTCTAACAACCCACGGCCCAAGTTTTTAACCCGAGCCCACCATCCTTAGTCAAAACCCAATACCCGGTATAATACCATGATCCGAACAAAAACCCACCCGGTCAATTAAATAAATAAGCAGTCAAATAAAAATAAACACTCTCCCTCTCACACTAAACAAATGCGCCCCCAATTTCAACCCCAACCCAGATTTTACTGTAGCCTACGAACCCTAACAATTACCGTACAAAAATTACGGCAATTAAGGGTAGATTGGACAATCATTGGCCCTTCTAGAAGACCCTGACGATAAGAAGGACACGCGGAAGCTGTTGATTGGACCGAAAACGCGTAATCTGTGATCGTACGGTTAGAAATGGAGGATTGAAGAGCAAGGTGATCTAAGGGTGATGATGGCTGAAGATAGCACACGGATTGCCAAGGTGGCAAGACCCAGAAGGTTCGGCAAAAGCCTATAAATAGGAGAGGGTTATTCCCCATTTCGTATGTAATTTTTTTTATGCAATGTTATGCTGTTGAATTGTACTCTCAATTGTATTTCAGATATTCAAATAGTGTAATTCAGTTTTAATTAATGAAAGCTTAGTTTACTCTTCATTTTAAGTTTTTTTTAATCTTCTTTTGAATTCTAAATTGTTTAATCTTAGTTTAAATCTCTTGTTACTGTTTCATTTAATATCTAGTAATCACTTTTAATATTTTATTAGTTATAGTTTATTGTTTATATCATATCAAAAATATAAAAAAAAATCAGAAAATCAAATAAAAAACCAAAAATATGTTTTCCTTTATTACTTAAATCCGGCTTCAAATAGCCTTTTTAGTTGTTAATATAAGCTTAATCAAGCTGCTATAGCTTGTAGTGAGCTTATTTAGTTCATTACCTCTCAAAAGTACTAAAGTCAATAGAAGTCAAACTCAGCTTTTATCCAATAAGCTGAGCTTATTCAGAAGGTTTAATTTGATAGTCTAGACTGAGATTTGGAAGAGTTTAGCCTATCTAAAGATAGGCAAGCATAGTGAATCCCCTCTGTTTGAGCTGAGGGGGATGATCATTGTGAGTTTTTCTATTTTACATTTCCTCTAAAATATTATTTAGTTTGTATATCTGTTGTTGCTTGTTTAATAGTTGTTTGTTAGTTAGATTTGATCATATTCAGTGGTAGTTTATGTTTTTGATGTTTGATTCATTGTAGTTGCTTCATTACTGTTTCATATATGTTCTATCTCTAGCTTAGTTAAAATAGATCTGTCATTGTTAATGCTAGCTAATAGTAGTTGCTAATCTGTATTGATTTGATCATATTTGGCTGATATAAGTGGTATTTGATCATGAGTTTTGGCTGCTAATGCTTAGATCTGTTTGTAGCTTTGATATCTGCTAGTTCAAGGGTGTTTGGATCAAGGATAATAAGTGTGCTGTTGGTGTTAGTTGGTGGTTATTTTGGTCTGATTTATCTGCATTACTCTTATATAGCTCAGAATAAGCATAATATTGGTGGTTTGTTAAGAAAAAGTCAAAGTTACTTGTTAATCTCATAAGCTGCTAATATATGTTGAAATTTGGATCGGTGCTTGTTGATTTGGAGACTAATTGTGTTTATGCATGTTAGTCAATGGATAATATAGCTTAAACTCATCTAGTTTGTAAGATCTAAGCTTCATAATTTCATCTTAGTCAACTCTTAGTGGTAATTAATTAGTCAAAGTTCATCTGGTATCTGGTGCACATTGCTTGAATGTTGTCATGTTCATGAGATCATTTGGTTGATCATATGTGTTTGGAATTGCTTGGATCTTTGTTTGTGAGTAATTCATAGTATGAAATTTATCTGTGTTCATTTACAAGCTTTGCCATCATCATTTGCTAGTCCTAATCTGTCATTAAAAATCGTTTCATCATAGCTGTTCATAAATACTTGCACTGTCCTAAGTTTTTGGTACCTGAATTTGATCAAAATTGAATTAGTAATTGATAGAATTTAGTCTTATTGAGAGCTGATTGGACTGTTTTCAAGTTGAGTGTAAAAACTCAACTGAACTATGTATAAGCTGTTTTCCAGCTCATTTAAGCTTGTTTGAGATCTTTCTTTTCATTAAAAATAGTGATAATTAGTTGTTGTTTGAATTTAGAAAGAAGAAAAAAAAAATAAAATAAAAAAAAAATAGTTTGGATAATTTGTAGTAGCCTAGGATCGAACCTGGGCTGCTTTTTAGAGTAAATCGTTTTTTTTTATTTTTCAATTTTTGCAAATCAGTCCCTAGGTTTCAGTTTTAACATGTTTGGTCCCTCTCTTTGTTCTTAAATCGTTTTTAGATTTATTAAAGTTTCAGATATTACAATTCTGGTCCTTGTCTTTTATAAAGTCTAAAATAGTTTCAGTTTTTACACTTTAGTCCCTAAACTTTTTGACTTTTTGTTTTCTTTAATTTTCTTTCATAAAATTAGTTTTGATTAGTGACATTTTTAGTTCCTTAGGTTTTTACTTTTTCATTTTAGTATAAATTCACTATTAGTTTTATAAATCTCGGGATTAGCCCGGGATTTGCATTATTTGATTTCTTTTTGTGTGCATTTATTTTAATAGCGTAGATTGTTGATTTTAATTGTCCTTATTTTAGTGTAATCAATACTAAAAAAAAATAATCTTTCACGTCACTTATTCACTTCACATTTTCACGACTCCGATTCGACTTATTCGCCGTCAAACCTTCGTTGGGAGAACGACCCGGGGAAATATTTTCACGAATATTTCTTTGGAATAAAAATATTACATCAATTAAATGGCGCCGCTGCCGGGGAAGGCTTGAAACGAGTGCGTCGATTTCGTCCGTTGTTTTTGTGATTTGAAGATCCTTCCTTGGAAGTTATTGTTTTTTTTAAAAAAAAAAAAATACAAAAATATAATAAATAAAACACTTTTCCTAAAGTGTTTTCATAAATACATCTTAATAAACATCCTCGGTCTTCCGTTGAAGGAGGGCGGTTGTAAACCATTCCAAATAACAACAAAACAAATCGTGAAATTGATCGTTATCGGATTACTTTATTACTACAACCTAATTACGGGGTTTAAGGAAGCTTGACATTAAATTGTCGAGCTGAAGAAGGCGGGTTTTTAAGCATCTTCGGAGCTACCTTTGCCTTCCCGCCACGCTGCGCGTAGTTTTAAAGGAAACGGTTACGGTTAACGTAACGGTTACCAAAAAGAAAATAAAGTCTTTTGTTTTTCAATATATTAAAAAAGCCAAAAATAATTCCCAACCAAAAATACAAAAAGATTTTTGATTTTCATTTTTGTTTCCTTTTTGGTGTATGAACACCCGCTCATCTTCTCAAAATCTTATTTCTCCATTATCAAATCCCGAAAGGGTAATTCGACACACACACCGTGCTCATTTCCCAAACGTTGAGGAAATGAACGACAATCAAGCTCCTCCGGTGGAGCCTAATCAAGGAGCACAACCGGGCCCCGACCTCCGTCCGATGGAGGAACAACTTCAAACACCATTTAATGGTGTGCGAAGGGCCATTGTGATTCCCGACATACTTGCTAATCAATTTGAAATCAATCACGGGTTATTGAACCTCATCACTAGTATCTCTTACCACGGGTTCGAGAGTGAAGATCCTCATATTCACATTAGGAACTTCACCGATATAGTTGAGACCATTAAGCTTAATCAAGTATCATATGATGCGATAAAGATGAAGTTATTTCCTTTCTCCCTTAAGGGAGCGGCTCGAACTTGGCTTGAGAAGGAACCCCGAACTCGATCTATACTTGGGGTGACCTAGCTTCAAAGTTCGTGAACCATTTCTATCCTCCTTCTAAGATTTCTAATCTCCGCGCTCAAATCTTACGTTTCCAACAGCCTTTGATGAATCGTTCAGCGAGGCTTGGGATCGGTTTTAAAGAGTTGTTGGAGAAATGTCCGAACCACGGTTTTTCGGAGCTTCATCAAATCGATACCTTTTATAATGGTTTGAGTCTTGCCGATCAAGATTCACTCAATTCGGCGGCCGGTGGAAACTTATTGGCTCGTAATACTCAAGAGGCGTTCGGAATAATTGAGAACAAAGCCCATGTGAGAAATTCAAGGAGCAAGCTTCAAACGTCTAGTGCTAGTAGTAAGAACAATGAAGAAGTTATGAATGCTCTCGCCGCACTTAATAAGAGATTCGATTCATTTGTTATTGAGAAAACACCCAATCAAGTCAATGTTATTAACCATGGTTGTGAAATATGTGGTGGTCCTCATTCTTATTTCGAGTGTCCGGCCACCGGGGCTTATGGACACGAGAATGTGTATGCTACTAATTCGGGTGGTAATGGTTACCAACCCCAAGGAGATCGTAATCTCCTTAGCTACCGTTCAAACAATTCACTTGGACCACCACCGGGATTCAATAATCAAAGTCAAAATCAAGGTCAAAACCGTAATCAAGTGAACAATAATCAAAATCGTGCAAATAATGGTTTTCAAAACAATGGTTATAATCAAAATCAAAACCGGGGTTTTCAAGGAAATCAAAATCAAGGGAATTTTTATGGGAATTTCAATGCTAATCAAGGAAATATGAATCAAAATCAAGGAAATTTTCATAATCAAGGTTTCAATAACAACAACCGAGGGCAAAATTTTAATCAAAATCAAAATGTTGTTCCAAATCCGTCACCCTCGGATGAGATTCTTCGACAATTAATGCTTCAAAATCAAAATATGATGAGAACTCAAGAGTTGTTAACTAAGGAAATGAGTGAAATTAAGAAACGTTTAAATGATCGACCCTCGGGCTCAGGTACTACTTCTCTTCCAAGCAACACGATCGCAAACCCGAGGGGCGACGTTAAGGCGATCACAACACGTAGTGGTGTTTTTTATGATGGACCTACGGCTCCGACTACCTCTTCTTCTCTTCCTCCCAAGGTAGTCGCCCGTGAAACCGAGGTGACAACGGATACGGCACTTCCTACTAATAATGGAAGGACCGAAGACATCCAACCTCCGGTTGTCCAATCGTCAAAAGGAAAAGGGAAAGTTGATTTTGAACAAAAGGTTCCCGTTAAGATAAAACTTCCGTATCCATCGCGACTTGATGAACAAAAGCACCATGATAAGAATATGCATCAGATGGAGAAGTTCTACCAAATCTTTCAAGATATGAGTTTTGAAATTAGCTTCGCGGATGCTGCTCTCTTAATGCCGAAGTTTGCATCGATGGTGAAGAATTTGCTGAGCAACAAAGATAAATTGTTTGAGATGGCAAAAACAACCCCGTTAAATGAACAATGTTCCGCGGTTCTCCTTAAAAAGCTTCCGGAAAAGCTTGGAGATCCCGGAAAGTTCCTTATTCCGTGCAATTTTCCGGGGATGGTTCAATGTTTCGCCTTGGCCGATCTTGGCGCTAGCATTAACCTAATGCCTAAGTCCGTTTGGGAAAAATTATCTCTCCCCGCTCTCACTCCGACCCGGATGACTCTCGAGCTCGCGGATCGATCAATTACTCGACCAATTGGAATAGCCGAAGATGTCTATGTTAATGTGGGAAAGTTCCATTTTCCGGCCGACTTTGTGATTGTCGAATTTGATGCCGATCCCCGAGTTCCTCTCATTCTCGGGAGAGGATTCTTAAGAACCGGGCGTGCGTTGATTGATGTTTATGATGAAGAGATTACCTTGCGATTTGGTAATGAAGCCGTTACTTTCGATTTGGATCAAACCGCGAGATACTCCTCCAACGATAATTGCATGTCCGTGAACCGTATTGATATTATTGACGTTACTACGGAGGAGTATGCTCAAGAGATTCTCGGTTTTGCTAGTGGCAATTCCACTTTGGATTCTTCTTCTACCTCTATTGATGATTCTTCTTCGTCTACTATTTCTTCACCGATCATCTCTGACTCTTCCCCGTCCCTCACTCCGTTTGAGGGAGGTGATTTCTTTTTGGAAGAGGTCAATGAGTTTTTTGCTACCGATACATCTTCTTCACCGGAAGATGATGATTCTTATTATGATCCGGAGGGGGATATTCTTATGCTTGAACAACTTTTGAACGAAGACCCTACCCCTTTTTCCCCTCCGATGGACCTTAAAATGGCCGACGTTAAGGAAATTAAACCGTCTATTGAGAATCCTCCGGAGCTTGAGCTCAAGGATTTACCTCCTCATCTTGAATATGCTTTCTTGGGAGATTCCGATACATTTCCCATCATCATTTCAAAAGCTCTCAAAGATGAGGAGAAGACAAAACTCTTAGACGTGCTTAAAAAGCATAAAAGTGCCATTGCTTGGCAGATCTCCGACATAAAGGGTATTGACCCTAAATTCTGCACCCACAAGATCTTACTCGAAGATAACTTCAAACCCGCCGTCCAGCAACAGAGACGGGTTAACCCAAAAATCCATGATGTCATAAAAAAGGAAGTTATTAAACTCCTTGACGCAGGGATGATTTATCCGATCTCAGATAGCTCGTGGGTTAGCCCGGTCCACTGTGTGCCTAAAAAGGGTGGAATGACCGTAATAACAAACGACGAAAATGAGTTAATTCCCACACGTCTCGTCACCGGATGGAGAGTGTGTATCGATTACCGAAAACTCAATGATGCTACCCGTAAAGACCATTTCCCATTACCATTTATGGACCAAATGCTTGAGCGTTTGGCGGGAAATGAGTTCTATTGTTTTCTCGATGGCTTTTCCGGGTATTTTCAAATACCAATTGATCCCCAAGATCAGGAAAAGACCACCTTCACGTGTCCTTATGGAACATTTGCCTACCGACGCATGCCTTTCGGCTTGTGCAATGCTCCGGGCACGTTTCAAAGGTGCATGATGGCCATATTCCATGATATGATCGAGACGACGATAGAGGTCTTTATGGATGACTTCTCGGTTTATGGAAATTCTTTCTCCTCGTGCCTCTCCCATTTAGAGAAAATGCTTGAACGGTGTGAAAGCACCAATCTCGTTCTAAATTGGGAGAAGTGCCATTTCATGGTTAAAGAGGGCATAGTCCTCGGCCATAAGATTTCCAAATCTGGGATTGAGGTCGATCGAGCTAAAGTCGATGTTATCGCTAAGCTACCTCATCCCACTACCGTTAAAGGAATCCGTAGTTTCCTTGGTCATGCCGGTTTCTACAGACGATTTATTCAAGACTTCTCAAAAATCGCCCGGCCTCTGACCCATCTTCTTGAAAAAGATGCTCCGTTCATCTTCTCTCCCGAATGCATCGAAGCATTCGAGGTTCTCAAAAAGAAGCTGACTGAAGCACCGATCTTGGTTGCCCCCGACTGGGACTTGCCATTTGAGCTAATGTGTGATGCAAGCGATTATGCTATCGGTGCAGTCCTAGGGCAACGCAAGTCAAAATACTTCCAACCGATACACTATGCTAGCAAGACAATGACCGATGCTCAATCTCATTACACTACTACTGAGAAAGAGTTGTTGGCCGTTGTCTACGCTTTTGAGAAATTTAGACCATATCTTGTCTTATCAAAAAGCATAGTGTATACGGACCATTCTGCTCTCAAGTATCTCTTAGCAAAACAAGATGCTAAACCAAGATTACTTCGGTGGATTCTTCTGCTCCAGGAATTTGACATTATCATTCGTGATAAAAAAGGAGCAGAGAATCTAGCCGCTGATCATTTGTCCAGATTAGAAAATCCTCATCAAAGTGTTCTCGAGAATAAGGAAATCACCGAGACATTTCCTCTCGAGACACTTGGGAAAATATCTTTAAAAAATGATCCGAGTACCCCATGGTTTGCTGATTACGCAAATTACCATGCGGGGAATTTTGTGGTGAAAGGGATGTCGTCCCAGCAGAAAAAGAAGTTTTTCAAAGATGTTAAACATTATTTCTGGGACGACCCCTACTTATTCCGGATATGTGCCGATCAAGTGATAAGACGGTGTGTGCATGGCCAAGAAGCCGTTGACATCCTCAACGCTTGCCATAATGGACCCACGGGGGGACATCATGGTGCCAGCTACACCGCTAAAAAAATCTTTGATTCTGGATTCTATTGGCCGACAATCTACCGCGATGCCCACGACTTGGTGAAGTCTTGTGACTCTTGCCAACGTCAAGGAAAAATCTCGCAAAAAGACGAAATGCCTCAAAATGCAATACAAGTCTGCGAGATTTTTGACGTGTGGGGCATCGATTTCATGGGGCCATTCCCGTCTTCACGAGGGAATAAGTATATCCTCGTGGCCGTCGACTACTTGTCAAAATGGGTTGAAGCTAAAGCGCTCCCCACTAATGACGCCCGAGTGGTTGTTAAGTTCTTGAAAAATCTCTTCTCCCGATTCGAAACTCCTCGTGATATAATCAGTGATCGCGGTACTCACTTCTGCAATGATCAATTTGCAAAAGTTATGCTCAAGTATGGTGTCACTCACCGACTTTCTACCGCGTATCACCCGCAAACAAGCGGACAAGTCGAGGTTTCGAATCGCGGATTGAAACGTATTCTTGAAAGAACCGTTGGAGAAAATCGAGCCTCGTGGGCCGACAAATTAGACGATGCATTATGGGCTTTCCAAACTGCTTATAAGACACCCATCGGGTGTACTCCATACAAGCTAGTTTACGGAAAGGCCTGCCATCTACCCATCGAGCTCGAGCATAAGGCATATTGGGCCTTGAAACATGCCAATTTTGACCTTAAGACCGCGGGTGATCACCGTAAGCTCCAAATTAATGAATTAAATGAGCTTCGGGATCAAGCCTACGAGAATTCTTTGATCTACAAAGAGAAAACAAAGAGGATTCATGACTCTAAGATTAAAAACCGCATTTTCAATGTTGGTGATCAAGTCCTCCTCTTCAATTCTCGGTTAAAGATTTTCTCGAGCAAACTCAAAACCCGCTGGTCTGGGCCATTCACTATCACTCAAGTTTTTCCATATGGAACCGTCGAGTTAGCTCAAAATGATGGTCCAAACTTTAAGGTGAATGGTCATAGGTTGAAGCACTATTTTGGAGGGGACGTACCATCCATGGTTGTCCCGGATCTCCAAACTTTCCCCATGGATAACTAAATTCGGGGTCGAGTCAAGCTCATGTGACTCGGTTAACAAAAACAAGCGTTTCGTGGGAGGCACCCCATGCTTATCCTTTTATCTTCTTTTCTTATTTCTAATAAAGTGAGTGAGGAGGGTTCCTCTTCCATATCTTGTGTCTCGTTGTTTTTCTGTGCTGTGTCCAGGAATGCCCGATGATGAAGACTCTCGTGCTCGTAGTTTCCTTCACGCTACTCGAGTTTCATCATCCGCTGCTTATCCAATATCCAAAATCTTATCGTTTTACATTTATCTTTTGGCATAATTAATAAACGGCCTTAGATTTTTGTAGGGATACCCGTACCTTTAAGACATTGAGGACAATGTCTCGTTCTAGTCTGGGGGGGTAATCTTGCGATTTGATTTTTGCCTTGCATTTTTGCAATTTTCTCATGCAACCCCGTTTTTTCCTCCAAAATTGAAAAAATCCAAAAAAAAAAAAAAAAAAAAATGAGAAAAATTTAAAAAAATTTTGTGCAAAAATATAATAAGTTTTGATTTTTTGTTGACTTTCCGCTGGGTAGAGTAGGAATAAAATTTTGACTTGACCGGGCGTGTTGAGCCCTAGCTTGTTCCCTTAACCAATGATGATCATAAAAGCTTGTGCTAGTCTTGTACACAAGGAGCTTCTCTTTTGCGTGTTCCCGTACTTGACTTTCAATATGCATGGCTTGAAGAGCTTTCGCTAGTCTTTTACATTGGAAGCTAGAAAAAGCGAATTCTTTTCAAAAATTTGCAAGTTTCCGTAAATGACTTTATATATGCGTGGCTGATTATCGGCTAAGTATTCGCCAATTTCATTATTTGAGATTTTTAAATGTGCGAAGAGCAAGAAATGATAGAATTTATTTAGAAGTTAGATGCCAAACGTGGAGTAGTTGGTTCTCTTTAGAGCTCGTCGTAGGTACTTGTGGCCTTTTGCTCCCGTAAAATTGTTTCACCCCATATATTGTATAAATAATTAAAGATATTTAGGTTTAGAACGAAATTTAGTTCTCCATCTTCTTAAAAGAATTTTTGCTCTAAAGATTGGGTACACATCAAGGTCCCGTATTGAGTGAATAAGTTGTAAAGTGCTCTTAGATTTCGGATTGAGATCGGACCTTGGATCCTTACTTCTAAAGGCGGTAAGGTCTTGGATTTAAACCGTGAAGGTTCGTTTTCTAAGGGTTACTATTGTATGATGTTTTGGAAACACCCGGTAATTCCGTGGTATTAAGTTATTGAGTGAAGAAAAGTTTGAGTTAAAAAAAAAAAAAATGTATGTTGAGATGTATGGATTTTGTGCTTAATGTGTTAGACAAGTTGATGGCACGTGAGGTGCATGTGAATGACCCTAGATCGGGCACATGAGGTGCACGTGATGTTTCTCCACAACTTATGTCTACATGTTTGTATGAGTTCTTTAGTCTTTGATGTATGTAATAACCTTGATTTGGACCTCATTTTTAAGGCAAACTTTCTTGCAAGAAGATGGAAAACTACTTAGCGTTTTAAACTTGGTATCTTTATCGGAATAATAATTATAAAAACGAGAAGATTATGAAGAAATTCATTTCTCTCACAAAAATAAAATAAGTAGAAACAAAAATAAGAAAATGGGAGCAAAAGGTTATTACACAAGTAACTTCCATGAGTAGTGTTGGCATCTAATTTCTAAGTAGGTTGTGATCTCGTTTATAAGCTTAGTTTGGGAGCATGTGAAAAATCAAGGACGAAGAATTTTATCCTTATGGTCACTCCTCTATGAGTTGTGTTTCTACTCTATGACCCTAAAAATTATCGATAGATAATGATTGTCATCAAAAGCCGTCACTTGAATAATAAGAAAAATACAAAAATAGAATAAAAGGAAAAATGGGGAGTTTTTAGAACTTAATATTTCTTGATCTCTTTTGAAAATTTTGCTACTTCTCAAAGTTAGTAAAAAGAGATTGGAAATTTTCAGTTTCAAAAATGTGTTTCTATAACATTGCATGAGGACATTGCAATAGCTTAGTCTGGGGGAATTTGGTATGTGCTTAAACACATACCTTTTCTTGACCAAAACCGGACCAAAATAACCAAAAACCCGTCCATAATGCCAAAAGATATAGTGTTTTTGTGTTTATGATTGTGCAGGGATGGATATCGTGAAAAATGACAAAAGACACAAGAAAACCGGGAAAACGAGCACGGGATACGGAAAAGACTCAGAGCCGAACCGGGAAAGACATACTTGGTCAAAAAGTCAAGAATCCACCCTTAGATCATACTTTGAAGAATGGCTGCATTGACCCCTTAACTTTCAGAATTTACATTTATAGTTCCTTGAAAAACAAAATCCTTAAAATCCATTTCACTACCTAATATACCCGGATTTAAAATAAAACTTAATCCATCCCAACCCATCTCTAACAACCCACGGCCCAAGTTTTTAACCCGAGCCCACCATCCTTAGTCAAAACCCAATACCCGGTATAATCCCATGATCCGAACAAAAACCCACCCGGTCAATTAAATAAATAAGCAGTCAAATAAAAATAAACACTCTCCCTCTCACACTAAACAAATGCGCCCCCAATTTCAACCCCAACCCAGATTTTACTGTAGCCTACGAACCCTAACAATTACCGTACAAAAATTACGGCAATTAAGGGTAGATTGGACAATCATTGGCCCTTCTAGAAGACCCTGACGATAAGAATGACACGCGGAAGCTGTTGATTGGACCGAACACGCGTAATCTGTGATCGTACGGTTAGAAATGGAGGATTGAAGAGCAAGGTGATCTAAGGGTGATGATGGCTGAAGATAGCACACGGATTGCCAAGGTGGCAAGACCCAGAAGGTTCGGCAAAAGCCTATAAATAGGAGAGGGTTATTCCCCATTTCGTATGTAATTTTTTTTATGCAATGTTATGCTGTTGAATTGTACTCTCAATTGTATTTCAGATATTCAAATAGTGTAATTCAGTTTTAATTAATGAAAGCTTAGTTTACTCTTCATTTTAAGTTTTTTTTAATCTCCTTTTGAATTCTAAATTGTTTAATCTTAGTTTAAATCTCTTGTTACTGTTTCATTTAATATCTAGTAATCACTTTTAATCCTTTATTAGTTATAGTTTATTGTTTATATCATATCAAAAATATAAAAAAAAATCAGAAAATCAAATAAAAAACCAAAAATATGTTTTCCTTTATTACTTAAATCCGGCTTCAAATAGCCTTTTTAGTTGTTAATATAAGCTTATTCAAGCTGCTATAGCTTGTAGTGAGCTTATTTAGTTCATTACCTCTCAAAAGTACTAAAGTCAACAGAAGTCAAACTCAGCTTTTATCCAATAAGCTGAGCTTATTCAGAAGGTTTAATTTGATAGTCTAGACTGAGATTTGGAAGAGTTTAGCCTATCTAAAGATAGGCAAGCATAGTGAATCCCCTCTGTTTGAGCTGAGGGGGATGATCATTGTGAGTTTTTCTATTTTATATTTCCTCTAAAATATTATTTAGTTTGTATATCTGTTGTTGCTTGTTTAATAGTTGTTTGTTAGTTAGATTTGATCATATTCAGTGGTAGTTTAAGTGTTTGATGTTTGATTCATTGTAGTTGCTTCATTACTGTTTCATATATGTTCTATCTCTAGCTTAGTTAAAGTAGATCTGTCATTGTTAATGCTAGCTGATAGTAGTTGCTAATCTGTATTGATTTGATCATATTTGGCTGATATAAGTGGTATTTGATCATGAGTTTTGGCTGCTAATGCTTAGATCTGTTTGTAGCTTTGATATCTGCTAGTTCAAGGGTGTTTGGATCAAGGATAATAAGTGTGCTGTTGGTGTTAGTTGGTGGTTATTTTGGTTTGATTTATCTGCATTACTCTTATATAGCTCAGAATAAGCATAATATTGGTGGTTTGTTAAGAAAAAGTCAAAGTTACTTGTTAATCTCATAAGCTGCTAATATATGTTGAAATTTGGATCGGTGCTTGTTGATTTGGAGACTAATTGTGTTTATGCATGTTAGTCAATGGATAATATAGCTTAAACTCATCTAGTTTGTAAGATCTAAGCTTCATAATTTCATCTTAGTCAACTCTTAGTGGTAATTAATTAGTCAAAGTTCATCTGGTATCTGGTGCACATTGCTTGAATGTTGTCATGTTCATGAGATCATTTGGTTGATCATATGTGTTTGGAATTGCTTGGATCTTTGTTTGTGAGTAATTCATAGTATGAAATTTATCTGTGTTCATTTACAAGCTTTGCCATCATCATTTGCTAGTCCTAATTTGTCATTAAAAATCGTTTCATCATAGCTGTTCATAAATACTTGCATTGTCCTAAGTTTTTGGTACCTGAATTTGATCAAAATTGAATTAGTAATTGATAGAATTTAGTCTTATTGAGAGCTGATTGGACTGTTTTCAAGTTGAGTGTAAAAACTCAACTGAACTATGTATAAGCTGTTTTCCAGCTCATTTAAGCTTGTTTGAGATCTTTCTTTTCATTAAAAATAGTGATAATTAGTTGTTGTTTGAATTTAGAAAGAAGAAAAATAAAAAAATAAAAAAAATAGTTTGGATAATTTGTAGTAGCCTAGGATCGAACCTGGGTTGCTTTTTAGAGTAAATCGTTTTTTTTTTATTTTTCAATTTTTACAAATCAGTCCCTAATTTTCAGTTTTAACATGTTTGGTCCCTCTCTTTGTTCTTAAATCGTTTTTAGATTTATTAAAGTTTCAGATATTACAATTCTGGTCCTTGTCTTTTTATAAGTCTAAAATAGTTTCAGTTTTTACACTTTAGTCCCTAAACTTTTGACTTTTTGTTTTCTTTAATTTTCTTTCATAAAATTAGTTTTGATTAGTGACATTTTTAGTTCCTTAGGTTTTTACTTTTTCATTTTAGTATAAATTCACTATTAGTTTTATAAATCTCGGGATTAGCCCGGGATTTGCATTATTTGATTTCTTTTTGTGTGCATTTATTTTAATAGCGTAGATTGTTGATTTTAATTGTCCTTATTTTAGTGTAATCAATACTAAAAAAATAATCTTTCACGTCACTTATTCACTTCACATTTTCACGACTCCGATTCGACTTATTCGCCGTCAAACCTTCGTTGGGAGAACGACCCGGGGAAATATTTTCACGTATATTTCTTTGAAATAAAAATATTACATCAGTTATGAAAGACAATTCCTTCCTAGGAGGTGCAAAGGCACTTTTGACTGGGGGTGGTACTTCATTGTAACCTAAGCCACTTCCTCTTCTCATTAATTGACTTTCAATTGTCTTATTGACACTATCTGATGCAAATTGTTGTTTTTCTACCCTAACAACATGTTTCTCTTTATCAGCTAAAGCTACGTCTCTAGCTTGTTCAGCCTCTTCAACTCTTTTATTAAGAACATTAATTTCACAATCTTTCTTAATAAGCTCACTTTCTAGACTATTAATTTTATCTGCATACTCTAGCTCAATTTGCTTAAGGAATTCAAGTCTGTCTTCTACAGATTTTAGGCCAAGTTTATAACCTAAATTATCAAGTTTTAACTTTTCTACTTCCATTCTTAAACTTTCATTCCTAGACTTTAATTCCTCAACAGTATCTATGCATGATTTAAATGAACAAGAAGACTCATTTGATACCTCAGAGTCTGATCCAGAAGAAGAATAAGCCATGAGAGCAAAGTGTTGTTCTTTGGGTTCTTCTTCAGCCACCAATGCATAGTTAGGTCCATCCTCAGCTTGGTCACTCCAGTCAAACTCTCCCAAGCCATCACAAGATACCAAAGCAGTAGTAGGCTTTGTCTCTTCAATAGGAACCTGCCTTGTATTCTCCCTGTTCTTCTTGGGTGCTCTGCATTCCCTAGCAAAGTGACCCTTTCTCTGGCAATTGTAGCACTCAACCTTTGACTTATCAAACCCCACATTGTTGTTTTGTCCTCTGTACTGGAGTGCTCTACCAGTCTTCTTCAGAAATCTCCTAGCCCTCATAGTAAGCATGGCCATCTGCCACCTCATGTCAATCTCCTCAAGGTCATCAGGATCAATTTGGTCCAAATCCTGATCAGTAACAGTAGTACTTGTGGTAAAAAGACACAAATAGCAGCATCACTGATGTTGTCACTATTTGTACTAGCAGTAGGACCAGCAGCAGAAACAACATGACCAGCAGCAGAATAATCTTCTTGAGAGCTACTAGATCCCTTGTTGTTTGAGGACACAAAGGCTAGGTTGTTTGCACTAGAAGATGAACTAGAAGATCCCTTGACTTCAGATTCATACACCTTTAGATTGTTGTACAAATCATCCAAAGTCATTGTTTCAAAATCAGTCTTGTTCCTCCAAACCACTGTATGAGTGCTCCATTCAGATGATAAGCTTCTGAGAAACTTGAGATTGATGTCTTCTTGAGCCATAGTAACCTTCAGAAGAGCCAATTGACTTACCAGTTTTTGCAATCGATCATAAGTACCATCAATGTTTTCATTGCTTAAAGCAACAAAAGTTTCAAATTGATGCTTCAACAAATTCTTTCTTGACTTTTTGGTGGCATCATTCCCACCAAATCTGAGTTCAATTGCAGCCATCAACTCCTTAGCAGTCTTAGTGTTACTAAAACTTAATTGGTACTCATTGGGTATCCCCATCAAGAGGATATTGTGAGTCTTAATCTCCAGTCTCTTTTGAGCCTTCTCCTCATTAGTCTTAATGGTCAATAGTGACCCATCAGCACCCTTAGCAGGTAAAGAATCCCCATTCTCAATGATTTCCCACATGGAGTAGTCAAGCATCTTTATGTATTGTTGGATCCTCATCTTCCAGAGCTCATATTCCCCAACCTTGAGCATTGGTACCTTTGAAGCAGTTACCATATGATGAGATTCAGATTCCATTGCTTTAGCAGATGATGAATAGATCTAAGTATTTCAAAATTCTTCTTGGTATCAGTTTCTAGATCAGAAGCTCTGATACCACTTGTTGATCCCAGTTGAGCTTAAACGATCTTGTTAATTATCTTAGATGTAGATCTAAGACAATAGGTATAGAAACTGTTCTTGTGAATTGCTATTAAACACTACGCGGAATTTAGTATTTAATCTTAAGAAGAATTATGAATAACACAAACGAATTCTCAAACAACACTTCAATATATTCAATATGGTTACTCAAAAGTAACAGGGTTACAAATAACCTTGAAGTGATAAACAATACGTATGTGTACATATACTAAACCCTAACCCTAGATCCTCCTTTTATATACTTAAGGAGTCCTAGTCGGTTACAAAGACTTCCTATACAAGATAATATCAATTCGTATCATTACCATAATTATCTAACAAACTATACACGTTTATCTAATAAGCAACAGAATAATTTACTCTAGCAGTAGAATCTTTGTAGGCTAGCAGTAGAATCATACTTAGCTTATCTCTTCAAATTTCAGTTAACTCTAGTAGTAGAATGTATACACCAGTAGTAGAATGATTTAGCCCAGCAGCAGAATCATACTTGGTATATTTTCCTTAAGTTTCATGAGCAGTATAACCAATCCTAAAGCAGCAGCATCTTCAAACCCAACAAGAATGTTTATGATCGTAAGCACAAACATATATTAGTGGTTTTATACAAGTATTGCGGGATTATCTGGACGAGAACAAAGCATTATATGTCACGACAACATCCATAACCAGTATGTTGATTTTAGGTATTCAAATGTTGATTTCTGACTCTATCTATTTGTACTTTTTTTATGTTGGCAGTTGATTCAACGACGTAAATCTTATTTCAGATCAATGAAAGCTCAGTTATGCTAATCTTCCTTTACGCATTGGTTAATTTCTAGATGGATGCCACCAAACGATTCTATTAATAACCATCTGCATAGCGCAGTTGGCCACCAGCTACCTTAAAATCCTGGCCCAGCCATGTGATGTCTTGATCCAACAAGTTAGGATATTAACGTTTAATCTATCAGAAAATAAATTACCAAATATACAAATTAATAAAGGGTTAATGGCATGTAATAGCAACGTACTTTCTCATTTGTTCCATTATCAGATACGAACCCAAAAAAATACCACAATACCCATCCAACTTTCAAATTTTGTTTCATTATCATATGTTTTGTTTGCACCGTTAGTCCTTTGACTAACGACCATTTGTAATTAACTCAAAAATATGTTTTTCTTACGTTTTTATATGTTTTCTTACGTTTTCATATGTTTTCTTACGTTTTCATACGTTTCTATCCGTTTTTATATGTTTTTGCCCATTTTCTTTATGTTTTGTTTGCACCGTTAATCCTTTTAACTAACGACCATTTGTAATTAACTTAAAAATATGTTTAAAAACGAACAAAAATGCTTGAAAAGATATAAAAACTTATGAAAACCTAAGAAAAACATATTTTTGAGTTAATTACAAACGGTCGTTAGTCAAAAGGACTAACAGTGCAAACGAAAAAAATGTAAGAAAATGGGCAAAAACCTATAAAAACGGATAAAAAACGCTTGAAAACATATAAAAACGTAGGAAAACGCAAGAAAACATATATTTTAGTTAATTACAAACGGTCGTTAGTCAAAACGTATGATAATGAAACAAATGGGAAAGAAAGTGGTTATTACATGCCAAAAGGACTAATGGAGCATAGAGTTGGATGGTGATTATGGAAATTTTTTGGGTTCGTATCTAATAATGGAACAAATGGGAAATTACGGTTCTATTACATGCCATTAACCCATTAATAAATGAACACTCCTAAGAACTGCTTACTTGTGTATTATCTTTCATTCCTTTTTGTAGTTATGTGACATATAGAAAGTCTAAACGCCATTTTTTTAGGTTTTCGTGGTTACTCATAAAGGTGATCTAGTTTATATCAAGATATGTAAAGGATCTGTTAGCCTCGTAGGACTAGCGATATCGAGGCATATTTCTGACTTGCTACGAGTCCGGATTTTGGTGACAGAGATCATACTGATTTTGAAACTATTGGTTTTAAGAGGGTGGAACTATACATATATTGTATCTCTTTAAGCTTAAACAGGCAACACAATGCCCAGCTGGATTATTGGTGCCTCGTCATTCATCTTTGGGGTACTTAACGGGTTATGCTTATGGAACCTTATCCTCATTTATAACTAATTTAAATTCACATTTTGTGGTGGTTAGGGGTGGTTTTTCCCTTTGAAACAATCCCACACTAAAAGCTCGGGTTTCTATTTTCGAAACTCTAAGTTGATTAGTTTTGTCTATTTATATGGTTCGTTTTTTTACATTCAAATTGTCATCTTTTTTTGGCTTAAAATTCATAAGTGTACTTAAAGTTTCAATTTATATTACTCTGTGGCGGTTTTGTCGCTACATCCATCTCAATTAGTTGTTCAATGTTTGTCTTTTTTTCCAGAGAACATGCTTGTTATGTGTTAGTTTTATGGGCATAAATTAGTAGATGTGCGTTAGGATCGAACTCGAGATCACGGGATTGCACACTTTACGTATGAGAATTAAAGAGTAATAAATAAATATAAAATATTGTATTAATTATTTATTACACAAATATGTAACGACCGTTAGTATATAACGGATAATGACTAACGACCATTAACTAATAAAAGGAAAGAATTATAGAGTAAATAATTGGAAAGTCGAAAAGGTTCCGGATCCCTCTTTGGGATGCTTGGCCGATCGGTGGGGGATTGGGCTTGCCCAATCCTACACCAACTTGTCCTCCAAGTTACTTACACTATATAAACAATTCAAGGGTCATTGGTTTTACAACTCTTGTACACACAATTATCCCTAAAATTGTTTTCTTGTTTTCTTTTCTTTGGTCGATCAAAGCTAACACCCTCTTAGGGTTTGATCCATTTTTTCATAAAAAACAAAGTGTTTGGTTTTGATTTGTGTTCTTTAACTAGCATTACTTTAATCCGTTATAGTACGTGTGTACAAGAATGTGGTACAATCACACTATTGATTGTATCTTGGATTGAATTACAAAAAAGGTAAGGGGTAATTCCAATAATCCACATAAACCCTAATTAGGGTTCATAAGGTTGATTGCTTGGAATTGATTCTTGTTTGGCTAGAATCATAAGGTACGCATACTATTTATGTTTGGTTAATTAGTTTACATATTATATTGATAACGCTTAAATTGTGCATGTTTCTAGTAGCGTTATTCGTACTTTTATATGTGTTATTTGGTTATATTTATATGGTTTTGTTACTTAATCGTATCAAAGTATGTTTGCAATGTGTATGTAGCCAAAGACAGGAAAAAGGAGGAAAAAGATGAAAAGAATGAGGAAGAAGGAAATATTTATGATCGTACGAAGATTATTAAGTCAAGTTCCACACCAAATTGGCATTTCAAAGAATGAAGGTCCAAGTATTCAAGTTGACAAGTTCCAAGACAAAGAAAAGATCAAGTTTGGATGAAGAACCAAGTACCAAAAGGAAGGAACAAGCCAAACGAAAAAAGTCCAAGAAAGAGTAAAACAGCATCACTCCATCCGATCGGATGCAGCCCGCAACCGAATCAGATGGAGGCCAAGGTTGAAGACCAACCGATCGGTTGGATGAAATACCGATCAGTTGGATGTCGACTGTTTTTCCAAACTTCATCCTATCTTCATACAACCGATTCCAAAGCCTTCTAATGATGATTCTAGGCCATTCTAATTTACTTGGAGGCCAAGTGGAGCATTAAAGACCCCAGACCCTTGAGAATAGTATAAATAGGACTATTTGTGGAGTATTAATCATGCTTTTAAATGTCATTCATAACAATCAACTATACACTCATCAAAATACTCTCTCAAAAGTCCTAAATTCGTCCTTAGAAGTCCAGGAGCATTTGGAGGGTCAAGAAGTCAACATTTGGAAGTCAAAACATCAAGAAGTCAACACCAATACTTTGGGTATCATTACCTTTTCATTTGTAATCTATTTCCAATCATTGTAAGACTTTCAATCATGGTTTCTAATGTTCAAAGTTCTGAGTTTATGTTCATGTTTGCTATGAGTGGCTAGTGCCTTTGTGCACTTGTTTAGATGAGGTGTATTGCTTATGATTGTGATAACATGTTTTAATTCAATTTCAAGTTGATTCTAAGATCCAATTGTGGTTAAGTTTCATAGTGACATTTGTTAATCAAGTTTGACTAGTTAGTAATAGTAAAGGTCGAAAGAGTTATTGTTATTTAACTAGTTATAATCATTTGTCTATGAATGATTGCTTTTCACCCATTGTTCTTGATTAAACAAAGGAACTTAATTGTGATTGTAATGAGAATGCTTTTTGTCTATCAAATTGGATTGATTGTAAACTACATCAAGGGTCGAAAGATTAGTAGTCGCCAATCAGTTGTGACCTATTTGTCTATGAATCGGTTACCTTTTGTATTGACCATTTCTTAAGCATATTTGATAAACAAGAAACCATTTTTGTGTTTAAGTTTGTACACCAAAAACTTATGAACCCTGAATTGATCTTGAATTGATTGGTTATACTTAATGCTTGTTTTTATGAACTAAAATCCTGACGAAGGTTTAACTTGTAGAAACAATAGATTAGTTCACCAGCTAATTATCACAACCAACATGTTAACAAAAGTTATCACAATCATGCTTATCAAGAGTAGTATACTAGTCTAAACAAGTGTAGTTTTAATTATCTGAATTATCATTTTATCATTATTGCTTGCGTTAGAGATTTAGTTTTAAGCTTACACATAGATTCACTACACAAATCCCTGCGAATGATCCCGACTTACCATCATAATCTTGCTATAACGGACAAGTTCACTTGCTCGTATGTGTTATTTCTAGATTTGGTAATTCGTGTTTATAAATTTCAAACTTGCACACAACTCGACATATCAAGTTTTTGGCGCCGTTGCCGAGGATTTTGATCGTGTTTCCGTAAGTTTTAGAAGTCTATTTCTTGCCAAAATTCGTTTTCGTAAAAAAAAAAAAAAAAAAAAAAAAAAAAAAAAAAAAGGATTTCCGAGCTGCCCATCCGATCGGATCCTCACTTTTCAATTTTACCGAGACAACCATCCGATCGGTTTTCATTCCATCCGAACGGTTTTCACCAAAACAAATTTTACCGAGAGCACCATCCGATCGGTATTACACCCATCCGATCGGATTCCAATTTCTGATTTTTCAAATTGTTTTCCTTCTTTGCTCGTGTGTTTAGACATTGCCTCGATTCTCCTGGGAATTGTATGAACACTCGTTCAATTGGAGTAGAACCAATTTCACCTCTTTTTGATCCCGAAAGTTTAATTCGAACAAGACCAAGAAGAAGAAGAACACCTTTTGTTCCATTAATCAACCGTGTACCAAGAGTACGAAATCTACCGTTTGATAATCTTTTTGAAGCCAAAGTTGTTTATAACCCTTTCACTGACCAACCTTTTCCCATGGCTGACGATGAACCCATGTGGGCCACAAACAGAGCCGTAGCACCCACTCTTGGATCTGCTATTGTTCCTGTTAACCTAGGTAACAATTTCACCGTGAAAGGACACCACCTTTCTATGATCAAAGACCGTCAATTCGATGGCCATTCGAGGGCCGATCCCCACAAACACATTGCCGAATTCATTGAAATTTGTGGCATGTTCCGATATGGAGATACTAATGCCGATGCCATCAAACTCAAACTTTTTCCATCATCACTTGCTGGAGATGCAAAAGTGTGGTATAACGAATTAACCCCAGGAACTATCAATACTTGGGAGGAGATGAGACAAGCTTTTGTAAGCCGATTCTTTCCACCTGCCATGTTTGACATACTCATGGGAGAAATTCGTGCTTTCACACAAAATCCGAACGAATCACTTGTCAAAGCTTGGTTTCAAATGAAAGATTTACTTCGTAGTTGTCATGGACATGGTTTAGGACGAGGAACCATCATCCAAATCTTCTACCATGGACTTGATGAAACATCTCAAGGAATTCTTGATGCTGGAGGAATTTTTCTCTATAAAACTCCGAATCAGGCATATCAATTGCTTGAAGACCGAGTCCTTCTCAAACTCGATTGGTCAAAAGAATCCAAAACCAAACCTTTATGAAAAACCGTTGCTTTTGTTGAAAGTTTCAAAACCTCTAAACTCATAGAGAAAATAGAAGCCTTAACTTCCATAATCGACTCGCAATACAAAGATCTTAAAGGATAAATGAAAGAAATGCAAGATGGTTGTAACAACTGTGGAGGTAATCACACATCATAAGAATGTGATGATCAACCAATGGACGGACCTACAAAAGGAGAAGCTAACTATGCTCAAGGAGGATAACGTGGAGGCGGTTATCGTGGTAATTATTACGGGAGAAATTCTGTAAATTGGCAAGATCGCCAACAAAGGGATAACAACCGTGATTCTCAACCTCGAGCGGAAAATCAAACTCCACAAACCTCTGACAAAAAACCAAAAGAAACCAATTTTGAAAAAATGATGAGAGAATTCGTGACTGCTCAAAAAGCCACTAATGAGTTTGTCAAAACTCAATTTTTCAATCTCAAAACCAAAGTTGAGCAGGGACAGAAAAATCATCAAGCATCTATTCAGGATCTTGAAAACAAATTCGATAGACTTTCTGATCAATTTTCTTCCCGACCGTCAGGTTCATTACCATGTAATACCCAATCCAACCCTAAACCAACATCATCTGGATCAAACGATAAAACTTATCGTCCACCACAGACTCGAAATGAGCATATCAATGTTGTATTCACAAGAAGTGGTCTTTCTTGTGATCCACCACCAAATCCAAATGATACCACGATCATCAATGATGAGAGCGAGGATGAAGCTGAAGAAGCAGAAAAAGAAAATAATCCAAAAACACCACCCAAACCCAACCCACCAGTTAAGGCGTATACACCAAAAATTCCATATCCTTAAAGCCTTAAGAAAGAAAAGATAGAAGAGCATTATAAGAAGTTTGTTGAAATGATCAAAGAGGTTAGACTCAATGTACCCCTTGTTGATGTTCTAGCTGGAATGCCTGTTGGGAATTAAATATTCAAGAAGTTTAATATCGGGTTCTTCTCAAAGAAATACTCTAAGTATGATTCTGCTGCTAAGAGCATTTGTTCCTGCTGCTAGCGTTATCGGTTCCTGCTGCTAACGTTAACATTCTACTGCTGAGTGTTTCTGCTGCTAGTGTTATGATCCTGCTGCTAGCGTTAACATTGCTGCTGGTGATTAACTTTCTGCTGCTGAACGGATAAGTATGAAAAGATATTATGTGTATTAAAGTCAACAATATACAGTAGATAATATCTTACTCCATGTGATCAGTCATAATGTTATATTCACAGAACAAGTTGTAAACATAGATAAAAGTTGTATCTTAATGACTGACACTCTCAAAGCAAGTGTTCGATTAGACTTAACAATATTGTAAAGATCTTTCTTGGTTTTTATAAAAGAAAGATCTTAGACTAGTGATATATATACGAATAGATAATAGTGTGTGATATTCTTTTAAGTGCAAAATAATAACTCTCAAGAACATAGAACAAATATCACAAGTCGTAGAAAACATAAGATTCAAGGTATTTGTAACCCTAGTGATATTAAAGATCACTCGTATTATCTTGAATAATATTGAATCGTTTGGTGATAACATTGCATGTTCTTTGTTCTATATACTCAAGCATAACTGTTCCATTTCCATAACTCCAAAATAACCTTCTAAGTGTGATTGAGTAAATTCCGCGTACTTGATCATATTAACTCAACTTATCACATACACAAAGAACAAAGGTTTAACCACCTATCAGTGTATCGATCACCCTCATCAATTGGTATCAGAGCAAGGCTGATATAGTTGATTTAGAAGAAGAAGAAGAAGAAATGGACGTTGAATCTATTCAGACCAATGTTGCTGCAAAAATACCCATGCTCAAACAGAATGAGTTTGAGATGTGGAGGCTAAGGATAGAGCAATATTTCCAAGTGCAAGACTATGCACTTTGGGAAATTATTGAAGATGGAGACTCTTTCAAGCCTACCACCACTACATCAACTGTTGACGGCAAAGTGCTGACAACTCTGCAGAAGAAAGAATACTGAGAAAAAATGACTTAAAGGCAAGAAGCATGCTGATGATGACCATTCCCAATGATCAACTTCTAAACTTCAGCAAGTTCAAAGATGCCAAGTCATTATTTGAAGCTATTATTGCCAGATATGGTGGAAATGAAGCCACCAAGAAAACCCACAAGACACTGCTCAAGCAGCAGTTTGAAAACTTCTCCTCTACATACAATGAATCTCTTGACCATATGTTTAATAGGCTTCAGAATATTGTGAGCCAACTTGCTATTCTTGGGGTTGAAATACCTCAAGAAGATTTGAACTCAAAATTTCTGAGAAGCTTACCAGAAGAGTGGGCTATGCATGTTGTTGTCTGGAAGAATAAGCCAGACCTTGATACAATGGAACTGATTGATTTGTATAGCAACTTTAAGATTGTGGAGCAAGATTTGAAGAAGAATGGAGGTACTAGTTCTAATACTGGGAACATGGCTTTTATGTCAACTCCTAATACCTCAAAATCAAGTGAAGAGGTGAAAGTTGTTGATGATGTTGGTGTTGCTAGTTCATCAAGCAGTACCATGGGTATTTTAGATGAAAAGACTTGTTGTGCATTTCTTACAAGTCAAAATAATGGGTCCATGCTCACCTATGAAGACCTCCAAGAGATCAATGATGATGATCTGGAGGAAATGGATCTAAAATGGCAAATTTCTCTTCTTAGCATGAGAGCCAAGAAGTTCTATCAAAGGACGGGGAAGAAGCTCGTAATCAGCAACACTGATGCTGCTGGTTTTGATAAGTCAAAGATAGAGTGCTATAACTGCTACATGATGGGTCACTTCTCAAGAGAATGTAGAAGACCAAGGCAGCAAGATAGCAAGAACAAAGGTTTTGGAAGCACATCCAAAACAAGGGAGGTTTCTGAGCCGAACTCAAAAGCTATGGTAGCTATTGATGGGCTAGGTTTTGATTGGAGTTTCATGGCTGATGAAGAAGAAGATTCTTTACAAATGGGACTCGTGGCTTTTTCTACTTCTGAGGTACAATCTCATAAAGCTTGTTCAAATGCTTGTACTGCTCTTAAAGAATTACACACTTTAATCAAACATTATGATGACCAAAAGAAAGAGCTAAGCAGAACTTTTCAAGACTTAGTATATTATAAGTGTGGATTAGCATCAACAGAAATGCAGATCTTATACTACAAAGAAAATGAACTTGCTTTTTCTGATGACAAAGCTCTCCTAAGACAGGACATATTCTTTAAAGATGCTGAAATTAAGCTTTTAAGAGAGGCTTTTGATAGGGTCAAAAAGGAAAATGGAAAGATTCACTTGACTACACAGACACTAGAACATGCTTCTAGAGGTGTGACCAACATTATAGAATGCCAAGTGATTAATAGAGCCAAGTCAGGAGTAAGATATAAGAGTGTCCCACCTCCATACAGAGGTATCCCTAAACCCTCAGGAATTGACCTAGAAAATTCAGGTGTCCCTGAATTTCAACAACTTGAGCTACAATATGGTGTACAACCTAAAACTAAGCTAGTTGTTGATGAACCTAAGAAAGTAAGTGAAAGTTTAAGTAAAACTTCACTTTCTGAGGACAATGTGTCCTCTGATAGAAGATCGGATAAAGTAGTCATTGAAGACTGGTGTTGGGCTATAAAGTTAAAGTACTGCTGGAATATCAAAGTACTGCTGGAAGTCAAAGTACTGCTAAATAAGTCAAAGTACTGCTGCTCGTTGAAGGACTGTTATGCAAATATGTTTAAGGACTAATGTGTAATTCTAGAATGTTCGTATTAGATTAGAGTTATAATTAGAATTACTTGTCGTTCAAGTATTGTAAACCGACTAGGGTTTTCCTTGTGCCTATAAAAGGATCCCTAGGTTGGCATTAGAGAGATGGTTTTAGAGAGACAAGTTCATACGAATATTAGAAGCTTATTAGAGTATTAGTGATTAGAGTTTGTTAGTGAATCTGTGTAAAGAGCAGGTTCAAGGTTTTAATAATATTCGAAGTTGTTTATTAATTCTTCTTAGCTTTTTTGAAGTAGATTCCGCATACTTAGCAAAGTATATCAGTGTTTCACCATTAACAGTTTTGAATTTATTCAAGGTTGTTAAACCGTAGACAAGCTACAAGTTAGTTTGGTTAGAGTATATCGATCCAACAAGTGGTATCAGAGCTTGTGTAGAGACTCTGATTAAGAAGAAACCCTTAAAACCGATTTATCAACAAACCCTAAAACGATGTCGACTGAAGCTGCACCAATCCCATCCATCACCTCACTCAGAATTCCTATCATCAAGAAGGGAGAATATGATCTCTGGAGCATGAAGATGAGGTAGTACCTTGCTATTACAGACCATGCTCTATGGGATGTGATTGTCAATGGTAATGTTGTTCTTGACGAACCTGTACATGTTGAAGGACAACCCAGACCACCTCAACCAACCTTGCCAGCAGCTACAAAGAGAAATCAAGATAAAGCTCTCAACATACTGTTGTCTGCTATTCCTGATGGTCACCTACTAAAGTTTTATGATGCTAAGGATGCAAAGCAATTGTGGGCTGCGATCAAGACAAGATTTGGAGGTAATGATGCTTCTAAGAAGATGCATAGAAACTTATTGAAGCAGCAGTTTGAAACTTTCACTATTGGTGAAAGAGAAAGTCTTGATGCTGCCTATGACAGATTCCAAAATCTACTTAGTATGCTAGAACTGTATGGAGCAGAGGTATCTGTTGAAGATGCAAATTTGAAGTTCTTAAGGAGTTTGCCATCTGTCTGGTATGTGGTTGCTACTATGATTAGAGGACAACCTGGATTGGAGTCTATGGACTTTGATGATCTCTACAACAACTTGAAAGTGTACGAGCAAGAGATGAATGGTCACAGTTCTCAAAAAACTCACAACATAGCTTTTGTGTCTTCTGAAAACAGAAGCAGTACTTCTACTAAAAGTACTGCTTATCCTTCTCAAAGTACTGTTGGTGATACACAGCATGTTTGCACAACCACAACTACCCCCAACCCATCACCAACAAACAACACCAATTCTGATGATGTTGTATGTTCCTTCTTTGCACAACAAGCCACTTTACCTGTTACCTATCAAGAAGACTTGTTGCAAATTGAAGAAGATGCTTTAGAGGAGATTGACATAAGATGGCAAGTAGCCATGATCACTGCAAGGATCAAGAAGTTCATGAACAAGACAGGAAGGGGAATTGATTTCAAAGCCAAACAAGGTATAACTTTTGACAAATCCAAGATTGAATGTTTCAATTGTCAAAAGCTTGGACACTTTGCAAGGGAATGCAAGTTTGCAAAATATCAGGCAAACAGGATGTTTGAACAACCCAAGGTTGAAAGAAAGGAGGTTCCTATTACTGAATCACAACCAAAAGCTTTGGTGGCTCAAGAAAATCTAGCAGAGATTGACTGGAGTGCTGAATTTGATGATGAACCTGTAACCTATTCTATGGTTGCAATGGAAGAGTTTGATTGGAGCACAGCTTTTGATGAGGAACCAGGATATGCTGCTTTGGAATCAAGAGATGGTCTTGGAAGCATTGACTGGAGCATGGAGAATGAAGATGAACCTGTTCAGATTGCCATGGTTGCTACTTCACCAAGTTCATCCAATGTCTCTGAGGTATGCTCTAAGTGTAATGATGTGTATCAAAAGTTGCTTAAAGAATATGTGACTGAAAGAGATAATTGTAGAACAGCTAGGTCTGAGGTAGCTGGTTATCAATTAACTTTAGAGTCAATGGAAGCCAAAATATTAACACATGAAAATAATGAAATGGCTTGGGCAGAAAAATATGAGCAACAAGATTACCAATTAAAATTAAGTGAATGGAAGTTAGGATGTAAGGTGTCTGAATTAGAAAAGATTACTAAGGAAAGAGATGCTTTGTTAGAAAAACTTGGTAGTATTAAACAGGCTGGTCTATCACATGTTCAATTTGTTGATAAACAAAGAAGAATAAACAGTAGAGCTGGACTAGGTTATGGTGAAGATAGTAGTTCAGATGAGACCCCACCTAGTGATAAGGAAGAGACCCCACCTAGTGATAAGGAAGAAATCTCAACTAGTGATGATGAACTTACTAGCTCAGAAGAAAACACACCTAGGAATGAGGAACCAATTAGTGAATCACCTCCTGAGTTTAAGAAAGATAAGGAGTACCACTCAGTTCCTCCACCCACTGGTAGGTTTCAACCACTTAGGACAGATGTTTCTCATTATGGTGTAGACAACCTAGAGTTTAGGAAGAAGCTTACTGGTCAATCTAGTTCTGAGAAACCCAAAGATGATTTTCAAAGGGGTAATGATCAAAAGTTTCCTACAGCCTTTCAAAAACAAGCAGTACCTCCAAAATCTTTTCAAAGTACTGCTAGACATTCAGCAGTACCTCCAAGAGAAACTTTTCAAAATACTGCTAACTATAGGAAACCTTTTAATCATAGAAGAGGATTTGGGAATATGGAGAGAAAATTATGTTATGTATGCTATAGTCCTGATCATTTGATTAAGCATTGTGACTTGCACTCAGAATACTTAAGTCAGTTCCCAAAGAATAGACCTGCCACCTATAAGCCAAGAGAGACTAGACCAGTTTGGAATTACTCAAATAGGGTTAACCATAGTAATTTCTCTAAAGACTATAGGTACCCTCACCAGAAAAGATTGTTTTCCAAACCACCAGTACCTTCACACACTGATAAGTCTCAAGAAGTACCTTCTCAAAGGACTGATAAGTTTTCACCCAATCATGGTACTGCTAACACTTTTTCATATAGAAGACCTAAGAGATTCAATTCATATAAAAGGTCTTACACCTCAAGAAAAGTACCTAGATCAGAGAAACCTAAAGTCAAACGAAATTGGGTTAAGAAAGAAAGTACTGATGGGGAACAAGCAGTATTTTCATCAGATAAGGGTGAAACAGGGAGTGTTGTTGATAATACAACACAGGACATGGGACCAACGCAAATAATCATTGACCATGCCTTTAAAACCAGTGGAGATTACATACTGAAGGAATTCAAGTATGTTACTCCACAAGGGGAACACAAGTCAGTAATGGCTTGGGTTCCTAAAAGAAACTAACCCTTTCTTTTACTGTGCAGGGCAACCCAGAGGAGGAACTTAAAGATCATATTATTGTTGATAGTGGTTGCTCTGGCAGCATGACAGGGAACAAGGAGATCCTGTCAGATTTTAAGGCATATTATGGAGGAAGAGTTGCATTTTGTAATGATCCTGATGGAGGGAGAATCACTGGCAAAGGAACAATCAAGGCTGGATGTATTGATTTTGAGAATGTTAGATATGTGAAGGAGCTCAAGTTTAATCTTTTGTCAGTTTCTCAGATTTGTGACAAGAAGTACCCAATTTTGTTCACTGATACAGAATGTCTCATTCTCTCTCCTGAGTTCAAGTTTGTTGCTGATCACTTGGTAACATTGAGAGTACCAAGAACTAATGATGTGTACAGTTTAGACTTAAAGAGTCTCAATTCTGCTGGAAGAGCAACATGTTTAGTAGCCAAGTCATCATTGGAAGAAGCACATCTATGGCACAGAAGACTAGGTCATGTTAATTTCAAGAACATCAACAAGCTGGTCAAAGGAAATTTAGTTAGAGGTTTACCTTCCAAAACATTCAAAACTGATCATTCATGTTTGGCTTGCAAGAAGGGTAAACAACATAAAGCTTCATGTAAGAAGCTTGGGGAAAGGGATATTAGAGAACCTTTAGAGTTGCTACACATGGATCTGTTTGGACCAGTTTGAGTAGAAAGTTTAAATAAAAAGAAGTACTGCTTGGTTGTGACAGATGATTGTAGCAGATTTACTTGGGTCTTTTTCTTGGGATTCAAAGATGAAACCTTTGATGCTATCCATGACCTGATAGTAGCCCTTGAAAATCAATTGAGACTCAAAGTAAGAGGTATTAGATGTGATAATGGAACAGAATTCAAGAACAAGCATATGGATGAATTCTGTGCCAAGAAAGGGATCAAGAGAGAGTTTAGCATTGCTAGAACACCACAGCAGAATGGTGTTGCAGAAAGAAAGAACATGATGCGTGGTTTTGCGACCTTATAACAGGTTTTACCTCTCGAGGGATCTCAAGAGGCTTGCAATCCCCACCAGGCAGTGTACCTGACCGATGTAGTATAGTGAAGTGGCAAGTACCGGGGGATTGATCGTTCTCTAGGGGAATAGTGTCGTTAGGATTGAAAAACTATTCTAATAGGTCTAAGGGTGAGGGAAGATTCTTTTGTATTTTTAATTTTTATGAAAGCAAGTAAAATCTCGGGTTTGAAGGAGTGGGCGGAATTAGTTGCTAGTCAACTAACCCAAATAACTACAATTGCAAATAAAATAAAATAACTGAAAATGAAAAGGTTGTGTAACTTATATGGAGAGAAATGTGTTTACTTAGATTTCCTTACTCCCTAACTATCTTTTACCGGTTGATTAGTGTGTATTAATTGCGTGGATGACGGGTGTATTCCTTAATACCAATCGTGGGGTGGCGTACGTACTTCCCCAACTCTATAAGCTCCTACTTCACTCCTATGTCGAGCCGGCTAAGAAGCTCCTAACATGGGATCACTAGAATTCGCTCATGCATTAAATACAACCATAAAAACCTTAGTACGCATTGGTTCATGTTTCTTAAGACGTTCAAGCAAGTTACCGTATAGGAGGTTAGCCAGTTTTCTTAAGCCTAACATCGATAAACAATCATCCAATACAATTAATAACACACTAATAACCAATAATCAATAGTTAGGTTTCATTAGATCCAAGCAAACACAAGATAAATCTAGCCTAGCATGTTAATTAAAAGACAAGAACAAGATATAATCAAACAATAAATAGACATATTGAATGATTAATTGATTACTTATCTTCAATTAAATATGGGAGATCCAAGGGTATAAAACCCTTAAAAATGGCATAAAATTTGTCTAGGGTTTCTCCTCACAAAGTTGCACACTAATGACAAAAAATTATGAAAGTATATATAGGAAAACAGATCTGACGGCGTCACCCTTTGGGTCGTGACGCCGTCACCTCGCCGCGTTTAGGGTTTCTTGATGGCCTTCTTGACGCCGTCCCCCTTTAATCCTCCAAAATCCTCTCTGGCTTATCAAGGCTTGACGCCATCACAATTGTGCTTGACGCCGTCTCTCTTTAACTTAAACCGTGACAGCCTTGATCACCTTAAAGGGTGACGCCGTCACAATTCCTTTGTAAAACTTTCTGGCGCGTCACGTGTATTTGGTCATATCCACCTCTTTTGCCAAGCCATGACGCCGTCAGGAGCAATCCTTGACGCCGTCATGTGTACTTTTCCAGCAGCTTTGGAGACTTTGTTGTTTTCTTCACTTTTATGCTCCAAAAACGTCCAAAATGCTTCCTTTTCCAGATTTCTTCTCCAAAGTACCTAAAATGACAAGAGGAACGATTTAGGGCAATATTTGATCAAATAAATACGATTTAGGGCTTAAATGACCCCCTAAAAGCGATACACTTTTCGTCTCATCAAATATCCCTACACTTGGGATTTGCTTGTCCTCAAGCAAATGAGCTTTTCCACCAATCAAAATACAAGTTAGGGGTCATTTAACATTAATATAAAAGTAATTACAACAAATGATCATTCCACCTTGGTCAAAATAAGCACGGAAATTATACACTAGCACCTCACAATAAGTGTTTGGATACTCTCATCCTTCGGGTGTTGTAAATTTATATATCATAAATGAAAATGGAAGAATATCGCTCACTACCTGTCATAGAAAATAGATTACCATAGGCTTGGGAAAGGATCACGCCTCTACCACTTTTGGCGTAAGCACCTAGGATAAACTATCAAAGAGGTCTTTACAAAGGGTTATAACGTTAGGTGAAGGGATAAGGAAAACACGGTTTGTTGGATAAGGATATTTTTACTGGTGGCAAGTCAATCATCTTGGTCAATTACATGTAGAATGAGGCGTTGCTAAGCCAAGACTCGACTCAACTTAAACTAATCACGAACTAATAAACATAGAACAAAACAAAACATAAATAAAAGATAGAGGCGGATGGTAGTCCGTATGCTTTTTCTTCACTTTTTTTTTTTTTTTTTTTTTTTTTTTGCATACACTCTTGCCCTACCATCCAAAACAATACATCACTAGGGATTCTTTGTACCATCCCTACACTTGAACTTTTACATACTTTACATAAAATTATTCTAATGACTCGAATCAAGATAATCGAAACATTTGGAGTACTTTAAATTATTAACGTACATATGGGGGTAATAAATGATGTTCTTCCCCATTACTCCATTACACTAGTACTTTACCCATAAGTCCCAATCGTCCCAAAACAATATGTACAAGGATATGACTCGACTTAGCAACCATGTAATCAATTAGATAATTAACTAATGGTTTAAACAAATGTTGTCACAATAATGCACTAAAGATGAGTGCACACAAGGTAGGCTAAGGCGATTTGGGTGTACATTTAAGTGGGGTGTAAACAAATTCTTCCTTTAAGTAAAATGCTTAAAGGTTGAAACGAAAAGATAGGCTCTGAGGGGTGTACTAGGGGTATCGTGTACCAAAAATGGGTACAACGCAAAGGGTGTGGGAGAATTACTTGACCAATGTAGCCAAAGTAATTATAACAAAAACACAGGTGTAAAACAATGGGTTAATCCTAATGCCTCTTATCATGTAGTCAATCCTAACTACACGAATGTAGTCTCACTAGCTGTCTCGGTATGCATCACAAACGCAAGTTCTAGAATCTATAAACTACCGGTACACTCATAAGCACCAACAATGAATGCTTTTTCCTAAAGATCTAAAGGCGAACCTCACATATTTGGGGTGGAAATTTTTGAGTGGTATGGTTTTTTGTGCTAGTCATACAATTTCCTATCCATGAGACGCTTATTAAAATCAAAGTTTCACTCCTATATGTTGTAAAAAAATTTAAATTTGGTGCTAAAATTGCCCTAACCAATATTTCTCTTGGCTTTATTACACATTCACTATTAAACAAAACAAAAAATCAAGCGAAGTTGTAGTTTCTAAGGCATCCTAATTTACCCTCCCTACACTTAATCCGAACATTGTCCCCAATGTTCTAGACAAAAGATGTAAAAGTAAAAATAAATGAGAATGGAAGAAACTAATACTCCCCTGATTCGCTCGGTATGGATGATGTGATAATATGGTTAAATCTCCCTCCAAGAGAATGAACATGATAAGCTTCACTCCAAAAATATAATCATCCTCTTGATGTGTTGCACGTACATCTTCTTATCCAATAATACCTGTAACCAACAAACACAAAAACCAAAGCATCAAACCGAACAAAGAAAAACCACAACTAGATGTATTTCCAGACTTAGAAATAAAAACAAAACAAAGCAATAAAAGGATAGGATACTTGCGGGATGACTTACAAATAGGGACTCATAAAACATGTCCACAAGTATTGACACATAAACAAGATAGAATACATGCTAATCATGAATTGTGAATTTTCCATGTTCGAATTTTGTTCTTTTTAACAAAATATAAGCTTCCCTACACTTATCTTTTTGTAAAATACCTTTATATGCAATTAAGACGAGGTTAAAAACAAGATAAAGCATTTTCACAAATTATTCGAAACATGAAAATTAAACAATTATGATTAAGCATATATGACAAAAACAAACAAATAAAATAAAAACATCAAACAATTAAACAAATAAAGCTTGGGTTGCCTCCCAAGAAGCGCTTGTTTTTGTTCGAGTTACGAGCCTAACTCTACCCTTATTTAACAAAAATAGGGGAGGTTTTCCCTACACTTAGGATTAAGTGCGGGTGAAAGTAGCGATACATACCCTTAGGGTGGAAATATGCCACGTGAGGTGAAGGGGTGAGCGAATGGCTTCCTTCATCCTAAAATTACCCGGATAATATGGGTTGATGGGTGGGTCGGTTCCTCTTTTGTCTCCTAGAAATGTATCTAAGGATGGAAAGTTGTGTAAAGGTTGAGGTTCCGGTTCATCAACACTAGGAAATTCCCTAGAACTAAGAGTAAGGTTATCACTATAAGTATTCAAACCTATATCCTCTAGTGGTGCTTGGTCCAAGGATTCTACCTCCATTGGGATTCCTAAAGTCACTTCTACTTCTTCCGGGTAAGTCACGGGCGGTGTGTGTGCCTCAAATGATGGTAGGACTTGTGGGGTATTTAGCGGGCTTGTGTTACTTACCTCATCATTCCTTGTGTCAAGATCACCTATGTGTTCATCCTGTATTATGGCAGTGCCTAACCATGACATGCAACTAGGTGGCTCAACTCTACCCTCATCCCCAAACAAACATGTTTCATGATCCTTGAAATTTGTGGTCAATTGACTTGTACTAACGTTTGTTGGGTTGTCTACTCTATAATAATATTGGGCACAATCTTCTATGGTATCCCATGCTTCTTCAGCATTTAATTCCCTAAGGTTCCTATCGGCAAAATCGTTAATGCACATTTGGTCATATCGGTCGACACGATCGTAAAAGATTTGGGTTAGGGATGCTAAATCGAAGCTATGATGAGGGACTATTCGGAGTAAGTTTTTAAAACGAGTCCATGCATCATATATGGGTTCATCTCGATATTGGTTGAACATCAAGATGTCATATGGAGTGGGTGAATTACGTGGTTGGTAGTATGGTGGATTCGCGTTTTCCATAATGGTGAACGGAAGAGTCAATGGAAATTACGAACAAACACACAAAGAAAAATAGATAGACTAAAGAAATCCTAGAAAAATAAAATAAAAATCTCACTAGAAAGGAATCTAGTGAGTAGACCTAATAAAATAAAAATTCAACCTAAACAATAACTATTCCCCGGCAGCGGCGCCAAAAACTTGATGCGTGGTTTTGCGACCTTACAACAGGTTTTACCTCTCGAGGGATCTCAAGAGGCTTGCAATCCCCACCAGGCAGTGTACCTGACCGATGTAGTATAGTGAAGTGGCAAGTACCGGGGGATTGATCGTTCTCTAGGGGAATAGTGTCGTTAGGATTGAAAAACTATTCTAATAGGTCTAAGGGTGAGGGAAGATTCTTTTTGTATTTTTATATTTTTATGAAAGCAAGTAAAATCTCGGGTTTGAAGGAGTGGGCGGAATTAGTTGCTAGTCAACTAACCCAAATAACTATAATTGCAAATAAAATAAAATAACTGAAAATGAAAAGGTTGTGTAACTTATATGGAGAGAAATGTGTTTACTTAGATTTCCTTACTCCCTAACTATCTTTTACCGGTTGATTAGTGTGTATTAATTGCGTGGATGACGGGTGTATTCCTTAATACCAATCGTGGGGTGGCGTACGTACTTCCCCAACTCTATAAGCTCCTACTTCACTCCTATGTCGAGCCGGCTAAGAAGCTCCTAACATGGGATCACTAGAATTCGCTCATGCATTAAATACAACCATAAAAACCTTAGTACGCATTGGTTCATGTTTCTTAAGACGTTCAAGCAAGTTACCGTATAGGAGGTTAGCCAGTTTTCTTAAGCCTAACATCGATAAACAATCATCCAATACAATTAATAACACACTAATAACCAATAATCAATAGTTAGGTTTCATTAGATCCAAGCAAACACAAGATAAATCTAGCCTAGCATGTTAATTAAAAGACAAGAACAAGATATAATCAAACAACACATAGACATATTGAATGATTAATTGATTACTTATCTTCAATTAAACATAGGAGATCCAAGGGTATAAAACCCTTAAAAATGGCAGAAAATTCGTCTAGGGTTTCTCCTCACAAAGTTGCACACTAATGACAAAAAATTATGAAAGTATATATAGGAAAACAGATCTGACGGCGTCACCCGTTGGGTCGTGACGCCGTCACCTCGCCGCGTTTAGGGTTTCTTGATGGCCTTCTTGACGCCGTCCCCCTTTAATCCTCCAAAATCCTCTCTGGCTTATCAAGGCTTGACGCCGTCACAATTGTGCTTGACGCCGTCTCTCTTTAACTTAAACCGTGACAGCCTTAATCACCTTAAAGGGTGACGCCGTCACAATTCCTTTGTAAAACTTTCTGGTGCGTCACGTGTATTTGTCATATCCACCTCTTTTGCCAAGCCGTGACGCCGTCAGGAGCAATCCTTGACGCCGTCACGTGTACTTTTCCAGCAGCTTTGGAGACTTTGTCGTTTTCTTCACTTTTATGCTCCAAAAACGTCCAAAATGCTTCCTGATGCGTGGTTTTGCAACCTTACAACAGGTTTTACCTCTCGAGGGATCTCAAGAGGCTTACAACCCCACCAGGCAGTGTACCTGACCGATGTAGTATAGTGTAGTGGTAAGTACGGGGGATTGATCGTTCTCCACAGGAAATAGTGTTCGTTAGGTATGAAAAACTACTCTAATAGGTCTAAAGGTTGAGGAAGATTCTTTTTATGTTTTTATATTTTTATGAAAGCAAGTAAAATCTCGGGTTTGAAGGAGTGGGCGGAATTAGTTGCTAGCCAACTAACCCAAATTACTACGAATGCAAATAAAATAAATAACTGAAAATAAAAATGTTGGAGAAAACTTAAGTGTAGAGAAATGTGTTTACTTAGATTTCCTTACTCCCTAACGATCTTTTACCGGTTGATTAGTGTGTATTAGTCGCGTGGATGACGGGTGTATTCCTTAATACCAATCGTGGGGTGGCGTACGTACTTCCCCAACTCTACAAGCTCCTACTTCACTCCTATGTCGAGCCGGCTAGGAAGCTCCTAACATGGGATCACTAGAATTCGCTTGTGCATTAAATACAACCATAAAAACCTTTAGTACGCATTTGGTTCATGTTTCTTAAGACGTTCAAGCAAGTTACCGAATAGGAAGTTAGCCAGTTTTCTTAAGCCTAACATAGATAAACAATCATCCAATACAACTAATAACACACTAATAACCAATAATCAATAGCTAGGTTTCATTAGATCTAAGCAAACACAAGATAAATCTAGCCTAACATGTTAAACAAAAGACAAGAACAAGATAAAATCAAACAACACATAGACATATTGAATGATTAATTGATAACTTATCTTTCAATGTAACATGGAAGATCTCAAGGCAAAAAGCCTTGAAAAAGATGCTAAAATCGTCTTAGGGTTTTCTCCCAAAAATTCCACACTAAGTCCTCTCCAATGACAAAGAATTAGAAAACTATATATAGATTTTTGGATCTGACGGCGTCACCTTATGGAGTGTGACGCCGTCACCTCGCCGCTTTTAGGGTTCCCGGATGACCTTCTTGACGCCGTCCCTCTTTAGCTCTCCAAAATCCGTTCTGGCTTATCAAGGCTTGACGCCGTTAGACCTTGAACGTGACGCCATCCCTCTTTGAATTAAGCCGTGACGCCCTTGATCAGGTTAAAGCGTGACGCCGTCAGAATTTACATGCAATTTTCACTGGCTTATCATGAGTAAATTTCACATCCACCTTTTCTTGCCAAGCCATGACGCCGTCCAGAGTAAAATCTGACGCCGTCAAAGGTAACTTTTAGCCGATTTTTGAGACTTTGTCGTTTTCTTCACTTTTATGCTCCAAAAACGTCCAAAATGCCTCCTTTTCCAGATTTCTCCTCAAAAGTACCTAAAATGACAAAAGGAACGATTTAGGGCAATATTTGATCAAATAAATACGATTTAGGGCTTAAATGACCCCTTAAAAGCGGTACACTTTTCGCTTCATCAAATACCCTTACACTTGAGATTTGCTTGTCCTCAAGCAAATGCGCTTTTATTCTAATAAAAATACAAGTTAGGGGTCATTTAATGCAAACATAAAAGTAATTACAACAAATAATCGTTCCACTTCAATCATAATAAGCACGGAGATTATAAACTAGCACCTCACAAGTAGTGTTTAGATACTCACATCTCTCAAGTGTCATCAAAATAAATCTCATAAATGAAAACGGATAATATCTCTCACTACCTGTCATAGCAAATAGATTACCATAGGCTTGGGAAAGGATCGAAAACCTCCTCCACTAGCGTAAGCACCAAAGATAAACTATCAAAGAGGGCTTTTACATGGGTTATAACGTTAGGTGTAGGGAAAAGGAAAACACGGTTTTGTTGGATAAAGGATATTTTACTGGTGGCGAGTTAAAGATCTTGATTAATTACATGTACTATACAATGTTGCTAAGCCAAGACTCGACTCGATTTAAACTAAAAACAAAATAACAAAAACATAAACATAAAATAAAACGGGATGGTAGTCCGTATGTTTTTTTTTTTTTTTTTTCTATTTTTCTTTTTCTCATTTTTTTGTATTTTTCTTGATTTTTTCGATTTTTTTTTTTTTTTTTTTTCGCATACACTTTTGCCCTACCATCCAAAATAATACATCATAGGGGCATTGCATCCCCCTTACACTTGAACTTTTACATAACTTTACAAATAACTATTCTAATGACTCGAATTAAGATAATTGAAAAACTTGGAGTACTTTTTAGAATATTTAGCACATATGGGGGTAATAAATGATGTTCTTCCCCATTACTCCATTACACTAGTACTTTACCCATGAGTCCCAATCGTCCCAAAACAATATGTACAAAGATATGACTCGACTTAGCAACCATGTAATCAATTAGATAATTAACTTGGGTTTAAACAAATGTTGTCACAATAATGCACTAAAAATGAGTGCATACAAGGTAGGCTAAGGCGATTTGGGTGTACATTTTAGTGGGGTGTAACAAATTCTTCCTTTAAGTAAAATGCTTAAAGGTCGAAATGAAAAGATAGGCTCTGAGGGGTGTACTAGGGGTATCGTGTACTAAAAATGAGTACAACGCAAAGGGTGTGGGAGAATTACTTGACCAATGTAGCCGAAGTAATTATAACAAAAACACAGGTGTAAAACAATGGGTTAATCCTAATGCCTCTTATCATGTAGTAAATCTAACTACACGAATGTAGTCTCACTTGTGGCCTTGGAATGGTCCTAACGCAAGTTCTAGAATCTAAGTGCTACCGGTACACACATCATAGCATAAATGCTTTTCCTACCAATTCTAGGGGCGAACCTCACATATTTGGGGGTGGAAAATTTTTTAGTGGTACGGTTTTTGTGCTAGTCATATAACTCCTATCCGTGAGACGCTCATTAAGATCAAAGTTTCACTCCTATATGTTGTAAAAAAAATTTAAATTTGGCACTAAAATTACCTTAACAAGTATTCCTCTCAGTTTTATTACACATCTACTATTAAACAAACAAAAATCAAGCGTAATAGTATTCTCTAATCGTACTTTTACCCTCCCCTTACACTTAAGATGAACATTGTCCCCAATGTTCAAATAACAAGATGTAAAAGCAAAAAGTAAAAGAATGAAATCAAATACTCCCCTGATTCGCTCGGTGGATAATGAAATAATACGGTTAAATCTTCTTCCAAAGTAATGTTGAAGCTCCATGACTAATGCATCGCCAAAAGCTTGATTCAAAAACATTTCCTTGTCCAAAATAACCTGATAAACCTGAGAAAACAAACACGAAAACCTGCATAACATCGGCGGGATAAATCTATATATAAGGATATAATGCTTGTGGAATGATAACTTTGCAGATTCCTGGAGATTATAAGTTGGAGATTTTAATAAAAACTTTTTAAAAACAAAACTTTCAAAAATTTCTGAAAATTAAATCTGACGCCGTCAGGTTATAAACCCTGACGCCGTCAGAAATGACCTGACCAAAAAAATTTCATTTTAAGTTTCCGGAAAATTTCTGGAAAAACCTTTACCTTACTTCCTGGAAATCCTGCAAAACATCATTATGACTCGATACAAGCATTTGACTCAAACACACACTAATATGTATGTTAATTTATTATTATTATGATTCATGTTAATTCGTGTTCTAATAAACCGATTTAGATTTCCCTTACACTTAACTTTTGCAAAATACCTTTATATGTAGTTAAGACGAAGTTAAAAACAAAATAAAGCATTTTCACAATTTAGTTTTTAACATGAATCAATAAGAATAAAAATTAAACACACATACGGAAACAAATAAAAACAAACAAACAAACAAATAAACACACAAAGCAAATAAATAAAATAAAGCTTGGGTTGCCTCCCAAGAAGCGCTTTTCTTTATTAACGAGTCTTGTAGCTAGACTCAAAGTCACTCTACCCTATATAAGTGAGCTCGTCATCGAGGACGTCTTTAGGGTTAAGCTTGGATTGAAGTTTCCTATTGGTCCGCTTAGTACGATATATCTTTTCAAACTTCTCTCCATCCGGGTCATACAATGTCATCTTAATATGCCATGACCCATCTCCATCTTTGGGTGGTTTGTCCCAACTCCACTTATGATCATCTTCCTCACAAGTCCACTTATTCATTCCTAGGTTAATTGGCAAAACTCCTAGGTACTCAATCATCCTTCTAAAAACTAGAGGGTCTTCAAATGGATCCAATTCGGTGTCCCTAGCCAAGAGTTGTTCTACCGTATGTGTTCGGTTCACAAAGTCCTCTTCTAGGTAAAATGGGCGTGGGGGTCCTATGAAGCCTCTATCTATCCAAGGTCCATATCTAGATGGTCTCCTATTCAACTCTAACCAATGGGGTGTCGGTTCATTACTAGTATCATAAGCATGTTTCTTCACATCATAGACTGACCAAGTATCTCCTTCTCCTACCGCTATCTTGGATTCCTTACAATCAATCATAGCACTAGCGGTCGCCAAAAATCCTCTACCTATCAACAAGGGGCATGTAGGGTCGCTAACCATATCAAGGACGTGGAAATCGGCTAAAATGGTTAGTTTTCCAATGTGCACTAACACGTCCTTAACTACTCCAACCGGGTAAGCAACACTCCCATCCGCTAAACCTATTATCACCTCGGTTTCTTCAAGTTTTCCTAGTTTTAGAGAGGTGTAGAGAGGTAACGGAAGTAGGTTAAGGCTTGATCCAAGATCGGCTAATGTGTCATAAGCCTCCGAATTACCAATCTTGCACGGTAGAACGAATAAGCCCGGGTCATCTAACTTCTTAGGTATTTTGTTTTGAACGAAGGCGGTCCCTTTTTCGCCTAACTTGAGCTTCTTCTCATCCAACACATCAACAACCGGACTTTCAAGGTGGAGCTCCTTGAATTCTTCGTCAAGGTTTTGAGTGGGAGGTGTTTCAACTATGTTGTTGACCAATTTGGATGTCATAACTTCTTGGTCATTTGGAACGACTTGGGTTTGTTTGAAACACGTGCTCATGGAATTGACCGAATAATATTGTGGACAAGAACTAGGGGACGAAACCGATGAAATAGCGTTGACGTTTAGTTTCGGGTTCTTGACCGTGTTGCTAGGGAGTGCTCCCATTTCTCGGTCATTGAGGGCTTTCAACAAGGTGTCAATCTTATTGGTCATCTCGCTTTGTTTTTGTTTGAAATCGGCTTCAAACTTGGCTAAACGAGCTTCTTGAGATGCCATAAATTGAGACATCAATCCTTCAAAGTTATTGGTACTACCATTGCCGGAAGGATTGTTGTTGAAAGTACGGTTCGAGTTGGAACCGTTTGATTGGAAACGATTAGGTGGGTTGGAAGAATTGGGTTGTTGTGCGTTTTGGTTTTGTTTCCACCTAAGGTTCGGGTGATTTTTCCATGAAGGGTTGTATGTATCACCATAATAGTTTGGCTCGGGTTTGAAAGTGTACAACTTGTCTCCCGCTCCATCGGTACGCGAGGATGCGTAGTCCACAAAAGCTTGTTCGGGGAGTTCCATGCAATCACGAGTGTCGTGGGGACCACTACATAATTCACATGAAGAAGTGATTTTGTTCACTTGGCTTGAAAGTTTAGGAGCCTCGTAGGATTTCATGAGAAACTTGACTTGGTCTTCAAGTTCTATGATCCTACGGTCGGAAGTGCTTGAATTGTTCAAAGGCAAAGATATTGCCTTGACCGTTTTATTCAAATCACGGGGATCACTCCAACTTTCGTTGTCATAAAGAGGAAGATCCTCTAGGAGAGCCCATGATTGTTCCGCACTTAGATCACGTAGCTTACCACCGGCCGATTGGTCAATGGTTTGCCTTGTGTAGAGATTGATATGGTCATAGAAGATTTGGACTTGGAGCCAAAGTTCTATGCCATGGTGAGGGACTTTTTGGAGTAAGTCCTTGAATCGAGTCCATGCCTCGTAGAGAGTTTCGCCTTGACGTTGTTGGAACATCAAGATATCATTCCTTAGCTTGGTAGTTCTTCCCGGTGGGAAAAACTGAGCAAGGAAACGAGTGGTGAGATCATCCCAAGAGGTGATGGATCCTGCGGGTTGACGTTCTAGCCACTGACTAGCTTGATCCCGCAGAGAGAATTGAAAGAGACGCAATCGGGTCGTCTCTCGAGTGGCAACATCAAGGTCTATAGAATCAACGATTTTAAGAAAGTCCTTGAGATGTTGATTAGGATCTTCAGAACGAAGTCCATGGAATGCGCATCCGCTTTGCACCAACCGGATGGTGTCGGATCGCAAGGGTGTGATATTGGCTCCTTGAGTGAGCTCAATGGTGTTTCGATAGCCATGGTGGCTAGGACGGGAGTACTCTCCTAAAGTACGGGCTCTAGGAGGTGGTGGTTGTTGTGGTGGTGGGTTGTTGGGATTAAGGATATTACCATCTTCCATGATGTCGGATGGTATGGTTACGAACAAAGACACGAAGAAAATAGATAGACTAAAGAAAACCTAGAAAAATAAAACAAAAATCTCACTAGAAAGGAATCTAGTGAGTAGACCTATAAAATAAAAATTCAACCTAAACAATAACTATTCCCCGGCAGCGGCGCCAAAAACTTGATGCGTGGTTTTGCAACCTTACAACAGGTTTTACCTCTCGAGGGATCTCAAGAGGCTTACAACCCCACCAGGCAGTGTACCTGACCGATGTAGTATAGTGTAGTGGTAAGTACGGGGGATTGATCATTCTCCACAGGGAATAGTGTTCGTTAGGTATGAAAAACTACTCTAATAGGTCTAAAGGTTGAGGAAGATTCTTTTTATGTTTTTATATTTTTATGAAAGCAAGTAAAATCTCGGGTTTGAAGGAGTGGGCGGAATTAGTTGCTAGCCAACTAACCCAAATTACTACGAATGCAAATAAAATAAATAACTGAAAATAAAAATGTTGGAGAAAACTTAAGTGTAGAGAAATGTGTTTACTTAGATTTCCTTACTCCCTAACGATCTTTTACCGGTTGATTAGTGTGTATTAGTCGCGTGGATGACGGGTGTATTCCTTAATACCAATCGTGGGGTGGCGTACGTACTTCCCCAACTCTACAAGCTCCTACTTCACTCCTATGTCGAGCCGGCTAGGAAGCTCCTAACATGGGATCACTAGAATTCGCTTGTGCATTAAATACAACCATAAAAACCTTTAGTACGCATTTGGTTCATGTTTCTTAAGACGTTCAAGCAAGTTACCGAATAGGAAGTTAGCCAGTTTTCTTAAGCCTAACATAGATAAACAATCATCCAATACAACTAATAACACACTAATAACCAATAATCAATAGCTAGGTTTCATTAGATCTAAGCAAACACAAGATAAATCTAGCCTAACATGTTAAACAAAAGACAAGAACAAGATAAAATCAAACAACACATAGACATATTGAATGATTAATTGATAACTTATCTTTCAATGTAACATGGAAGATCTCAAGGCAAAAAGCCTTGAAAAAGATGCTAAAATCGTCTTAGGGTTTTCTCCCAAAAATTCCACACTAAATCCTCTCCAATGACAAAGAATTAGAAAACTATATATAGATTTTTGGATCTGACGGCGTCACCTTATGGAGTGTGACGCCGTCACCTCGCCGCTTTTAGGGTTCCCGGATGACCTTCTTGACGCCGTCCCTCTTTAGCTCTCCAAAATCCGTTCTGGCTTATCAAGGCTTGACGCCGTCAGACCTTGAACGTGACGCCGTCCCTCTTTGAATTAAGCCGTGAGCGCCCTTGATCAGGTTAAAGCGTGACGCCGTCAGAATTTACATGCAATTTTCACTGGCTTATCATGAGTAAATTTCACATCCACCTTTTCTTGCCAAGCCATGACGCCGTCCAGAGTAAAATCTGACGCCGTCAAAGGTAACTTTTAGCCGATTTTTGAGACTTTGTCGTTTTCTTCACTTTTATGCTCCAAAAACGTCCAAAATGCCTCCTTTTCCAGATTTCTCCTCAAAAGTACCTAAAATGACAAAAGGAACGATTTAGGGCAATATTTGATCAAATAAATACGATTTAGGGCTTAAATGACCTCTTAAAAGCGGTACACTTTTCGCTTCATCACTTCCTTTTCCAGATTTCTTCTCCAAAGTACCTAAAATGACAAGAGGAACGATTTAGGGCAATATTTGATCAAATAAATACGATTTAGGTCTTAAATGACCCCCTAAAAGCGGTACACTTTTCGTCACATCAATGGTGTTGCAGAAAGAAAGAACAGGACTTTGATAGAAGCAGCTAGAACAATGCTTGCAGATTCCCAATTACCTATTCTCTTTTGGGCTGAAGCCATAAGTACTGCTTGCTATGTATTAAATAGAGTTTCAGTAACTAAACCTTAGATGAAGACACCTTATGAGTTACTAATGGGAAAGAAACCAAACATTCGTTTTCTAAAACCTTTTGGCTGTTCTCTGACTATTCTAAATACTATTGATTCTTTGGGAAAATTTGATGGTAAGTCAGATGAAGGATATTTATTAGGTTATTGTACAAATAGCAAAGGTTTTAGAGTCTATAACAGGAGTACTAAAAAGGTTCAAGATTGTCTTCATGTTGAATTTTTGGAAGATAAAGAAACTCAGAAAGGTAAAGGTCCTAATTGGATGTTTGATCTTGATCTCAAGTTCACTCCATCTATGAATTATGTGCCTGTTAGAGAAGAGAATCAGGCTAATCACAAAGAAGATGATTCACAGTACATTGTTCATGGAGTCAATGTTAGACCAGAAGATGTTCCTGACAAAGAACCTGAAGTTACTGATAAGGAACAAAGTACTACTCAACCAACCAATACAGTATCTGATGAAGATCAAGCCATACAAGATGAACTTAATAGGATGCTTTTTCAAGAAACTATAGCAAAATCCTATGAAGATGAACAAAGGAGGGCTTATGAAGCTGCAAAGAAAAAGGGTAAATTTCAAGATACTGCCCACAGTACTTTTGATCAAAGTACTGATGACCCTTTTGACAGTACTTCTGGTGTGTTAGAACCATCAAATTGGAACAATGCTGATGATTCCAATATTGATGATGATGATTTGGATAATGCTAACATTCCTGGATTAGAAGAAATTGATGATGAGCTTAATCAAGAAGGTATTTTCTCAACTACCAATGAAGGGATTGATTTTACTAATTTGGAATCTGATCTTCCAGTTCCACCAACTCCTACATTGAGAGTTCATAAAGCTCATCCTCAAAGCAACATTATTGGATCACCCTCTTCAGGAGTGGTTACAAGAAAACAAAGTTAAAGGTCTTTCTAAGCAACATACTGCTTTACTTAGCTTTGTTTATAAACAAAACAGGATGAATCACAAGGATCAACAAACATGCCTGTTTGCTTGTTTTCTATCTCAAGATGAACCCAAGAAGGTAGCTCAAGCTTTAGCTGATGAAAGTTGGGTTGAAGCCATGCAAGAGGAGCATCTACAATTCAAGCTTCAAGAAGTCTGGGTATTATGTGATCTACCAGATGGCAAAAGAGTCATTGGTACAAGATGGGTTTTCAGAATCAAAAGAGATGAAAGAGGGAATGTTATCAAAAATAAAGCTAGATTGGTTGCACAAGGATATCGCCAAGAAGAAGGAGTGGATTATGATGAAGTGTTTGCTCCTGTTGCAAGGATAGAGGCAATAAGGTTATTTCTTGCCTTTGCATCATACATGGGATTTCCTGTCTACCAAATGGATGTCAAAAGTGCTTTCCTTTATGGCACAATTTCTGAGGAAGTTTATGTTAAACAACCTCCTGGTTTTGAAGATCCTACACATCCAAACAAAGTCTACAAGGTGATCAAGGCACTGTATGGCCTTCATCAAGCTCCCAGAGCTTGGTATGAGAGACTCTCAAATTTTCTATTACAACATGGTTATAGGAGAGGAGCAATTGATAAGAATTTGTTTATCAAAAGAGATAAGAAGGACATTATGTTAGTCCAAGTCTATGTGGATGATATTATCTTTGGAGCCACAAAGAAGTCTATGGTGAAAGAATTTGAAGACCTTATGCAGAGGGAGTTTCAAATGAGTTCTATGGGAGAATTAACTTTCTTTTTGGGGCTTCAAGTTAGACAAACAAGAGATGGAATCTTCATTAACCAAGAAAAGTATGTTGCAGACATACTTAAACGATTTGACCTTCCAAATCTCAGGCCTGCCACCACACCCATTGATAACAATAAACCATTAGGCAAGGATGAAGATGGACAAGCTGTGGATGTCAAGCTTTACAGATCAATGATTGGTTGTCTTATGTACTTAACTGCATCAAGACCTGACATCATGTTTGCTGTATGCCTGTGTGCAAGATATCAGGTTACACCCAAGGTTTCCCATATGTATGCAGTCAAGAGGATTTTTCGATATCTCAAGCATCAACCAAAGTTAGGATTATGGTATCCTAAGGAGTCACCTTTTCACTTGGAAGCTTTTTCAGATAGTGATTATGCAGGAGATAACTATGATAGAAGATCAACCACAGGAGGATGTCAATATCTTGGAAGAAGATTAGTCTCCTGGCAATGTAAGAAGCAAACAATTGCTGCAACCTCCTCTACTGAAGCAGAATATGTTGCTGCTGCAAGCTGTTGTGGACAAGTTTTGTGGATGCAAAATCAACTCTTGGATTATGGATTCAACTTCAAAAACACTCCTATCAACATTGATAATGAGAGTACCATCTGTATTGTGAAGAATCCAGTTTATCACTCCAAGACCAAGCATATTCAGATTAGGCATCACTTCATTCGGGATTGTTATGAGCACAGGCTTATAAATGTGGTCAAGGTTCACACAGATGATAATGTAGCTGATCTACTCACAAAGGGATTTGATGTTTCAAGATTCAACCACTTAGTTGTGAGCATTGGGATGATTAACTACTAGGCTATATTTGAGGGGAGGCTTTAGTATTAGTTAGTATACTTTCTTTCAGTTCTTAATGAAAGTATTGGTTTTTAGTAGTTTAGTTTAGAACATATGTTGTATTTGAGGGGAGGCAACATAGTTATTAGTTAGAACTTATGAATGCGCCATTTACAAGTTCTTGGTTTAGTTTGAAGTGTTGGTTGTGGATAAGAAGATGGAACGTACTGCTTTGTTACTTAAGGTACTGGCTCATCAACGTACTGCTTCAACGTACTGCTTACGTGGACGTACTTTTCCAACGGTCAAAAAATGTGGGGCTACGGTTAATTAATTCATTACGGCGGAGATAATCAGTCCATCAAAACGGTAACTTTATTATTTTGAGTTTGATTTGTTTCAATCCTATTTAAAGAAACTCTCACCTATTCCTCGCCTTTTAACTTAATCCGAGATCCCTCATTCACTCTTCTACCACAATCTTTTTAACGAAACACACATTCAAAACGTATCCTTCTCTACGATTCATCATGGCTAATCGATTCACAGTTAGCAAACACAACATGATCGCTAATTTAGACAAGACAGGGGACAATGTTGATTTTCATGCGATCATCGATTTCTTGACTGGGTCTTCCATTAACTACTCCATTTTAGTTTATCCTAACATTATTGGTCCATGGATACAAGAATTTTGGGCTACTGCAACGGTTGAAGATGATTCTTTAATTAGGGTTGCGGTTGCTGGACGAACTATTCGGATTTCTGAAGCCACAATTAGGGATGCTTTGATGTTTAATGATGAAGGAGGAGCTGTTCGTTTTGACAAACAAGTACTTTGGGACACTTTAAGCGATATATGCTATGAGGGAGATCTTACAAAACTTACTTTTCAAAAGCCTTTGTTTTGTTCTCATTGGAAGTACCTAATTCATGTCTTACTTCACTGCTTAAGTCCCAAGAGTACTTCTTTTGATCAATTTGGTCAAAATATTGCATCTGCATTAGTGGGTTTGGCTACCGATCAACGATTCAACTTTTCAAGACTAATTCTTGATGGTATGCTTTCACACATTACTAATGGTAAACCATTCTTGATGTATCCTAGGTTTGTTCAGTTATTCTTGAACAATCAGCTTGAGGATGTCCCTAAACCTCAAAGTTTTTTACCCACTGTCAAACTTCCACCAAAGGTGTTTACTTTTATATCTAAGAAGAGTATCAAGTTTTCTGGAACAAACACACCTTTGACTGCTCATATATTGGAAGTTGCACAAGTAGTTAGAGATGTAGAGCAAGAGCAAGAGCAAGAAGAAAACTCTAAATCAGCAAGTCATGAGTCTCCAGTTTCAAGAGAAGATAGTGTTCCTCAACCTACTGCTTCTCAACATACTGCTTCTCCACATACTGCTACTAGGGAAGATGCTGCTCCTATGTCCATTCCTATCCATGAGGAGTCAGACCAAGGTATGAATCAACCACCATCTCCTAATGATTATACTTCCACAAATATGTCTCAGCAATTTGAAGAAGAAGAGGCAGAGATGGATAATTATGCCTTGACAAGGGAGTTAAGGAGGCTGAAAAAGGAGAGTGAGGCTCAAGCTGCTCAGATAGTCAAATTAAAGACTAAGTTTCAAAGATTGAAGAAGTTTGTTTGGCCACTAGTTCAACACCACCGATTATGGGTAAAGTCTCAGAAGAGGAGTGGTCAGAAACCTAAGAAGGCTTCTCAGTCAAAGAAGCAGTCTTCATTCCAATTGGGGAGGAATTTAGAGAATTTGAATGAAGATGCTGGATTTAATCAAGATGCTGGATTTATTGATGATACTCAGATGACACCACCTGAAAATATTCCTCAAGAAACTGCTGAGAGGAAGAGTGATGAAACAGAGCAAATCAATATTGAAGAAGCTGCTGTTGAAGTAAGAAGTGGTGATACTGAAGAAATAAATTTGGAAGGAGCTGATGCTGAAAGTACTGCTCTTCAAGGTACTGTGAGGCAATTTATAATTACACCTAGAACTTTGGATTTTGAGGAAGATATTGGTCCTTCAAGTCAAGTTCAAGAGGAAGTTGGCCCTTCTAAACCAGCTCAGGAAGAAGATGTTATAGCTCATACTAACAGTGATGATGAAACAATTGCTGACATTATGATTAATATGTCAAGTCAAAGAGGCATCAGTATTCATGAGGTTGAACAACAACATCATACTTCTTCTCAACCTACCCAGGAGTTAGATCCAAAAGATAAAGGTAAAAGGATCATGGTAGAAAAGAAGAAGAAGAAGCTGACATTGGCACAGTTAAGAGAAATTCAGATTGCCAAAGGTGAGGAAGCAGCTAGACTATTGCAAGCTAAGTTAGATGCTGAAGAATCTAGGAAGCTTATTGTTCAACCACAAAGGCCAATTAGTAAAGCTAGAGAAAGGAATGATATGATGGCTTATCTGAAAGGTCAAGGATATACAGGTTTGATGAAATTGACATATACAGAGATGAAGGATCTGTATGATACTGTTAGGGAAGCTATAGAAAAGGATCTTGCAAGCATTATTTCATTTGAAGATAACAAGCTTAAAGATAGAAGAAAGGAAAGAGCTATTACAAGGAGCTCAAAGAGGAAAAGAACAACAACTGATGAACAGCCATCAAAGAAGTTCAAGGATACATTTGAATTAAGAACAGACACAGTTGATGAGCTAAGGAATTATCTTAGAGTTGTTGACTTTGAACATCCAAAATTGAAAGAAGATGCTGATAAGAAGTCCAAGATATCTACTTTTTCAGTTGTAGAATCACAAGAAGGAGATTATCTGATCTTTCATAGACAAGATGGAAGTTTTAGAGTATTCAATTCGTTATGGGATATACTACATCTGATTGACAGAGATGATATGCTTCAGTTATATCTACAAGTGCAAACTTACTTTGAGCATATTCCACCACAAGGAGTAGGTTTGATATTGCTTGGAGATCTCACAATCATCTGGGAAACAGAGGAAACAAAGGATAGTACTTTGTGGGAAAATCAAGAAAACTGGGAGATTAACAGATGGAGATTCTTTGAATCAGTTGGAATACACGTTTTGGAGTTAGAGGATGGCACTATGATTCATATGCTAGCAGAACAGAGATATCCACTCACAAGAGATCTGATGATCAGGATGCTAGAGCATGGCATGGAAGTGGAACAAGAGAATAAAGTAGCATTGATGGTCATAAAATTGTTCATCAAGTGGACAAATGAATCTGAAGATTAATGCATAACTACTGGTATGATTTAATTATTATATAAATCTTTTGAAAAATAAGTACTTTCTTTAAAGTACTGCTAGTCAAACAGTACTTTCTCAAAGTACTGCTTGCAGCATGAAACCAGTAAAGTCTTTTGATAAAATCAGTAATTTTTGATAAGTGCAAAACATTTTGAAGCACAAAGATTAAACAGCAACAAATGGTTTTGAAAGCAACAACATGGTGTTAGTACTTGTACTACACAACAAATGGTAATCAACTCACCATGTTTAATAAACAAGAAAGAGTTTGACTCATCATGAGGGTACGGCTCTGATGTGATTATCAAATCCGTTTTTAGTTGACAATTTACTAAAAATTGTATGGTTTTCAACTCACCATATCTATGTTAGTGAAGAGTTGGCTAGCCCACAAGATAATGGCTTTGTGGTAAAGGCTGTGGAAAACCATTATATGGTAATTAGTTCACCATGGTAGTGATTGTACTAAAAGAACTAGCTAGTCCAAAAGCAAACGGCTATTTGGTAAAGACTACTCAAATCCGTTGATAGCTGATGATTTGCTAAAAATCATATGGTTATCAATGTACCATGGTTTCTTAAACCTAAACATTGGCTACTCCAGAGTTAATGGCTTTGGTAAAGAGACATCAAAATCCATTAAGTTTTCAATGATTCACCTCTCACAGGAGTTAACACACCTGGAAGTGATGAGAATAGTATGAAACTTTTAAGATCTGATGTACCTATTGCCAATATGATGCTGAGTTGCTGAAAAGATATGCTGCTGAAAAGAATTGTTGCTGATGAGGATTGAAGATACTGATTGCATTGATGATAACTAAACAACAACGAGACAGACTTCAAAGATACAACCTTTCCTTGAAGATAAAGTGTTGAAGTTAAATACAAAGGAACTTGAAATCAAGCAAGTAGAATTCAAGTTAGGGGAGGATTGTTGGGCTATAAAGTTAAAGTACTGCTGGAATATCAAAGTACTGCTGGAAGTCAAAGTACTGCTAAATAAGTCAAAGTACTGCTGCTCGTTGAAGGACTGTTATGCAAATATGTTTAAGGACTAATGTGTAATTCTAGAATGTTCGTATTAGATTAGAGTTATAATTAGAATTACTTGTCGTTCAAGTATTGTAAACCGACTCGGGTTTTCCTTGTGCCTATAAAAGGATCCCTAGGTTGGCATTAGAGAGATGGTTTTAGAGAGACAAGTTCATACGAATATTAGAAGCTTATTAGAGTATTAGCGATTAGAGTTTGTTAGTGAATCTGTGTAAAGAGCAGGTTCAAGGTTTTAATAATATTCGAAGTTGTTTATTAATTCTTCTTAGCTTTGTTGAAGTAGATTCCGCATACTTAGCAAAGTATATCAGTGTCTCACCATTAACAGTTTTGAATTTATTCAAGGTTGTTAAACCGTAGACAAGCTACAAGTTAGTTTGGTCAGAGTATATCGATCCAACAACTGGGTATCTGATGATGATGAAGATGAACAGGTTATGTCTAAACCTGAAGTAGTTAAGAAAGCAGGAACAAGGGTTCCTAAAGTGATCAAAAAGGATACTGTTAAGCCTAGTTCAAACATTAAACATATTAGGCAACCAGTTAAATATTGTGAACAATATAGATCCACTAGCAAGCCCAGAGGTAACCAAAGAAATTGGAATGGCCTCAAGTATAACCAATTAGGTGATGACTTTTTCTTTTATAATAAAGCTTGTTACACATGTGGTAGTTTTGATCATCTTGCAGCTTTCTGTAACAAATGGGTATCTGGGTATGAAAACAATAGAGTGAATTTCAAAAGGCAAACTCCTCAAACTCACTTTCACTCTAAGTCTAAGAGAACAAAACCCAGAGCAGTTACCAAAGCAGTTGTCAAAGCAGTTTCTGCTGCTAGACCATTCATGACTATTAACCCAAGACTAACAGTTAAAAATGCAAAATCTTTTTATACAAATGCATCAAAGACTATTCAAAGGCCCATTCAAACAAAAGCAGTGGTCCAAAAACAAGTTTGGAAAATTAAGGGAACAATTACAAAGCTAGCAGTTTCTGCTGCTAAGCATGTAATTCATTCTGCTGCTAGGGAAAACAGGGCAAATGCTGTTAAGGCCTCAGCATGTTGGATTCTTAAATCCAATGTTGCATCAACTGTACTTAAGAGATTAAATTTCATTGATGCAAGAGGCAGATCCAAGTCAGTAATGGCTTGGGTCCCCAAAAGAAACTGATACTTCTCATTTCTGTGCAGTAACATTCAATTGATAAACAAGATGATCAAGGATACTCAGATAGTGGATGTTCAAGGCACATGACAGGGAACAAGTCTTATCTCTCAGATTTTCAATCAATAGATGGAGGCTATGTTACCTTTGGAGGAGGTGTTGGTGGTAAAATTTCCGGTAAAGGTACCATCAAAACTGGAAATTTAGATTTTGAAGATGTGTACTATGTACAAGAGCTAAATTATAATCTTTTTAGTGTCTCACAAATGTGTGACAAAAAGAACAAAGTTCTTTTCTGTGACACTGAATGTCTTGTACTTTCTCCTGACTTTAAGATGCCTGATGAAAGTCAAGTGCTTCTTAAAATTCCTAGAAAGGGCAATATGTACAGTGTAGACATGAAGAACATTGTTCCTAAAAAGGATTTAACTTGTCTTGTTGCAAAGGCCAAATTGGATGAATCAATGAAATGGTATAGGAGGCTTGGTCATATTAATTTCAAAACCATAAATCAGATTGTTAAGAATGGTTTGGTAAGAGGTTTACCTCAAAAACGATTTGAAAATGATCAAACATGCATTGCTTGTCTTAAAGGCAAACAACACAAAGCCACTTGTAAGCCCAAGATTTTTAACTCTATCAATCAATCATTGTTTATGCTTCATATGGACTTGTTTGGTCCTACAAATGTTAGAAGTATGCAACATAAGAGATATTGTCTAGTTATTACTGATGACTATATTAGATTTACATGGGTTTTCTTTTTAGCTACTAAGGATGAGACACCTAGCATCCTTAAGACTTTCATTACTGAGATAGAAAACCTAGTAGACAAAAGAGTAAAAGTCATTAGATGTGATAATGGGACAGAGTTCAAAAATAGAGTTATGGATGAATTCTGCAAAGAAAAGGGTATTAGGAGAGAATTTAGTGTTGCTAGAACTCCACAACAGAATGGAGTTGCTGAAAGGAAAAATAAAACCCTAATAGAAGCTGCTAGAACTATGTTAGCTGATTCTAAGCTACCTATAACTTTTTGGGCTGAAGCAGTCAACACTGCTTGCTATGTTCAGAATAGAGTTTTAGTTGTTAAGCCTCACAATAAGACATCATATGAGCTTTTTAGAGGTAGAACTCCTGCAATAGGATTTCTTAGACCTTTTGGATGTCATGTGACAATTTTCAATACCTTAGACCATCTTGGAAAGTTTGATGGCAAAGCAGATGAAGGTTTCTTAGTTGGATATTTTCTCAATAGTAAAGCATCTAGAGTATACAACTTAAGAACTAAGAAAGTAGAAGAAAACCTACAAGTGGAATTTTTAGAGCATAAATCCAATGTAGTAGGTGAAGGTCCGAATTGGCTATTTGATCTAGAGTCATTAACCCATTCTATGAATTATGTGCCTGTTGTTGCAAAAACTAATAATTTTTCAGGTTCACAAACAACAAATGAGGCAGGGTTAGACAAGGAGACAAATCAAGATCATATATGGATGCCAATAAGTACCAGTGTGGCTTCAACTTCAACAAATGATGAATCTTCTTCTGGTAAAGCTAAAGAAGATGTTGAAAGTGAACACAAGGAAGATGGAACAAAGGAACAACAAAATGTTTCTGCTGATGATAGTGCTGCTAAGACAGAGCATTCTGCTGCTAGGCCAAATGATTCTACTGTTGGCCCTTCAGACTCAAATGAAGCAGATTTCTCAGATAATGAGGTGGATTTAAGCAATATCACACCTAACTATCAAGTTCCTTCAACCCCACACACAAGGATTCACAAAGTCCACTCCCTAGAAAATGTGATTGGAGATGTACAATCAGGTGTGAAGACAAGACAACAACTGATGTCTTCAGAACAACAAGGGCTTCTTGATGCCCTTTATGCTTCAAAGCAGCATGAGTTTTCAAACTCTTGCTTGTTTGTATGTTTTCTCTCACAAGATGAACCAAAGAACATTCTGAAAGCCTTAGATGATTCAAGCTGGGTAGAAGCTATGCAAGAGGAGCTTCTTCAGTTCAAGATTCAGAAGGTATAGGTGCTAGTTGATTTACCAAAGGATGCAAAGGTAATTGGCACTAGATGGGTTTTCAAGAATAAAAGGGATGAAAGGGGAATAGTGATTAGGAATAAGGCTAGATTAGTAGCCCAAGGGTACACACAATAAGAAGGGATAGACTATGATGAAGTTTTTGCTCCAGTAGCAAGACTTGAGGCAATTAGGTTTTTCTTAGCTTATGCTTCATTTTTAGGCTTCACAGTTTACCAAATGGATGTCAAGAGTGCATTTTTATATGGCACAATTGAAGAAGAGGTGTATGTCTCACAACCTCCAGGGTTCATTGATCCTGACCATCCAGACAAAGTGTACAGAGTTGTTAAGGCTCTTTATGGCCTTCATCAGGCACCTAGAGCATGGTATGAAACACTGGCTTCCTATTTAAAAGCAAATGGATTTCAAAGAGGAAAGATTGATCAGACACTTTTCATCAAACAGCACAAGAAGGATCTTTTGTTAGTGCAGGTGTATGTGGATGACATTAACTTTGGATCTACAAGGAAGGAGATGTGTTTGGAGTTCGAGAAACTTATGCATGATAAGTTTCAGATGAGTTCCATAGGGGAACTTACATTCTTTTTAGGTTTGCAAGTTAAACAGTCATATGAAGGCATATTTATTAGTCAAGATAAATATGTTGCTGAGATACTAAGGAAGTTCAACTTTGCTGATTCAAAAATGGCAAGCACACCAATGGACTCTGAGAAGCCTCTTTTAAAAGACTTAGATGGAGAAAATGTGGATGTACACACTTACAGATCTATGATAGGATCTTTGATGTATCTCACATCATCAAGACCTGACATCATGTTCTCTGTTTGTGTTTGTGCAAGATTTCAAGTAACTCCAAAGGTTTCTCATTTAATAGCAGTCAAAAGAATTTTTAGATATCTCAAGGGTCAACCTAGGTTGGGACTATGGTATTCTAGAGAGTCACCTTTTGACTTGGTAGCATTTTCAGATAGTGATTATGCTGGTGCTAGCTTGGACAGAAAGTCAACAACTGGAGGATGTCAATTCCTTGGGTGTAGACTTATCTCATGGCAGTGTAAGAAGCAAACAACTATGGCTACTTCAACAACTGAAGCTGAATATGTAGTTGCTGCAAGTTGCTGTGCTCAAGTCTTATGGCTTCAAAACCAACTTCTTGACTATGGGTACAATTTCATGAACACTGTTATTCATATTGATAATAGTAGTACTATTTGCATAATTAAAAATCCAGTGCAACATTCTAAAACAAAACACATTGAAATTAGACATCACTTTATAAGAGACTGCAATGAGAAAAGATTAATTCAAGTTCTTAAAATTGCTTCAGAATTCAACTTTGCAGATCTGCTAACAAAAGCTTTTGATGTTGGAAGGTTTCAGTACTTGGTAGCAAGTATTGGAATGCTTAATCCTCAATGATTTTAAACTTTGTGTTTTTGTTAATAAATTTCTGTTTGTGCTGCTGACTTCAACAGATACTACTGCTATTACAAAAGTTTGTGCTGCTAGTACAAATTTAAATTGTGTTATTCATACAGTTAGTCCTATGATTATTCTAATACAAGACAAGTACTTTGTACATTGTTCTTTTGGTTTTAGACTAACAATTTCAAGTATGAACATGTGAACACATAGGATGTTTCAAGTGAAATGGAAGCAGCAGAATGAAAATATCAGTTGCTGTCATAATAGGTTCATGATAGAAAAGGTTTAGGAATTTCTAACCTCCTTAAAACTTCTTTCTTGAAGCTTGATTATGATGTTTCACATTGAATTGATGACTTAGTTGATCAGATAGTAACTGATACAACTCACTTTCTATCATTTTATACTTTTAAGTATAATGAGCAAGTCTAAGGACATCTGATAGAAAGAACAGCTAGTAAAAGTGAATCTAACACTTGTGTTAGAGGCAACAATTACTATGAGCTGGAAACCCTGTCAAGAAAGCCTTTTGAATAGGTTTATCTTTACACAGGCAGTTATTTATAACTGAAAACATTGGTTCTCACACAAACAGAGGTTGCTTTAAATCGAAATTTTGATTAAGTGTATGTTATACACTTAATCCCTTCAAAATGGTTGAAAGCAGTATGGTTTTTCATAATAAAATCAAGTACATACTGCTAAGGCAAAAGTTTCTTAAAAGGATTTTCAAAGAGACTCACAAAAACCATCAAATGATGGACCATGAGTCAAATGCCCCATGAATTACCTCTCATAGGAGTTAACACACCTAGAAGTGATGAGGGCAGCAAATTAAACTCTTAAGGAATTGATGGCTACATGTACAACATTGTCTGATAACATGTTCTGATGGATAGCTCAGATGATGGAGAGAAATATTTTGGTACATAGTGAGAGATCTTCCAAACAGGGGAGGATAAAATGTTATTTGCATCTCAAGGAAGATTAACCAATGAAAGGGAGGAAAAGACAAGAGCATACAAGATGATGACATGGAGGTTGAAAATGACAAGAACAGAGCTTATTATATATATTCAGAAGGGATGAAGCATTCCAAAGGAGAAAGTTCTATCTAGGTCAAACGAAGAAAAGTTTCAATTTCAGTTCACCACGTTTGTTCATCACTTGCAAAGGCATGCTGATAGATGATTTCACTTGTTGAAACAAGCATCCAAGATACACAGCATCATTGCCTCTTATAATTCCTCCATCCAAGGAAATTGCACCATCTTTTAGGTCAATGTTTGAAGCCTGAAGATGTGTATTGATATTGTTAAAGTCAAAGAACAGAAAGCAGATGAGTTACTGAGAAAGATATTTAATCTTGAAGAACAGAAGTGTTTGAAAGATCTTCACAATCCATAATTTAATTCAGAAACATGTTGAAAATGATTCACATGTTTAGGGGAGGATTGTTGGGAATTAAATATTCAAGAAGTTTAATATCGGGTTCTACTCAAAGAAATACTCTAAGTATGATTCTGCTGCTAAGAGCATTTGTTCCTGCTGCTAGCGTTATCGGTTCCTGCTGCTAGCGTTAACATTCTATTGCTGAGTGTTTCTGCTGCTAGTGTTATGATCCTGCTGCTAGCGTTAACATTGCTGCTGGTGATTAACTTTCTGCTGCTGAACGGATAAGTATGAAAAGATATTATGTGTATTAAAGTCAACAATATACGGTAGATAATATCTTACCCCATGTGATCAGTCATAATGTTATATTCACAGAACAAGTTGTAAACATAGATACAAGTTGTATCTTAATGACTGACACTCTCAAAGCAAGTGTTCGATTAGACTTAACAATATTGTAAAGATCTTTCTTGGTTCTTATAAAAGAAATATCTTAGACTAGTGATATATATACGAATAGATAATAGTGTGTGATATTCTTTTAAGTGCAAAATAATAACTCTCAAGAACATAGAACAAATATCACAAGTCATAGAAAACATAAGATTCAAGGTCTTTGTAACCCTAGTGATATAAAAGATCACTCGTATTATCTTGAATAATATTGAATCATTTGGTGATAACATTGCATGTTCTTTGTTCTATACACTCAAGCATAACTGTTCCATTTCCACAACTCAAAAATAACCTTCTAAGTGTGATTGAGTAAATTCCGCGTACTTGATCATATTAACTCAACTTATCACATACACAAAGAACAAAGGTTTATACACCTATCAGTGTATCGATCACCCTCATCAATGCCCAATTATGGGAAATTTTTGAAGGAACTTCTTAATAACAAAAACAAGTTGGAACAAATATCCGCTACTTTTCTCAATGAAGAATGTTCAGCTATTGTTCAAAACAAAATTCCACCAAAACTCGGAGATCCCGAAAGTTTTCTGATTCCATGCACGTTAGGAAACAACATCACATGCGATGCTTTAGCCGATCTTGGTGCAAGTATCAATTTGATGCCCTATTCGTTGTATTCTAAACTTTCCATCAATACTTTGAAACCTACAAAGATGAGTATTTTGTGATCTTAGAAATGTAGGAAGATAGTAGAGTACCTCTTATTTTAGGAAGACCTTTCCTAAACACTGCTGATGCTATCATCAAAGTAAAAGGAAAAGAACTCAATCTTGGAGTTGGAGAAGATAGAATTACCTTTCTAATCGATAAAGCAATGCAATATCCATATTCCAGTGATGACACTTGTTTTAACATTGATGTAATCGATGAAGTCACTGAGGAAGAATTGGATGCATTACTTGACGATTCTGATACATTCATGACTACTTCGGAGAAGATTAGTGAAACAGATTTTGATAAAGAATTCGCTGATTTTATGGAAGTAAAGTTTGAAGAAGAAGAAGAAGAAGTTGAAGAAGGAGAAATAGTGGAAGATAATTTTGAGGAAATTAATTTTAATGATCAAATGAGGATCAAAACATCTCTTCAAGAACCACCGACAGATCTTGAGCTTAAACCACTTCCCAATTATCTTGAATATGCTTACTTGGAGGATAACTCACTTCTTGCAGTAGTCATATCTTCGTTGCTCAATGATAAAGAAAAAGAATGTCTCATTTCTGTTCTCAAGAGGCATAAAAGAGCTTTCGCGTGGAAAACGTCTGATATTCCAGGAATTAGTCCTGATTTCTGTAAACACAAAATCAACTTCGAAGAAGGTGTTAAACCTGTTGTAGAAAGACAACGTCGACTCAATCCCAACATGAAAGAAGTTGTAAAGAAAGAAATCATCAAACTTCTTGATGTTGGTATCATTTACCCCATCGAGGATAGTCCTTGGGTGAGTCCAGTTCACTGTGTTCCTAAGAAAGGAAGAATGACCGTTGTGACTAAGGAACGGAGTGAATTAGTTCCTACTAGAACTGTCACAGGATGGCGAGTATGTATTGATTACAGGAAATTAAACAAAGCCACCAGAAAAGATCATTTTCCTTTACCATTCATGGATCAAATGCATGAGAGACTAGCAGGGAATGAGTACTTTTGTTTTCTTGATGGTTTTTCAGGATATTTCCAAATTCCTATTGATCCTACCGATCAAGAAAAGACTACATTCACATGTCCTTTTGGAACTTACGCTTACAGGCGTATGCCTTTTGGTCTGTGTAATGCTCCCGTAACTTTTCAAATGTGTATGATTGCAGTATTCCAAGACATGCTTGAAACATCTATGGAAGTTTTCATGGATGACTTTTCAGTTTTTGGAAACTCATTTGAAGTTTGCCTTTCGAATCTCGATAAAATGCTCGAGAGATGTGAAGCTGCACATCTTGTTCTCAATTGGGAAAAATGCCATTTTATGGTGACTGAAGGAATTGTGCTTGGACACAAAATTTCCAGTGCAGGAATGGAGGTTGACAAAGCGAAAATTGATGTTATCACGAAATTACCACCTCCAACAAACGTTAAAGCCGTTAGAAGTTTTCTAGGACATGCTGGTTTTTACCGTCGTTTCGTTAAAGATTTTTCCAAAATATCTCGTCCCATGACGAAACTTCTTGAAAAAGATTCTGTTTTTTACTTCAATGCAGATTGCATGAAGGCATTCAAAACATTGAAAACCCAACTGACTAGTGCACCCATTATGGTTTCACTTAATTGGTCACTACCATTCGAGCTCATGTGCGATGCAAGTGACTTTGCTGTTGGAGCTCTATTAGGATAACGTGAAGGAAAACATTTCCGTCCTATATACTTCGCTAGAAAAACTCTTAACAACGCTCAACAAAATTACACGGTTACGGAAAAGGAATTGTTAGCCGTTGTTTTTGCTTTCGACAAATTCAGATCTTATCTTGTGCTTTCAAAAATGATTGTGTTCACTGATCACTCAGCGCTCAAATATCTGTTTACCAAACAAGATGCAAAACCGCGTCTTATCCGATGGATTTTGCTACTCCAAGAATTTGACATAGAAATCAAAGACAAGAAAGGAGCAGAAAATCTAGCTGCTGATCATTTGTCTCGTCTTGAAAATCCAAACTTGGAAGAGTTAAAGGAAGATGAAATCGAAGATTACTTCCCTGATGAAACTCTCATGACGATTGACACAAAAGAAATCCCGTAGTTTGTAGATTTTGTAAATTATCTCGTTGGAGGAATTCTCAAAAAAGGATTAACTCATGCCCAACGAAGTAAATTCTTTTCAGAATTAAAACACTATTATTGGGAAGAGCCCTATCTTTTCAAGATGTGTCCCGATGGGATGATCAGAAGATGTGTTTATGGTTCTGAAACAAGAAGAATTCTTGATGAATGCCATCATGGCCCGACTGGGGGACACTATGGTCCTTCCACCACAGCTAAAAAAGTTTTTGATGCTGGATTCTATTGGACAACAATTTTCAAAGAAGCTCATACTCTGGTTCAAAACTGCGATGCTTGCCAAAAATCCGGTAGTCTTTCTCGTAGAGATGAAATACCTCAAAAGAGCATTCAAGTCTGCGAAATATTCGATATTTGGGGAATCGATTTTATGGGACCATTTCTTAAATCGCACAAATACGAATACATTCTTGTTGCTATTGATTACGTTTCCAAATGGGCTGAAGCCGAAGCTCTACCCACAAATGATGTAAGAGTTGTTGTTAATTTTCTCAAAAAGCTTTTCGCTCGTTATGGAATTCCTAAAGCTTTAATAAGTGATCGAGGAACCCATTTCTGTAATAGACAAATGGAGAAAATTATGAAACGATATGAAGTTCATCATCGTTTTGCTACAGCTTATCATCCACAGACCAGTGGTCAAGTCGAAAATACCAACAAAGCCTTAAAAAGGATACTCGAGAAAACGGTCAAAGATAATCCTGCCGTTTGGTCAAGAAAACTAGATGATGCTCTGTGGGCGTTTCGTACGGCTTACAAAACTCCAATTGGTACAACACCATACAGACTTTTGTATGGAAAAACCTGTCATTTTCCGTTCGAAATCGAACATCACGCATACTGGGCACTGAGAAACTGTAATCCTGATCTCAAAATAGCTGGAGAAAAGCGATTTTTGCAATTACATGAACTCGATGAATTGAGACTACAAGCTTATGAGAACTCCAAGCTTTACAAAGCTAGAACCAATGCTTATTATGATAGAAAGCTGAGAATTCGGAAAGAATTCAAAACTGGAGACAAAGTTCTGCTTTTCATTATGAAATACAAGTTCAAAGTACCTAAGCTAAGACCAAGATGGTTCGCACCTTATATAGTGAAACATGAATTTCCGTCTGCATATGTTGAGTTATATGATAAACAAGGTGGAAGTTTCATTGTTAATGGTCACCGAATTAAATTGTACTATGATAAGGAGCAAATGAACGAGATTTCTAATCAAGAGATTCTGCCTGAATCGGAATATGAATCTATCACATTTCTGACACCTTTTCCAACCGATTACAAAGAAAATTCTGAATTTATCTATGATGTTCTTCCTAAAGTTTGGGAAACCGCAAAGTTGTACAGCATAGATGAAACTAGAGAAGAAATTGTGATAGAAAACGTGGTGTATGTTCCAAATTTTCAAAGAAGAAACCAAAAATTACACCCACGTAGGCCAAAGGAAGTTTGAGTCTGGCTGATGACTCGTTAATAAAATAAGCGCTTCTCGGGAGGCAACCTGTGTATTTGCTTTTTTTTTTACTTCTCATTTGTTTTCTAAGTGATTAAACCCCAAAGTTTTTCTAATTCCTTAGTTGAACTTAAGTGTGGGGGTGTATCACTAATTTTTAATAAAACGTAGAAATATTTTCGTGTGTTTGTTTGTTTTGTTTGTTTTAAGATTACTGCAGGTAATGATTACTAAGCAAGGAGACTTGGGTCAAAGAATCATTTGGAGCACGGAAAATATGGTTTATTTTCTTATTTCCCTATTTTCATTCCTTAAAGTCGTTTATCACATTGAGGACAATGCTTAACTTAAGTGTGGGGGGTAAATAGGAAAATAAGAATAGATTGTAAATTTCGAGCTAGATTTTTTAAATTTTGTTTGCCCTTGTGATCTAGTTATTTGTCATTTTAAGGATAATATAATAGATTAACTGGATCAATCCACTGGTAAAACCTGTAATTTTTGAAAAATTGAGATGTGTCCCGATTAATATTGCAATCCATTCTGGGATCGATAACATTAGCTAGCACATTTTATAGCCCTTTCCACTAAAATGTGAGGATTTAAGCCTGTTTCGTATATAGCATACATCTTTTATGCTTTGATTCTTTTGCTATGAGTGTGCCGGTGATTTTATTTATTCTAGAACTTGTTCTTGTAAATCATTACGAGACCGTTGTGAGATCACATTTCTTGTGTGATATAAGTGTATATGCGTGATAAGAGGCAACCTTAGGATTTAACCCAAATAGCATTCCGTATTGATATTTAGCTAGTTACACTGACTAGTTAAACACCAATATTAACCCTCTTGTTAGCGTTCATCTTTAACGCTAGATAACCCTAGTTACACCGTCTGAGCCTATCTTTTTCTTTTGATAAAATCCAGAAAAATACAAAAAGATTTTACACTTTTTAGCCTAGCCTTACCCTTAGTCAAGTCTTGGTTGGTTGCTAGATATATGGCAAGATGGATGTTATGTGGGAAATCATGAAAGTTCAAGGAAAGTTGTAAACTTCATGAGCAGTTATCAAAGTGAAGTGAATAAGTGTATGTTCAAAAAAAAAAAAAAAAAATCATCGCAACTATAAGGTGACAAGGATAGCCAATGAGCTATGGAATAATGTTTCGATCAATCAAGTATGGAGTTTTTCAAGTTGCATGATAGTGGTTCGGAAGTAGCTAGCAACAATTGGTTAGTAGACTTTGACTATTTTGTATATTCTTTATTCATCAACCTTTTCTAAATATATCCCATGTCTTATCCTTACCCTTTTGGCTTTGTGAAATTATCAAGTGTATTGACATGTAGTGACCATCCGATTTCTTGAGGAATTAGATAGCGTTGTTAGCGATCTAAGGTTATCCTTAGTGACCATCCGTTATTTGGTGATGCAAGAATTCGTTGTTAGCGAGCTACTTGGTGCTCACGCCATTTCGGTGTAGTTTTGTTTCTTGTACAAGCCTGTGGTAATATTTAGATCATGACTGAGCAATGAGTGTGATTTCTCTTATATACTCCACCAATCATAAAAATGAGTGATTTGAGTGAATTATATCTCGTTCCTTTTTCGTGAGGTGTTTAGTAATGTTTATTGAGCAAGAAAATCAAATGGGTATTGTCAAACATCTCAATGATTCAATTCTAAAAGCTTAAAATGATGAATCTAACTTGTACTTGTACTTGATAGATTTGCATCACATTTTTCTTAAACATCCTTGAGTACCATGTGGATTATTGTTTTTATTTCTAGATTTGCTTGAGGGCAAGCAAAGTTTAAGTGTGGGGGAATTTGATAACGCTTAAATTGTGCATGTTTTTAGTAGCGTTATTCGTACTTTTATATGTGTTATTTGGTTATATTTATATGCTTTTGTTACTTAATCGTATCAAAGTAAGTTTGCAAAGTATATGTAGCCAAAGACAGGAAAAAGATGAAAAGAATGAGGAAGAAGGAAATATTTATGATCGTACGAAGATTATTGTGTCAAGTTCCACACCAAATAGGCATTTCAAAGAATGAAGGTCCAAGTATTCAAGTTGACAAGTTCCAAGACAAAGAAAAGATCATGTTTGGATGAAGAACCAAGTACCAAAAGGAAGAAACAAGCCAAACGACAAAAGTCCAAGAAAGAGTAAAACAGCATCACTCCATCCGATCGGATGCAGCCCGCAACCAAATCGGATGGAGGCCAAGGTTGAAGACCAACCGATCGGTTGGATGAAATACCGATCGGTTGGATGTCGACTGTTTTTCCAAACTTCATCCTATCTTCATACAACCGATTCCAAAGCCTTCTAATGATGATTCTAGGCCATTCTAATTTACTTGGAGGCCAAGTGGAGCATTAAAGACCCTAGACCCTTGAGAATAGTATAAATAGGACCATTTGTGGAGTATTAATCATGCTTTTTTATATCATTCATAACAATCAACTATCCACTCATCAAAATACTCTCTCAAAAGCCCTAAATTCATCCTTAGAAGTTGATGCGTGCGATGTGTCGTTGCGGTTTAGCAGTATTAATGCCTACTCAAGTTTTAAATTTATATTTAGCCGACTTATCAATAACACACACACTTAACGAGCAGTGTACCCGGTCAGTATGAATATAATGGTAAGTAGAGTGTCGATCACTAAGAGTGGAACGTATTATCTAGTTATTCTAATCAGTATTTTAATATATTAAGTTAGCTATACAACCTAATCTAACGCAAGGGGTTTCAGCCTGAGAGACTGGCACGATTGGTTGCAATTAAATAATAAACTAAACTAATAGGCACGAATCAGCAAGTAGCACACACGTACACAGATAAATACTTGAGACAATAAGAAGACCTGTCCTGATAGATAAGTAGTTTGTCACTTGTTTTAATGCTAGTTTTATATGAAGTGTATAGTTCGATGCAACGCACCGAGATTAAGTCCTTTCTCGTTGGTTCTAATCTTATCGGCGAGTAAACCCTTAATGATTACTTATGACTATCCTATTTATCTTTCTTCCTACTTTTCTACAGATGATAGAATGCATAGGAGATCTAATAAATAGGCGAGGGCAGAGGCATGGCGACCCGATCAACGCTCAGCTAGACACAGAGGTTATCAATGCACTAATAAAAGTCACCAAAGACATCAACATATAAACTTTAATTAATGGGAAAGCAGTTTTAAGGGAGTGCAATCTTTCCGTTGTCACATTACACAAGCCATCAATCCTGATGAATTAAAGTTTACTAACACAATAAAACAAAACTACTTAATGAATTAAACACATGCAAGACCTTCTTACAGCTCTTGTATCTTCGTTCAAGGTGTGTCTTGTGCTGCTGCCTTGACTGAATTCGTCCTAGGGTTTCTGTACTTCGGTCTTCTGTCGAACTTCGGAACTCTTAATTCGTCTGGTCTTTGGGGTATTTATAGTTTCTGTCTGAGGGTAAGATGCGGCGCATCTAGTAAGTAGATGCGGCGCATTGACTTAACTTCACGTGGGGTCCAAGATTAATATATTCAGGAATATTCGTACACCGCCAGAAGATGCGGCGTATCTTCATTCTTGGATGCGGCGCATGTCCTTTGCCGTCTTGGATAATATCTTGTGAAATCTGGATAGTGATGCGCCGTATGTAATAAGCAAGATGCGGCGCATCTGGAGCAGAATAGTCTTGATCTTGTACATTTCGGTAGACTCTTAACTTCTTGCTTGTTTTGCTCCATAATTAGTCCAAAATCGCCAAGTTTCACCAAATGCTTGTTTTTACTTGAGAATTACAAAAGTAAACGATTAAGTATCAATCCTCATACATAGTATAATAAAACAAGTAAAATTAATAGGATAAATAATAGTAATAAAATGTACTTATTTGAGTTCATCAGAAGTCCAGGAGCATTTGGACTGTCCAGAAGTCAACATTTGGAAGTCAAAACATCAAGAAGTCAACACCAATACTTTGGGTATCATTACCTTTTCATTTGTAATCTATTTCCAATCATTGTAAGACTTTCAATCATGGTTTTTAATGTTCAAAGTTCTGAGTTTATGTTCATGTTTGCTATGAGTGGCTAGTGCCTTTGTGCACTTGTTTAGATGAGGTGTATTGCTTATTGATTTGCTTATGATTGTGATAACATGTTTTAATTCAATTTCAAGTTGATTCTAAGATCCAATTGTGGTTAAGTTTCATAGTGACATTTGTTAATCAGTTTGACTAGTTAGTAATAGTGATGGTCGAAAGAGTTATTGTTAATTAACTAGGTATAATCATTTGTCTATGAATGATTGCTTTTCACCCATTGTTCTTGATTTAACAAAGGAACTTAATTGTGATTGTAATGAGAATGCTTTTTGTCTATCAAATTGGATTGATTGTAAACTACATCAAGAGTCGAAAGATTAGTAGTCGCCAATCAGTTGTGACCTTTTTGTCTATGAATCGGTTACCTTTTGTATTGACCATTTCTTAAGTATATTTGATAAACAAGAAACCATTTTTGTGTTTAAGTTTGTACACCAAAAACTTATGAACCCTGAATTGATCTTGAATTGATTGGTTATACTTAATGCTTGTTTTTATGAACTAAAATCTTGACGAAGGTTTAACTTGTAGAAACAATAGATTAGTTCACCAACTAATTATCACAACCAACATGTTAACAAAAGTTATCACAATCATGCTTATCAAGAGTAGTATACTAGTCTAAACAAGTGTAGTTTTAATTATCTGAATTATAATTTTATCATTATTGCTCGCGTTAGAGATTTACTTTTAAGCTTACACATAGATTCACTACACAAATCTCTGCGAACGATCCCGACTTACCATCATAATCTTGCTATAACGGACGAGTTCACTTGCTCGTATGTGTTATTTCTAGATTCGGTAATTCGTGTTTATAAATTTAAAACTTGCACACGACTCGACACATCATATATGATCCTATACGCTTCCACTTGTATACTTATTGTTTATATTTATGAGTAGTCATGTTATATAATTCCAACTGTGGCATCAAGAGCCTTGGATAATGTGTAATTAATTATCGAAACACGTAAAAAATGAATAATTGTTATGTATTTATTTATACATGTCGAATTCTAGGGTTTGTATAATTCGAAACCCTAATTTTAGGGAAGGCCAATTGCCCTAATTTAATTTTAAAAAAAATTAAAAAAAAAATCCGAAAACTGTTCACCCGGAACACTGTTCATCCGATTTTTTTTTAAGCTTTATTTTTTTAATTGAATTAGAAACCCTAGGATTGCATGATATAATTACGTGTTAATTGTATGCGATCTTGTGACAACGTGTAATAATTGTTATGTAGAATCCATGAAAATGTGCATTTTTGGCATGGATTTATTGTCGATATAATTTAAATTGTTTAAATTGGCTATATGAATTAATTGTTAAGTTTTTCACATGTTTATTTATTGATAATTCTTGAATTGGGGAAGACCTCAATATAATTAATGAATCAATTACGTGCTATGTGGTATATATTTAATTATGGCTTACGCAATCGATACGTCGATGCATGTGGTTCACTTGCCTTTGTAAGTGGGAGCCTTAGTTAAATATATGCATTATAAGCCTAGAATTGATTATTAATAGGTTTTATCGAATAAAGTTTGCATGTGGCTACATGTTTTACACATATTAATGGTTATGTTATGTGTGTTTATTTAGTTGTGTTATTTTTTTTTATTACTTGTTTTTGTTTATTTTTGTTAGACATGTTTATAAACAAAAAGGGTAATTTTTTAATAGAAAAATAATAAGGACTAAATAATGGTGAAACAATGAATTGTTTTAAAAGAGCTAAATTTTCAATAGTTTAATTGAGTGATGAATTTTGTACCACTAGTAAGAACGGCTCACCCAATTGTGACAAACTATAAGAGGGGTATAAGGAGGGTACGCATTAAATTGTGGCCTTAAAGAAACGGGTTTTTAATTGGCTTTTAGCTAACCTTAGTTTTCTCCGCTCATTTGTGCGTCAAATTGGAGCTACCAAGTACGACTATTTTTATGGTACAAAATCATCTTAAGGGTGAATTAGCTTTAATTCCATGCGCCACTTTGTGGTAATTATCTGAAACACTAAGTCTTGCGACTTATACAAAAGTATGATATAATGGATGATAATTAAAGGTAAATTCTTTGATTGATGAACCCAATACCTCAATCAAAACTTTGATAATTTAATCCTATTGAATTGGTTGATAAAAAGTTTTTTTATTATTAAAACCTATGTTATGAAGCTGTATGCATGCTTCTTCATACATATTTTGATTTACACATCAAAACTAGTACCCTTAAAATTAAGTTAATGCCATCTAATTAAAAGAACACTTGAAGTTGTGATTTACGTCATGTGAGAGCTTGGACTAGATTGCAATGGAAAGGTAAATTACATGCTTTCATTACTAGCAGATCAACTGATGTAATGAAACTATGTTAATTTGCAGTTTTTTAAATTAGACGAATTAATTGAGTTGTAAGTGAGAGCTTGAACTCAAGGCATTAAATGGGGATAATACATGCTTACATTGCAATATTGTTTGGCAATGTAAATCCCATAAAGATCTAGGAATTGAAAATTGTTTTCCAATTATTGTTCGACAGATTACCTTATTTTATACTTTCATTACTAGCAGATCAACTTATGTAATGGAACTATGTTAATTTGGATCCTAGCTTTAAGAAAATTCTATGGTTTATATGAATATTAACCAATGGATATTTAATTTTCTTAAAGATTGTATTATCGAAAATACTAAAATTGAATTTTGTAAATTCTTTTAAATGTATTAATGCAACATTAAACCGTAAACGTGGGATATTCTTTTATTGGTAAATTGATCTACACCCATAGGGGTTTTTGCCTAGAGTCAACTTTACTAAAAGAATAAACCTAGTCTCCTTTCTATGAGAGAAGCGTGAGACTTAATCCTATTCTTTTTCATGAATGAGAAAGGTATGATAGGAAAATTAGAATTGTCTAAATTCTAAGAAATAACTCATAGAAAACTTTAATAGTTAAGAAAATTGCACATTTTCTGAGTTATTAAATTATAAGCTAGACTGATTACCGCAAAATTGGTAAAAGGAAAACTAGCATAATTTATCTAGTTGTTGTGCGTTGACCATTTAAAGGTGCTACATACCATTGTGGGGATGGTAGACATATTAAGGAAGAAATTGCATGCCCAATTTTCAAGTTAATTGCATTGATGGATAGTCTATCATCTACATAGTAGAATACATTCTTTTTAATACCTAAGTAATTGTTACGAATGGGTCTTCTCAAAGGTGTAGGAAAGTAAATAGCACACTATTTGCTTTTACGGGTTATGAAACACTTACAATGTTGTCAAATCCAATGGGAGCATTGTGTTGTAAATACTGAATAATGAATTGTTGTAATGATCTGTAATTCAGTGGGAGCTACAAGCTTTGTCATCTTGGTAGTAACCCAGATTATCTCTAGAATGTCTTGAGATAATTACTTTCCAATTGTAGACACTTGTGTTTTTAAGGATAGTCATGTACGTTTCCTTACTAGACAATGTGGTTCTATATCTACTAATTATGCTAATATCTATGACACAATCATATTGATCACATAAAGAAACGAGTGACGTGTTGTTTATTTGATACATGATGTTGTTCTATGCACAAGTGGGAGAAATCTTTATTGTGTGCAAGGTACAACACATAGGAATATGATTTAAAGGATTCTCTTGACTGCAAGGTAAGAGACTAACGTTCTAATGTGACTTATTCACATCTAATCCAAGAAACACTTGGTGTTGCAATTTACGTTATGTGAGAGCTTAGCTAGATTGCAACAACAAGGTAAATATCCATGTTACGTGAGACCGTATCTGGAAAATTTGCAGTTTCTAAATTAGATACCTATTAGAACAAGTGTCAATATGATAATAAGACTACTTCAAACTAAATATTTATGTATTATTGAAATGACAATATGATATAAAGCATGCAATTTAAATATTTATGTAATTTTGGAATGACATAAAATAAGTGAAGTAATAAATTAACTTGAAATTACTATTGAAACCAAGAGATGGTGTTCATAATTACTTTAGTTAAACATGTTTATGTTTCATTGTAAAGATATAAACATGAAGTCTTTTAATTGTTACAAGACTTATAATAAAGTAAGACGTTAACTTGTTATGTTTTTTTAATTAAGACATATACAAGAAGTCATTGAGTTGATCAATGATTTATAACGTATAGTGGGATTATAACAGTTTATGTCTTCTTGTTGAGACATGAACATGAAGTGACTTGGTCAAAAAGTACTTATGTTATATAGCATGCAATTGGCTTGAAATTCTATTATACCATTAAGTTGACTTAGTTGGTGAATAGATAAGCCAAACGAAATATATTTATCTTACATATTGTAAGATTGTCTTACAATATTAATTCTAATGAAATACCAGATTATGGTATGTTCAGTTAGGAAAATCAAACTCTTGTTGTAGTGTTTGATTCAAGATAACTATATCTTCTTTTCTTCCAAAAGTTATCAAGGTTAGAAAATTGAGTATGGATTGAAATACTAAATCAGACTCCAAGAAGATTAATAAGACACCATTGTATTATGAAATGTGATGAATCACATTAAGTCTTAAAATGAAGTTCTGAATTTGTTAAACTACTTATGAGTAGGTTATTAACAAACTAAATGTCAGGAACTGTCAATATGTATTTGTAATGTCCCAAAAAGAGAACATTGTATTGTTGCTTTATTTGCTAAGTATTTATAGATAGTCAATAAATTACAAAAAGCAAGTGGGAGTTTTTATCTTGAAAAGATAAAATTACAAGATCCATAATCTTCTAAAACACACTAGTGAAAATCATGATGAGGCTAAACATGTAAATGATAGACCTCAAGATGATGGAATTCTCATTCATAGATCCACAAGGATATCTTAGATATTTGATTAATATGATGAGGATTATATTATGATGCATTACCAAATATTGAATTGGGTAAATTATGTTGGAATTTAAATACCATGACTATCATATAATTAATTCTACAACATCAAAGCACATAGCGGAAGCAAAGATCAATTATATAACATGTAAAGAGATTAACCAAAATTTAAAGACACGTACCTTTTGATCCTAGCTAGAACAAGGATCACAACTTTAAATCTTCTTCTTTAATCAAAAAATAGGATTAACGAGAAACCCCTTACCGTTTTGTTTCTCAATCCAAGATGGTATTAACTAAAGTAAGTTAATTACCAAGGTTTTGTACACACGTACTGTAACTAATTAATGTTTAGTGCTAGCAAAAGAACACGATTAAACCAAACAATTTGTTTAACAAAAAAAGCAATGGATCGACTCCCTAAAGGGATATGTCGACCGGTTTTAGCACAAAGGAAGATGAAGGGATTTTAGAGTTATAGCAAGAGTGTACAAGGTATCAAACCCTAACCCCTAGGCCTTGCATTTATAGGCTACAAATATTGGAGGAGAAGTTTGTGTTGGATTGGGCTTGGTAACCCCTCCAACCGATCGGCTAGACATTCCCCAAGGGAATTCTAGAACCTTCTCGACCTCTATTTGCACCTATGGTCCTTCCTTTATTCACTAACGGTCGTTAGTCAATTCTGTTAATTACTTAACGTCCGTTAGTCGTTATTTCGTGTTCAAATAATTAAATATATAACGGTTATATATATTAATTATTTACATTAATCATTCATACGTAAAGTGTGCAATCCCAAGGTCCCGTGTTCGATTCTAGTCATACACGATTTAATATTTTTCCAAAACTCTAACAGCTCCCACTTGGAAATCTATTAAAAGGGTAATGACATTGGTTAGCATCTAGCAACATGCCAATTCCCCTAGTACAACTCGGGTGGTGGTCTTCTGGAAAAAACCATTCGATGATTCATCATCATACTTATCCTTTTGTTTCTAATACTACATTAATAAAGATATGGATCTCAGTCATTCTTTATTAATCATTATGTTTCTCGTTGTTTCTGATTGAGCAAGATTACCAAATCTTCTGAACCTGTTCAGGGGAGATCTTGGGTACGGCCGCACAAACATCTTGTCAACCCTATGAAAGGCCCAGCAGTATTAAACTTCAAACAATTTGAAGGAACAAATTCTATCTTGACTACGAGCATAACCTATGAACTTTGCAACACACCTAAAAACAATCCTTATAGCTACCAGTTACGTATAGCGGTAAATTGAATCACAGAAATGCACTACATCCATGACAGTTATCTGGCATCTCAAGTCTGAGGATAACTATATACACATGATTTACTTGATGACAAGATCTATAAAGTAAACTCATGAAGTTGGGATAAGTCCTATATTCAATTCATTAAATATCATGTGAAATTGGCATGTCAACGCATCAATATACTTTCAAGTATATTCTACCAATACTCAGATTTGTCTTAATTTAATGATATTCCCATATCATTAATCGACAATGGACAATTTAGAATAACATAAGTTATTCACGGATTTAAACATGCAAATATAGGATACAATCTATTATTAATGAAAAAAAATGTACCAAGTACTTTAATTCATTGTAAATAATAATTGCTTAACATCCCTTATCCAAATACTAAAATAGATCAATGCATGATAATTCTTATTAATGAATTATGCCTCAAGTCATGTCAATCATACTTGTTGACAAGGCATAAATCAACTAATCTTGATCTATCGGAATTTTGAGAATACTTATTTCAAGAATTCAATTAGTGAAATTCTTGTATGTGTGCATTCAACTATCTTGATATTGCCACATAATATTTCATAAACTGTGTGACATCCTCAACCACAAATTTATGACAATTAAACTATCAAACCTTTTATAGTTTAAAGTATTCTAATTCTTTAATGTATAATGCAACTATGGTCACAATTAAGCATAACTAGTACACATGGCCATTACCTAGGATAAAATCCTACCATGACTAGTATTGAGTGTCATCTCAATTTTATTACCATCATTGTATGCAAACAACAATATGCTCTTTAAAATCCTGTAAACTTTAATATCCATTGTGTAATGTTTGATACCTTCCAATCTTTCAAGATTTTTCAGCTATATCAGTTACGCAACAATTTGCCATATGGTTCATGCTTAGAATTTAGGAGCAATTCCAGGATGAGGATGTTAATTCTATATCCAACCATATCCATTACACTTAGTTATCTAATAACTTTCAATTAGATATTAATGTTGTCAAATCATCTTTCATCCAAGCATGATACAACAAACAACATGATGTACATGAAAAATCCTTGCGTCAAACTTAGATTTCATTCATGTTATATCTTTTCAAAGATATGTTTCTATTTAGACTTTCTAATAGTATATCATGTTCTATTAGAATCAATTATTTTACCGCTTATGTTTATAACAATAAACATATATTCCAAGGTTGTATGTTTATTTCCTAAATTTCCAAGTGAAGTTTCATTCCAAACTAAGACTTAACATTTAATGTTAATGGAATGTTACTTCCTATATGTTATACAACATATATGAAATAAGAAAATAAATATAACACTCCCACTAGCTTTTAGGAATACTAAGAAATCGTCTTATTTTAATTATAAATCAAAACTGAATTTAATAATTAAACATAAGTATATCTCCTAGATGCATGCCTTAATCCATTCATGAATTATTGCACTTTGTATACTTCCAAAGATTATTTTGAATTCAAATACCCCTTTTAATTACTTATCGTCCTCGCACAAGTAATTACTCAAGAAATGGTTTTGATATTCCATTGTCAATTTCATATTAATGAAACTAAGAATGACAATCATAATCTTTATACATTTAATGTACCTAGAAAGAATTTCAATCACAGTTAATTGCTTAAGTGTGATTAATAATCTTTTCATACATTAAATATGTATACAAAATTTGTCCATATGATTTCTACACAAGAATTTAAATCTCTAGGATTTTCATTCCTTTGGAAGAAACTCATCTTAATTCTATAGTGTAACTATAGAGTTCAAGATTAATTAAGTTTCCAAAACTAGTTATCTTTCTGAACTGCATCTAAACATTCATAGTATGAGTAATTTGCCAAATTTAATATTTTCAATTCTTATTAATGATCAACAGTTTAACACCCCCATTTTCGGAACGCAGCGGAATACAATATGGGGTGTTATCTATTAGTCGCATAGTACAAGTCATAGGAAACATCAAAATAATTAAAGATGTTTTTAAACAAAGTTCACATTTGATATAATCAGAGTTTAACGAAGTTAGATCCCAAAAGTTTTTAACCAGGACAAGAGTCCAAAAGATACATAATTTAAACACAACATAAGTTTTTGAGTTATTAAAAGTTCCATCAAGTGTGAAATAACACGTGTCCATCCGTCCATGTCCTTGCACGCCCATCCAAGCATTAAACACCTACGGACCTGAGATAAAACATGCTAAAAAGTAAACACAAAGGTTGAGTGAATCCATAGAGTTTAATAAATAATAAGTTGAATATGCTAGGATCCTGGACACACGATTAAGTTGGTTAAACCCTCTAACTTTGTGTGTATGATATGTTGTGTTAAAATGATTAAGTGCGCGGAATTCACTCAACCAAACTTAGAAGGTTGTGTATGTTATGGAAATGGAATTGTTATGTTTGTTAGTTAGCAATGAACACATAAAGATTATCACCAAACGATTCAATATTATTAAAGATAATAATACGAGTGATCTTGAAATATCACTAGGGTTACAACCTTGAATCTTAAGTTTTTCTAACTTGTAATATTCTTGTGTTTGTTCTAGTTCTAACAGTTATATGTTCTTACTTCTATGTTCTATATCAACACATATATCACTACACTAAGATCTCTTTTATAGTCAAAAGATCTTTACATATTGCTTAAAGTCTTGGCCGACTTACTTTGTTAACTTATCCTTTTGAGTGTCAGTACATAAGATACAACATGTATCTATGTATACAACTTGTTAACTAAGCACATGGAGTAAGATATTATCTACCGTATATTGTTGACCAAAATACAATAAATATCTTTTCGATCTTATCCTTTCATCAGCAGAGTGTTCACTATCAGCAGCAACGAGTTATCGCTATCAGCAGGAACAAGTTTCATTAGCAGCAGAATCAATCAGCAGAATGTTATGCCTATCAGCAGAATCATTTATCACTATCAGCAGAGTGAAATGTTCTATCAGCAGAAACCATTTGCACTAGCAGCAGAATTACACTTAGAGTATTTCTTGGATTAGAACCCGATATTAGACATCTTGAATATTTAATTCCCAATAATCCTCCCCTAAACATGTGAACCATTTCAACATGTTTCTGAATTAAATCATGGATTGAAGATCTTTCAAACACTTCTGTTCTTCAAGATTGAATATCTTCTTAGTAATTCATCTACTTTGCTCTTCTTTGACTTTAACAATATCAAAACATATTGAACCAATCTTGGACTAAAAGATTTCAAGTGGTCCCAAATATATCAGAGTCTTCTATAACCATGCCATGCCCTGCTGAAGGCCTCCACAACTAGATTATCGCCTTGAACCTGAAAATACATGCTAAAAGTGTCAACACGAGGTGTAGCTCAAAAGAGTAAGTCCTCATCACATCCTAGTCATCTCTTCTTGGACTTTGCGTGGTCCTTCGAATTGGGTTTTACAGACGCTCCCTTATGGGAGGGAGGAAGTAGACAACAGGACTTGGCTTGTCTTACATATGGCATCAGCATTTGTCGTTTGATCTGGAGGAAGAATACAATGGGTGGCGACTTTCTTGCTTTGGTAGAAGTAGATTTTCAGGAAGGGTTGTTGAAGAGAGAGAGCGAAGGGGGCGTAGGTTGGGGAGAAGAAGAAAACAAAAAGGAGTAATAAAAATATATATAAGGGATAAGGTTTTAGTTAAGTTTTGTATACTTTTGTGAGTATTATGTGCACCCCGTGTCCCGTTGAATCCCGGTGTAACTCGAGATTTCTGGGTTGTCGTGATCGCAAAAAATATAATTTGGGGGACGTTTTTTATTAAACTGACATAGAGTAAATTTTTATTGACACTGACATGAAATTACAAAAGTGAACCTTTACTGGCGTGGTTTGGGTATGTCACACCCCCAAAATCGGATCCAGCGGAAGCATACATGTAGCTGGGGTGCAACTCAATTGGTATCATAACACAAGTGCAAAGAACGGTTTTCATCTCATTCATTTAGAATAAAATAGTTTAACAAAAATGTTGATTTACATTGTAAAAAGTAGTGCGGAATTAGGCCCTTGAAAATATCATTTAAAACGGTCCCTTATGAATATCAGAGTCTTCTATGACCATGCCGTGCCCTGCCAAAACCTCCAGTAGCGTGCCTTTGCTTAATACCTGAGAATACATGCTAAAGTGTCAACACGAGGTTGGTGAGTTCATAGAGTTTGTATTAAAATAGTTGAAAAAGCCTTCAAAGAATGTTTCCACAGCAAAGGCATTGTAAATCCACTCAGTTCCAAGCCCCGGCCATACAAGACTCGCAACCTGTGTGTTTACAACCCACTGCTAACATATAGTATGATTAAGTCAAATGTGTATACGATATATGCACGCTTAATGTAAAGTTTAATAGCCTACTGAACCTCACGACAAGAATAAGCAAGAATGCTTCATAGCTGGATTATATTCACCCAAGGCCATGAATCGCGGGCCAAGGGTGGGGGTGTCAACCCGATAGTACTATCAATACCTCTCCGTCGGCTCCATCCAGGAGTTAAACAGTGGTGAAAGAATATAGCGTATAGAATAGTTTTCCACATTAAGTCACATATCGTAATAAAACTACACATCATGAGTAAGTGTATAAAAGCGTAGCATAGCATATGAGTAAAATCGTCTTGAGTAATAGCAAACAGTTTAAGCATGTATCTCCCCCAAAGAGTTTAAAACAAGAATTAAAGAGTAAAAGTGGGGCTATGAACTCACCTGGTATGATGATACAACAATGCGATGAATATGAGATGAACGGAATAACAAGGCGCGAACACTAGCCGCAACCTATCATGAATGAATATGTTCTACTTAGATGATGTAGTGAATGCTCATGCATATGTAACCTATACCACTCGTACTATGAAAATAATAGTTATCGTTGATATGTAATATCTTCCAAAACTTGGTAAAAATGTGTTCCACTTGTTACGTCAAAACTAGTCGTGTAATAATGTGTATAAAACGTTTGTGTTAGTCTCGGCGTTTTGAAAACCTTGGTATGTCTTATAATAGTCGAGTTAATAACCCTTTGATCGTACGTGTTCTAACGGGTAAGAGATACGGCTCTCCATGGTTATTACTTGAAAAATATAGTTTCTAGTACGTAATTATATTTCCATTAAAAGCTGTCAAAAACTAATAGTATTTATCGAAGTTTAAACGCGTGTATCTTGTTCGTTATTAGCTTGTTTTCGACGTTCTTTATATCCGTGGCTTCGTATTAACATATACTAACACATTTTCAGTAGCTCGGTTCATCTAGGTCGCGTTAAACGCCTCAGTTTGCCCGTCGAAAATCGTCCAACAGCACGCTATTTTCAGAAAAATTAGTTTTCGTCGTTAAACTTTGAAAAATCATATCTCCTTCGTTATAAGCTCGTTTTTATCCCCGTTTTCGGCTACGGCTTCGTCTCGGAATGTATTTTCTAAATATTTGGCCAAAAATTAACCAACACTTACTGAGTTGGCCACGTTTTTAAAATGGAGACAGTAGGTATTTTAACACTTCAAAAACCACTTTCCTAGTTAGTAACTTGTCCAAAAACCTCACAAACAACAACCAATCATCCCATAGCCTACCATACACCTTCTTAGGGTGTCATGGGTTCCTAAACATCATCCATTAAGTTAATCTACCAAGGATTTACCTATAACCCATCTCTATGGCTCAAAAGTTAAATAAATGTAAATGGAGTGGTATAGCTTGCATATGCATGTAGATCTAGTATGGAAAGCATATAATCATGAAGACAACTTGAAGAAATTATGAAAAAGAGTTTGACAACTTACTTTGAAAGATTTGTGAGCTTATGGATGAGTACAACCTAATGACCTTGAGTTTATATTTCAAAACTCTAACAAGGATCACCAAATGAACTAGAAAATAGCTTGATCTTGGAAAATCTATGGTTTCTTGCTTGTTTGATGATGATGGCCGATCCATATGATGAAGAAAGGATGAGAGTGTTTGGCTAGTTTATTTGTAAAGTGAAAGTGTGAAATGAAAAGTATAAGATGCATAAGTCTTTATGGTCTTTATGGTCTTTATGGTCTTTAATAAATCAAGTAATCACATGGACTAGGGACTAGGGGGGGGGCGGCACACACATGGGTAAAAAGAAGAGTTTGGGCTAATTAAGAAGCTTGTCTCCCCCATTTAAAAGTATTAGTTGTTTTGTGTATACTTTGGGTGTTATCGGGTACCGAGTTATCTTGAAATAAATGTTAACGATGTGAAATAAAATATGACGAAGTTGTAAAAGTTGTAAAATATTATTCCTTGCAAGAATCGGGTGTTAGAATAATTATCGAGTTGAAAATTCGCAAACCGACGTTGTTATAGGCGTTTACCAGAAAATATAGCAATTGGTTTTAAAACACCGGGTAATTGAATTTTATAAACTTTGTGATGTTAAAATGAGTGTAAAAATATATCGGGACCATTGTGGGGATTGTCGGACGTGTTAGTCACATTTATTGTTCGCCGCGTTAACGTTTTAATTAAAATTAATTATACGTAAAACGTCAAAAGTAATAAAAATGTTAATTTGATAAACCTACGAGTGGAATAGTATGAAAATGTAATTATGATGATATGTAGACTATTCCTAGTCCGTATGCAGTGTCCCCACCAATGACGCATGAATTCGCAGCTAAACCCATCCGGTTACGCGAATATGAATACCCGTAAACTACGTTTACGATGAAATGAATGAATGAACATGAATAGTAAGTTTTCTCCGGGAATGAATAGTGTCACGTGAATAGTAAAATTTCCGAACGCTTCTCAGAATCTCAAATTGACTCCGAAAACGATGAATAGTAAAATGATGAATAGTGATCGGTGAATAGTAAATGATGAATAGTGACTGATGAATAGTGAATCGTCGGGGTTCGGAAAATGACCTAAAATTACGGGTTGTGACACGGTACGCGTGTGGTGTCGTGTTTTGCCACATTGTTTGTTTGGCAATATCATTTGTTGTTCCTCAGTTTAAACAGAGCAAAACTTTAAATGCAAAGGTGAATAAAATAACTTGAATAAAACTTCATAATTGATTACTTCGAGTTTACAGGAAATTAATAACTTGGAAAATTACGGGTTATTACAGTACATACCCCTAATTCTGAATTCCGTCCCGGAATTCCTAGTTCGTGGTAGTGGTCGGTGTTGTCTCGGCGAAAAGGTGTGGATATTTGGCACGAATTCGGTCTTCACGTTCCCATGTGTATTCTGGTCCTCTATTTGAGTTCCATCGGACCTTGACGATGGGAATGCGGCTTAGTTTTAATTGCTTCACATCCCGGTCCATGATTTCTACTGGCTCTTCTATAAAGTTGAGCTTCTCGTCGAGCCGAAGTTCTTTGAATGGGATGATAAGAGTTTCATCTGATAGGCACTTCTTCAGGTTTGATACGTGAAAGGTATTGTGTATTCTACTAAGCTCCTCAGGAAGTTCAAGTTTGTACGCCACTAGACCAACCCTTTCTGGGATCTTGAATGGTCCGATGTATCTTGGATTTAACTTTCCACGCTTTCCAAATCTAATCATTCCTTTCCAAGGGGACACTTTCAACATGACTCTATCCCCAACTTGAAACTCCATGGTTTTTCGTCTTACATCGGCATAGCTCTTTTGTCGGTCACAGGCAGCTTGTAAGCGTTGCCTGATCTGTACAATTTTCTCTGTTGTTTCGTGTATAAGCTCGGGTCCGGTGAGCTGAACATCTCCAACTTCTACCCAACAAACCGGTGATCGGCACTTACGACCATAGAGTGCTTCGAATGACGCTGCCTTGATGCTAGCGTGATAACTGTTGTTGTAAGAAAACTCTGCTAATGGTAAGTGCTTATCCCAACCTTTCCCTAAATCGATCACACATGCTCGTAGCATGTCCTCCAAGGTCTGGATAGTCCTCTCACTCTGACCATCAGTCTGTGGGTGGTATGCGGTGCTCATATCTAATCGGGTATTCAAAGCTTTCTGCAATAACCGCCAAAAGTGCGACGTGAAACGGCTATCTCGATCCGAGATGATGGAAACCGGCACTCCATGCCGAGAGACTATTTCCTTCAAATATAGTCGTGCAAGGGTACTCATATCGTCAGTTTCTTTGATTGCCAAGAAGTGCGCGGATTTAGTGAGACGGTCAACGATTACCCAAATCGTGTCAAGTCCACTCGCCGTCTTAGGTAGCTTTGTGATGAAGTCCATGGTAATCCTCTCCCATTTCCACATTGGAAGCTCGGGTTGAATCAACAAACCGGATGGTTTTTGATACTCAGCTTTCACCCTTGAACATGTTAAACACTTCCCGACATACTCAGCGATGTCGGCTTTCATGTTAGGCCACCAATATAGTTTCTTGAGATCCTGATACATCTTATCAGAACCCGGGTGGATAGAATACTTAGATTTGTGAGACTCGTGCATGATAAGGTCACGTATTCCTCCATAGAGTGGAATCCAACTTCAGTACTTGAAAAACAATCTCCCGTCTGATTTCCTCACAAAGCCATTCTCATTTTCCGGCATACCATAGATCTTCTCTCTTGGTCTGTTCTCTTCTTTAAGAGCTTCGGTCTGAGCCTCAAGGATCTTCGATGGAAGTGGTGATCTAATTGTCATTCCCAAAGATCTAACTCTAAGGGGTTTAATTCGTTCCTTTCGAATTAAGGCGTCTGCCACGACATTCGCCTTTCCAGGATGATAGCGAATTTCACAATCATAGTCACTGAGTAACTCCAACCATCGGCGTTGTCTCATGTTCAATTTCTTCTGATCCAGAATGTGTTGGAGACTTTTGTGATCTGTGAACACCGTGCACTTGGTGCCATACAAGTAGTGTCTCCACATCTTGAGAGCAAATACTACGGCTCCCAATTCAAGATCATGGGTAGTGTAGTTCTTCTCATGAGTTTTGAGCTGTCGGGAAGCATATGCGATAACTTTACTCCTTTGCATTAACACAGCGCCTAAGCCCTGGTACGATGCATCGGAGTATACCACAAAGTCTTCACTTCCTTCGGGTAGTGCTAAGATCGGAGCTTCACAAAGCTTCTATTTCAAAAGTTGGAATGACGTCTCTTGCTCTTCTCCCCAGTCAAACTTCTTCTTCTTTTGCGTCAATTCCGTCAAAGGTTTGGCGATCTTAGAGAAACCCTCGATGAATCTTCGGTAGTACCCAGCAAGACCTAAAAATTGTCGTATCTTCGTGGGGTTGGTAGGAGATGCCCAATTCTTAACAGCTTCGATCTTCGTGGGGTCCACGTGAATACCTTTGCTATCGATCACATGCCCAAGAAATTGCACTTTCTCAATCCAAAAATCACACTTGGAAAATTTGGCATACAATTTCTCTTCTTTGAGCAGTTCCAGGATAGTTCTCAAATGTTTTGCGTGTTCTTCTTTGTTACGGGAGTAGATGAGGATATCATCGATGAACACAATTACGAACTTGTCCAAATAAGGTTTACACACTCGGTTCATTAAGTCCATAAACACAACTGGTGCGTTAGTTAGACCGAATGGCATTACTTGAAATTCGTAGTGGCCATATCGTGTCCTGAAAGCTGTCTTAGGAACGTCTTCTTCCCTAACTCTCAGTTGATGATAACCTGACCTTAGATCAATTTTTGAGTAGACACTCGATCCTTGCAGTTGGTCGAACAGGTCGTCGATTCTAGGTAATGGATATCGATTCTTCACTGTGACTTTGTTCAACTCACGATAATCAATACACATCCGAAAAGACCCGTCTTTCTTCTTAACAAACAACACCGGAGCTCCCCAAGGTGAAGAACTCGGACGAATGAATCCTTTATCTGACAGTTCTTGTAGCTGCTCAGATAACTCTTTCATTTCGGATGGCGCCAACCTATATGGTGCTCGCGCCACGGGTGCTGCTCCCGGCACTAATTCAATCTGGAACTCCACTTGGCGGACTGGTGGGAGGCCAGGCAATTCCTCGGGAAATACTTCAGGAAAGTTCTTAACTACAGGCACATCTTCAAGTCGCTTCTCCTCCGACTTCTTTTCTGTCACTTGTGCCAAAAAGGCGTGACACCCTCTATCGATATACTTCACAATTTTGACGTACGATATGATGCTAAGCCGAGTCTTACTTCGTTCACCACGTATGATTAGGGTTTCACCTTGAAAAGGTATGTGAACGACCTTCTCATCACAGATGATTCTAGCATGGTTCTTGGATAGTCAATCCATGCCGATGACCACGTCGAAGCTACCAAGCTTAATAGGCATGAGGTCTATGTCGAAAGGTTGGTTGAGTAAGAGTAAGGTGCAACTTCGGATTATGGTGTTAGTGCCTACAAGTTTGCCGTCGGCTAGTTCGATTTCGTAAGTAGTATCTAGTTTGGTTGGGGTGATGTTAAGTAGAGATGCAAATGAAGTAGACACAAAACTTTTATCGGCTCCCGAATCAAATAAAACTTTAGCAAGATGGTTGTTTAGTGGAAACGTACCCGTGACTACGTCTGGGTCTTGCTGATCATTCCCTTCTCCCATCACATAAACTCGCCCACGAGCATTGTTGTTCTGGTTGGCAGTCTGGTTTGGGCACTGGTTCATGTAGTGCCCCTTTTTACCACATCCATGACACACCACGGCCACTGGTTGCAAGTTGGCACCTATGGCCTTGCAGTCTTGAGTCTTGTGGCCGACTTTCTGGCATTTCTCACATTTAACAAAACAGGGCCCATTGTGATGCAGCCTACATCGGTTACACATAGGAGTGGGTCCAGCGTAGCCCCCAGTTCCAGTGGGTGTGGCAATATAGGCCCTGGCAGCTTCCTTTCGGCGGTTCTGTTGGTTGTGATGGTGGTTTCGGTTTTGTTGGTAGTTTTGGTTGTTGTTGCGGTTGTAGTTGTGGTTGTTGTTGTTGTTGTGATGAGAGTTGTTGTTGTGTTGAGAGTTGTTGTTGCGATGAGAGTTGTTGTTGTGATTGCCCCTGTGATCATCAAATTTCCGTTTGTGATCGTTGCTTCCTTGAGTCTGACTACGTTTGATCTCCCTCTCCAATAACTTCTGAGCAGTTTTCATAGCCTCTTCTAGTGTCTGAGGTTTGGATACAGTGACATTGCCTTCTATGCTCCTAGGCAATCCTTCAACATACCTTTCTAGCGTTTTCTCAAAGTCTGGCACTTTGGTTGGGCATAGTAGAGCAAGTTCTTGGAACCTTCGATCATAAGTCCAAATATCATTTCCTTTTACCACTAGGCGATCAAACTCATCCTCCAACTTTCTGATCTCAGTACGTGGGCAATATTTCTTCAACATCCTTCGCTTGAAGTCAGCCCAAGTGATTTGGTAGGCTTCATCTATGCCCATATTCTGAGCGGTGGAGTTCCACCAAGATAAAGCATCTTCCAGTAGAGTCCCTGTAGCAAACGAGACATTGCAGTCCTCAGAACATCCGCTTCTCAGGAACACAGTCTCAGAACGCTCAAACCATCGAGCAAGTTCAGTCACTCCTTCAGTACCCTTAAAGTAGGTTGGCTTGCAAGCCATGAAGTCTTTGTAAGTGCACTTGCGAGCCACAGATGTCTCGCCTTCTCCAGTTGGCCTGTTGATGCTACTGGAACGTGCCATAGCCGCCGCTTGCTCTCCCAATGCCGCAGCAACACTATCGGCGATCAACTTTCAGATAGCAGCTGGGGTCATGGTGGTTGCGAGGGTTGTTGTTGTTGTCGTTTTTCTTCGAGGAGCCATATTTCTATAAATATCACAATTGCACACTTTAGAAATCATGATCAACACAACCAAGTGAGATATCATAACCAACTTCACATACATCATCATAAGCAAAATCATATCAATCATAAATAATCATCACGACATGTCTGAATACAATCACACACACATGGAATTTATAATGAATCATAATATGGCGATGTATAAGAGAAAATCACAGCACATAAACAAAAGCAACCATAGTAACATAGATTAGTACCAATACATAGTAATCATAACCAACAATAAAGTTTTAATAATTTGCTACATTGTTTCCCAAAAACAACACAATACAAGATTATTAATGCCACGCAGGGCAAGCTAAGATGTCACTACTACAATAGCACAAAGATAGTCTATGAAGTACTAGGTGCATCCCCTGATCCGCGCTGTAGTCCTCTGACTATCTCAGTCAACTCATCCATCCTCTGATCTCTGATCCTCTCTCTAGCCTGTATCTCTCTAATCTTACCTCTGAGAGCGCAGATAGTACCGTCTGCTGCTGTCAACCTCTCGGCCTGGTGCTCGAGCATCTGCTGCATCATCACTACACTGTCTCTCAGCTGCTGTAGCTCATAACCCTGTGCATTCAATCGATGCCCAAGCTCTGTAACGACCTCTCTATCCTCCTCAAGCTGTGTACCCAACAAATCAAATGCCTCCTCCACTGCTAAGCTGCCCACTACGAGGTTCTGAACCTCCACCTGAATGTTCTCGACCCGCTCGAGAGATATATCATCAATCAGACTCAAGAGCTCATCGATCCGATCCTCATGTCTGACAAATCTGGCGGCCAGTAGTGGGATAGTATGGTGCATGGGCTCTCCTGTAACTGGAAGTGTTAAGTTTTGCGTAGTTTATAACTAAACCGAAAATTATGAGTCAAATGGAAGTGTTAAGTTTTGGGTTGTGTTGCGACGAACCCATTTGGGTAAACCCGTGCTAATCTCGTGTTAAAGGTCGTTAGTCGTGAGGTTGTTCTATGCTTGATATGCTTAAGTCATAGCATATGGCTAAATGATGTCGATTGTTGTTTTGTTATAGTCAAAACTCATCAGTAAATTGCTAACTGTTATAGAGTTTTTTCGAGAACGATTTGGGAGGGGAAACCACTGCCAAAACGTGCTTGTGAGACCGAGTCAAGTCGAAAAGAAAAACGGGTAGCCATACTTAGAAACGATTGAGTCCTACTTGTTGCGTCAAATTGTTAACTCATAATAACGTTTAAACAAACCCCGTTTTGGTTAACTGTCTCGGTGGAGTCATTGAAATAGAACTTTTGCGTCTTTGTTTAGAAACTGAGCCAAAGGGGTGCTCAAATAAGTAAATGTTTGGTTATTTTTACTTCTCCTGTATCAAAACATCACAAGCTTATAAATTTTGGTGAATGTTAAATTCATGTTGGTAGTCCTGGTTTGTTATGCGACGCATGGTTGGGCCAAAGCCCACTAGAGTCTTAAGTCCCCATTTGTGGTTGGGCCGCAGCCCACACCAATTAAAACAAACATAGACCATAGGGTGCGTTTGATTGTAAACTATTATAAGAATGTGCCTCTCTTTTAAAAACGTGTCAACGCATAGCAAAAGCCTGAATTGGAAAATTTGAGGTGCTTCGTACGCGACCTATTCCGCAATACATTCCCGACCCTTTTCATTTCACTCGCCCAAAATGTTCGTAACATAATCTATAACAAGATACAAAAACTTAATATGTAATCGAAACTATATATTTTTGGCACATGCAACAATAACAAATAAATGTTTTGAAAACTTTTAAACTTAATTACATTTCATTGAGTCTTAAATCAGAACTGCAAACTAAATTATGCCATACTAATCTAGGTCACGCGTTGGAATTACTACCTACCATTTGATGCTATTGCTTCCCAGATTATAGCTACTAGTAAGGTGAGTTCATAGTCCCACTTTTACTATGATTTCAAATCCCATGGGGAGATACATGCTATAAATCTGAACACAAGTATTTTTCTGTATGCTATCCTGATTGATATTGCTAAGTTAATATTGCCTAAGTTACCACCCTGCCAAAAAGTCCCTCATATCATGAACCATTAATCACTTGCGAGTGAACGCGAATTCAGTGAATAGATCTATTGGAAGTTGACGACCCATTTGTACTAGCCGGATAGATAGCCATAGTGTTAGCCGGATTGATAGACAAACGCACTTTATTCGAATTATGAGTCTGGAAAAACTCCTACACGAGGGCATTATCACCTACATCATTTTATGATGCAGGCTATTTATTTCGATTACATAACTGATGTTAAGGTTTGCGTGTCATGAGGCTTATAGCAATATATTACATAACTGTTACACTACAATATCATTGTTTTTACTACTATATGACTTGTATTCAAACTATTACAATTTAAACACTATGGATTCACTCAACCTTTGTGTTGACCCTTTTAGCATGTTTTATCTCAGGTATCTAAAGAAACTAAATGGCACGGAGTGGACAAGGGCCCATTTGGACGATGTCCAAAAATAATGTTTTTCATTCATCTTAAACATTTTCATTTTTGTACTATCAAATGTTATGACATCTTGTTGCAAACTCTGATTTTATTTGATGAATGATAACAAATTTTTCACAAAACGTCTCTTTCGAGTCGTTTTCTATAATTGTGACTACGATCTAAGATGTAATACCCCAAATTAGACTTCCGCTGCTTCATTACGATTTTGGGGGTGTTTACAAGAGTGACGGCGATGGTGATACAATGATAGTGATGGCGGCCGTAATATCGGGAAGATAGGTGGTGATTTGGTGAGGGTGAAAGAGAGATATGAATATGTGTTTATGGTGGTTTGGACTTTGGAGACACAAATGTGTTATGGTGTTGTGAGTTTGATAACAGAGAAAGCAAGATCTGAGTTTGTGTTTATGAAGATGAGATTTGGTACCTACTTTATTGTGAGATTTGGTACCTACTTTTTGGTTTTGGTTGGATTTGCTTGACTTTTTAGCATGTCTTTGATCATTTCATTTTAAATGGTTGTAAGTTTACTTGATCTTTTCACTTTAAATGGCTGTAAATTAGCTATTTATTTTTCTAAAAAAATATATATATTTTGAAAAAAATATATATTTTTCTAAAAAAATTATTTCGAAAAAAAAATTATATTTCGAAAAAAAATATTTTTCTAAAAAAAAATATATTTTGAAAATAAAATATTTTTCTAAAAAAATTATTTCGAAAAAAAAAATATATTTCGAAAAAAAATATTTTTCTAAAAAAATTATTTTTTTTTAAAATTATTTCGAGAAAAAAAAATATTTTGAAAAAAAAAATATTTTTCTAAAAAATTATTTCGAAAAAAAAAAATATTTCGAAAAAAAATATTTTTCTAAAAAAATTATTTTGAAAAAAAAAATTTCAAAAAAGGAAAGGACTAACGTTACAAACGTTGCAAACGGCCGTTAGTAAAAGGACTAACGTTGCAAACGCTTGTTTGGTTAATGGACTAACGTTGCCACTTGCTAACGAAAAAGATAACGCCAGTTAACGATAAGGATCACCGGTGTGCAATTGAAAAACCACAGGGACCAACGATGCAAGAAAAAAAATAAGGACTGAAAATGAAATTTGGCCCAAACCACAGGGACGAACGGTGTAATTTAACCTTTGTAAAATGTTACTCCCTCCGTCTCAATTTATTTGTCAGGAGAGAGAAAACACAAAGTTTAATAAAAGTGGGGCCACTTTAATTTTCAGCCACTAAAATGGAATATTCCTCCACTAGATTCTCTAGTTTTTACTAAATAAGGAAAGTGGACAATTAATTTGAGACATCCATAAAAGGAAATATGGACAAATAAATTGAGACGGAGGGAGTAACACTTTTACTAAATGGTTGGGTTCAACTCATTTTAAAAAGAACAAACACACTTTAAGTGGGCTGTTGAGCCCAAATTGATTTGAAGTGCAAGCCCAGCCCACACACAAACTCTAAACGCATCACAAGCGCACCCTGTTTTGGCTGTGAACAACTTGACAGTTGACACATTACAAATCTTGGGTATTAGAATTTCTTAGCATGCCATGCATTAATGCAGGTCACCATTGTTGATTCCACATTACAAATCTTTGTGTATAAAATAGTCAAGCGTGACCGATACGGACAGATGAACCGAACTATATGACTAGTTAGTGTCTTAGTGATGCATTGATAAAATTCTTTCATTGTATAGGTGGACTTTGAGATTGAAAGATAAAGCTTTAGATGAAACTTTTCTATGGACTTGAATGATTTGAAGAACATGATAATAGGGGACGATGGTCCAAACAATTATGGACTTGAGTTTAACTACCCTATCGAAGTTGAACAACCATTATTGACAGTTTGACACCATGTTTTTGTTAAGCCAAAGTAGGAAACGCAACACACCCTTGTGTTTTGTTGACTGAACGAGAGGGAATTAAATGGACTGGAACACAAATCAACCTACGCACCCTATCCGGAATGCAAACCAGGGACGCACCTTTGTTGTCACGATACCAAAAGAAAACATAAAATAGACACCCTACGGGGGTGTGATCGTGAGCCAAACCAAACAAACACAACCACTCTTCGTGGGTTCATCTTATGCGGAAACACAAAACAACCAACTATTCTTAATATTCATTAGGAATTTAGTATCACTAAAACTGATCGGATCAAAACCAAAATAAGCAGGTTCTTGCGTGACCCAAGACTAGAATGAAAGCAAGCGAGTTAAAACAAACAACGACAACAACAAAATCGATATCAACCATGAACAATTCCTGAACCTGTGGTCACTTGTACCCAAACCAAATCAAAACTATAACTAGAACCGGGTCGAACCGAACTCGGTTGGGCTTAATCCGACCCATAAACACATGACAGTCACAATCCAAACAGAAAAGTATCTTCTTTAAATCTGAAAAAGGAACCTTGGTCCTTGTGGAAGATACTGAGAAAAGAAAAAGATAACACAATTGAATGGGTGGGGCGGCTAAGGTTTAACAAAAAAGGGTAGGTTTTGTTTTATTATAACCCGTGTACCCCGTGTCCCGTTGAGCTAAAATATAATCGTGGCTGTAATCAAGTAATACGTTTGAAGGATTTTGTTTTTCTATATTCATTACAAGAGATATACATGCATATATAGGTGTTTGTACACAAGGAAAAAAATAATCTAAACTATAAAGAGATATGCAATTAACTACACCCTATAATTTCTCTGTATAATTGATCTTGTCAATACTACCCAAAGATAGATTGATTCCTTCCGATCTTCACTCTCGCCAACACTCCCCCTCAAGCTGGTGAATGGATGTCGATCATTCCCAGCTTGTCCAGAGAGTCGCTAAATAACCTTGCATTCACTGCCTTAGTTAGCATGTCTGCTAGCTGCTCCTTTGAATTAACAAACGACAACTTAATCGTCTTCTTCTCGAGGTGGTCTTTAATAAAATGACGATCAATTTCAACATGTTTTGTTCGATCATGTTGAATCGGATTGTTTGCAATTTTCACAGCCGCTTGATTATCGCAATAAAGGTTCATAGCTTCATTTATACCAATGCTAAGATCCCTTAACACCCGTTTTATCCACAACAACTCACACGCTCCATGAACCATGCCCCGAAATTCTGATTCTGCACTTGACCGAGACACAAATTTTTGTTTCTTACTTCTCCAAGTCACTAAATTTCCTCCCACAAAAGTGAAATACCCTGAAGTGGACTTACCATCAGACTTATCTCCAGCCCAGTCAGCATCAGTATATCCCATGACTTCTAGCTTTCCATTTTTCGCAAAATACAGTCCCTTTCCTGGTGAAGACTTCAAATAGCGAAGGATTCTATATACGGCTCTCATGTGGCTTTTATTTGGAGCGTGCATAAACCGGCTAACTACACTTGCCGCATATGCAATATCCGGGCGTGTATGCGATAAATATATTAGTTTTCTGACTAATTTCTGATATCGTTCTTTGTTCGCGGGTACTTGACCTGTCAGGAGAGTCAACCTGTAGTTTACTTCAATAGGGGTGTCGATGGGTTGACAGTCTAACATACCGGTCTCGGCAAGGAGATCAAGAACATACTTCCGTTGGCACATTGTAATCCCATGTTTGGACCTCGCCACCTCAATGCCTAAGAAATATCTCAAGTTTCCAAGGTCCTTCTGCTCGAATTCCTTGCCCAATATTTCTTGCAGTTTGTTTATTTCATCCGGATCATTGCCAGTCACTACCATGTCATCGACATACACAATCAGAGCAGTTGTCTTCTTCCCATGATTCTTTACGAATAATGTATGATCCGCATCTGATTGTTTATAACCAACATTTTTCATGAACTTTGAGAACCTTCCGAACCATGCTCTCGGGGACTGTTTAAGTCCATACAACGCCTTATTCAACTTGCATACCTTGTCACCATAATTCATTCCGGGTGGGGGATCCATAAACACTTCATCTTCCAGGTAGCCATTTAAAAAAGCGTTTTTCACATCGAATTGTTTAAGCGGCCAGTCTCTATTTCCAACAATTGACACCAGGATTCTAATAGTATTTATTTTCGCCACCGGTGCAAAAGTATCCCAATGGTCTACGTCGTACTTCTGTGTATATCCCTTAGCGACTAATCTGGCCTTATACCTGTCTACCTTTCCATTCGAATCCAGTTTGACTGTGAAGACCCACCTGCACCCTACGGTTTTCTTACCCGGCGGGAGTATCGTTTCATCCCACGTTCGATTTCGTTTTAAGGCATCTAGCTCTTCATATACTGCCTTTTTCCACTTTGGATCTTTCATAGCTTCTTGTATGTTTTTCGGAATGATAACAGCGGCCAACTCTTCCACCATGTGTCTTTGTGGTTCGGCCAACTTATCTGTGGACACATAGTGATTTATTGGGTACTTCGATTTTGATGTAAAGTCCGGTTGGTATTGCTTCCGTGGTATCCCTCTATTTTTTCTCACTGGATATCTCGTCTCTGGGGTTACCTGTATATCGACATTCTCATGAAAAACGTTAGAGTGTTCGTTATTTAATGTACCTTGTGGTGACGTAGGATCTGGCTCGGTATAGGATGGGCTTGGGCTCGTTGTACTATCTTGCTCGAGATTTTCCGGCTCATCTGCATTTGGCCCATCTGCATTCGTTTCTGGCCCATCTTGCTCGAGATTTTCCGGCTCATCTGCATTTGGCCCATCTGCATTCATTTCTGGCCCATATGTCTCGTCTTCCTCTTCGATCATTTCTGGCCCATCTGGCCCATCTACCTCTTCGAGTCCATCAACCAGCCCACTATCTTTTTCTATATCGGGCATGTTACCCTCATCCGACCTCTCCCCCTGAGGGGAATATGCATTGGCAAAATAGGATGTGTTTTCATGAAAATTAACATCACGAGTAATGTACATTTTTCTGTCTTTCGGGTCATAACATCGGTACCCCTTTTTGAAGTCGGCGTAACCTAGAAACATACACCTTATTGCTCGTGGTTCTAATTTTCCAGTATTAGAGTGTACGTATGCTGCACACCCAAATACGCGTGGTTCGAGATTGGACTCCATCGGAATATCTGGTTGTTCGTGTAACAGTTGCAGTGGAGTTTTAAACTCTATAACCCTTGACGGTGTTCTATTCATCAAATACGCAGCATTTCTTACCGCCTCTCCCCAGTATTGGCGTGGAATTTTCATGTCGAATAACGAGGCTCGCACAATTTCAAGTATTTGTTTATTCCTCCTTTCCGCGAGCCCGTTCTGCTGAGGCGTATTTGAACATGACGTTTGGTGTCTAATAGAGTTCTCCCTGCAAAAAACTTCCATGTCTCGATTCACATACTCTCCTCCATTATCAGATTGGAGGATTTTAACCTCACAATTGTATTGAGATTTGATCAGCTTGTACAATTCTTTAAAAGCATGTATTACTTCATTTTTATGCTTTAACAGAGAGATCCAAATCATTCTAGAGAATTCATCAATGAAAGTAACAAAAAAACGATAGCCATTATGAGTAGCTATTCGTGCCGGACCCCACACATCGGAGTGAATCTTCATGAGGGGAATAGATGTTTTATTCCCACTTGGGGAATATGAAAACCGATGGCTTTTTGCCAATTCACACACATCACAATTAGAATCAAACTGTTTATTATTCAAGAATAATTCAGGTTTCAGTTTTTTCAAATAATCAAACGACAAGTGGCCTAATCTACGATGCCATAACCACGATAAAGAACTCCCGTTCATGTTGTATGCTTCAGCCGGTCTTTCTTCTTCAAGATAGTACAATTTGCCCTTCCTAATACCATAGCCAAGAATCCGATTCGTCGTAATGTCCTGAAACACACATTTGGTTGGCCAAAACGTTACATAGCAATTAAGTTGATCTATAATCTGACTGATAGATAATAGATTCGATGACAAAGATGGAACAACTAGGACAGTGTCGAGATTCATAGAATTTGACACTGGAGCAGAACCTTCACATGTCACTTTAGCGAGGCCCCCATTTGCAGTTTTTACTACGGTTTGCTTAGGTCGGATTTTCAAAATCAGCTTAGACGGATCATTTGTCATGTGATCCGTCGCACCTGTATCAATAATCCACTCACTAATAAGAGGTTTAGTTGTATTTGACATACCATGGGTGGTGAATGACTCGGTATGGGCAGCAACGGGGGTCGCCTCTTCGGTCTTTGTAGTGGCCATAGAGGCTTGTCCCACCTTCCTTCGTGGCCTCTTTGAGAAGTCCCACCACTCCGGGTAGCCAACGATCTCGTAACACCTCTGTTTGGAGTGTCCTTCTTCGCCACAATGAGTACAAACGAAAGTGTTTTTTTTGTTTCCTGAAGTTTTTCCTTGTGGAGGACGATTTCGAGTGGTGAAGTGCACGAGACTATCAGGTTCATTCTTCACGTCTTCCATAGTGTTCCATTGGGACTGAACTTTTCGTATGAACGGATAGCATGCCTCAAGATCTAAGGGTGGATCTTTTCGTAGGATCTCTCCTCGTGCTTGATTAAATTCTGCATCCAATCCAGCAAGAAAGATGTGCACCCGGAGACGTCCAAGTATTTTATTAAGTGAGACTACATGGCTCACATCATCTTCCTCAGACATCAACCGGGTATCAATCTCCTGAAATATCCCGATCAATTCGTTGTAATACGCTGCAAGTGGTCGTCCGTTTTGTCTTGTACTAAACGACCTACGATTCAGTTCAAACAACTGTGTTTCGTCCGTCCCGTCATAGAACGTCTTAGCCACTGCGTCCCAGATTTCTTTCGCCGTCTTCAAACGAATAAACCTCGGGATCAAGGTGGGACTCATCGAATCTATGAGCCAACTCTTGACCCGATTATTATCCATGAGCCAATTTTCGATTTGTTTGTCGCCGGAGTCCGGCTTCGAGGAGGATCCGGTTAAGAAACCCAGTTTATTGCGTGCTCCAATCCTCATCTCCATCAGCTGAGACCATAGCTGATAGTTTGTGTCATCGAGGATAATCCCAGTCGGGAAGGGGGCATCCTGAACAACAAAACGAGGTTCTTGAGGGGTGGTTTCTTTGTCCGACATTGTTCTTCGAGGGGTGGTTTTCGATTCACAGGGTTTCAAATGGTACTCTCTGATACCATGTAATCAAGTAATACGTTTGAAGGATTTTGTTTTTCTATATTCATTACAAGAGATATACATGCATATATAGGGGTTTGTACACAAGGAAAAAAATAATCTAAACTATAAAGAGATATGCAATTAACTACACCCTATAATTTCTCTGTATAATTGATCTTGTCAATACTACCCAAAGATAGATTGATTCCTTTCGATCTTCACTCTCGCCAACAGTGGCAACCCGGTTTGGTGCTTTCGAGCAATGATGCGAAAAATAAATTTTTCGTGAACGTTTTTATAAAACAATACTATTTACTCCGAAAAATAATTATAGGACTTGACCCATAAATAATATGATGTCAGTACGCGTGTGATGTCGCGTTTTTCAGAAAAGCGAGATAACTTCTCGGTTTTGTAATTAAATTGCCGGTAAGTGTCAGGAAGTGATTTCTTCACTTTTCTTGAAAAAATTCAGTAGCTTTGAAGGTTACTGTATGCTACAGTGTGCGAGATAACTTCCGAAATAATCATGTAGGCTCCAAAAATGCCCAAATAAATTGCCAACTAATAATAGGTTAATTTTTATCATTAAAATAATATTTGAAAAATTACGGGTGGTTACATTTATGCTTCCCAACCACTTCTCCAATCAAAAATAATCTTTATCCACTTAAGTGTCTTTTGATTGGCTAATATATCAAAGTGAACAAGTATTTTAAGACAATCCAAAATAAAAACATGGACTAATAAATTGGGATGGATGAATTATAAAGAAGCTAGCTTAGGACCCTCTAAAAGTCTAAATCATGTTGTCTGAGGGCGAATTAGATTTTAATTGCTAACTCAGAAACTTTAGTGTTGTTTACAAGATTTTTCATACTAATCAAGCAAGACAGAACTTTTTATAGGGATGTGTTAGGCTAACACCCCCTACATGTGAGGCCCTCCTACTTTTAGCTAAATGTACAACCCGACAAAGCAGACAGTACAAGCGACGGCAGCAGGCAAAAGTCAACACACCCCCTACAGGGGGTGTTAGGATATCATGTCCCCTTTTTATATTGTATTACATGGTTCCACTTTTGGTCAAACACCAGAGGTTTTTTTTTTTTTTTTTTTTTCAAGTAAAGAAAAAAATGTTTAAGTTACTAGTCTAACTCATGCTATGGTTTGAACCTAACCAATTTCAAATCGAAACCATACAAATAAAATAAGGTTATGTATCTGTACCCGTATTTCAGATTTTCACCAACAAACCAAAATTCACATAGACAATCAAAACCTGCAGATGAGATTACTGTTAATAACTTTAGCAATTATAATTTATATGTTTAATTATATGTAGGGCTGTAAATGAACTGAATGTTCAGTTCAGTGAACATTTCATGAATCATTCGGTAAAAAGTTCGTTTAACATTTCATGAATCATTCGGTAAAAAGTTCGTTTATGTTCGTTTATTTATTAAACATGAACAACTCATTTTCTTAATAAATGAACATGAACAAGAAAAGTCGTCCATTTAAACGTTCGTGTCCGTTTATTTGTCCGGTTAAAATTGAACGAACGAACATGAACGAGACTCCGTTCGTGTTCGTCCGGTTCGTTAACAACCCTAATTATATGTGTTAAAGATCGTACAATTAAACAATCACACGATGACTAACATACTTTATATATAAGTATTGCATGCCTAATCGGTGCTTAAATAAAAACTAAACAGGGCATGCTTATTGAGAATGTTTATGATCGTAAGCACAAACATATATTAGTGGTTTTATACAAGTATTGTGGGATTATCTGGACGAGAACAAAGCATTATATGTCACGACAACGTCCATAACAAGTATGTTGATTTCAGGTATTCAAATGTTGATTTCTGACTCTATCTATTTATACTTTTTTTATGTTGGCGGTTGATTCAACGACGCAAATCTTATTTCAGATCAATATGAAAGCTCGGTTATGCTAATCTTCCTTTACGCATAGGTTAATATCTAGATGGATGCCACCGAACGATTCTATTGAACTCGCTACAGCTAATGCTAGTCACGTATAGTTGCCATTTCCTAAATTCCTTGTCTTTTTTAAAGTGAAGGATACAAGTTAGGATATTAACGTTTAATCTATCAGAAAATAAATTACCAAATATACTAATTAATAAATGAACACTCCTAAGAACTGCTTACTTGTGTATTATCTTTCATTCCTTTTTGTAGTTATGTGACATATAGAAAGTCTAAACGCCATTTTTTTTAGGTTTTCGTGGTTACTTAGAAAGGTGATCTAGTTTATATCAAGATATGTAAAGGATCTGTTAGCCTTGTAGGACTGACTGTTAAAGTTATGGATATAAATTAATATACGTATGACCAATTTCGAACACGAGACTTCGGGATTGCACACATTACGTATGAGTCTCAATGTTTGAATAAATTAAATATATTAAGACATGATTTAATTATTCATTTCACGAATAAACATTTAACGGTCGTTAGTATTTAACGGGGTTTGGATAATGGACGTTAAATATTAAGTTAAAGGACTATGTATGAAAATACAAGTCAAGAAGGATCTAGAATTTCTTCTTGATCCTATAGGCGACCGAATTGGGGGGGGGGGTGGGGGGATTAGGAAACCTTTTCCTAACCTAACTTGGAGAGAAAGATTTGTGGGTCTATAAATACAAACCCTTGTATTCATAGATCACTAATCATAATTCTCTAGCAAGCCAAACTTCTCTCTTTTCCCCTCTTTGTAGGGGTGAGCATGGAGCGGTTTGGGGCGGTTTTTGACTAAAACCAAACCCCGAACTAAAAACTTCGATTTTTAAGAATTTCAAACCGTTCGGTTTCGGTCTTTTTGGTTTCGGTTTTCTCGTTTTTTTATTAAATCGGTTTGGTGTCGTTTTTTTTTTCGGTTTTTTGTATGCTTTCAAATTTATCAATTTGTTAACCCGAAAGTTTTGATCCATCACTTGTTTCCCAAATGATTTCTTCCTAAATACAATGTTCAAGTACTCACATACCAGAGAAATAGTTGAATCCCGTAACGTTTTGTTCCTGTCTGAGAAATATTTAAAACTAGGAATCAAGCAAGCAAGTTAGTCAAAGAAATTTGAAATGCAAGTTTAGCGGAAACCATAAATCCAGAAATCAAGAAACATTTGATAAAAACCGTAAAATCGTAAATCCAGAAATCAAGCCAACATTTGACAGAAACCACCAACAATACTTTAAAGCTAGCAAATAAAGTATGAAACAACCATAAAAAATCCAACAATCAAGGAAATCTGAAATGCAAGTTTAAAAAGCCAAATAGAAAATAAGCTCCTTTTTGTCTTCCTTCACTCTTTTATTAGTCTTCAAACTCAAACTTGTTCACTTTCCTCTGCACATCTTCTAGCTACAACCAATATACTAATTGATCAAAATTAGGATTTAGAGATAGTAAACAATGTAAGGGAAATCTTGGCTGCAAATTCATGCAGCCAATTTGTTGCAATAACAGGCAGCTAACTGGCTGAATATATCCTTTACTAAACTCACCTTAGTCCCAGTCTTCATCCATAGGAGTTTCGTCGCATGGCTTTTTTTCTTTAGCAAACATATCTAATAAGAGAAAAAGTGCATCAGATAGTAGACATTAAAAAAATGCATCAGATAGTAGACATAGTTAAGTAAATGAAAGGCCAAAAATCTTTACCAATTTCCAGATTCTCCAATTTTTCCACCAGGTCCTGTAGTTGTAAACCATTTGGGGCCACATCTTGCAATTCCGTTTGTGTGGACCGTAACCAATCTTGTGCACATATTAACGCTTCAGCTGTCTTAGGGGTAAGGGAGCTTCTAAATTTGTCAATAACTCTACCACCAGTACTTAATGCAGATTCTGATGCAACGGTAGATATTGGCATTCCTAACATATGCCTAGCCACTTGAGATAGTATAGGAAATTTAACTGAATTAAGTTTCCACCAGTTTAAGATATTATACGTCTCATCCCCCTTTACCTTTTTCTCTGGCCCGTCTGCTAAATAAATCTCTACCTCGATAGTGTTAACCCCTTCTCCGCATTCTTCCAAATACCTTTCATAACCATCATCTAGATCAACTTCATAGCCATTATCAAAAAAACTAGTAGAAGATGAAGAAGTTGTTGTGTTTCTATCATTTGCTTTGCCCAGTTTCATCTTGTAATGATTATACAAATCGGTTAAAGTTGAAACAACTCGTTCCAAGACTTCTTCACTTTTATTAGACTTGATACCATAAATCATCCCCAGGCAATATTCAAGATAACACAACTTGTTTCGGGGGTCTAGAACCAAAGCAACATGCAACAGAAAGTTCATGTTATCTATGTTATCCCAATATTTTTCATATTTATCTTTCATTGACAACGCCATTTTTCTCTTTTTCTCATCGACTTGTAAACACATTCTAGATATTGTTGCATGCATTGTGACGAGCTCACCAAAAAATAAACTTGAGGTCACGTACTTGGACCCCGAAACCTTCTTTGTAACATTAAAAAATATCTTTAAATACTCCATAAAAAACCTATACAAAACAATCAGATAACATATTACTATCTAGGAAAAACATATATAACATACTTCAACAAGTGAATGAAACAAATATAACTTACCGAGCGTTCTCCCAATCCTCTTCGTTTGGAGCCCCCACAACTCGATCACTCTTCTTTCTCTTCTTAGTAATCTTCTCACCATCATCCTCAACTTCATTTTGAAAGTAGGATCTATAGTTTGGATCTATAACCTAAAGTCTGTCAACATAAACATATATAACATGTTAGTTTAAATAAATCTGTAACATAATCTAACTATAGCGTAATGGAAAATATATACCTATCAAACGCGGCTGAGTATTTCTCAGCTGTTTCCAACATAAGAAATGTGGAATTCCATCTGGTCTCTACATCAAGACATGGTTTTCTTTTACATTCGATATTCTCTTTCTCAACACTTTCCTTGAAGCTTTCAAACCTGGAAGGTGATGATCTGATGTACTTTACTGCATTTCTAATCCTTGTAATGGATTCAAACTGTTCTTCTAACCCATCTTTAACAACAAGATTAATTATATGAGCACAACATCTTAAATGTAAGTACTTGCAATCTAAGATAGCATTAGGCCCCTTAAGCATAGTCACAAAAAATTTGATTGCCCCATCATTAGATGAGGCATTGTCAACCGTTATTGTGAAAACCCGATCAATACCCCATGGAATAATAAGATGTGATAACAAATATATATAAATAGCAAATGTTAAACTAAATATTAAATCATTCCTAGATATATAAGATCCAAGTAACAAAATTGACTTCGAATTATGTGCATACCAATACATCATCAATAAATCAATGTTCTTTTCATTTTACTCACAAACTATTAAACTATGAGTATAAAAGAATTACAACCTTCATCTTTCCCGTGTCCATGGCTTGCGTCTTCGATGTGGAAGAGGAAAATGTTCAATGAAAGGTTTTCTGAAGATGTTGAGTTTGAGTTGTTAAGTGTTATAAGTTGTGGCTATATAGGGTGTGGAAACCTAGGAATAATAGGAGGTTATGAACCATCTAATAAGTTTAAAAGTTTAGAAGATATGGTCAAAAGTCAAAACTGTTTTTAAGCAAATAACTGAACTGAATAAGTAACAAATCAAATATTTTATAAAGATAAGATTATTTGATAAAATTTGAAAGATATATAAAGGCGGGGCAGGGCGGGGCGGGGCGGATTTTTCGGTTCGGTTTTTCATATGCAACCAAAAACCGCCCCAAACATTCGGTTTTTCTAAAACTCAAAACCACCTCTGTCGGTTTTTCATTTGGTTCGGTTTTTTCGGTGCGATTTTTTTGGTTTTTTTGGTTTCGATTCGGTTTTTCGGTTTTTATGCTCACCCCTACCTCTTTGTGTAATACCGATCGGCATTCCCAATCCCAAGGGAATTTCGATCCAACTTTCACATCTAAAGTGTTTGGTTTGTTCGTGAATTAGAACCTAGCTTTTCACATTGAGACGCTAGTAATACGTGTGTACAAGAACGAAGGACAAGCTTACTTTAGCTTGTGTATTTTCCCCGTTTGACTTGTTGTAGGTCGATCCACATTAAACCCCAACTAGGGTTTATCTTTTTCTTGGAGATTTGATTGCTTGTTTAGCTAGTAATCATAAGGTACACTATTCTTTTATTTTTAGTTAATTAATTACTTGTATAATAGATCCTATTATCCGTTGCGTGCTTGATGTGTGGTTTATATGTTTTAATAGTTTTATGCGATTCATATATTCCAACAGTGGCATCAAGAGCCCGTTTATAGTTGTAATTAATTACTAAAAACGCATAAAATTGAATCTTGATGATTAGATACATGCTTTATGTTTCTAGTTTTTTTAATTTTGTAAACCCTAATTTTTATGTTATTGGGTCGATTACCCTTAAATATTTTAATTAGGGTTTTAGTTTTGATAAAACTTGTAGAAACCCTAGGTTGCATGTAAAATTTTATGTGTTAATTAATGAGTACAAGGTGATGTCATTAATTGAATATGCGTATAAATTGACTTGATTATATGTGTAACATGATAATAAGTGCAATATGGGGAATCCATGACAAAAACATGCATGTTTTGTCATGGAAAATTGATGTTAGTTGTTACATATTCTACATGCTATGTGTATGCGATTATTAATTAATTAGGGTTTTAGTAATTTATTGTTGGACATATTAAAATTACTAAAATTAATTAATTAGGTTTTTAGGGAAGACCTAAAATTGGAGAAGACCCCATAATTAATCGTGTATTTAATCAATTATGTGTGTTATGTATATATTAATCATAAGACTTACGCGGCCAAGAAATTGGCGTCTATGGTCCATTGGGTACAATGAGCTCGAAAACCAATGGGAGTCTTAAGATCAATATATACATATTAATTGATTTATTAGCATGTCCATTATTTTAATTGTTTATTTTTTATTAAATTGCGCATTTGTTTAAATATGTATTTGACATGATTGTAAACAAAAGGGTAATTTTTCTAATAAAAATAAACTTGACTTAATAATGGTGTAACATTGTTTTTAAGCTAGAAAAATCATAAAGTTTTTAGTTGATTGATGCGACTGTACAAAAGTGGTCGAAAGACGGACCTAATATTGACAAACTATAAAGTGGGTATAAAGTTGGTTTCGCATTAAATTGTAGCCTTAAAGAGACTCCATTCTGTCTCTCCGCTCGCCTGTGCGTCAATATTAGACTTACCAAGTACAACCATGAAAACGTACGAAGCATCTTAAGGCAATGTTGTAAGTTTCTCAACGCCATCAATTAAAATTTTGATGATTTAAGCTTAATTAAAACTAATGAGTAAGAGTTTTTTGAAACATATGATACAAAGATGAATGCATGACATCTTTGTACATATTTTGATTACACACATCAAAATAAAATACCCTTAAAATTTAAGTTATATGCCATCCAATGAAACGGAAACACCTTAGATTAGATTCTTTCATTACTAGCAGCCAAAACTGATGTAATGATCAAAAGGATGGTAATCAAAGGGTAAATTACATGCTTTTATTACTAGCAGTCAAAGCTGATGTGATGAAACTATGGTACTTTACAGTTTCTTAAGTTGGTTAACTTAATTGAGCACTTTCATTACTAGCAGCCAAAGCTGATGTAATGAAACGGCGTCAAGGCATAAAGAAATGGGGATGAAACATGCTTACATTTGCAACTGAGGTTGGCAAAATATGTAAGTCCCATGATTCTAGGAATTGCAATTGGATATTGGCAATTGGGTTCGACCCGTACCTTATAGAGTACTTTCATTGCTAGCAGCCAAAGCTGATGTGATGAAACGACGTCAATTTGGATCCTAGTTTTCAGTGAAAATTAAATGGTTAAATGTTATTTACCATGGGTGTTTAATTTTCTTGAAAAATTTAATTATCGAAAGTACTAACTTTTGAACTTTTTCTGTAGAAATGACCCAACCCGACAACACTAACATGAGTAATATGAGTTCTGATTTCAAAATGATGATTGAAAGAGAAAAGTTGACTGGGACAAAGAATTTCAATGATTGGTACAGTTCTTTGAGGATTGTTCTTAGAATGGCCAAAAGATTTGAATATCTTAGTGAGCCTTTTCCTACAGCTCCTGCTGATACTGCTTCTACTGCTGAACATGAACAGTATAACATTGATTATGAGAAGCACAATGATGTGGCTTGTCTCATGTTATCTGGGATGGACACTCAATTACAAAAGCAATTTGAGAACTATGGGCCCAGGGACATGATCAATGAGCTCAAACGCATGTTTGAGAAACCACCTATGGCAGAGTTAAATGATGTATTGGATTCTCTGCAAAAGTGTAAGCAGGAGGCTGGTAAACCAGTGAGTACCCATGTCTTGGAGATGAAAGGTTATTTGGACCAATTGGATGCACTCGGATGTGGTTAATTACGTGCAAGATGTATAAGTTGGCCTCATCAATCGATCCCTCAATGAGGAGTTGTTTGGTGATTTCGTGTGCAACTTAAATATGCATTGCACGAGGAAGACAATAAGTGATTTACATGCAATGCTTATTGACTATGAGAAGGGACTCTCAAAGAAGGCACCTACACCTGTTGTAATGGCAATAAAAGGTGGTAGGATCACTAAGCCCAGCAAACCGCAGCACGCGAACAAGAAGGGGAAAGCTAAAGCTGACAAGGGCAAACAAGTTGTGACCTATCAGCAGAAGCCTAAGAAGCAGAATCCTCATATCAAGAAGGATTATCCCAAGAAGGATTTGGCTGCTTGTCACCACTGCAACACTCCTGGACATTGGAAGAGGGACTGTCCATTGCTGCTAGAGGAGTGTCGTAAGAATAAAAATGCCAAGGCTGCAAATGGCGCGAGCTCTTCAGGTATTTTTATGATTGAATTATTTCTTTTCCTCGTAAGCAAAATGCCTGGATATATGATACAGGATGTGGTACTCACATTTGTAATACATCGCAGGGGCTTAGAGGAGAAAAGAAGCTGAACTATGGAGAATGCTACTTGTACGTGGGCAATGGCATACGTGCAGCAGTTGAAGCCATAGGGACATTTGACTTAGTTTTACCTTCGGGTTTAATTCTAGTATTGAACAATTTTCACTTTGCACCGTCTATTATTAGAGGTGTTGTTTCAGTTTCTTTATTGTTGGATAATGGTTTTGATCACACATTTACTAATAATGGAATTTCGGTTTCTTTAAATAGTGTTTTTTTACTTTAATTCAATTCCAATAAATGGTGTGTTTGAAATTGACATGGAGAATCATGTATCCAATGGAAATAATTCTGTGTATAGCATTAGCAATAAGAGAATCAAGTCAAACTTGGATTCGTCTTATCTTTGGCACTGTCGTCTTGCTCATATAGGCAAGAAACGTATGGAAAAGCTGCAACATGATGGGCTTTTGCAAAATATCAATGATGATTCATTTGATAAATGCGAATCTTGCATATCTGGGAAGATGAGAAGGAAACCTTTTTCACATCAAATGGAAAGGGCTACGGATCTACTTGGATTAATACAAACTGATGTGTGTGGTCCACTTAGACATGTGTCAAAACACGGTGCTAGCTACTTCTTGACCTTCACGGATGACTATAGTCGTTATGGTTATGTTTATTTGCTTAAACATAAACATGAAGTCTTTGAGGCATTCAATGTTTTTAAAAATGAAGTAGAATTACAACTCGGTAAGAAGATTAAGGCCCTTCGATCCGATAGAGGTGGTGAATATTTAAGCCAAGAGTTTAAAGATTATCTAGCTGAGTGTGGAATTGTCCAGCAACTCACATCTCCTTATACTCCACAACAAAATGGTGTATCTGAAAGGAGAAATCGTACATTGCTAGATATGGTATGATCTATGTTTAATCTGACAACTCTTCCCTTATCCTTTTGGGACTATGCTCTTGAAACTGCTGTTCACGTGTTGAATAGGATTCCAACTAAGAAGGTTGATAAGACTCCATATGAAGTATGAACTGGAAAAGCTCCCAACTTTTCTTACTTAAAGATCTGGGGTTGTGAGGCGTTTGTTAAACGAGACTCACCAGATAAACTCCAACAAAGATCTGTTAAGTGTATCTTCGTAGGATATCCTAAGGAAACAAAGGGTTACTACTTTTACTTTCCACCAGAAAATAAAGTCATCGTAGCTAGGTATGGCGAATTCCTTGAGGATAATCGCATATCTCAAGAATTCAGTAGGAGAGTATATGACCTTGAAAATGATCAAGAAGATACATCACCTTCTGAAGGTACTAACACACTTCCTGTGGAACCTGAAAGTCTAGGTCCTCCACCTGAAGTTAAAGTGGTTCCCATTCGCAGATCTACAAGATCTATAAAAGCTACTGAATGCCTATGTTTAAACGTAGAGTGAGAGGGAACTATACCAGGGGATCTTGATGAACCAACTAGTTATAGAGCTGCCATTAATAGTCCTGAGAAGGATAAATGGCAGGTTGCTATGGATGGGGAAATGCAATTGTTGGGAATTATGATTTGATGATTACAAAACTATAGGTACTTATTATAATATATTAGATATCTTCCTGTGAAATTTAGGTCATTTGTAACCCTAATCTCTAGTTTATAAAGAGATGGGGGCGTTGTTTATTTAGTACAGGAGTTAGAGATGTAACTCCAGGAAATAGTGTGTGTATGTGTTCTAGGCGTCAAGTCTTAGTGTAGACGCCTAGGGTTTGTAAGTTTGTTAGTGGTAGAGATGATGGCGAAGAAAAACCTTGTTCAATAATAATGATTATTTTGTGTTTATCCACTGCGTATGTATCATTGTTATTATTCCTAGATGGGCTAAACAATCTTCAACAAGTGGTATCAGAGAGGGTTGCTCTCGATATCTAGGATCTACAAGGTTGTTACTATTGGAGATGGAGCAGATTTGAAGAAAAGGAGAAGCAGATCTGGAAAAAGTTTTATGTCGTACAGCAGCAGATTTGAAAAAGTATGAGGTAATTTTATTTTTGTATTGAATCTTCTATTAATTGGGAAGATTTTCAATTAAACCTCGTACTCATTAATTGGTTGTGGGGCTATGATTATTAAATTATTGAATTCAATTGATCGAGTTGATTTTGGCGTCTTATGCAAGTAGAGAGCAGATTGAGTTTATTGATTATTTAATATTCGGTGATTGTGGGATATTAGTTTCTTGTCTTTCACATGGTCAGTACGGTGTTTAACTGTACTCGAAATATTTATCTAATCAAAGTTGTTTGTCGCTTGTGGTTGGTCAATAAATGGGTTAGTCGCTTGCTGTCATTAATAAGATTGGGTGATGTATCTTACCTCATACAGTATGGATGATTGGTGTTGATGTTTCGTACTGTATGTCGCTTGTGGTTTGTGTAAGTTATTATCTGATTGGACATGGGCTGAATTGATTGGTGATAATTCATTGATGTCGTTTGTGAAGGCAAGTGGGTTATTATTTCTACTGTTGTTGATTCTCTTATTGTCAGTGGGACTATGGTGTGATTGGTGGGCTCATTGAATGTTGTATGCTGCGTAGTGGTTGGTATCCAGTTAATTCTGGTCTGGGGAGAATTAATTCTGGTCTGCTCGATTAAGTCTGCTCTCGGAAATTAAGTCTGGTCACCAGATTTAATTAATTCTGGTCATCGAATATTAATTCTGCTCATGGTTTTGGTTAATACTGCTGCGTTTTTTGTTAGTACTGTTCTTGGATTTTGTTTGTACTGCTGGAACAGTCTTGGATTTTGGACGATATGATGCTTATGGCTTGGTTACTTTTATTTGGTTTGGTGTTTACGAGCTGTTTAGTACCTAACGTAATGATGTCGTGGAAGGTCCGGGACCACACGCATTATGATAGGGTTTGATCTGGGATCAAATGGGCGATTATGGATGATGAACGTCCGGGACGACAATCCATAACTGAGGTGTAATAAACATGTCTTGTTCGCACTAAATCAGATAAGGATCTATTTCAAGCCAATTAAAGTCCGAGATTCACGAGATGATTAGTATACTTTTACGGGGAAGCTTATTGATCATATACTTATCATCTACATGCACCACTTAAGGGGAAGCATTTTGATTTAAGTTGCATAGAAGACCCCTATTCGATGATTACAAAAAAGGGAAGATGATTGATTTATTTGTCTCGTTATTCAGATCTGCATCTGAGTCATTTACAAGTCGCGTAATATTCAGATCTGCATCTTGAGTCTGAGCAGAGTAAAATCTGTCTTCATTTGCACGTGGTGAATATTCGGATCTGTAAGTGAGTCTACATGGGATTCCGTCGTCTTTTGCACGTCGTGGTGAATTGGAGGCAACTGACTCAATTATCTTATTACTGATAGATTAGTTTGCAGCTTATTATATGTGGTGACATGTTCATGAAGACCTCAAGGAAGATTTGAAGAGATAGTTTTGTAACATCAAATAGGGGAAGATTGTTGGGAATTATGATTTGATGATTACAAAACTATAGGGACTTATTATAATATATTAGATATCTTCCTGTGAAAGTTAGGTCATTTGTAACCCTAATCTCTAGTTTATAAAGAGATGGGGGCGTAGTTTATTTAGTACAGGAGTTAGAGATGTAACTCTAGGAAATAGTGTGTGTGTGTGTGTTCTAGGCGTCAAGTCTTAGTGTAGACGCCTAGGGTTTGTAAGTTTGTTAGTGGTAGAGATGATGGCGAAGAAAAACCTTGTTCAATAATAATGATTATTTTGTGTTTATCCGCTGCGTATGTATCATTGTTATTGTTCCTAGATGGGCTAAACGATCTTCAACAAGAGAATATTTAGATACCTAAAGGGTAAACCCAAAGACTTCACATCTTCATGCTGTGAAGAGAATCTTTAGATACCTAAAGGGTAAACCCAATTTGGGCCTTTGGTATCCTAGAGAGTCATCTTTTGACTTGGAAGCCTATTCAGATAGTGACTATGCAGGTGCAAGCCTTGATAGGAAATCCACAACTGGAGGTTGTCAATTCCTTGGAAGAAGATTAATCTCTTGGCAATGCAAGAAGCAGAAAATTGTAGCTACATCAATAACTGAAGCTGAGTATGTAGCAGCTGCCAATTGCTGTGGACAAGTCTTGTGGATTCAGAATCAAATGCTGGATTATGGTTTGAACTTTATGAACACTATAATTCACATAGATAATGAAAGCACTATCTGTATAGTTAAGAACCCTGTTTATCACTCTAAAACTAAGCACATAGAAATCAGGCATCACTTTATTAGGGATTGCTATGAAAAGAAGCTAATTAGAGTGGAGAAAATACACATATTTCAATGTTGCAGACCTCTTAACTAAACCGTTTGATGGCCCTAGGTTTAATTACTTAGTGGTTAGCATTGGTATGATGAACCCATAGTTGGACTTAAGGGGAGGTTAGACTTAAGGGGAGGCCAAAATGTAAAGTTTGTATACTAACCAGTACTTAGATTTTTTTTTTTTTTTTTTTTTTTAATTCTGGTAGTTTTAAATTTTAAGTCTGGTAGTATTAGAATTTAATCAGCATAGCTGTGATTGAGGGGAGGCTTTTTGTTATCCATTAACCATTATTTGTTTAGTTTGTATATTTTGGTTAACTTTGTTTTGCAGTAGTAAGATTTTATTGTTGCTAGTATAATTGGGGCACAATAGTATCAAAGAAACATGGAGCTTTCATTCATTCATAATGGTTGCATTCTCAGATGCAACTTACAAAAACAAGACAAAAGCCTATACATATTCATCAGACCCAAACATCTACATCAACAACCCAGACTACTACTCCATCTTCCTCTTTCCTTTCCCTTTGCAGTCAGGCATAGTTTTGTGGACTCCTCTGCCACCAATGGCATCAGACACCTGCTTGCAAGGGAGTCCCAACACTACTGTTCTTGGCTTTAGACTTTGCTTTTTCTCAGGCACAGGGATCATTCTCATTGATGATGCAGCCTTTTCAAACTCCTTTGTTAGTAAGACTAATAGCACTTGGAGATCGTCATCATCAGATGAGTCAGAAGAGGAGGATGAATCATCCACATATGGTGGAAGTTCATCTGTTGAAGGTTCTTCAGAAGAGGTTGTTTCATCCTTTTTCTTTGAAGTTTTGTTTCTTGAGGTTGAAGTATAGTTTGGTGGAAAATATCCGCTCCATCCTCCAGAAGATGAGTCCGAAGAAGAATCGGACAAAATCTCTACAATGTTTGATGGGGAAGGATTCATTGTGGTTGGGTGGATGCTTAAAGTTTGTGAAGTATGTGATGAAGTTATGTTGAAGATTTGAGGCTTTTTATAGAACCAATGGAAGCTTAAGGCAATTCAATGCTCGGTTGGTTTAGGAATAAATTCCTTGCAGGCATGAATTAATTATCGTATTTATGGTACTTTTAGGGAGTTGACCAAAATCGTGTATACCTTTTTCTCTTAATTATAGTAATTAGTTCTTTAAAAAAAATGTGTTTTTTTTGGTAGCTTACATTTAAGGGGAGGATAATGTATAGTTTGTATATTTAATTTTTTTTTAGTAGCTTTAAGTTTTAAATATGGTAGTTAATTTCTTTGAATTTTCTTGTAAATTTGTTTGTTTCTATGTTTTTCTTGGTGTTGAGACTAACATTTGCAGAAAGAATGTGGATTGGTGATAATGTGAAGCCTTGCTAACGATCTCAGTAAGTGTTTGTGTGCAAACTTGGTTAAGTCTGGTGAGTCAATGATTAAATCTGGTTGACCAATTTTAAGTCTGGTAGTGTTAAATGTAATTAATTTATTACCGTTAGGTCTGGTCAGTCAAATAAAGATTTTTTTATCTTATTCAAAATTTGACCGTTGATATTTTTGAGAAAAGAGGTATATATGGATAAGATTTAATTCATTTTTCATCTTTATCCATTATTTACTTCTCATTTTTAAAATCTTTATACACGGCCAAGATTTACTCTGTTTTCTACTACCAGCACAAACCCTAATTTTAATTTTCAACCAGCACTTAGTTATTCTCTCATCTTTGGCTTCACTAAAGTTTGTTGACAAGCACAATCAAGTCGGTTTCTTGAAGAAACCACATCAAAGTGACGGCTTTGCGCAAATAGTAGATTTCTTGAAACGTTCTAATCTTCGGTACGCGTTAACTCATAATCCTACTATTTATGCATCTCTTGTTAGGCAATTTTGGGGGTCTGTGGCCTATGAAACCCTTGCTGATGGTACACCACAGTTAAGGGCAACCATTGACACTCATGACTTTACCATTACTGAAGCCTCCATTAGGAGTAGTCTCCAATTGGGTGATGCTTCAGGGGAATACATATTGCCTAATGATGATCTTTTTGAGGGTATGCGAACTATAGGATATCCCACTGATGGTACATTTACTTTTTGGAAAAGCCATTTTACACCACAGTGGAGATTTTTAATACATCATTTGCTCCATTGCCTAAGTCCCAAGAGTGGAGGATGGGATCAGTTTGGAAGCAACATTGCTTCTGCATTGGTCTGTCTTGCACTTGGAAGGAAATTTAATTTTTCAAAAATGATTTTTGATGGCATGGTTGCAAATGTCAAAAATGAAAAACATAAGTTTTTAATGTACCCAAGATTTCTGCAAATGATTTTAAATTTTGAACCTGAAGATAAAATGCAGATATACATAAGTGTGGCCTTTACAACCAAAATTTTTGCAAATATGAAAAGAGGTTTTGATGGGGCCCATTGGCCTTTATTGCCTGCTATGCTTGTTGGTGTTACTAACATTGCAGGTACATCTGAGGCTGCACAAGAGCCAACTACTGAAGAGCAAGCACAGGAACAACCTAAGTCACCCACACCACGACCAAGTCTATCACCATCTCCAACCAGGGCAGCTACACCTACACCATCTCCTACACCCTCACCACAACAAACCCAGGTTCCAAGTCCCATTCAGGAGGAGGAATCTACCCTATCTCAAAGGGTGTCAGCATTGGAAAAGTCCAATCAAGCTTTGAGCAATGCTGTCATCACCTTGGTAAAAAAGGTCAAGAAATTGGAGAAGCTTTTGAAGGACAAAGGGGTTCAATTTAGTAATGAAGAGGGGGATGAAAATTCTTCCAAACAGGGGAGGAGTTTTGGTGAAGAACAAAGTTTTAAGACACCTTCTCAAGGCAAATCTGCTGGTACTAAGGATGTAAGCCCAGAAACCATGGAAGCAGCAGAGACCTTAGCTCAATCCTTCAGCAAGATTAAACTAAAAAGAAAGAAGCTAAAAAGAAAGTTAAGGATTGAAGAAAGTGAAGATGAAGGAGTTAATTCTGGTGAGGAGAAAGATAAATCTGGTGCTAATGCTGGTGTTAATTCTGGTGATAATACTGGTGCTAATGCTGGTAATGATATTAATTCTGGTGATAAAGAAAAGTCTGGTGAGGTTGATAAGTCTGTTCAAGAAGAGTCTGTTGGTGCAAAAAGAAAAGGAAAAGAGATTCTCATTGAATCTCCTAAGCCAAAGAAATCCAAAAGACAACAAAGGGAAGAACAAGCAACCTTGGCTACTATTGCAAGGCTACAAGAAGAAGATCAAGCTGAAGCTGCTAGGGTAGAATAATAGAATAGACAAGATGAGCTGTATGCAAGGAGATTAGCAGAAGAATCTGATGATCCAGTTATGTCCTTGATTGAAGGAGATGATGAGTTAAAGGCAAAGTTTGAGGAGATTAAGTCTATTCCTAGTTTGACTACAGATGAGAAAGCAACAGAACTAGCTAATTTCATGAATGCTAGAAGAGCAAATGAAGCTTTGGGGGATTTCTTGTCTAAGTTTAGAGAAGCTCAAAAGCAGAAAACAAAAACCAAAGTTTCAAAGAAGATGACCAGGGCTGAACAAATGAACTACATGAAGATTTATTTGAAGCACACAATGTACTCAGACTACAAAAGGATGCAAGGAAGACCATATGAAGACATTTTGGGAATGTTTCAAAGAGCTTATGAGAGAGATCATGGGTACAAGCCCATTGATTATGAAGATACTCTTCCTTTCAAAAGGCAAAAGACACAGTCTGAGCAAATTAAAGAAGCTGAAAAGGATATTGAGAGAGAACCAGAGGTTGAAATGGCTTCAACTGAAGTAAGGAAAGAAGAAGAAGTGAAAAAGCCTATCATTGCATTTACGAGAAGGAAAAGTGTGGGAAGGAAAGGCAAGTATAAGAAGGTAGTACAAGATGAGGAATCAGAGGAAGAACCTTCATCTGAAGGGGTTACTATGGGAACAATTGAAAGCACAAAGGAACCAGCTAAGATAGTAAAGTATCATGTAATCAAGACTGGGAAAAGAGCTGCATATCAAATAATAAGGGAGGATAATTCTGATATTGTGTATACTAATTTCCCAGGGATCTTAAATGATGTAAGTAGAGAAGATCTCCAAGAGCTTTATAAGTTGGTAAACATCAAACATGGAGATAATCCACCTGAAGAAGAATTTGAGAGAGTATTTTGGGGAGATTTGAAAGTGATGTTTGTGCCTCCAGCTGAGTCAGATGTAGTGTGGAAACTATCTGAGGAGCAAAGAATTGTCAGTTGGAGATATTTTCACAACAGTAAAGTACGTTGTTTGTCTTTACAGAATGCTGATGTTTATATGCTTGCAGAAGTGGAGTATCCTTTATCATCTAGTGTCTACAAGGCAATGCTGGAAAAAAAATTGTTTGCTGATAAGAAAGATGAAGGATATGAATTTCTATTGGATCTGATTAAGGAAAAGTCCTTAAAGGAAACATATTGGGATGCTTAAGCATGTTTGAAAGAATTTTCATAAGTTGATAAGTAGGATTATTGGAATTTTCTACTTGGTGAAGGTGCATAGCACTAACACAACAAATGGTTATCAGTCCACCATGTCTAACCAACATAAGGGCTGGCTAATCCTGAGCAAACGGCTACAGGTAAAGATATTCCAAATCCGTTAATGGTTGGCAATTTACCAAAAATTGTATGGTATTCAACTCACCATATCTGAGACAGTGAAGAGTTGGCTAGCCCACAAGATTATGGCTTGTGGTAAAGGCTGTGGAAATCCATAAATGGTAATCAATTCACCATGATGAGGTGCAATTCCATCAAAGAATTGACTAGTCCAAAAGGGTACGGCTTTTGGTAAAGACAAAACAAATCCGTTGATAGTTGATGATTTACTAAAAATCATGTGGTTATTAATGTACCATGGTCTAACACACCAAACATTGGCTACTCCAGCAGTGATGGCTATTGGTTAAGAGACATCAAATCCATTAATTTTCAATGATTCACCTCTCACAGGAGTTAACACACCTGGAAGTGATGAGAATAGTATGAAACTTAACAAGAATTTAATGTACAAGTTGTCATTGTTGCTGTGAAGATCAAGTGGATTGCATATCAGATGGTTGCTGTAAAGATTAAGTTCAGATTTGCTGATACAAAGTGTTTTTAAAGATCAGATTAGATGGTGGAAAGATTATCAAGGTTAAAGTTGCTGAACAAATTTAAAGTTTGAAGTGTTAGAGATAATTCCAAGTGTTGAAGATTAAATCCTCAGAAGCTTATTCAGAAGGAACTTGAAGTTCATGAAACATGAAGATCAAGTTAGGGGAGGATTGTTGGGAATTATCACAAGACAAGAGAAGACTTAATGGAAGACCAGAATTAAGTCTGGTGGACTACAGAATTAAGTCTGTTAGTATTGTTAGTTAAGTCTTGTCAAAGTTAAGTCTGGTCGTTTATTGTTAAGTCTGGTAGAGTAAATGTAAAGTTAAGTCTGTTTGACTTTAGTCATTAAGTCTGGTCATGATGTTTAGGAAGTCGGTTAGCTATAAGTTAGGAAAGGATACGAACTTATCTTTGGAGAAGATACATATATCCTTCAGCAAGTTTTGTATCTAGGGTTTCCTTGGTGTATAAAAGGAACCCTAACACATTAGTTTAGAGATAACGACGAAGATTGTAACTCATAAAGCAATTAGTAATAATACGAAGTTACTTATTGTTTTATTGTGTTCTTCATAGTTGATTGTTTAGATTCCGCATAAACATTCAATTCGTGTTAGAGTCTCACTTAGATTGATTTGATTTATTCAAGTCATCTACTAAGTTGTTAAGGCTACTTAGAGATCCATAATTCGTGTGGACCAACAACAATCCATGAGAGACAACAAAGTCTGGATTGAAGTAGACCTTCCTCCCAATGCTAAGGTAGTTGGGAGTAAGTGGCTCTTCAAAAAGAAAACGGACATGGATGGCAATGTACACACCTACAAAGCTTGTTTGGTGGCTAAAGGCTTTACCCAAACATATGGTGTTGACTATGAGGAGACCTTTTCTCCTGTAGCTGACATTAGAGCTATTAGGATTCTTATAGCCATAGCTGCCTACTATGACTATGAGATTTGGCAGATGGATGTCAAAACCGCCTTTTTGATTGGTTGCCTAGATGAAGACATCTATATGGTGCAGCCTGAGGGGTTTGTGAATCCACAATTTCCTAAGCGTGTATGCAAACTTCAAAGATCCATTTATGGATTGAAGCAAGCATCAAGGCAATGGAATAAGAAATTTGATGAGGAAATCAAGAAGTTTGGATTTACTCAAAATTTCGATGAGCCATGTGTATACCACAAAGTTAGTGGGAGTAATACTACTTTTATTATCCTATATGTCGATGACATATTAATCATGGGAAATCATATACCAAGTCTTAATGAAGTTAAGTCTTATCTGAGTAAATGTTTTTCCATGAAGGATTTAGGAGAAGCAATTTACATCCTTGGAATCAAGATTTACAAAGATAGATCTAAGCGGTTGATTGGATTAAGCCAAAGTGCTTACATTGATAAGATATTGAGATGATTCAATATGCAAAATTCCAAGAAGGGATATTTGCCAATGCAAGTAGAACATGGCTTAAGTAGCAAACTATGTGCCTCAACACCTCAAGAGGTGGCACGCATGAAGAAAGTTCCATATGCTTCGGCAGTAGGATCTATCATGTATGCAGTGAGATGCACAAGGCCAGATGTGGCGTTTGCACAAAATTTGACCAGTCGTTATCAACAGAATCCATGTGAACTCCACTGGCATGCTGTTAAGAACATTCTTAAGTATTTAAGGAATACAAAAGAGATGTTTCTAGTGTATGGGGGAAATCCAGATGCAGAGCTTGATGTTACAGGTTTCTGCGATGCGTCCTTTCAAACTGATAAAGATGATACAAAGTCACAGACGGGTTATGTCTTTGTCATCAATGGAGGAGCTGTAGACTGGAAGAGCACGAAGCAGAGTACGATAGCTATGTCTGCAACAGAAGCTAAGTATATTGCCGCATCAGAAGCTTCGATGGAAGCTGTTTGGATAAGGAAATTCATTTCGGATCTTGGAGTGATGCCGTCAATTGAATTACCTATAAATGTGTATTGTGACAATTCTGCTGCAATCACTTTCGCCAATGAACCTGGAGTTATGAAGGGCGCCAGACACTTTCCTAGAAGATATCACTATGTTCGAGAACAAGTCGAACTAGGAGAGATCAATTTACTCAAAGTTCACACAGATGACAATCTGGCTGATCCATTTACGAAGGCTTTACCTAAGGATAAGCTTACTCAACATGCCAATGGCATTGGTCTTCATTTAGCAGATTATTTCATGTAAATCTGTGGTTAGTATTTGGATAAAGGATATGTAAACAATGTTATTTTAATGAAATAAAGTTTGGTTACGTTTATTCTCATTTATAATATTGTATCCTATATTTGCATGTTTAAATCCGTGAATAACTAATGTTATTCTTAAATAGTCTGTTGTCGATCAATAATATGGGAGTATTATTGAATTAAGGCAAATGTGAGTGTTGGTAGAATATACTTAAGTATATTGATGCGTGGGCATGCCAAATTCACATGATATTCAATATTGGATAAATTGAATATAGGACAGATCCCAACCACAAGATTGTACTTTATGGATCCTTGTCATTAAGTAAATCATGAATATTTATCCTCAGACTTGAGATACCAGGTAACTGCCGAGGATGTAGCTCATTTTTTGTAAGATAGTCTAACGCTATCCGTAACTGGTAGTTATAAGGGCTATTTTCGGAGGTGATGTGAAATTCAAGGGTTATGCTCGTAGTCAAGATAGGATTTGTTCCTTCAAATTTGTTTTGAAGTTTAATACTTCTTGTCCACTCGTAGGGTTGACAAGATGTTTGCGTGCGCACGCCCAAAGGCTATATGGAATACGTTTAGATGATTTGGTAATCTTGATCAATTATTAGTAAACGAGAAACTAAATTGTTAATTATGGAATGACTTTGATCCATATCCATGTTAACGCAGTATTAGAAACAAAAGGATAAGTATGATGATTAATCATCACATGGTTTTTTCCAGGAAACCATTCTCAGGGTCGATCTGGGGGCATTGGGGGTGTTAAGCTAGACTAACCCATGTCATTAATATATTAATGCATATCCAAATGGGAGCTGTTAAAGTTATGGATATAAATTAATATACGTATGACCAGTTTCGAACACGAGACTTCGGGATTGCACACATTACGTATGAGTCTCAATGTTTTAATAAATTAAATATATTAAGATATGATTTAATTATTCATTTCACGAATAAACACTTAACGGTCGTTAGTATTTAATGGGGTTTGGATAACTGATAACGCTCAAATTGTGCATTTTTTAGTAGCGTTATTCGTGTTTTTATATATGTTATTTGGTTATATTTATATGCTTTTGTTACTAAATCGTACCAAAGTGTGTTTGCAAAGTATATGTAGCCAAAAACAGGAAAAAGGAAGAAAAAGATGAAAGAATGAGGAAGAAGGAAATATTTATGATCATATGAAGATTCTTGCGTCAAATTCCTCACCAAAAAGGTATTTCAAAGAATAAAGGTCCAAGTATTCAAGTTGATAAGCTTCAAGATAAAGAAAAGATCAGTTTTGGATGAAGAACCATGAGCCATGAACAAGAAACAAGCCAAACGACAAAAGTCCAACCGATCAGATGGAGGCAATTTCTGAAGACCAACCGATCGGTTGGACGCAATACCGATCGGTTGGATGTCGTCTGATTTGCCAAAACTTCATCATTAAGTATTGTGTTTAACTACCAACGATTCTATAGCCTTCTAATGATGATTCTAGGCCCTTCTAATTTGCTTGGAGGCCAAGTGAAGCATTAAAGACCCTAAGGCCTTGAGAGTAGTATAAATAGGACCAATTCATGTGTCTTTCACAAGCCATCAATAACCACAAATCATTTGTTAACTACCTACTCATCAATATACTCTCTCAAAGTCCTAAATTCATCCTTAGAAGTCCAGGAAGCTTTGGAGGTTCAAGAAGTCAACATTTGGAGGTCAAAATATCAAGAAGTCAACACCAATACTTTGGGTATCATTACCTTATCATTTTTAATCTATTTCACATCATTATAAGACTTTCAATCATGATTTCTAATGTTCAAAGTTTAGAGTTTATGTTCATATTTTCTATGAGTGGCTAGTGCCTTTGAGCACTTACTTAGATGATGTGTATTCCTTATAGATTTGCGTATGATTGTGATAACATGTTTTAATTCAATTTCAAGTCGATTCTAAGACCCAATTGTGATTAAGTTTCGTAGTGACATTTGTTGATCAAGTTTGACTAGTTGTTAATAATGTCAAGGGTCGAAAGATTTATTGTTACCCGACTAGTTATAATCATTTGTCTAAAAATGATTGTTTTTACCCATTATTCTTGATTAAACAAAGAAAGTTAATTGTGGTTGTAATAAGAATGCTTGCGTCTATCAAATAGGATTGATTGTAAATTATTTCAAGGGTCGAAAGATTAGTTGTTTGCAATCAATTGTAACCTTTTGTCTATGATCGGTTACCTTTTGTATTGACCATTTCCTAAGCATATTTGATAAGACAAAGGACTATTCTTGTGTTTAAGTTTGTTAACCCAAACTTATGAACCTTGAATTGATCTTGAATTGATTGGTTAAACTTAATGCTTGTTTTTATGAACTAAAATCTTGACGAAGGTTTAACTTGTAGAAACAATAGATTAGTTCACCAAACTAATTATCATAACCAACATGTTGTCAAAAGTTATAACAATCATGCTTATCAAGAAGTAGTATATTAGTCTAAGCAAGTGTAGTTTTAATCATTTGAATTATTATATTTTCATCATAACTTGTTTAAGAGATTTACTTTTACTAGCTTACAATTCAATTCACTACACAAATCCCTGCGAACGATCTCGACTTACCATCATAATCTTGCTATAACGGACGAGTTCACTTGCTCGTATGTGTTGTTTCTAGATTCGGTAATTCGACTTTTATAAATTTAAAACTTGTACGCACACAACACATCAAGTTTTTGGCGCAGTTTCTTTCCAAGTTCGTTTTCACAAAAAAAAAAAAAAAAAAAAAAAAAAAAAAAAAAAAAGAAAAAAAGTTTTCCGAGCTGTCCATCCGATCAATTGCCCAATTTTCAAATTTACCGAGAGCACCATCCGATCAGTAATCTCACCCATCCGATCGGATCCCTTCAAATCCATTTTACCGAGACAACCATCCGATCGGTATCACACCTAACCAATCGGATCCTAAAATAAAAAGTTTTCCGAAAGCTCTATCCGATCGGTATTACATCCCATCCAATTGGATCGCCAACCCTGATTTTCCAAATTGTTTTCATTCTTCGCTCGTGTGTTTAGACATTGCCTAGATTCTCTTGGGAATTCTATGAACACTCGTTCAACTGGAGGAGAACCAATTTCACCTCTTTTCGATCTTGAAAGTTTAATTCGAACAAGACCAAGAAAAAGAAAAAACACCCTTTGTTCCATTAGCCAACCGTGTACCAAGAGTACCAAACCCACTGTTTGATAACCTTTTCGAAGCCAAAGTCGTTTATAACCCATTCACTGATCAACCTTTTCCCATGGCCGACGATCAACCCATGTGGGCCGCCAACCGAGCCGTAGCACCCACTCCTGGATCTGCTATTGTTCCGGTTAACCTTGGTAACAATTTCACCGTAAAAGGTCATCACCTTTCTATGATCAAAGACCATCAATTTGATGGCCGTTCGAGGGCCGATCCTCACAAACACATTGCCGAATTCATCGAAATTTGTGGCATGTTCCGATATGGCGAAACCGATGTTGACGCCATTAAACTCAAACTTTTTCCATCATCACTTGCTGGAGATGCAAAAGTGTGGTATAACGAATTAACCCCAGAAACTATCAATACTTGGGAGGAGATGAGGCAAGCTTTTGTAAGCCAATTCTTTCCACCTGCCATGTTTGACCGACTCATGGGAGAAATTCGTGCTTTCACACAAAATCCTAACGAATCACTCATCGAAGCCTGGCTTCGTATGAAAGATTTACTTCGTAGTTTTCATGGACATGGTTTAGGACGAGGAACCATTATCCAAATCTTCTACCATGGACTTGATGAAGCATCTCAAGGAATTCTTGATGCTGGAGGAATTTTTCTCTATAAGACTCCTAATCAGGCATATCAATTGCTTGAAGATCGAGTCCTTCTCAAACTCGATTGGTCAAAAGGTTACAAAACCAAACCTTTGCGAAAAACCATTGCTTTTGCTGAAAGTTTCGAAACCTCTAAACTCATGGAGAAAATGGAAGCCTTGACTTCCAAAATCGACTCGCAATACAAAGATCTTAAAGGAGAAATGAAAGAAATGCGAGACGGTTATAACAACTGTGGAGGTAATCATCCATCATCTGAATGTGACGATCAACCAATGGTAGGACCTAAAGAAGGAAAAGCCAATTATGTCCAAGGAGGATACCGTGGAGGCGGTTATCATGGAAATTATTATGGGAGAAATTCTGTAAATTGGCAAGATCGCCAACAAAGGGATAACAACCGTGATTCTCAACCACGAGTAGACAATCAAAATCCACAGACCTCTGATAAAAACCCGGAAGAATCCGAATTTGAAAAAATGATGAGAGAATTCGTGACTGCTCAAAAATCAACCAATGAGTTCGTCAAGAATCAATTTTTCAATCTCAAAACCAAAGTTGAGCAAGGTCAGAAAAATCATCAAGCATATATTCAAGATCATGAAAACAAGTTCGGCAGACTTTCTGATCAAATTTCTGCCCGACCATCTGGTTCGTTACCAAGTAATACCCAATCCAACCCGAAACCAACATCATCTGGATCGAACGATAAAACTTATCGTCCACCACAAACCAGAAATGAGCATATCAATGTTGTATTCACAAGAAGTGGTCTTTCTTATGATCCACCACCCAATCGAAATCATACCACGATCATCCATGATGAAAGTGAGGATGAAGCTGAAGAAGCTGAGAAGGAAAATACTCCAAATAACCCCACCAAAGAAAAACCCATACCAGTCAAAGCTTACACACCAAAGATTCCATATCCTCAACGCCTTAAGAAAGAAAAGATGGAAGAGCGTTATAAGAAGTTTGTTGAGATAATCAAAGAGGTTAGAATCAATGTACCCCTCATTGATGTTCTACCTGGAATGCCCAATTATGGGAAATTTTTAAAGGAACTTCTGAATAACAAGAACAAGTTGGAACAAATATCCGCTACCTTTCTCAATGAAGAATGCTCAGCCATTGTTCAAAACAAAATTCCACCAAAACTCGGAGATCCCGAAAGTTTTCTGATTCCTTGCACGTTAGGAAACAACATCACATGCGATGCTTTAGCTAATCTTGGGGCGAGTATCAATTTGATGCCCTATTCGTTGTATTCCAAACTTTCCATCAATACCTTGAAACCTACAAAGATGAGTATTCGATTAGCCAATCATTCTTACCAATATCCTGTTGGAATTGCTGAGAATATGCTTGTCCAAGTTGGTAAATTCATTTTTCCCATGGATTTTGTGATCTTAGAAATGGAGGAAGATAGTAGAGTACCTCTTATTCTAGGAAGACCTTTCCTAAACACCGCTGATGCGATCATCAAAGTAAAAGGTAAAGAACTCAATCTAGGAGTTGGAGAAGATAGAATTACCTTTTTAATCGATAAAGCAATGCAATATTCATATTCCAGTGATGACACTTGCTTTAACATTGACGTAATCGATGAAGTCACTGACAAGGAAGTGGATGCATTACTTGACGATTCTGATCCATTCATGACTACTTTAGAGAAAATTAGTGAAACAGACTTTGATAAAGAATTCGCTGATTTTATGGAAGTAAAATTCAAGGAGGATATTGAGGAAGTTGAAGAAGGAGAAATAGTAGAAGAGAATTTTGAAGAAATAACCTTTAATGATCAATTGAGGATCAAAACATCTCTTCAAGAACCACCGACTGATCTTGAGCTGAAACCACTTCCCGATCATCTTGAATATGCTTACCTGGAGGATAATTCACTTCTTCCAGTAGTCATATCTTCGTTGCTCAAAGATAATGAAAAAGAATGTCTCATCTCTATTCTCAAGAGGCATAAAGAAGCTTTTGCGTGGAAAACCTCTGATATCCCAGGAATTAGCCCTGATTTCTGTAAATACAAAATCAATTTCTAAGAAGGTGTTAAACCCGTTGTGGACAGACAACGTCGACTCAATCCCAACATGAAAAAAGTTGTTAAGAAAGAAATCATCAAACTTCTTGATGCCAGTATCATTTACCCCATCGAGGATAGTCCTTGGGTGAGTCCAGTTCACTGTGTTCTAAAAAAAGGAGGAATGACTGTTGTGAGTAACGAACGGAATGAATTAGTTCCTACTAGAACTGTCACTGGATGGCGAGTATGTATTGATTACAGAAAATTGAACAAAGCCACCAGAAAAGACCATTTTCCTTTACCGTTCATGGATCAAATGCATGAGAGATTAGCAGGGAACGAGTAATTTTGTTTCCTTGATGGTTTTTCAGGATATTTCCAAATTCCTATTGATCCTGCCGATCAAGAAAAGACTACATTCACATGTCCCTTTGGAACCTACGCTTACCGGCATATGCCGTTTGGTCTTTGTAATGCACCGCGACTTTTCAAAGTTGTATGATTGCAATATTCCAAGACATGCTTGAAACATCTATGGAAGATTTCATGGATGACTTTTCAGTTTTTGGAAGCTCATTTGAAGCTTGTCTTTCTAATCTCGATAAAATTCTCGAAAGATGCGAAGCTGCACATCTTGTTCTCAACTGGGAAAAATGTCATTTCATGGTGACTGAAGGAATTGTGCTAGGACACAAAATTTCCAGTGCAGGAATGGAGATTGATAAAGCGAAAATCGATGTTATCACCAAATTACCACCTCCAACAAACGTTAAAGCCGTTAGAAGTTTTCTAGGAAATGCAGGTTTTTACCGCCGTTTCATCAAAGATTTTTCCAAAGTATCTCGTCCTATGACGAAACTTCTCAAAAAGATTCTGTTTTTTACTTCAATGCAGATTGCATGAAGGCATTCGAAACATTGAAAAGCCTACTGACTAGTGCACCATTATGGTTTCACCTAATTGGTCACTACCATTCGAGCTCATGTGCGATGCAAGCGATTTTGCTGTTGGAGCTGTATTAGGACAACGTGAAGGAAAACATTTCTGTCCTATATACTTCGCTAGCAAAACACTCAACAATGCTCAACAAAATTACACAGTTACGGAGAAGGAATTGTTAGCCGTTGTTTTTGCTTTCGACAAATTCAGATCCTATCTTGTGCTTTCAAAAACAATTGTGTTCACCGATCATTCAGCGCTCAAATATCTGTTTGCAAAACAAGATGCAAAACCGCGTCTTATCTAATGGATTTTACTACTCCAAGAATTCGATATTGAAATCAAAGATAAGAAAGGTGCAAAAAATCTAGCTGCTAATTATTTGTCTCGTCTTGAGAACCCAAATTTGGAAGAGTTAAAGGAAGATGAGATTGACGATTATTTCCCTGATGAAACCCTCATGACTGTTGATACAGTCGATGAAAATGAAATTTCATGGTTTGCAGATTATGCAAATTATCTCGTTGGAGGAATTCTCAGGAAAGGATTAACTCATGCCCAACGAAGTAAATTCTTTTCAGAACTGAAACACTACTATTGGGAAGAGCCTTATCTTTTCAAGATGTGTCCCGATGGGATGATCAGAAGATGTGTTTCTGGTTTCGAAACAAGAAAAATTCTTGATGAATGTCATCATGGCCCAACTGGGGGACACTATGGTCCTTCCACCACAGCTAAAAAAGTTTTTGATGCTGGATTCTATTGGCCAACAATTTTCAAAGAAGCTCATACTCTTGTTTAAAACTGCGATGCTTGCCAAAAATCCGGTAGTCTTTCTCAAAAAGATGAAATGCCTCAAAAGAGCATTCAAGTCTGCGAAATATTCGATATTTGGGGAATCGATTTTATGGGACCATTTCCTAAATCGCACAAATACGAATACATTCTCGTTGCTATTGATTATGTTTCCAAATGGGCTGAAGCCGAAGCTCTACCCACAAATGATGCACGAGTTGTTGTTAATTTTATCAAAAAGCTTTTCGCTCGTTATGGAATTCCTAAAGCTTTGATAAGTGATCGAGGAACCCATTTCTGTAACAAACAAATGGAGAAAATTATGAAACGATATGGAGTTCATCATCGTTTTGCTACCGCTTATCACCCACAGACCAGTGGTCAAGTCGAAAATACCAACAGAGCCTTAAAGAGGATACTTGAAAAAATGGTCAAAGACAATCCCACCGTTTGGTCAAGAAAACTCAATGATGCTTTGTGGGCATTTCGTACGGCTTACAAAACTCCAATTGGTACAAAACCATACAGACTTTTGTATGGAAAAACATGTCATTTGCCGTTTGAAATTGAACATCGCGCCTACTGGGCACTCAGAAGCTGTAACCCTGATCTCAAAATAGCTGGAGAGAAGAGATTTTTGCAATTGCATGAACTCGATGAACTAAGACTCCAAGCTTATGAGAATTCCAAGCTTTACAAAGCCAGAACCAAAGCTTATCATGACAGAAAGCTTAGAATTCGGAAAGAATTCAAAGCTGGTGATAAAGTTCTGCTTTTCAATATGAAATACAAGTTCAAAGCTCCTAAGCTGAAACCGAAATGGTTCGGTCCGTATATAGTGAAACATGGATTTCCATCTGGATATGTTGAGTTATACGACAAACAGGGAGGAAGTTTCATTCTTAATGGTCACTGAATTAAATTGTACTACGACAAGGAGCAAATGAATGAGGTTTCTATCCAAGAAATTCCACCAGAATCAGAATATGAACCTATCACATTTCTGACACCTTTTCCAACCGACTACAAAGAAAATTCTGAATTTATCTATGATGTTCTTCCTAAAGTTTGGGAAAACGCAAAGTTGTGCAACATAGATGAGACTGGAGAAGAAATAGTGATAAGAAACGTGGTGTATGTTCCAAGATTCTCAAAGAAGAAACCAAAAATTGCACAAACGTAACGAGAAGGAAGTTTGAGTCAGGCTGATGACTCGTTAATAAAACAAGCACATCTCAGGAGGCAACCCGTGTATTTGCTATTTTTACTTCTTAATTTATTTTTCAAAGTGATTATATCCCAAAGTTTCTCTAATCCCTTAGTTGAACTTAAGTTTGGGGGTGTACCACTGACTTTTGAATAAAACATAGAAATATTTTGTGTGTTTGTTTTGTTTGTTTTAAGATTACTGCAGGTAATGATTACAAAGCTTAGACACTTGGATCAAAGAATCAGAAGAAGCACGGAAAATATGGTTTACTCTCGTATTTTCCTATTTTCATTCCTTGAAGTTCGTTTATCACATTGAGGACAATGCTTAACTTAAGCGTGGTGGGGGGGGGTGATAGGAAATAAGGATAGATTGTAAATTTCGAGCTAAATTTTAAATTTTGTTTGCCCTTGTAATCTAGTTATTTTCCATTTTTAGGATAATATCTTAGAATAACTGGATCCATCCACTGGTAAAGCCTTAATTTTTGAAAATTCGAGATGTGTCCCGATTAATATTGCAATCCATTCTAGGATCGATAACATTAGCTAGCACATACTATAGCCCTTTCACTCAAATTGTGAGGAATTAAGCCTGTCCTGTATTTAGCATACATCTTTTATGCTTTGATTCTTTTGCTATGAGTGTGCCGGTGATTTTATTTATTCTAGAACTTGTGCTTGTAAATCATTACGAGACCGTTGTGAGATCACATTTCATGTGTGATGTATGTATATATGCATGATAAGAGGCAACCTTAGGATTTAACCCAAATAGCCTTCCGTATTATTATTTAGCTAGTTACATTGACTAGTTAACCACCAATATAAACCCTTTTGTTAGCGTTTATCTTTGACGCTAGATACCCCTAGTTACACCCTCTGAGCCTATCTTTTTCTTTTGATAAAATTCAGTAAAATACAAAAAGATTTTACACTCTATAGCCTACGCTTACCCTTAGTCAAGTCTTGGTTGGTTGCTAGCTATTTGGCAAGATGGATGTTACGTGGGAAATCATGAAATTGGAAGAAAGTTGCAAACTCCGAAAGCAGTTATCGAGATAAAGTGAAAAGTCATCGCAACTATATGATGACAAGTGAAAGTATGTTCAAAAAAAAAAAAAAAAAAAAAAAAAAAAAAAAGAGAAAAGAATGAGTCATCGCAACTGTAAGGTGACAAGAATAGCCAATGGGCTAGTGAATAATGTACGGATCAATAAAGTATGGAGTTTCTCAAGATTGCATGATAGTGGTTCGTAATAGCTAGCGACATTTGGTTAGTAGACTATGACTAGTTAGTATACTCTTTATCATCCACCCTTCTAAATATATCCCATGTCTTATCCTTATCCTTTTTGACTTTGTGGAATTATCAAGTGTATTGACATGTAGTGACCATCCGATTTCTTGAGGAATTAGATAACGTTGCTAGCGATCTAGTATGTATTTTGGTGACCATCCGTTATGTGAATAGCGCGCCAGCGATCCAAGATATGCCCTAGTGACCATCCGTTATTTGGTGATGCAAGAATTCGTTGCTAGCGATCTATTATGTCTTGCATAAGATAGTTGCACATAAGTCTTATATAACCCTTGAAACCTTAAACCCGAATAAAAGCCCTCTTTGATATGTATACTTGGTGCTCACGCCATATCGGTGTAGTTTTGTTTCTTGTACAAGCCTATGGTAATATTTAAATCATGACTGAGCAAATGAGTGTGATTTCTATTATATACTCCACCAACCATACAAATGAGTGTTTTGAGTGAATTATATCTCATTTCCTTTTCGTGAGGTGATTAGTAATGTTTATCAAGCAAGAAAATCATTTGGGTATTGTCAAACATCTCGATGCTTCAACCATAAAAGCTTAAAATGATGAATCTGACTTGTACTTGTACTTGATAGATTTGCATCACAATTTTCTAATCATACTTGTATACCATGTGGATAATTGTTTTTACTTCTAGATTTGCTTGAGGGCAAGCAAAGTTTAAGTGTGGGGGAATATGATAACACTCAAATTGTGCATGTTTTTAGTAGCGTTATTCGTACTTTTATATGTGTTATTTGGTTATATTTATATGCTTTTGTTACTAAATCGCATCAAAGTGTGTTTGCAAAGTGTATGTAGCCAAAAACAGGAAAAAGGAAGAAAAAGATTAAAGAATGAGGAAGAAGGAAATATTTATGATCATATGAAGATTCTTGCGTCAAATTCCTCACCAAAAAGGTATTTCAAAGAATAAATGTCCATGTATTCAAGTTGATAAGCTTCAAGATAAAGAAAAGATCAAGTTTGGATGAAGAACCATGAGCCATGAACAAGAAACAAGCCAAATGACAAAAGTCCAAAAAGAGTATACAGCAGCACTCCATCCGATCGGATGCTGCCCGCAACCGAATCGGATGGAGGCAATTACTGAAGATGACCGGATCTAAACACACACCTTGTGTGAGATAGATACTTTGAATAATGCTAGTCTAGCACGCAGAATTTACTAGCTAACACTTAGAAGATCTTTGTATGCGTATGATGAATGAAACAGTAAAACAATATACTTTTAACTTCAACTTCAACGATTCAATATTATTAATAATAATACAAGTGATCTCCTATCACTAGGGTTTACAACCTTGAATCTCTATGAATAATTCGTATCTAAACTTTAACCTAGGCAATCCTTTTATAGACCAAGGATTCCTGTACAAGATAACTATCATCTATATTAATAAGATATACACAATATCTTTTCCATAATTATCTACTACACGTTTACAAAAATTATAAGCCGTACTAACTATCTAATGTGAGCAGTACTAACTGACTTAGTACTGTCAGCCTTGTCTTCAATTACTTCAGCAGTACCAACTTATCTTCAACAGTTTCAACTGTTTACCCTAATTCCCAACAATCCTCCCCTAAACTTATGATTTCTGTGCAAATCACTAAGTTTCTTTGAATTAAGCTTCATCTCCTATTATGGGGGGGGGGGGATTCTTCCAAACACCATCAAGTAAGCCTCTTAGATCTAGCTTTCACCTGTTGTGCAAGGTTAAATATCTTTGTCACTAACAAATCTGCCATCTCAGAATCTTCATTAACCTTGAGTGTTACTGATAACATAGTCGTTAAAACACTTGGTCTGAGTGGATAGTCTTTTTCCACCAACATATAAATCTCTATTCCATCCTTGGTAGACACTCTGTGCACTCCACATGTATCAAATAATCTCCAAGTGACATCCTTGACTTGTGCTTGAAATCTCCACATTGATTCTCCACCATCAGGTTCATAAATTCTCTTCAATTGAACCCATAACTCTTTGTCTTTATCTTCAATTGGATCTACAACTCTGAACTTTTCTTGCACTAAATTCCATAATTGATTTAGATCTTCCCTATCAAAACCTCTGAGTAAATCTTCAAAAAGCTTGTATCTTTCAATAATTCCTCCAAGTTTCATGATTTCCCATCCTTTCATTCTTCCATCTGTAAATACCTTCCAGTCTATGATTGGATGTTTTGCTTGTAAAGGTTTGATATTTGTGGATTCTGGAACTATCACCATCATACTTTTAAGTTGTTCATCAGTCAATCCTTCTTCTCCTGACTTCAATTTCTTTGAAACATCAGCTTCTAGAACTTCTGGTTCTCTTTTCTTCCCTTTTGTGGTATCCCTTTCAACTGGTTTGTTCAGACTTGCATAAGCTTCATAATAAGCTTTTTCAATTTCAGCATCTGATTTATCTGAGCTTGTTCATCTGCTTGATCTTTTTCTAGAAGTTTCCTTGCAACTTCTTCATCAAATTCTATCTGTGCTTGAGTTTTTGGTTTTACTTTCTTGAGTCTTTCTTGTTCTTGTTCAACTTCTTCAGGTGTCATTGGCTTCTTTCCCTTAGCTGACCTTTTTCTTTCATACTCTGCCTCAGCAGTTTGTACGGTTTCTTGTTCTGTTTCAGCAGTTTGAACTGCTTCACCCGTATGAACTGTTTGTTCTTTCTCAGCAGTTTCTAGAGTTTGTTGAGGCTGTTCTTCTACATCCATATCAGCTGTTTCACCAGTATTCATGCCAATCTGTTCATTACCACTTTCTTCTTGCCTCCCATGAGTTTTAGAACTATCCCCCTTTCCTTTATCTGATATCCTCCCCTGTTTGGGAGAATCACCACCATCATCATCATCAGTATCATCTGAATAATCACCATCAGAAGAATCTTCATCCAATACTGCTCTTGCCCTTTTCCTCCTTAGATGTTCTTCTAACTTCTTCACCCTAAGAGTTAGCTTGGTGTAGACTTTGGCAAAATTTGCTTTATGAGACTTGAGCTCCTCCTCCAAAGATTCTACTTTAGCTGTCAACTTGGTACAAAGAGCCATCAATTCAGTTTGTGAAGAACTACCCTCATCACTTCTAGCTGTGTGACCTGCTAGGAGAGGTGAATCATGGGGCAAGGATCCAGTAGCCACTCTAGTTAGACTAGGTGTGGTCCTTCTCCTATAAGTGATGTGAGTTGGGGATGTTTGGGTTGTATCAGGAACTGGAATGGATGTGTGATGGGGATCAGTTGGTTGTACTGAACCTTCACCCATTTCAGTTTGAAGCATCTCAGGAGTAGTGAAACTTTTGATTGTAGGCTAGGAGTAGTGAAAGTTTCTATTGGTTTTGTAAGCAAATTCTTCTTTTTATTCAAAAGAGTTTGAACAAATCTTGGGTACATTAGAAACTTTGTTTTGCTGTTAACATTTGATGCCATACTCTCAAAAATAAATTTTGAAAAATTAAAGACCTTGTTTGTTGACAGACAAATAAGAGCAATAGCAATATTGCTACTGAATTGCTCCCATGCTGTCTTTTTGGGACTTAAGCAATGTAAGAGAGTATGTATCAAAAATCTCCATTGAGGGGAGAAACATCCTTTTTGAAAAGTAAGTTTTTGATAGGATGTATCATACCCCATTTTTGAAAGTTGTTCAAAAATCTCAGTGTTTAGCATAGTGTTAATACCATCTGAATCTTACAACTTAAGATGTCTCCTAAGTGCAGACTCGGTAACAACAAAAAGTATGCCATCCACTTTAGAATGGATTTCTAAGTCTCCATCTTCACTAGTCAAGACAGTAGCATTCTGCCAGAACTGTGTGATGTGAGAGACATAAAGAGTAGGAGAGACAGTTAGAGCATACCTTATGTGAGAGTGGTTTAGGAAATCCACTATCTCATAAAATCTTGGTCCATCTCCTTCCTCTGTTTTCTCTAGAAAAGCGACTTGGTTATGCGTCTTGACGAAATCCAAATTAGCCATTAGTTCTTAGTAAAAATTTAGTTAACAGCTATGAATAGTAATAATTTTGGGTTAAAAGGTAGAAGATGAAAGTGAAATTGAGATTTTATTGAGAGAATATTAGGGTTTCAATTGACCGACTTAAAGAATATGGCAACTTTTATTTTAGAATAAGAATATAATAGAATAAAAGTTAAAATATCTATATGAGGATCCCTCGAAAACCGTAATTCAATCAGTAAAAATCGCAACAAACCGCCAACGGCTAGATTTTAACTAAAAATTAATTACTGACACATCAGTTATAACGGCTAGTTCAGTAGCAGAAACGTTGTACTAGCAGCACAAAGTTTATACTAGCAGTACAAACCGTTTACAAAATTTTCAAAGAACAGTATTAACTTATATTGATTTCAAAAACATTATAACACACATATAGTTTTTAGCAAACTATCAGCTATCAACGGATTTGATATGTCTTTACCAATAGCCATTTGCTTTGGACTAGCCAACTCTTCACAGTGAGATATGGTGAGTTGATAACCATACAATTTTTGGTAAATTGTCAACCATTAACGGATTTGATTAGTCTTTACCAGAAACCGTTTGCTCTGGACTAGTTGGTTCTTATGTGGGTTAGACATGGTGAACCAATTACCATTTGTTGTGTGCACAGATAACACACTAAGCTTCCAAATCACCATTTAGTCCAAAACATAAAGCATTTGTAATTCCTTGGTGCTTATCATCCAATCCTGCAATTGTTAGTCCACAAACAAAGAAACAAGGTGCAAAGCACATGTCTCACAACATACAAGCATATGACTAACATTGCACTTAAAAGAAAAATTAATTCCTTTGATGTACCCAAGCCATTACAGACTTAGGCTTTCCTCTTGCATCAACATAATTAAACCTTTTTAAAATAGTTGGAGTACCATTGGATTGAAGTGGTCTCCAAACCCATGATGCAGATGCATTAATACCATTACCCATATTTCCCTTAGCAGTGTTTTTGAAACTTCCAGTGTTAACTGCTTGCCTAGCAGTATGAGCTGCTGGGTTTGCAATTGCAACCTTAGGTTTCCAAACTTGTTTATTTATCACTGCATTGTTTTGAAATGGTCTTCTAACAGTTGTTGGTGCTGATTTGAAAAGAGTTTTTGCACTTTGAACTGTTGGTCTAGGGTAAAAAGGTCTATTTGGTCTAACAGTGTTAACTGCTGGTCTAGCAGTGTTAACTGTTTGTCTAACAGTATTAACTGTTCTTAGTCCAGACCTTAACAGAACTGATCTAGGTATCATTCTAGCATTTGTAGAGTGAGTGGGAGGTCTTACTGAGTTCACCCTAGGGGTTGAATACCTAGTTACCCTGTTGTAACATTGAGCAGCCAGATGGTCAAAGCTACCACATGTGAAACAAGCTTTCCTATAGCAAACAAAATCATTACCTAGTTGGTGAGACTTGAGGTTGTTCCAATTCCTTTGGTTACCTCTTGGCTTGTTTGTGGTTCTATACATTTCTGCATACCTAACTGTTGGTCTAAAAGGTTTTGCATTAGCTCTAGGCCTAACAGTCTCAGTCTTAACCATCTTTGGAACTTTTGGTTCCTCTATCTTAACACTAACAGGCTTAACCACAGCCTGATCACTCTCATCATCATCAGAAGTCCAATCTTCTATAGTTGGAGCATCTGATTCCTTACTTAAGGACCTATCAGAGGACACCTTGTCCTCAGACAGTGATTTATCACTAGCACTCTCATACACAGGTTTATCAACTACATTTTCCTTAGGTTGAGGACCATATTTAAAAGCTCAGGTAGTCCTGTGTGTTCTAGGTCAATGCCTGGGGGTGTTGGAATTCCCCTATAAGGAGGTGGAACTGACTTATATCCTAGGCCTGACTTAGCTTTATTGAGGATCTGACACTCAACTATCTTACTAACACCCTTAGATGCAAACTCTAGTGTGTCTACACTCATCTGAATGTTTTCCTTAGCTGTTTTATCTTTTCCAATTCATTCTTTAACACACTAATTTCAGCATCCCTAAACATTATATCTCTCTTAAGTATAGCTACAGTATCACTAAAGGTAGACTCATTTTCCTTATAGTGAACTATCTGTTCTTCTAACACAGCCAAACCTCTCTTATGATTTGCTAAATTAAAAGCAGTATAGTTTAGCTCTATTCTCTGATTATCATACTGTTTTCTAAGTGTTTCTAATTCTTTTAAAGCATTACATGATTTAGAACATTTAGAAATTTGTACCTCAGAGTCTGAGAAAGCCATAAGTGCCATCTCTATAGGTGCTTCTGCTTCCTCCTCTGCAATGTAACTCCAGTCAAACCCTAAGCCATCAATGGAAACCATAGCCTTTGAGCTTAACTCTGTAACTTCCACAACCCTTGATTTGCTTCCAAATCCTTTGTTCTTGCCATCTTATTGTCTTGGCATTCTGCACTCCCTTGAATAATGACCTTTCTTGTGGCAATTATAACATTCAATCTTTGACTTGTCATACCCAGCTACATCATTGCTGTTTATGATTATCTTCTTGCCAGTCTTCTTCAAGAATCTTCTAGCTCTCAAGCTGAGAAGAGAGAGCTGCCACTTGATATCCATCTCTTCAATATCATCTTCATCAATCTCTTGAAGATCTGAATGTGTCAACATACTTCCATTGTGCTGAGTAGTCAAGAAAGCACAATAAGTATTCTCATCCAAGAGTCCATTAGTACTGCTTGAGGTACTAGCAGTACCAATATGTGAACTAGCAGTTCCAACTGTTCCAGCAACTTGAACATCTTCTTCTGGATTAGAGGTACTGGGAGTTGATACAAAGGCCAAATTCCCAGAACTTGAGCTTGATCCAGCAGACTTCTTCACTTCATGTTCTACTATCTTAAAGTTGTTATGGAGATCCATCAGAATCATAGAATCAATGTCTGGTTTATTCTTCCAGACAACCACATGCATAGCCCATTCTGATGGTAGACTTCTTAGGAATTTTGAGTTGAGATCTTCCTGAGGCATCTCAATTCCTAGAACAGCAAGTTGACTCACTAACTTCTGAAGTCTATTAAACATATGATCTAATGTCTCATTGCTTGTTACTGTGAAGTTCTCAAATTGTTGCTTGAGAAGGGTCTTCTGAGTTTTCTTGGTGGCTTCATTCCCACCATACCTTGCAACAATAGCTTCAAAAAGAGTTTTAGCACACTTGTATTTACTGAAGTTCAGTAATTAATCATTGGGGATTGTCATAAGCAGCGTGCTTCTTGCCTTCACATCATTCTTTGATGAGCCTTCTCCTCAGTAGTCAATGGCTTGGTCTGCACAGTTGTTTCAGTCTTGCCCTCGACAACAGTAGTAGTGGTTGTAGCTTAAAAGAGTTCCCATCTTCTATGATATCCCAGAGTGCATAATCCTGCACTTGAAAGAATTGTTCAATTCTTAGTCTCCACATATCGAACTCATTAGGTTTAAGCATTGGTAACTTGGCAGCAATATTGGTTTGGGTTGTAGTCTCCATGTCCATCTTCTTCTTAAACAAATTCGTCTGGATCTTCTAAATCAAAGTATCAGAAACCTGGCTCTGATACCACTTGAACGGATCTAAACACACACCTTGTGTTAGATAGATACTTTGAATAATGCTAGTCTAGCACACGGAATTTACTAGCTAACACTTAGAAGATCTTTGTATGTGTATGACAGTAAAACAATATACTTTTAACTTCAACTTCAATACGAGTGATCTCCTATCACTAGGGTTTACAACCTTGAATCTCTATGAATAATTCGTATCTAAACTTTAACCTAGGCAATCCTTTTATAGACCAAGGATTCCTGTACAAGATAACTATCATCTATATTAATAAGATATACACAATATCTTTTCCATAATTATCTACTACACGTTTACAAAAATTATAAGCCGTACTAACTATCTAATGTGAGCAGTACTAACTGACTTAGTACTGTCAGCCTTGTCTTCAATTACATCAGCAGTACCAACTTATCTTCAACAGTTTCAACAGTTTACCTTAATTCCCAACAGAAGACCAACCGATCGGTTGGACGTAATACCGATCGGTTGGATGTCGTCTGATTTGCCAAAACTTCATCATAAAGTATTGTGTTTAACTACCAACGCTTCTATAGCCTTCTAATGATGATTCTAGGCCCTTCTAATTTGCTTGGAGGCCAAGTGAAGCATTAAAGACCCTAAGGATTTGGGAGTAGTATAAATAGGACCAATTCATGTGTCTTTCACAAGCCATCAATAACCATAAATCATTTGTTAACTACCTACTCATCAATATACTCTCTCAAAGTCCTAAATTCGTCCTTAGAAGTCCAGGAAGCTTTGGAGGTTCAAGAAGTCAACATTTGAAGGTCAAAATATCAAGAAGTCAACACCAATACTTTGGGTATCATTACCTTATCATTTGTAATCTATTTCACATCATTATAAGACTTTCAATCATGATTTCTAATATTCAAAGTTTAGAGTTTATGTTCATATTTGCTATGACTGGCTAGTGCCTTTGAGCACTTGCTTAGATGATGTGTATTGCTTATTGATTTGCGTATGATTGTGATAACATGTTTTAATTCAATTTCAAGTCGATTCTAAGACCCAATTGTGATTAAGTTTCGTAGTGACATTTGTTGATCAAGTTTGACTAGTTGTTAATAATGTCAAGGGTCGAAAGATTTATTGTTACCCAACTAGTTATAATCATTTGTCTAAGAATGATTGTTTTTACCCATTATTCTTGATTAAACAAAGAAAGTTAATTGTGGTTGTAATAAGAATGTTTGCGTCTATCAAATAGGATTGATTGTAAATTATTTCAAGGGTCGAAAGATTAGTTGTTTGCAATCAATTGTAACCTTTTGTCTATGATCGGTTACCTTTTGTATTGACCATTTCCTAAGCATATTTGATAAGACAAATGACTATTCTTGTGTTTAAGTTTGTTAACCCAACTTATGAACCTTGAATTGATCTTGAATTGATTGGTTAAACTTAATGCTTGTTTTTATGAACTAAAATCTTGACGAAGGTTTAACTTGTAGAAACAATAGATTAGTTCACCAAACTAATTATCATAACCAACATGTTGTCAAAAGTTATCACAATCATGCTTATCAAAAAGTAGTATATTAGTCTAAGCAAATGTAGTTTTAATCATTTGAATTATTATATTTTCATCATTACTTGTTTAAGAGATTTACTTTTAGTAGCTTACAATTCGATTCACTACACAATCCCTGCGGATGATCCCGAACTTACCATCATAACCTTGCTATAACGGACGAGTTCACTTGCTCGTATGTGTTGTTTCTGGATTCGGTAATTCGACTTTTATAAATTTGAAACTTGTACGCATACGACACATCAATAACGGACGTTAAATATTAAGTTAAAGGACTATGTATGAAAATACAAGTCAAGAAGGATCTAGAATTTCTTCTTGATCCTATAGGCGGCCGAATTGGGGGGGGGATTAGGAAACCTTTTCCTAACCTAACTTGGAGAGAAAGATTTGTGGTCTATAAATACAAACCCTTGTATTCATAGATCACTAATCATAATTCTCTAGCAAGCCAAACTTCTCTCTTTTCCCCTCTTTGTGTAATACTGATCGGCATTCCCAATCCCAAGGGAATTTCGATCCAACTTTCACATCTAAAGTGTTTCGTTTTTCGTGAATTAGAACCTAGCTTTTCACATTGAGACGCTAGTAATACGTGTGTACAAGAACGAAGGACAAGCTTACTTTAGCTTGTGTATTTTCCCCATTCGACTTGTTGTAGGTCGATCCACATTAAACCCCAACTAGGGTTTATCTTGTTCTCGGAGATTTGATTGCTTGTTTAGCTAGTAATCATAAGGTACGCTATTCTTTTATTTTTAGTTAATTAATTACCTGTATAATAGATCCTATTATCCGCTGCATGCTTGATGTGTGGTTTATATGTTTTAATAGTTTTATGTGATTCATATATTCCAACACTGACGATATCGAGGCATATCTCCAACTTGCTACGAGTCCCGATTTTGGTGACAGAGATCATACTAATTTTGAAACTATTGGTTTTAAGAGGGTGAAACTATACATATATTGTATCTCCTTAAGCTTAAACTGGCAACACAATGCCCAGCTGGATTAGTTGTGCCTCTCATTCATCTTTGGTGTACTTAACGGGTTATGCTTATGGAACCTTATCCTCATTTATAACTAATTTAAATTCACAATTTGTGGCGGTTAGGGGTGTTTTTTCCCTTTGAAACAATTCCACACTAAAAGCTCGGGTTTCTATTTTCTAAACTCGACGTTGATTATGTTGACATAAATAATGCCTAAAAACATTATTCATATCTCTATGTTTTAATGATCACAAAATATAAACTCATTATACATAAACTTATCAAATAAACAAGTATTTAGTTGTAAATATTCATTTCTACAACTTAATCACTTAAGGTATGAATAAACAAGTGCTTAATGCATTATATGGATCAAAGGAACATTTTCTTAATAACTAGCTTTTTAATAAAATGTCAAAAACTATTTTATATCTTTTAGAAAAACATTTTTGGTAATAAATAAAAATGTTTAATTCATTATAAATTTATGAATTCAAATTTTTAACCAAAATCAGTAAAAATTTCCAGAAAAACCTTCCCACAAAAAGACAAAACTGGGCAACGGGCAGGGAGGGCGGCCCCCTTAATTATGCTAGGCGGCCCACTTAAAATTAAGGGAACCGCCCCCCTATTTAAGGGGGCCGGCCACGCTCCAGTAGGTTCTAGTTGTCCAGTTTTTCTGCCTATAAATACCAGCCTTCCCCTGGATTTTTACTTACCTTTTGCACACTAAAACTTTATGTTGTAGATCTCATTTCATATCTTTAAAAACCCTTTGATCATATAATCTTAAGCTTTGGTTTCCAAGTGATCCAAGCTTCCTTCATTCAAGTGCAAGAGAAGAATACTCCTTCAACAACTAGAGAAGAAGTATTGCAACTTAGATACCTAAGTTGTTTGTGTCATCATACATTTGTATATAAGTTGTGTATTGTTGTTAGATAGTTGTGTGAATAATTGTTTGGGATAGGTTAGTGTTAAGTAGAGAAGTTGTGTTAAGGTGTGTAAGTAGTGAAGGTGTGAAGAAGTAGAAGTGTACATAGGTTGTGCTTAGTTGTGAAGTGATAGTGAAGAAGTCGTGAAGAAGTCGTGAAGAAGTCGTGAAGAAGTTGTGAAGAATTCGTGAAGAAGTCGTGAAGAAGAAGGTGTGATTAAGTCGTGTTTAAGTTGTGAGATTGGTTCTAGCTACGATTAGAACTCGACATCTAGCTTTGTGTTTTAAGCCGTTGTAAGCTAAAGTTGTGTAAGGTTTTCTCCGCCATAAGGGAGCTTGTTGACATAGTGAAGAAAACTCTCGAGTTAGGTGCTCGGGGAGTGGAGTAGGGCAAGGAAGGTGTCCTTGTAGCCGAACCACTATAAATCTCTTGTCTCTCGGTTAGATCTTTCCATCTCTAACTTTCATTTCATTTTATTACCGTACTTGCATTACTTATTTATATTTACTTATATACATATTGTTCATATTTTCAAAGAGTTGAGATCACATAAATTCGAATCTAAGTTTTAAAAAGTAAACAAAGCTTTCACAATAAAAATTTAAAAGGACATAAAACTATTCAACCCCCCTTCTAGTTTTCCACAATTAGTATCAGAGCCAGGTTCAAACAAGATTTTTAAAATAAACTGTATTTTAAAACTTGAAACGATCTATGGAATCTTTAAAATATTTAGAAGGGCAATCTATGCAAAGACCACCACTATTTGAAAGTGATGGTTTTCTTTATTGGAAAAATAGATTCGAAACTTATGTGAAATCAAAGGATCTTGATCTTTGGCATGTTATTACCTATGGTGATTTTCCTCCTATTCAAAATAATCCTTTAACTAAAATAGATGAAATTGTACCTTTTGAAAAACAAAATATGTTTGAAAAAGAAGCTAACAAAAAATAATGAGGCTAAAATGGTAATTTATAATGCGTTACCACGCAAAGAATATGAAAGAATTTTTATGTGTCAAACCGCAAAAGAAATTTGGGATTCTTTACTAATCACTCACCAAGGTAATAGTCAAGTCAAAGATAACAAAATAGATCTTCTTGTTCAACAATATGAACAATTTACAATTCCTGAAGAGGAATCTATTGATAATGCATTTGCTAAATTTAACACAATCATCACAAGTTTAAAAGCACTTGATGAGACTTTTTCTAGCAAAAATTGTGTAAGGAAATTTCTTAGGGCATTGCATCCAAAATGGCGCGCGAAGGTCACGGCTATTGAAGAATCGAAGAACTTGATGACGCTATCGCTTGATGAACTTATTGGCAACTTGAAGGTCCATGAAGAAATCATAAAGAGAGACTTTGAAACGGTCAAGAGTAAGAAAGATCAAATAAAAACTCTTGCGCTAAAAGTCAAAAAGGAGGTTAGTGATGATGACGATTCAAGTGACGATAGTGAAGACGAAGAATATGCAATGGCCGTGAGAGAATTCAAGAAATTCTTCAAGAGACGAGGAAGATTCACGAGACAACCATGAGATGAAAGAAGATCGCTTCAAAGAAATAGAAATGATAACTACGGGAAAAGAAAGTGCTTTAGATGTGGAAGTCAAAACCATCTCATTGGCGAATGTCCAAAGCCACCGGGTTATGATTACGAAAGCGCATTTGTTAGTGGAACATGGAGTGATAGCGACAAAGATGAAGCGGACAAAGCAAAAGATGAAAAGTGCCTTGTAGCTCAAGCCACCGATGAAATATGTCTAGGGATAAATTTGGAGCCCGAAGAATGGATTAAGGATAGCGGATGCTCGAAGCACATGACGGGAAACCGGAAGCTATTCTCCTTCTACAAGGCATACAACGGAGGTAATGTTATTTTCGGTAGTGATTTTCGTGGAAAAATCATTGGTAAAGGTACGATCTCTCAAGACTCCCTAACTATTGAAAATGTTGAGCATGTAGATAATTTAACATATAACCTGCTTAGTATAGGACAAATATGTGATAATAAGTGTAGGGTTACTTTTACAAGTAAAGATAGCGAAATAGTTAAGGATGGAAAGGTCATAGGTAGAGGAGTTAGGAAAGGTGGCGTATATGTTATGAAACTAGGAAATAAACCGGAAGTTAAATATGCCTAGCAACCTTAGATGAAAACTCTACATTGTGGCATAGAAGATTAGGTCACGCAAATATGCAACAAATACAATCCCTAGCCTCTAAAGAATTAGTTAGAAACTTGCCTAACCTAAGATATGACCAACAATTTTGCGATGCATGTAAAATAGGAAAACAAGCACATGCTAGTCACAAAGCTAAGAATATAGTCTCCACTACTAGATTCCTAGAATTATTACACATGGACCTTTTTGGTCCAACCGCTGTGCGGAGTTACGGAGGTAATCGTTATACCTTAGTAATTGTAGATGACTATTCACGATACACGTGGACTAGATTTTTAAGTGATAAAACCGAAGCCTTTAATAAGTTTGAAATATTTAGTAAAATGATTCAAAATAAATTAGGATGTTCTATAGTATCAATTAGGACGGACCATGGTCGGGAATTTGAAAACGAAGTGCAATTCGGAAAATATTGTGATTTAAATGGGATATCTCACAATTTCTCCGCTCCTCGCACTCCACAATCAAATGGGGTAGTAGAAAGAAAGAATCGAACATTACAAGAAATGAGTAGAACAATGCTAAATGAACAATCTATCCCACAAAAATTTTGGTGCCATGCCGTAGATACATCAACATATATAATAAATAGAGTCTCAATTAGGCGAATTTTAGGAAAAACCTCATATGAGTTATTAAGAGGTAGAAAACCTAATCTAAACTACTTTAGGGTATTCGGGAGCAAATGTTTTGTTCTCAATACAAAAGATTACCTTACTAAGTTTGATCCTAAGTCGTACGAAGGAATCTTTCTAGGGTATTCACAAAATAGTAAAGCATACATAATACTTAATAAACACACTATGAAAGTAGAAGAATCCTTAAATGTAACTTTTGATGAAACTCCACCACCACCTAAGACATTGCCCCTAGAAGATGATGACCTAGTTGAAGAAGAAGCTATTGAGGTTAGTAAAATTAAACCCTTAGGCGATGATAATGAAGATATAATATTAGGTGAAAACAAAATAGTAAATGTTAAGGAATCTAAATCACACCCGTTAGATAATATAATAGGAAACCTAAATCAAATAACCCTTAGATCACAAGCTCAAGATAAAAATAACTTCTTTTGTTTCCTATCAACTATAGAACCTAAAAATATAAATGAGGTATTAAAAGATGAAAGTTGGGTTATGGCTATGCAAGAAGAACTCAATCAATTTAAGACTAATGACGTTTGGGAACTAGTCCCAAATCCCATGAACATGACCATCATAGGAACTAAATGGGTTTATAGAAATAAGCTAGATGAAAATGGAATAGTTACTAGGAACAAAGCTAGGTTAGTTGTCCAAGGTTATAATCAACAGGAAGGAATTGATTATGACGAAACTTATGCCCCCGTAGCTAGATTAGAATCTATAAGAATACTACTTGCCTATGAATGCGCCCTAGATTTTAAGTTATTTCAAATGGACGTGAAAAGTGCATTCCTTAACGGTTTTATCAATGAGGAGGTATACGTGGCACAACCTCCAGGATTCATTGACTTCGCAAAACCTGATTATGTTTATAAACTCAAGAAAGCTTTATATGGACTCAAACAAGCTCCCAAGGCTTGGTATGATCGATTAAAGGCATTCTTATTAAACATGATTATTCCATGGGAATGGTAGATAACACTCTTTTCATAAAAAAGAAAAGCCCAAATCTCATCATTGTCCAAATATATGTCGACGACATTATATTCGGATTGACTTGTCAGGATATGTGTGATGAATTCGCCAAAATCATGTATGATGAGTTTGAGATGAGTATGATGGGTGAACTTAATTTCTTCCTAGGATTACAAATAAAACAATTAGAAGATGGAATATTTTTTAATCAATCTAAGTACATTAAGAGAATGCTCAAGAAATTTGGATTAGAAGACGCTAAGCCCATGAAAACACCGATGTCTACGGAAGTAAAACTCACAAGAGATGAAGAGGGTGAGTTCGTAGAAAACACTAAGTATAGAGGAATGATAGGTAGTTTACTATACTTAACGGCAAGTAGACCGGATATCATGTTTAGTGTCTGCCTTTGTGCTCGCTTTCAAGAGGATCCCAAAACCTCTCACCTAGAAGCGGTTAAGCGTATCTTCCGATACATTAAAGGCACTATACACTTAGGATTATGGTATCCTAAGGGATCCGGCATAGAAACCATCGTCTATGCGGATTCGGATCATGCGGGAGACTACGTGGATAGAAAAAGCACTAGCGGAATTTGCACGTTCATGGGATGTTGTCTAACATCTTGGTTCTCGAAGAAGCAAACCACTCTTGCTATTTCTACCACAGAAGCCGAATATGTAAGCGCTGGAAAGGCATGTCAACAAGCACTGTGGATGAAACAAGCTCTCATAGATTATGGCATTAGGTTAGATGATGTCCCAATTATGTGTGATAACAAAGGTGCTATAGATTTAAGTAAGAATCCCGTTCAACACTCTAGGACTAAACATATAGAAATACGCCACCACTTCCTCCGCGATAACGTTTGATATGTGCCTAATTACACATATCTTTTATACAATTTGAACCCACAAAAACGACCAAAAACACACAAATGACTCACAAATGATACAAATTCATCAAAATGTGTTTTTATGTGATTCAGGTACAAAAGATTGAAAAACAAGTGAAAAATGATCAATTTCACAACAATTGTCGTTTTCAGTCCCTGAAATCTCAGCAAATGGCAAAACTAGTCCCTGAAAACTCAAAATGATAGAAAAGTCAACTTAAGTCCATGGGAACTCAAACTTATTCACAAATAGTCCCTGGATAAAAGTTTACACAACTTGGCAACTTTTACCCCTCAAGTATCAAAATTGGCAAAATCAGTCCCTGGGTGTTTTAAAATGAAGTTTTTATCAAATATCACCCTTGTACTATTCATGAATGACAATTTGGAACCTTTTGATAACTTTTGGAAAAATTACAATTTCACCCCTTCAACTTTGAAAAATGTCATAAAAGGTCCCGGGTGTTTTAAATTGTAATAAAAACAATAAAGGTCCTTTGGTTTATCTAACTTGGCAATAATGGTCCTTGTGATAACTTATGAAATGTTGCAGGTTTAGTCCTTCAAGAAAGCAGAAATTACAAGTTTAGTCCTTGTGCTTATTTAAACCAAAAATCCGGATCTAACATAATACCCCAAAAAATCCAAATAACTAAACCATTTACCCAACCCTTTTAATATTACCCAACCCAGCCCAAAATAATTACCCAATCCCTAAACCCATCAACCCGACCCACTCACCCTTTTATTTAAATAAAAAGTTTGACTTCGGTCAAACTTCTTATCCCTTCCCTCAAACCGCCTAAACATAACCAGTCATCACCACCACCTCACCATTTTCCACAGCTGTCTCACCACCTCATTTCCCCCTCCATACACGTTACCTAACACATCCAAACTCAATAAATGCTTTTCCCCAACTCTCACTGACTAAACCAGAGGATTAAGCCACTTGCCACGTTTCCCGCCAAAATCATTCAAAGGCTAGGATGAGTTTCAGTCATCCAATGGACAAGATTAGAGGTGGGATTTGACCAAGACTCAAGTGGGAACTCATTGAAGTATAAAGAAGAGGAGGAGGCAAGAGAAAAACTCACTTTGGGCTAGCCTTAGTCATAGTGTAACTTAAACAATTTAATTGCTTTCGTAGTATAAACCATTTACAGCTTTCTTAGTGTAATTATTGTTTTTAACTTTCAAGTAGTGTAATGAAACATATATTTCAGTTTAATGTCAAGTTTTAATTCAGTTTCAAGTTTTACCTTGATTTCCTTTAAATTTCCATGTTCTTCAATTTCATGTATTGTAGTTGTTTAGAGGACTCATATAGCTCACATAAGCTCCTGACAAAAGCTTTAAAGCTTGTAGAGACCTTAATTCAGTTTAGTATTTAAAATTCAGAAAAGTTCTAAAAAATAGAGAAAATCAATGAAAAATCTCAAAACAGTGGTGATGAAGATTGATGAATTGGAGCAGGGTATTTTATGATTGATCATGGTTTAGAAGCTCATTGGGAGCTATAGGGTATGATCTTGGTCCTTGTTTCATTGATCTCAGTTGGACTTCACTTGTAAGCCCATCCTTTTTAGATTTTGCCTTTTACTTATCTTGTTGTTTATTGTCTTTAATTCTTGTGTTTTCCTGTTCTTATGTTGTTAAGTAATCATGTTCTAGTGTAATTTGTGTTTGTTACTTTATGAAATTCAATTGAGCTTTGAATTCCATTTAATTGTCCATTCTCCTAATTTTTGAGATTCCTAGGTAAAACTTGTTTAAACAGCAATTTTATACTGAAAAAGGGTTTACTTGGCTTAGTATAATCCTGAATGGATGGATTAAGGTCTTACAGTTCTGTTATGCAGATTCTATTGATCTCATTTAGCTATTTTCTAAATTCTTGCTATTTTTAAACTTTCATGTTATTGTGCTTTGATTTCATATATTGTGTTTATTTGCTGTTAGTAAGTCATAATAGAGCTTAATAATAGGTTGTATGCTTGATGAAGGTGGTTGGTATTGGCACCTTGAATGCCAATGCTTGTTTTGAGAACCCTAGTAAAGACTTTGTGACTATTGGTTGAGCTGAAAAGGGTCCATCTTGACACTGGTACCCTGGATTGATGAATAGTTTACACAGACTGTTGACTTTGAAAAACTAGAAGACAGTCCATTGAAGTTTGTTGGATTAAATGGTATTGTGTTAAAGGCTGTGTATGATGTTGTTCTTGTTGATGTACACTATAATGGCCTAAGTAACTGATTTGAACTTAATCTAGCAGTTTATACATATAGAATTTCAAAATGACATTTGATTTTATTTCTAGGTTGACTGATGATGATTTTAGATCCTACAAACTTGCATAACTTGATTAAGTGTATAATCTTTGCTTATTCATGTTTGGATCATAAATTCATAATCAGTCAATAGATTAGATCCTAAGTTCAGTTAGTCACTTTTGTTCTTGTAAAAGTCCAATTTGTTTCAGTTTTTTTTAATTAACTTGTGATTTAGGTGTCATATGTTATTAAGTTTGATGTTAAATGCTATTTAAGGTTTTTGTAGTGCTGTTGCTAGTCTTTACAGTGATATTTTGCTTTAGTAGTTTCAATGTTTATGAGCTTTTCTTGTGTTTTTTATAGCATGTTTGCCTGCACATGAGCAGGCATCATAAGGCATTTGCCTTGTGAGGACCCTAGCTTGTGTATTGGCTCATTGTGTTTCTTTTGTAATGAATTGTTAGTGTATGTTTGTGTTTCAGTTTTAGTTATAGATAGCTTATCCACTCACATTGTGTTCACCCTAACTCCCTGACTGAAGCAATCAGTCAGGTGAGTTGTATGCATAACTCTTATAAGCCCATATAGCCTGAGCTTGTGATCCTAGACCATCATACTCAGTGCTTATATGCTGTAGGTTATTTGGTTCATTAAAAGTCATTGAGAGTTAGGATGCCACTCAAAAGTTCATTTTATGGATTACACCATCACCATAAGCTTCACAAGTCAGTTAGAGATATAAGCTTGAGTGATTGAGTTACCTGAGGAGCTTATCACCAACATAAACCGAATAGCTTAATTTCTCCTTGCACCCATTATAGGCTGCAATTGCTTAATACTGTCCATTACTTGATTTGCTGAAGCATCAGCAGAAACTAGAAACTTCAAACCAATAACAAGCTCATACTTGGACCATGTGAAAAACTTCTATTAGGAGCTTATCAATAGCTTCAAGTTCCATCATTAATCCTATGCCATATTTGCAGCTCAATGAGCTTTAACTGTCGCATCATAGTATATACTAAGTTAGGAAAATAAGCTATTTTCACAAAGCCCTAACAAGCTCATAAGTGCACCAAATACTGAGCTTGGGCTTTTGGAAATTACCATGACCTCTTGGTACTCAACTTTCGCTGTGCGCTTTTAGGAGGTTAACGTCAGTATATAAGCCATTCAAAAATTGCAGCATGGTATTTCGACTGTGGATTGGTATGCTTATGCTTATTATAGCTTAGGTGTATACATCACAAGCTGTTCATACATGTTTAAAACTTGTAATACATATTTTTAGGCCTTGTTTCCTTGTAAGCTTTCAAGTTAGTCTAGCTTGACCACTGGTCGAGGCACAGCTTATGAATAACTCATGAAGGCATCGGAAATTGTATTCTTGGTGATATTTCATTTTTCCTCTCCACTCTAATATAATTAGTATTCATCTATTTCTTTTGTCCCATGGAATAGCTTATTCAAGCATTAATTGAGCTTGAGTTCCAACAGTCAAGCAAAAGCTTAACTTGACCAAACCAAATTATGCTATTTTAGTTTTGAAACATTCATTTTTAATTATATAGGTATAATTAGGCATACTATTAGATCCAAAAATATAGATAAAAGGCTAAAAATGACCACTAATTGAATACTTTAGGTTTATTTAGGAAGCTAATTTTTGATACCAACTGTTAACTAATAAGCTCTTACAGGCTTATGCTAAGTTTTGAAAAATCCTATTTGTATAAAGGTTTCATATTTTAGCTTATTTTAAATGCAAAAAGAAAAATCAATAAATAAAAACACTTTGCAAAAGTTGAGGATGTCGGATTCGAACTCGCGACTATTGATGTATAACATGCACACAACCACCCCCTTAACCATTGCTCCTAGGAGGACCAGTTCTGATATGGAAGATTGGGTTATAAAATAACTTCTTAGACTTGTTTATCGTATAGCTTATTTCTTTCACATATTAGTATCGCAAAACTGTTGTCATTTTATTTAATAAATCTGTAACATGTTAAGGTATTTATATAAAAAATTCAGTTTTTTTGATAAGTTTTATATTATTGAATTTTATTTCTAAATATAATTAAATCCTTAATCAAAATATAAAGTCAAAAAATAAATTCTTTTTCTAAAATTTTCTTTATCATATAGAACCTAAAAATATAATTGCACCGTAAGTTTATATTCAAAATTACGTTTTACTCGGCACGTAAGTTTTAATAAACGGCGTTTAGTTCTTGTATTTGTATACTAGACATGAATAATCATTTTATTACGTTTAACGTTTTAATTATCTTTGAATATTTTAGTTAGATCCCAAAACTCCATTATTTCACTTCGCGCGAGGTTTAGATTTCTTAAACTTTTATGAATAAGCTAGTGAAATATGGTATTTATTTTATTTTCTTTTAATTTGCATTAAGCGTAGGCATGCATTCTCTTGGATGTTGTTTTTACGTTACGTTAAATAAATTAAACGTAGTTGTAAATCTTTCGCGTTTTAGTTCTGATGTAACGTTTTCACGATACAGATGTGACGAACTATGATTATTCACATTCCGTGTTAGTCATCAGATCCCATGTTTTTATATATTCAATAAATTTCAACATCGCACAGTCGTGATCAGAAGTACATCCTCATACGGTATCAAATGACCGGAGGATATACTACACTCCTCCATGGATTCTAAATTGCTTTTCCCGGCTGCAGGCCCTTATTATGTTGACGTTCACAAGCGGTGCTTGGTAGATAAACTGGACGGTCGAGAATCAAATTTTGGCGCCAGCTGCGGGAGTGTGCTGTATGACTTGTGTTTTGTTAATACCATCCTTTGTATTAAAATGATTATTTCATTGTTAAAACAATATAAATAACAAAATTTTTCTTTTCTTCTATAAAAAAAAGCAAAAATACATAATATTTTCCTTTCTTTATATATATAAATCGAAAACCAACATAAATATTCTCGTTTGCTTTTATGCATAATCTGTGAGTGGTCCCACTTCGTTCAACCAATCATTGTCCATGAACTTTAATTCTGGGAGTCAAGTAGCGACTCGGTTATAAACAATGGCTTCCTCATGAACAATTAATTCGGTCAGTCAGCTAGGACTCGTAACAATAAACATAGCCATAAGGTTTTCACGTGATCACTTTTTTACCTTTCTACACCTAAGTGGGGTGCCACATTTGATATAGATCTCAAATTTGAGAAAATTTGTATATACCAAGAACAGAATAACGTTTGATTACCACTGGCTTAGGAAATGTTATCTTTACGTTAGAGGATTCGGCATAAAACGGACTTAAATATTGAGGACAATATTAGTTTCAAGTGTGGGGGGGGGGAAATTCTGGCGATTCATCATAAAATGTTCCATTTTGTCCCTTTTCCCAAAATGGCCATAAATTCACATAAAAAAGGTTTAAGTACTATTTGCTAAACAACAAATGTAATCAATGCCACATGTCTAACCTCATAAGGATTGGTATCCTAGAGGAAACGGCTTCAGGTAAAGATATACAATCGTCTATGCTTGCAATTTGCAAATTGTATGGATCGAGACTCACCATATCTAAAAAGACTAGGTGGCATTTGCCGCAGATTATGGTTGTGTAAGGCAGTGAAAACATAATTGGTAATCACTCAAAAGCAAATAACTCATGTTTTATCTAAAGTTGGCTAGTCAGAAGCAAACGGCTTGGTAAAGACAAATCAAAACCGTTGACTGGCTGATGATTGCTCAAATCATTATGGTTCATTATTACAAGTTCTACTTAATGACATTGGCTATACAGAAGGTGATGGCTTTTGTAAAGATCTTTGAAATCCATTAAGGTTTTTAATAAAAGATTGCTAGGCACCAATGTTTATGTGGGAGATTTGATATGTGCCTAATTACACATATCTTTTATACAATTTGAACCCACAAAAACGACCAAAAACACACAAATGACTCACAAAATGATACAAATTCATCAAAATGTGTTTTTATGTGATTCAGGTACAAAAGATTGAAAAACAAGTGAAAAATGATCAATTTCACAACAATTGTCGTTTTCAGTCCCTGAAATCTCAGCAAATGGCAAAACTAGTCCCTGAAAACTCAAAATGATAGAAAAGTCAACTTAAGTCCATGGGAACTCAAACTTATTCACAAATAGTCCCTGGATAAAAGTTTACACAACTTGGCAACTTTTACCCCTCAAGTATCAAAATTGGCAAAATCAGTCCCTAGGTGTTTTAAAATGGAGTTTTATCAAATATCACCCTTGTACTATTCATGAATGACAATTTGGAACCTTTTGATAACTTTTGGAAAAATTACAATTTCACCCCTTCAACTTTGAAAAATGTCATAAAAGGTCCCCGGGTGTTTTAAATTGTAATAAAAACAATAAAGGTCCTTTGGTTTATTTAACTTGGCAATAATGGTCCTTGTGATAACTTATGAAATGTTGCAGGTTTAGTCCTTCAAGAAAGCAGAAATTACAAGTTTAGTCCTTGTGCTTATTTAAACCAAAAATCCGGATCCAACATAATACCCCAAAAATCCAAATAACTAAACCATTTACCCAACCCTTTTAATATTACCCAACCCAGCCCAAAATAATTACCCAATCCCTAAACCCATCAACCCGACCCACTCACCCTTTTATTTAAATAAAAAGTTTGACTTCGGTCAAACTTCTTATCCCTTCCCTCAAACCGCCTAAACATAACCAGTCATCACCACCACCTCACCATTTTCCACAGCTGTCTCACCACCTCATTTCCCCCTCCATACACGTTACCTAACACATCCAAACTCAATAAATGCTTTTCCCCAACTCTCACTGACTAAACCAGAGGATTAAGCCACTTGCCACGTTTCCCGCCAAAATCATTCAAAGGCTAGGATGAGTTTCAGTCATCCAATGGACAAGATTAGAGGTGGGATTTGACCAAGACTCAAGTGGGAACTCATTGAAGTATAAAGAAGAGGAGGAGGCAAGAGAAAAACTCACTTTGGGCTAGCCTTAGTCATAGTGTAACTTAAACAATTTAATTGCTTTCGTAGTATAAACCATTTACAGCTTTCTTAGTGTAATTATTGTTTTTAACTTTCAAGTAGTGTAATGAAACATATATTTCAGTTTAATGTCAAGTTTTAATTCAGTTTCAAGTTTTACCTTGATTTCCTTTAAATTTCCATGTTCTTCAATTTCATGTATTGTAGTTGTTTAGAGGACTCATATAGCTCACATAAGCTCCTGACAAAAGCTTTAAAGCTTGTAGAGACCTTAATTCAGTTTAGCATTTAAAATTCAGAAAAGTTCTAAAAAATAGAGAAAATCAATGAAAAAATCTCAAAACAGTGGTGATGAAGATTGATGAATTGGAGCAGGGTATTTTATGATTGATCATGGTTTAGAAGCTCATTTGGGAGCTATAGGGTATGATCTTGGTCCTTGTTTCATTGATCTCAGTTGGACTTCACTTGTAAGCCCATCCTTTTTAGATTTTGCCTTTTACTTATCTTGTTGTTTATTGTCTTTAATTCTTGTGTTTTCCTGTTCTTATGTTGTTAAGTAATCATGTTCTAGTGTAATTTGTGTTTGTTACTTTATGAAATTCAATTGAGCTTTGAATTCCATTTAATTGTCCATTCTCCTAATTTTTGAGATTCCTAGGTTAAACTTGTTTAAACAGCAATTTTATACTGAAAAAGGGTTTACTTGGCTTAGTATAATCCCTGGAATGGATGGATTAGGTCTATACAGTTGGCTGTTATGCAGATTCAGTTGGATCTCATTTTTAGCTATTTTTCTAAATTCTTGCTATTTTACTTTTCATGTGTTATTGTGCTTTGATTTTCATATATTTGTGTTTATTTGCTGTTAGTAAGTCATAATAGAGCTTAATAATAGGTTTGTATGCTTTGGATATGACTGTGGTTGGATTTGGCACCTTGATTGTCCATATGCTTAGTTTTTGAGAAACCTAGGTAAAGACCTTTGTGACTATTGGTTTGAGCTGAAAAGGGTCCATCTTGACACCTTGGTACCCCTGGGATTGATGGAATAGGTTTACACAGACTGTTGCTTTGAAAAACTTGCAGACAGTCCATTTGAAGTTTGTTTGGATTTAATGGTGATTTGGTGTTTAAGGCTGTGTATGATGTTGTTCTTGTTTGATGTACACTATAAATGGCCTAAGTAACTGATTTGAACCATAATCTAGCAGTTTTACATATAGAATAGTCAAAATGACATTTGATTTTATTTCTAGGTTGACTGTGATGATTTTAGATCCTACAAACTTGCATACTTGTTTAAATGTTGTATATCTTTGCTTATTTCATGTTCTTGTATCATAATATATCATAATCAGTCAATAGATTAGATCCTAAGTTCAGTTTAGTCAACTTTTGTGTTCTTGTGAAAAAGTCAAATTTTCAGTTTTTCAGTTTTTTTTAATTAACTTGTGATTTTTAGTGTGTCTTTGTTATTAAGTTTGATGTTAAATGCTTTTAGGTTTTTGTAGTTCTGTTGCTAGTCTTTATCAGTGTATTTTTGCTTTTTAGTAGTTTCAATGTTTAATAGCTTTTTCTTGTGCTTATTTATGCCATGTTTTTGCCCTGCACATGAGCATAGGCAGTCATAAGGCATTTGCCTTGTGTATTGACCCTAGGCTTGTGTTCTTGGCTCATTTGTGTTTCTTTTGTAATGTAATTGTTATGTGTATGTTTAGTTTTCAGTTTTTAGCTTATTAGATAGCTTATCCACTCACCTTATTGTGTTCCACCCAACTCCCTTGACTGAAGCAATCAGTCAAGGTGGAGTTGTATGCATAAGCTCTTATAAGCCCTCATATAGCCTGAGCTTGTGATCCTAACCCATCATACTCAGTGCTTATATGCCTGTGTAGCTTATTTGAGTTCATTAGATAAGTCATTGAGAGCTTATGGATTGCCCACTCACAACAGTCCATTTCTATGGATTTACACCATCACCCATAAGCTCTCACAAGCTCATTAGAGGTCATAAGCTTGAGTGATTGAGTTCCCTGAGGAGCTTATCCACCCAAGCATAAGACCCAATGCTTAATTTCTCCTTTGCAGCCCATTAACTAGGGCTGCAATTGCTTAATGACTTGTCCCATTTTACTTGATTCTGCTGAACCATCAGCAGAAACCTAGAAACTTCATAAGCCAATAACAAGCTCAATACTTGGACCCAGCTGGTGAAATAAGCTTCTATTAGGAGCTTATCAACTAGTCTTCAAGTTCCAATCATTAAATCCTATGCCCTAGCTTATTTGCTAGGGCTGCAATGAGCTTTAAGCTTGTCCCATCTCACTCAGTATATACTGAGAGTTAGGGAAATAAGCTGATTTTCAAAAGCCCCTAACAAGCTCATAAGTGCACCAAAATACTTGAGCTTGGGCTTTTTGGAAAGCTTACCAAGCCATCTTGCAACTTCAACTTTCACTTTGGCTTTTAGAGCTTAACCCGTCAGTCATATAAGCCATTCAAAAAAGTTGCAGCCCATGGTTTTGGACTGTGTGGATTGGTATGTGCTTATTTGCTTATTACTAGCTTATGGGTGTATACCAGTCCACAAGCTTGTTCATACATGTTCATAAAACTTGTACATACCATATTTTTGCCTTTGTTTCCCTTGTAAAGCTTTTTCAAGCTTATTCCTAGCTTTTGAGTCCACTGTGAGCCCACAAGCTTAACTGAATAACTCATAAGCTCAGGAACTGCTTATTCCTTGGTTTGCATAGTTTCATTTTTCTCATACTTTTATATAATTAGTATTCTCATCTTATTTTTCCTTTTGTCCCATGTGCATAGCTTATTTCAAGCTTATTTTGAGCTTGAGTTCCAACAGTCAAGCCAAAAGCTTAACTGTTGGACTCATAAGCTCACAATATGCTTATTTTTAGTTTTGAAACTTTCATTTTTTATTATATATGTATAATATCAGCATACTAATAATCCAGAAATAAGAAAAAGCCAAAATGAGCCACTAAGTGATAGCTTCTATTTAGAAGCTTAATTTTTGATAACCAACTGTTAAGCTAATAAGCTCTTACAGAGCTTATTGCTAAGTTTTGAAAAATCCATTTTTATTAAAGTTTCATATTTTAGCTTATTTTATAATTTTGCAAAAAGAAAAATCAAAAATAAAAAGATTTTGCAAAAGTGTGGGGTGTGGGATTCGAACTCGCGACCTATCGGATAGTATAACATGCACACAACCCACACCCCCTTCCCATCTGCTCTGGAGCACCAGTTCTGATATGGGAAGGGGATTAATTCCTTTTAACCTTGTTCTTTTTCGTATAGCTTATTTTCTTTTTCAGCTTATATTAGCTTATCCGCATAAGCTGTTTTGTCATTTTTATTTTTAATAAATCTGTAATCATGTTAAGTATTTATATAAAAAATTTCAGATTTTTTTGATAAGTTTTAGTATTTATTTCGATTTTTATTTGTATAATAGTAATTAAATCATAATAAAAAATATAAAAGTCAAAAAAATATAATTCTTTTTTCTAAAATTTTCTTTTATCATATAGAACATGTAAAAATTATATTTGCACCCGTAATGTTTATATTTCAATAATTTTACGTTTTTACTCGCGCACGTACGTAGTTTTTAATAAAACCGCGCGTTTTTAGTTTTCTTTGTAGTTTTTGTATACGTAGACCTTAGATAATCATTTTTATTACGTTTTTAATCGTTTTTAATTATCTTTCACATATTTTAGCTTAGAATCCCAAAACTCTTTTATTTTCACCTTTCCGCGCGAGGTTTTTAGATTTTCTTAAACTTTTATAATAACTTTGTAAATATAGTTATTTATTTTATTTTCTTTTAATTTGCATTTAAGCCGCTAAGGCATGCAAATTCCCTCTTTGGGAATGTTTTGTTTTTACGTTACGTTTAAATTAAATTTAAACGTACGTTTGTAAATCTTTCGCGTTTTTAGGTTTCTGATTGTACGTTTTTAACGATACAGCTGTGACAGAGCTATGATTATTCACATTCCAGTGTTAGTCAGTCAGATTCCCATGTTTTTATATATTCAATAAATTTCAACATCGCACACAGTCGTTGTATTCAGAACGTCACACCTCATCAGGACATAATGACCCGAGGATATAATTCTATACTCCCATGGATTTAAATTGCTTTTTCTCCCGGGCTGCCAGGGCCCTTTATTACGGTTGACCGTTCACAAGCGGTTGGCTTGCGTGATAAACCTGACGGTTCGGGAGGAATCAAATTTTGGCGCCGCTGCCGGGGAGGTGTGCTGCGTATGACTTGTGTTTTGTTTATATATCCATCCTTTGTATATATTATATATAATATCATATTTCATTTTTAAAAAACAATATAAAAAACAAAAATATTTTTCTTTTCTTTCTATATAATATAAAAGCTAAAAAATACAAAAATATTTTCCTTTTTCTTTATATATATATTAAAATCCAAAAACCAAAAAAATATTCTCCTTTTGCCTTATTATTCATAATTCTGTGAGTGGTCCCCACTCCGATTTCTCACCCAATCATTTCCCCATGAACCATTTAATTGGGGTCGAGTCAAGCTAGCGACTCGGTTTATCAAAAACAATAGCTTCCTCATGAACAATTTAATTCGAGGTCGAGTCAAGCTAGCGACTCGGTAATCAATAAACAGTAGCCATAACATGGGTTTTCACCCGTGTTTCACTTTTCTTACCCCTTTCTACCACCTATGTGTGGGGGTGTGCCCCACATTTTGTATATAGATCTAAAAATATTTGAGAAAATTGTATATACCAAAAAACAGAATAACTGTTGTGTTTACCCCACTTGGCTTAGAAATGTTATCTTTTTACGTTCAAGGATTCGGCATAATAGCCGGGACTTTAAATATTGAGGACAATATTCAGTTCAAGTGTGGGGGGGGGGGGAAAATTCTGGCGAATTTCATCAAAAATGTTCCATTTTAGTCCCTTTTTCCCCCAAAATGGCCAAATTTAAAAAAAAAAAAAATTTAAGTACTATGTGCTAAACACAACAAATGGTAATCAATCCACCATGTCTAACCCACATAAGGATTGGCTAATCCTGAGCAAACGGCTTCAGGTAAAGATATATCAAATCCGTTTATGGCTTGCAATTTGCCAAAAATTGTATGGTATTCGACTCACCATATCCTAAAAAGTGAAGAGTTGGCTAGCCCGCAAGATTATGGCTTGTGGTAAAGGCAAGTGGAAAAACCATAATTGGTAATCAGCTCACCAAAGATAATAACTATGTTTTATCTAAGAGTTGGCTAGTCCAGAAGCAAACGGCTTTTGGTAAAGACAAATCAAAAACCGTTGACAGCTGATGATTTGCTCAAAATCATTTGGTTATCATTATACCAAAGTTCTTACTTGAACTGAAACAATTGGCTACTCCAGAAGTGATGGCTTTTGGTAAAGAGTCTTTGAAATCCATTAAGTTTTTAATAAAAGATTGCTAGGGACTAGCAATAGTTTAGTGTGGGGGATTTGATATGTGCCTAATTACACATATCTTTTATACAATTTGAACCACAAAAAACGACCAAAAACACACAAATGACTCACAAAATGATACAAATTCATCAAAATGTGTTTTTATGTGATTCAGGTACAAAAGATTGAAAAACAAGTGAAAAATGATCAATTTCACAACAATTGTCGTTTTCAGTCCCTGAAATCTCAGCAAATGGCAAAACTAGTCCCTGAAAACTCAAAATGATAGAAAAGTCAACTTAAGTCCATGGGAACTCAAACTTATTCACAAATAGTCCCTGGATAAAAGTTTACACAACTTGGCAACTTTTACCCCTCAAGTATCAAAATTGGCAAAATCAGTCCCTAGGTGTTTTAAAATGGAGTTTTATCAAATATCACCCTTGTACTATTCATGAATGACAATTTGGAACCTTTTGATAACTTTTGGAAAAATTACAATTTCACCCCTTCAACTTTGAAAAATGTCATAAAAGGTCCCCGGGTGTTTTAAATTGTAATAAAAACAATAAAGGTCCTTTGGTTTATTTAACTTGGCAATAATGGTCCTTGTGATAACTTATGAAATGTTGCAGGTTTAGTCCTTCAAGAAAGCAGAAATTACAAGTTTAGTCCTTGTGCTTATTTAAACCAAAAATCCGGATCCAACATAATACCCCAAAAATCCAAATAACTAAACCATTTACCCAACCCTTTTAATATTACCCAACCCAGCCCAAAATAATTACCCAATCCCTAAACCCATCAACCCGACCCACTCACCCTTTTATTTAAATAAAAAGTTTGACTTCGGTCAAACTTCTTATCCCTTCCCTCAAACCGCCTAAACATAACCAGTCATCACCACCACCTCACCATTTTCCACAGCTGTCTCACCACCTCATTTCCCCCTCCATACACGTTACCTAACACATCCAAACTCAATAAATGCTTCTCCCCAACTCTCACTGACTAAACCAGAGGATTAAGCCACTTGCCACGTTTCCCGCCAAAATCATTCAAAGGCTAGGATGAGTTTCAGTCATCCAATGGACAAGATTAGAGGTGGGATTTGACCAAGACTCAAGTGGGAACTCATTGAAGTATATAAGAAGAGGAGGAGGCAAGAGAAAAACTCACTTTGGGCTAGCCTTAGTCATAGTGTAACTTAAACAATTTAATTGCTTTCGTAGTATAAACCATTTACAGCTTTCTTAGTGTAATTATTGTTTTTAACTTTCAAGTAGTGTAATGAAACATATATTTCAGTTTAATGTCAAGTTTTAATTCAGTTTCAAGTTTTACCTTGATTTCCTTTAAATTTCCATGTTCTTCAATTTCATGTATTGTAGTTGTTTAGAGGACTCATATAGCTCACATAAGCTCCTGACAAAAGCTTTAAAGCTTGTAGAGACCTTTAATTCAGTTTAGCATTTAAAATTCAGAAAAGTTCTAAAAAATAGAGAAAATCAATGAAAAAATCTCAAAACAGTGGTGATGAAGATTGATGAATTGGAGCAGGGTATTTTATGATTGATCATGGTTTAGAAGCTCATTTGGGAGCTATAGGGTATGATCTTGGTCCTTGTTTCATTGATCTCAGTTGGACTTCACTTGTAAGCCCATCCTTTTTAGATTTTGCCTTTTACTTATCTTGTTGTTTATTGTCTTTAATTCTTGTGTTTTCCTGTTCTTATGTTGTTAAGTAATCATGTTCTAGTGTAATTTGTGTTTGTTACTTTATGAAATTCAATTGAGCTTTGAATTCCATTTAATTGTCCATTCTCCTAATTTTTGAGATTCCTAGGTTAAACTTGTTTAAACAGCAATTTTATACTGAAAAGGGTTTACTTGGCTTAGTATAATCCCTGGAATGGATGGATTAGGTCTATACAGTTGGCTGTTATGCAGATTCAGTTGGATCTCATTTTTAGCTATTTTTCTAAATTCTTGCATATTTTACTTTTCATGTGTTATTGTGCTTTGATTTTCATATATTTGTGTTTTATTTGCTGTTAGTAAGTCATAATAGAGCTTAATAATAGGTTTGTATGCTTTGGATATGACTGTGGTTGGATTTGGCACCTTGATTGTCCATATGCTTAGTTTTTGAGAAACCTAGGTAAAGACCTTTGTGACTATTGGTTTGAGCTGAAAAGGGTCCATCTTGACACCTTGGTACCCCTGGGATTGATGGAATAGGTTTACACAGACTGTTGCTTTGAAAAACTTGCAGACAGTCCATTTGAAGTTTGTTTGGATTTAATGGTGATTTGGTGTTTAAGGCTGTGTATGATGTTGTTCTTGTTTGATGTACACTATAAATGGCCTAAGTAACTGATTTGAACCTTAATCTAGCAGTTTTACATATAGAATAGTCAAAATGACATTTGATTTTATTTCTAGGTTGACTGTGATGATTTTAGATCCTACAAACTTGCATACTTGTTTAAATGTTGTATATCTTTGCTTATTTCATGTTCTTGTATCATAATATATCATAATCAGTCAATAGATTAGATCCTAAGTTCAGTTTAGTCAACTTTTGTGTTCTTGTGAAAAAGTCAAATTTTCAGTTTTTCAGTTTTTTTTAATTAACTTGTGATTTTTAGTGTGTCTTTGTTATTAAGTTTGATGTTAAATGCTTTTAGGTTTTTGTAGTTCTGTTGCTAGTCTTTATCAGTGTATTTTTGCTTTTTAGTAGTTTCAATGTTTAATAGCTTTTTCTTGTGCTTATTTATGCATGTTTTTGCCCTGCACATGAGCATAGGCAGTCATAAGGCATTTGCCTTGTGTATTGACCCTAGGCTTGTGTTCTTGGCTCATTTGTGTTTCTTTTGTAATGTAATTGTTATGTGTATGTTTAGTTTTCAGTTTTTAGCTTATTAGATAGCTTATCCACTCACCTTATTGTGTTCCACCCTAACTCCCTTGACTGAAGCAATCAGTCAAGGTGGAGTTGTATGCATAAGCTCTTATAAGCCCTCATATAGCCTGAGCTTGTGATCCTAACCCATCATACTCAGTGCTTATATGCCTGTGTAGCTTATTTGAGTTCATTAGATAAGTCATTGAGAGCTTATGGATTGCCCACTCACAACAGTCCATTTCTATGGATTTACACCATCACCCATAAGCTCTCACAAGCTCATTAGAGGTCATAAGCTTGAGTGATTGAGTTCCCTGAGGAGCTTATCCACCCAAGCATAAGACCCAATGCTTAATTTCTCCTTTGCAGCCCATTAACTAGGGCTGCAATTGCTTAATGACTTGTCCCATTTTACTTGATTCTGCTGAACCATCAGCAGAAACCTAGAAACTTCATAAGCCAATAACAAGCTCAATACTTGGACCCAGCTGGTGAAATAAGCTTCTATTAGGAGCTTATCAACTAGTCTTCAAGTTCCAATCATTAAATCCTATGCCCTAGCTTATTTGCTAGGGCTGCAATGAGCTTTAAGCTTGTCCCATCTCACTCAGTATATACTGAGAGTTAGGGAAATAAGCTGATTTTCAAAAGCCCCTAACAAGCTCATAAGTGCACCAAAATACTTGAGCTTGGGCTTTTTGGAAAGCTTACCAAGCCATCTTGCAACTTCAACTTTCACTTTGGCTTTTAGAGCTTAACCCGTCAGTCATATAAGCCATTCAAAAAAGTTGCAGCCCATGGTTTTGGACTGTGTGGATTGGTATGTGCTTATTTGCTTATTACTAGCTTATGGGTGTATACCAGTCCACAAGCTTGTTCATACATGTTCATAAAACTTGTACATACCATATTTTTGCCTTTGTTTCCCTTGTAAAGCTTTTTCAAGCTTATTCCTAGCTTTTGAGTCCACTGTGAGCCCACAAGCTTAACTGAATAACTCATAAGCTCAGGAACTGCTTATTCCTTGGTTTGCATAGTTTCATTTTTCTCATACTTTTATATAATTAGTATTCTCATCTTATTTTTCCTTTTGTCCCATGTGCATAGCTTATTTCAAGCTTATTTTGAGCTTGAGTTCCAACAGTCAAGCCAAAAGCTTAACTGTTGGACTCATAAGCTCACAATATGCTTATTTTTAGTTTTGAAACTTTCATTTTTTATTATATATGTATAATATCAGCATACTAATAATCCAAAAATAAGAAAAAGCCAAAATGAGCCACTAAGTGATAGCTTCTATTTAGAAGCTTAATTTTTGATAACCAACTGTTAAGCTAATAAGCTCTTACAGAGCTTATTGCTAAGTTTTGAAAAATCCATTTTTATTAAAGTTTCATATTTTAGCTTATTTTATAATTTTGCAAAAAGAAAAATCAAAAATAAAAAGATTTTGCAAAAGTGTGGGGTGTGGGATTCGAACTCGCGACCTATCGGATAGTATAACATGCACACAACCCACACCCCCTTCCCATCTGCTCTGGAGCACCAGTTCTGATATGGGAAGGGGATTAATTCCTTTTAACCTTGTTCTTTTTCGTATAGCTTATTTTCTTTTTCAGCTTATATTAGCTTATCCGCATAAGCTGTTTTGTCATTTTTATTTTTAATAAATCTGTAATCATGTTAAGTATTTATATAAAAAATTTCAGATTTTTTTGATTAGTTTTAGTATTTATTTCGTATTTTTATTTGTATAATAGTAATTAAATCATAATAAAAAATATAAAAGTCAAAAAAATATAATTCTTTTTTCTAAAATTTTCTTTTATCATATAGAACATGTAAAAATTATATTTGCACCCGTAATGTTTATATTTCAATAATTTTACGTTTTTACTCGCGCACGTACGTAGTTTTTAATAAAAACCGCGCGTTTTTAGTTTTCTTTGTAGTTTTTGTATACGTAGACCTTAGATAATCATTTTTATTACGTTTTTAATCGTTTTTAATTATCTTTCACATATTTTAGCTTAGAATCCCAAAACTCTTTTATTTTCACCTTTCCGCGCGAGGTTTTTAGATTTTCTTAAACTTTTATAATAACTTTGTAAATATAGTTATTTATTTTATTTTCTTTTAATTTGCATTTAAGCCGCTAAGGCATGCAAATTCCCTCTTTGGGAATGTTTTGTTTTTACGTTTACGTTTAAATTAAATTTAAACGTACGTTTGTAAATCTTTCGCGTTTTTAGGTTTCTGATTGTACGTTTTTAACGATACAGCTGTGACAGAGCTATGATTATTCACATTCCAGTGTTAGTCAGTCAGATTCCCATGTTTTTATATATTCAATAAATTTCAACATCGCACACAGTCGTTGTATTCAGAACGTCACACCTCATCAGGACATAATGACCCGAGGATATAATTCTATACTCCCATGGATTTAAATTGCTTTTTCTCCCGGGCTGCCAGGGCCCTTTATTACGGTTGACCGTTCACAAGCGGTTGGCTTGCGTGATAAACCTGACGGTTCGGGAGGAATCAAATTTTGGCGCCGCTGCCGGGGAGGTGTGCTGCGTATGACTTGTGTTTTGTTTATATATCCATCCTTTGTATATATTATATATAATATCATATTTCATTTTTAAAAACAATATAAAAAACAAAAATATTTTTCTTTTCTTTCTATATAATATAAAAGCTAAAAATACAAAAATATTTTCCTTTTTCTTTATATATATATAAAATCCAAAAACCAAAAAAATATTCTCCTTTTGCCTTATTATTCATAATTCTGTGAGTGGTCCCCACTCCGATTTCTCACCCAATCATTTCCCCATGAACCATTTAATTCGGGGTCGAGTCAAGCTAGCGACTCGGTTATCAAAAACAGTAGCTTCCTCATGAACAATTTAATTCGAGGTCGAGTCAAGCTAGCGACTCGGTAATCAATAAACAGTAGCCATAACATGGGTTTTCACCCGTGTTTCACTTTTCTTACCCCTTTCTACCACCTAAGTGTGGGGGTGTGCCCCACATTTTGTATATAGATCTAAAAATATTTGAGAAAATTGTATATACCAAAAAACAGAATAACTGTTGTGTTTACCCCACTTGGCTTAGAAATGTTATCTTTTTACGTTCAAGGATTCGGCATAATAGCCGGGACTTTAAATATTGAGGACAATATTCAGTTCAAGTGTGGGGGGGGGGGGAAATTCTGGCGAATTTCATCAAAAATGTTCCATTTTAGTCCCTTTTTCCCCCAAAATGGCCAAATTTAAAAAAAAAAAAAATTTAAGTACTATGTGCTAAACACAACAAATGGTAATCAATCCACCATGTCTAACCCACATAAGGATTGGCTAATCCTGAGCAAACGGCTTCAGGTAAAGATATATCAAATCCGTTTATGGCTTGCAATTTGCCAAAAATTGTATGGTATTCGACTCACCATATCCTAAAAAGTGAAGAGTTGGCTAGCCCGCAAGATTATGGCTTGTGGTAAAGGCAAGTGGAAAAACCATAATTGGTAATCAGCTCACCAAAGATAATAACTATGTTTTATCTAAGAGTTGGCTAGTCCAGAAGCAAACGGCTTTTGGTAAAGACAAATCAAAACCGTTGACAGCTGATGATTTGCTCAAAATCATTTGGTTATCATTGTACCAAAGTTCTTACTTGAACTGAAACAATTGGCTACTCCAGAAGTGATGGCTTTTGGTAAAGAGTCTTTGAAATCCATTAAGTTTTTAATAAAAGATTGCTAGGGACTAGCAATAGTTTAGTGTGGGGGATTTGATATGTGCCTAATTACACATATCTTTTATACAATTTGAACCCACAAAAACGACCAAAAACACACAAATGACTCACAAAATGATACAAATTCATCAAAATGTGTTTTTATGTGATTCAGGTACAAAAGATTGAAAAACAAGTGAAAAATGATCAATTTCACAACAATTGTCGTTTTCAGTCCCTGAAATCTCAGCAAATGGCAAAACTAGTCCCTGAAAACTCAAAATGATAGAAAAGTCAACTTAAGTCCATGGGAACTCAAACTTATTCACAAATAGTCCCTGGATAAAAGTTTACACAACTTGGCAACTTTTACCCCTCAAGTATCAAAATTGGCAAAATCAGTCCCTAGGTGTTTTAAAATGGAGTTTTATCAAATATCACCCTTGTACTATTCATGAATGACAATTTGGAACCTTTTGATAACTTTTGGAAAAATTACAATTTCACCCCTTCAACTTTGAAAAATGTCATAAAAGGTCCCCGGGTGTTTTAAATTGTAATAAAAACAATAAAGGTCCTTTGGTTTATCTAACTTGGCAATAATGGTCCTTGTGATAACTTATGAAATGTTGCAGGTTTAGTCCTTCAAGAAAGCAGAAATTACAAGTTTAGTCCTTGTGCTTATTTAAACCAAAAATCCGGATCCAACATAATACCCCAAAAATCCAAATAACTAAACCATTTACCCAACCCTTTTAATATTACCCAACCCAGCCCAAAATAATTACCCAATCCCTAAACCCATCAACCCGACCCACTCACCCTTTTATTTAAATAAAAAGTTTGACTTCGGTCAAACTTCTTATCCCTTCCCTCAAACCGCCTAAACATAACCAGTCATCACCACCACCTCACCATTTTCCACAGCTGTCTCACCACCTCATTTCCCCCTCCATACACGTTACCTAACACATCCAAACTCAATAAATGCTTCTCCCCAACTCTCACTGACTAAACCAGAGGATTAAGCCACTTGCCACGTTTCCCGCCAAAATCATTCAAAGGCTAGGATGAGTTTCAGTCATCCAATGGACAAGATTAGAGGTGGGATTTGACCAAGACTCAAGTGGGAACTCATTGAAGTATAAAGAAGAGGAGGAGGCAAGAGAAAAACTCACTTTGGGCTAGCCTTAGTCATAGTGTAACTTAAACAATTTAATTGCTTTCGTAGTATAAACCATTTACAGCTTTCTTAGTGTAATTATTGTTTTTAACTTTCAAGTAGTGTAATGAAACATATATTTCAGTTTAATGTCAAGTTTTAATTCAGTTTCAAGTTTTACCTTGATTTCCTTTAAATTTCCATGTTCTTCAATTTCATGTATTGTAGTTGTTTAGAGGACTCATATAGCTCACATAAGCTCCTGACAAAAGCTTTAAAGCTTGTAGAGACCTTAATTCAGTTTAGCATTTAAAATTCAGAAAAGTTCTAAAAAATAGAGAAAATCAATGAAAAAATCTCAAAACAGTGGTGATGAAGATTGATGAATTGGAGCAGGGTATTTTATGATTGATCATGGTTTAGAAGCTCATTTGGGAGCTATAGGGTATGATCTTGGTCCTTGTTTCATTGATCTCAGTTGGACTTCACTTGTAAGCCCATCCTTTTTAGATTTTGCCTTTTACTTATCTTGTTGTTTATTGTCTTTAATTCTTGTGTTTTCCTGTTCTTATGTTGTTAAGTAATCATGTTCTAGTGTAATTTGTGTTTGTTACTTTATGAAATTCAATTGAGCTTTGAATTCCATTTAATTGTCCATTCTCCTAATTTTTGAGATTCCTAGGTTAAACTTGTTTAAACAGCAATTTTATACTGAAAAAGGGTTTACTTGGCTTAGTATAATCCCTGGAATGGATGGATTAGGTCTATACAGTTGGCTGTTATGCAGATTCAGTTGGATCTCATTTTTAGCTATTTTTCTAAATTCTTGCTATTTTACTTTTCATGTGTTATTGTGCTTTGATTTTCATATATTTGTGTTTATTTGCTGTTAGTAAGTCATAATAGAGCTTAATAATAGGTTTGTATGCTTTGGATATGACTGTGGTTGGATTTGGCACCTTGATTGTCCATATGCTTAGTTTTTGAGAAACCTAGGTAAAGACCTTTGTGACTATTGGTTTGAGCTGAAAAGGGTCCATCTTGACACCTTGGTACCCCTGGGATTGATGGAATAGGTTTACACAGACTGTTGCTTTGAAAAACTTGCAGACAGTCCATTTGAAGTTTGTTTGGATTTAATGGTGATTTGGTGTTTAAGGCTGTGTATGATGTTGTTCTTGTTTGATGTACACTATAAATGGCCTAAGTAACTGATTTGAACCATAATCTAGCAGTTTTACATATAGAATAGTCAAAATGACATTTGATTTTATTTCTAGGTTGACTGTGATGATTTTAGATCCTACAAACTTGCATACTTGTTTAAATGTTGTATATCTTTGCTTATTTCATGTTCTTGTATCATAATATATCATAATCAGTCAATAGATTAGATCCTAAGTTCAGTTTAGTCAACTTTTGTGTTCTTGTGAAAAAGTCAAATTTTCAGTTTTTCAGTTTTTTTTAATTAACTTGTGATTTTTAGTGTGTCTTTGTTATTAAGTTTGATGTTAAATGCTTTTAGGTTTTTGTAGTTCTGTTGCTAGTCTTTATCAGTGTATTTTTGCTTTTTAGTAGTTTCAATGTTTAATAGCTTTTTCTTGTGCTTATTTATGCCTGTTTTTGCCCTGCACATGAGCATAGGCAGTCATAAGGCATTTGCCTTGTGTATTGACCCTAGGCTTGTGTTCTTGGCTCATTTGTGTTTCTTTTGTAATGTAATTGTTATGTGTATGTTTAGTTTTCAGTTTTTAGCTTATTAGATAGCTTATCCACTCACCTTATTGTGTTCCACCCAAACTCCCTTGACTGAAGCAATCAGTCAAGGTGGAGTTGTATGCATAAGCTCTTATAAGCCCTCATATAGCCTGAGCTTGTGATCCTAACCCATCATACTCAGTGCTTATATGCCTGTGTAGCTTATTTGAGTTCATTAGATAAGTCATTGAGAGCTTATGGATTGCCCACTCACAACAGTCCATTTCTATGGATTTACACCATCACCCATAAGCTCTCACAAGCTCATTAGAGGTCATAAGCTTGAGTGATTGAGTTCCCTGAGGAGCTTATCCACCCAAGCATAAGACCCAATGCTTAATTTCTCCTTTGCAGCCCATTAACTAGGGCTGCAATTGCTTAATGACTTGTCCCATTTTACTTGATTCTGCTGAACCATCAGCAGAAACCTAGAAACTTCATAAGCCAATAACAAGCTCAATACTTGGACCCAGCTGGTGAAATAAGCTTCTATTAGGAGCTTATCAACTAGTCTTCAAGTTCCAATCATTAAATCCTATGCCCTAGCTTATTTGCTAGGGCTGCAATGAGCTTTAAGCTTGTCCCATCTCACTCAGTATATACTGAGAGTTAGGGAAATAAGCTGATTTTCAAAAGCCCCTAACAAGCTCATAAGTGCACCAAAATACTTGAGCTTGGGCTTTTTGGAAAGCTTACCAAGCCATCTTGCAACTTCAACTTTCACTTTGGCTTTTAGAGCTTAACCCGTCAGTCATATAAGCCATTCAAAAAAGTTGCAGCCCATGGTTTTGGACTGTGTGGATTGGTATGTGCTTATTTGCTTATTACTAGCTTATGGGTGTATACCAGTCCACAAGCTTGTTCATACATGTTCATAAAACTTGTACATACCATATTTTTGCCTTTGTTTCCCTTGTAAAGCTTTTTCAAGCTTATTCCTAGCTTTTGAGTCCACTGTGAGCCCACAAGCTTAACTGAATAACTCATAAGCTCAGGAACTGCTTATTCCTTGGTTTGCATAGTTTCATTTTTCTCATACTTTTATATAATTAGTATTCTCATCTTATTTTTCCTTTTGTCCCATGTGCATAGCTTATTTCAAGCTTATTTTGAGCTTGAGTTCCAACAGTCAAGCCAAAAGCTTAACTGTTGGACTCATAAGCTCACAATATGCTTATTTTTAGTTTTGAAACTTTCATTTTTTATTATATATGTATAATATCAGCATACTAATAATCCAGAAATAAGAAAAAGCCAAAATGAGCCACTAAGTGATAGCTTCTATTTAGAAGCTTAATTTTTGATAACCAACTGTTAAGCTAATAAGCTCTTACAGAGCTTATTGCTAAGTTTTGAAAAATCCATTTTTATTAAAGTTTCATATTTTAGCTTATTTTATAATTTTGCAAAAAGAAAAATCAAAAATAAAAAGATTTTGCAAAAGTGTGGGGTGTGGGATTCGAACTCGCGACCTATCGGATAGTATAACATGCACACAACCCACACCCCCTTCCCATCTGCTCTGGAGCACCAGTTCTGATATGGGAAGGGGATTAATTCCTTTTAACCTTGTTCTTTTTCGTATAGCTTATTTTCTTTTTCAGCTTATATTAGCTTATCCGCATAAGCTGTTTTGTCATTTTTATTTTTAATAAATCTGTAATCATGTTAAGTATTTATATAAAAAATTTCAGATTTTTTTGATAAGTTTTAGTATTTATTTCGATTTTTTATTTGTATAATAGTAATTAAATCATAATAAAAAATATAAAAGTCAAAAAAATATAATTCTTTTTTCTAAAATTTTCTTTATCATATAGAACATGTAAAAATTATATTTGCACCCGTAATGTTTATATTTCAATAATTTTACGTTTTTACTCGCGCACGTACGTAGTTTTTAATAAAACCGCGCATTTTTAGTTTTCTTTGTAGTTTTTGTATACGTAGACCTTAGATAATCATTTTTATTACGTTTTTAATCGTTTTTAATTATCTTTCACATATTTTAGCTTAGAATCCCAAAACTCTTTTATTTTCACCTTTCCGCGCGAGGTTTTTAGATTTTCTTAAACTTTTATAATAACTTTGTAAATATAGTTATTTATTTTATTTTCTTTTAATTTGCATTTAAGCCGCTAAGGCATGCAAATTCCCTCTTTGGGAATGTTTTGTTTTTACGTTTACGTTTAAATTAAATTTAAACGTACGTTTGTAAATCTTTCGCGTTTTTAGGTTTCTGATTGTACGTTTTTAACGATACAGCTGTGACAGAGCTATGATTATTCACATTCCAGTGTTAGTCAGTCAGATTCCCATGTTTTTATATATTCAATAAATTTCAACATCGCACACAGTCGTTGTATTCAGAACGTCACACCTCATCAGGACATAATGACCCGAGGATATAATTCTATACTCCCATGGATTTAAATTGCTTTTTCTCCCGGGCTGCCAGGGCCCTTTATTACGGTTGACCGTTCACAAGCGGTTGGCTTGCGTGATAAACCTGACGGTTCGGGAGGAATCAACGTTCAAAAAGGAAACATATCTATAGAAAAGGTTGCATCGAAAGATAACTTAGCAGACATATTCACTAAGCCCCTTAAGCGTGAACTCTTTAACCACTTACGTTTAGGCCTAGGAATGATGGAACAAATTGACTGAATTTTCTGCATCTTTGGTACATTTTTTTTTCTCCAGATGGGCGGACCCCTTAATGTTATAAAGGCGGTCCCCTTAATTATTAAGGGGACCGGCTTGTCATTAAGGGGACCGGCCATCTGTCTGTAATTTTTTTTTTCTATTTCCTCCCATCTGAGTCTAGGAATCTGTTTTGCACAAAATAAAAGATTGGGATTTTTTTTCTTGCATAAACATATTTATAAACAAAACCCAATCTATTTTCTACAAATCATTCTCACATCTAGGACAACACATGAAAACCATTTTCCTTACATTGTTGAATAATGCTAAAAACATTTTTTTTCATGCATAAGATCTCACATGACTTGTCAAAATATATAATCTAATATATATCTTTGATATTCATATATTGAGCAAAATCAAATCAAGGAGACCTTGGATTGTTTCTTAGGAAATTTTTTGCATTTAGGAGTCGAAACAATCACATCTCCACATTTGTTGCATATAGGCACAAACTAGAACAAGCTTATTAATCACATCCTCACAATTGTTCCATCACCTATTCCCCATTAGTTTCTAGTGCCTTTGCTCCATTACCCTTGCCTTAGATGATTAGTTTCCTTAATTCTCTAAATTGCTAGATATAACTTATTGCTTGCTTATTTGTTTATCTTATATGTCATGCATGCTTAATATGTTTCTCTATTGCCTCAAAGAGTGGGACTTGCCTAAAACCAAAAGCTCAAAAACATAGCCATCCTCACCTATTTCTGCAGAAAAATCCATTTCTGGAACCCAGAAAAGTACCAGATGGGCGGCCCCCTTAATTCATAAGGCGGCCCCCTTATTTATTAAGGGGACCGGCCATCTGCTGGACGGGTTCACAGAATCTTTTTATGCTTTTTAGCCAATTTGATCCTATACTTCCCCAAATTCACAAACACATTCTGTCCTAATCACCCAACAAGCCTATCCATTCCTAAACAACACAAATCATCCACTATAAATAACCCCATATACTCACCACATTCAATCATCCCATCATGTCTTCTCCTATCAACCAAAAACCAAAAACCTCAAAGCTAGCAAGGATGACTTTAAATCCCGGGTGGAAAAGAAAACCTCACCCTCACCACAAGCCCATCACAAATGGTGCGACTAGACAACCAACACCTCCATCATCATTCATCCCCAACTACTCTCCAAGATCACAACCTCATTCCATTGAACCATTTCACAAACCCTACCATTTTGGCCAAACATCCACATTCATTCCAAACTACTCCCCTAAACATCAAACCAACTTCAATGGAATCCTTGAAAATCCTCATCACCTTGGTCAAACATCAAACTTTTCACCCCAATACCATCCATTTCCACCAAATAACCAAATCCCCATTCATGAAAGACAAAAGCTTCATGAAGAGATTAACCAAATCCATGATCTTAGTGATCTCCTTGCTATGGACCTCACACAATGCAACAAGGGACAACCTCCATCCTCACCTTACTCAAATTGCCTACCCCACTCTCTTAACTTGGATCAAGTTACAAACCACACCCACTATTTCCCTTGTTGCATCTTCCTTCAAAAACAAATTCTCCACTTAAGTGAAGATATTTCTTGGATCGAATATCTACTCACTCGTCCTCATCCCATTCCTCCACTACAATGATATAACATCAATGGATCCGCTCCATTTCCCTCACCATCACATAACTAAAACCCATCCACATGCTTTCCGCCTCAAAATAAAATCCCTCACCCTTTTGTGTCGCAAGCAAGTCCAATCGCTCTATTTGGCAATATGAGGACCATTAGTGTTTCTAGTTATGTTGTAATCATTATGTTTCAAGTATTTTATGTAATGTAATGATGATTCATATGTTATATATGATCATCTTGAATGCATAAATAAATTAGTTGGTTGTTCTAAATATTTTTGCTATGTATATGTATCTTGTGTCTCCTAACTTGTTTTTGCAGCCAAGATTTCCATAGCTCGTCTCCTTGGTGCCCTCGAACGAGGGGGAGTAAACATCAAGGGGGAGTTCTCGTCCCGACAAATTTAGTTTCTAAAACTTGTCGGCATAACCTTTTTGATTCTACAAAAGGGGGAGAAGTGAATATAAACTCACTAAATACTTGTCCAAAAATAAATTTTTGGATTTAATAAGTTTAAGTTTTGTAATCATCAAAAAGGGGGAGATTGTTGACATAAATAATTCCTAAAAACATTATTCATATCTCTATGTTTTAATGATTACAAAATATAAACTCATTAAACATAAACTTATCAAATAAACAAGTATTTAGTTGTAAATATTCATTTCTACAACTTAATCACTTAAGGTATGAATAAACAAGTGCTTAATGCATTATATGATCAAAGGAACATTTTCTTAATAACTAGCTTTTTTATAAAATGTCAAAAACATTTTATATCTTTTAGAAAAACATTTTTGGTAATAAATAAAAAGGTTTAATTCATTATAAATTTATGAATTCAAATTTTTAACCAAAATCAGTAAAAATTTCCAGAAAAACCTTCCCCACAAAAAGACAAAACTGGGCAACGGGCAGGGAGGGCGACCCCCTTAATTATGCTAGGCGGCCCCCTTAAAATTAAGGGACCACCCCCTATTTAAGGGGGCCGGCCACGCTCCAGTAGCTTCCAGCTGTCCAGTTTTTCTGCCTATAAATACCAGCCTTCCCCTGGATTTTTACTTACCTTTCGACACTAAAACTTTCTGTTGTAGATCTCATTTCATATCTTCAAAAACCCTTTGATCATATAATCTTAAGCTTTGGTTTCCAAGTGATCCAAGCTTCCTTCATTCAAGTGCAAGAGAAGAATACTCCTTCAACAACTAGAGAAGAAGTATTGCAACTTAGATACCTAAGTTGTTTGTGTCATCATACATTTGTATTATAGTTGTGTATTGTTGTTAGATAGTTGTGTGAATAATTGTTTGGGATAGGTTAGTGTGTAAGTAGAGAAGTTGTGTTAAGGTGTGTAAGTAGTGAAGGTGTGAAGAATAGAAGTGTACATAGGTTGTGCTTAGTTGTGAAGTGATAGTGAAGAAGTCGTGAAGAAGTCGTGAAGAAGTCGTGAAGAAGTTGTGAAGAAAGTCGTGAAGAAGAAGGTGTGATTAAGTCGTGTTTAAGTAGTGAGATTGGTTCTAGCTACGATTAGAACTCGACATCTAGCTTTGTGTCGTTAAGCCGGTGTAAGCTAAAGTTATGTAAGGTTTTCTCCGCCATAAGGGAGCTTGTTGACATAGTGAAGAAAACTCTCGAGTTAGGTGCTCGGGAGTGGAGTAGGGCAAAGAAGGTGTCCTTGTAGCCGAACCACTATAAATCTCTTGTCTCTCGGTTAGATCTTTCCATCTCTAACTTTCATTTCATTTTATTACCTTACTTGCATTACTTATTTATATTTACTTATATACATATTGTTCATATTGTTCAAAGAGTTGAGATCACATAAATTCGAATCTAAGTTTTAAAAAGTAAACAAAGCTTTCACAATAAAAATTTAAAAGGACATAAAACTATTCAACCCCCCCCCTTCTAGTTTTCCATAGATTAGTTTTGTTTTTTTATATGGTTCGTTTTTTACATTCAAATTGTCATCTTTTTTTGGCTTAAAATTCATAAGTGTACTTAATGTTTCAATTTATATTACTCTGTGGCGGTTTTGTCCACTACTACAAAAAAGCTTAAATAAATCACTTCCAATAGATCGGTTTTCTTAAAAACCGATCTAACAAATAGAAAAGAGGGGGAAGTGTAATAAATAGATCGGTTATTTGGATAAAAACCGATCTAACTAACTTCTAGTTGTAAAAATGATTAAATAGATCGTTTTTTGTAGAAACAGCCGATCTATTAACTCTCCAATAATTTAGCGGGATACAAATTTTCATTTTCCGCTTCACCCAAATTACAAGTTTTCATTTGCCGCTTTAGACACACAAAATCCTATATCATTTCCCCAAAATCACACACCAGCGCCTCACCACTCCTCACCAAACAAATCCCATCCACCATCACCCTCTTCAATAAATCTGGTTTCTCACCTCCACCACTCACCACCACCACCATCCCTGTCGAAGCTCTAACCCTTACCTCCACTCTATGTAAGTTAAGATCTAAATTTGTACATAGTTTTCTGTCAATTTCTTGGGCTAAATTGTGTATACATATGTTTATGACAGTAAAGTACCCAACTTTTGTGATGAGAATTTCTTGTTTTCATTATACTCACTGATCTAATGTGAAATATTAATATAGGTCTGTGCCATAAAGCCAGGATTCGGAGAGAACCAGAAGTCAAATTTGCAAGATTGCAACCTGACGATGGAGTAGGGTAAAAAGACTCGAGAGGAGAGGGTTGGGAAAATTTGCAAGATCTTAAAAGATGTGTGTAGAGCAATCACTCATCGGGTAAGTTTTAAGGTTAGGTTTTTATTTAATTCAATCTTTTTTTATCTATCTGTAAAGATTTGGATTTACTTTTAGTAATTTTTTACACCTTGATTGCTTAACAATGTCTGGTAGTAAAATTAAGGTTTAGGCATGCTTTAGGGAGTGTTTGGGGGAGCTTGTCAAAAGAGCTTATTGTGGCTTTAGCGAAAAAAAAAAAAAAAAAAAAAAAAAAAAAAAAAAAATTATATGGTAGTGTTTGGAATTTTGGATTAGCTTAATAACTTATAGTTGTAGAAGTGTAATATGTAGGAAGCATCCTCAAATAAGCTCAAGAGGCTACACCAAAAGAGCTTACCACAAGCATAAGCTGTTTGGCTTTACCCAAATACCCAAATGGGTTTAATGGCTTACAGGTATGTTAACATGTGATTCTGTTTCTTTTTTCTTTTTATAGAAAGCAAAAACATAAGATTTAGTTTTAAACCAAAGATCAGTAATGCACGGATGTATCTTCCTTCTTTTGAGTTCCTTAATGCATTTGATGTTCAGGGCAGAATCAAATTTTTATTATGCGACTATAGGCAATTGCCCAACACTTTCAAATATGATAGAATAATATCCTGGTAAGTTCTATCATTTCATTTCTCTGAAATTGATTCATGAGAAATTTAAAGCACATATGTTATTGTAAGCGATGTATATTTTCAGTGAAGCGATAGAGCATGTTGAACACGAATACTATGAAGAGTTTTTTGCCAGCTGTGAATCTGTATTGACTGAGGATGGGGTTTTTGTCCTTCAGGTATCATCAACATTGAGGCCCGTATATTTAAATTCATTCTATAATGTCCTTAATCCGCCAAATTTCATTCTAGCTGTAAGGCATTTGTTAGGTTGCTATAAAGAACAAACTGAATACTAATACTAGTTGACAATTGAAATCTTTGGAATATCCTTAGTTCATATCAGTTCCAGATGGAAGGTATGATGAGATCCGTCGAACCCCAGGATTTGTTAGAGAATACATATTTCCTGGAGGCTGCCTACCTTCACTTAGCCGATTAACATCAGCCATGGCAACATCATCAAGATTATGGTCAGTTCTAAAAAGACTAAAATCAAGGGTTCTTGTTTCTGAGTTTCATTATCACTTATTGTCACACCCAAAAAATGGCGCAGCGGAATGACATTCACGAGGTATGACTTCTTAGTAAAGAACACAAAGTGTCATAATAGAGAAATACTAAATGTAATACATTGAACTGATAATAGTCACAAACTCCCACAACAGGGATGAATACAAAATACAAAACCACATGAGTCTCAAAGTTACACAACATCATTATTTAATATCAGGATGCAACTCCACGAGATATAACCCGGGAGGGTCTTGACTAAGTCTTGCTAAGTCGGGCCAATACTCAACCTTCTATGGTACCTTCGTTCTTAACACCTGAAAATGGATACTCGAAAACGTCAACATAATGTTGGTGAGCTCGTAGGTTTAAAAGTAAAACCGCTGAGCTGTGATAGCATAGTGTAGGACAAAAGTGAGCATGATAATCAATTATAAGCACAAATCAAAACAAACTCGTGTCGCGCTAACTGAACCTGCCACGTTGGTTGCACACATAAACATACACTGTGGGGAGCTACCCCGATAGATCTATCACATTGCTTCGGCTCTCAAAAGAGTTAACAGTTGCGCAGTCATGGTCGCACAAAACAAACATGTCACAGCATATAATCACATCATCACACATAATGTCCAAAAACATGAAAACAGTGTAATCACAGCATGAAAACAGTTAAAACATCAATTGAGTACCATTTTCCCCCAAGGAAAAACAAGTTAAAAGTGGGGCTACGAGAACTCACCTGATACAATAGTTATGATGACAAAAGTGGATACACTGAAATGTGGCGCGATCCCTAACCGCAACCTATATATGAATGATGTGCCTTAGATCATGAAATGATGTCGTGTATGCATTTTATGAAAGTTATATCACCCGTACATGTTTGTTTGTGAGTTTAGATATGAAAATAGCGTTACATCGTTATTTTCCGTCAATAGACAAAATATACCATTTTTGGACTTTTAGCAAGTATGTACCGTTATTACGCTATATTGTTTCTGGAATGTATACTTTGGAAAGGTTACGACTCGCCTAAAACAAGTAACCAAAACTCTACCACTTCCGTTTATGTTATTTGGTTCAAAACCGCTCTTGAAATGTCCAAAATCCATTCTTAAAAATAAAAATTGGTTACTATTCTCTATTAGAAAAGCTGTCAAAAATATTTATTTCGTCGGTAATTGGGTAAGTCATAACTTCTTCGTTATAGCTCGGTTTGTAAAGTTCTACCTATCCCCGCGAAGGTACGTAAGTATACTAACACATTTTGAAGTCTCAGGGACTCGGTTTATTGTTTAAAACTGAGTTTTACTAAGTTAAAAATCTGGACAGCAACAATTATTTTTCTGAAAAATAGTTACCGCTAATAGATTTTGAAATATTCATATCTCTTTCGTTGTAAGCTCGTTTTTGCTCATTCCAACGCCCACGGTTTTTAAGCGTATTTTCTAAAAATGTAAGCCAAAATGACTCATGACCTACTGAGTTTTCCAGATTTCACAAAAACAGACAGACCCTTTTCTATATGTTGTAAAAATCAATTTTCTAGTTCAAGGCTTGAATATAATACTTCCAATCAACACCACAACTAGTCTAAGCCTACCATACACCTTCTTAGGGTGTCATGGGTTCCTAATCTTCACCAAAAATGGTGGATCTCATGGGATTACGAATAAAAATCTATAGATTTATTTTAGTGAGAAAAATAAATGTTAAGTGGTATGTAACATGTATATATTTGCATGATTTGTTACTAAAATATCAAACTAGACTAAATGAAAGTATAAAAGATTAGAAAATTTAATTAGACACTTACTTGAAGATTTGATGAGTTTTGAAGAAAAATACTTAAGTAATCCTTTGAGGTTTTTATCTCAAAACCCTAACTAGGATACAAATGAGACTTGAAATACTAGATCTTGTAAAATTTGGTGAACTCTTGCTTGATCCTTGATCTTGGCCGATCATATAAGAGAGGAGAGAATGAGAGAATTATTTTTGGTAGTTTACTTGTAACTATGTGTATTGTTTTAGTATACTTGAAGTGTTATATTAGAATGTAGATATTTCAAGACAAAAAGGACAAGTAATTAATGGAGCTAGTGAATGTTTTTCAAACAAGCAAAGGAAGGCATGGGGGGGGGGGGGGGGCGTGGGAAAGGCATGGGGTGGATGATTTTGTGTAAGTAATATTGACTTTGGTGAGATTTAGGTAGATTTTATGTGTTTTAGGTGTTACCGGGTACCGAGTTAGCTAGAAATGAATTTAAACGGAACAAAATAAAATATGATGATGTTGTAAAAATTATGAAATCACATTCCTTGCAAGAATCGGGAGTTAAAATAGTTGTCGTGTTGAAATATCGTGAACTGACGTAGTTATAAGCGTTTAACGGAAAATATAGTAAATGATTTCAAAACACCGGGTAAATTAATAATATAATTTTTATATCATTATAGTGAGTGTAAAATATATTAGGATCATATTCGGGAGTGTCGGGTACGTTATTCAAAGTAAATGATCGAGTGATAGCGTTTATTTAAATAATAAATATACGTGAATTGAAAATATGCAAACCAGTGCATGACCTTAATATGAGATGATATTACTAATGATACGTAGACTACTCTAGTCTGTATGACTTGTCCTTAATGATGTTCATGAATACGCAGCTAAACCTTAATGGTTACGCGAATTTTTAATACCCGTAAATCTAATTTACGAAATGATGAATAATGATCATGAATAGTGATTTTCCTCCGGGGATGAATAGTATTTCGTGATTAGTAAAATTTTGAAAACATCTCAAAGTCGCAAACTGACTTCAAAAATGATGAATAGGGAACGGTGAATAGTGAATGATGAATAGTATTGACCTGTAAATTTGCTGGTTGTTACACTTATGATCTCATCAAATGCTTAAAATTGCAATGTGGAACATGTGGAAAAGATAGGAACACATTATGATAAGACACTCAGATGTTGGAGGGCAAACTTGCTGAGAAACCAAAGGTAATGACAGATACTTTCCTTTATAACGTATCATGTCCATTCATGAATTATATCGTTTAATGGTTGGGTTCTTGGTATATTTATATTGCTCGTAGAAAAATCCTTGCTTTGGGATTCGACCAGGAATTCATCCGTACTTTCAAGTATTATTTTGATTCTACTGCTGCTGGCTTTAAGACAGAGACACTTGGGGACTATCAGGTATTTTATTCTTTTAATTATCTTGATTAGTTACATGACAACCACCAATTAATGTTATAAACAAAATCATCATCTTTAATTTTCTTAAAGAACTAGAAGGATGATGCGGCGATTTACTCGTGCAGTCCATAAGTTGCATAGTTTAATTCTAGATTCTTGATCTTGACATGTTGGTGATGTCTGCACGATTTTGTGTTAATACACATGTTACTTTATATTCTTCATTACTTCTTAAAGGTAACCATCATTAACTCATTGTTTGTTTAAAACAATTGATTGATATAGTCGAAAGCCTTCATGGCGGAAGGCGGAAGTTGAATGAGATTGTGATGAACTCAAATAAGTACATTTTATTATCATCATTTATCCTATTTATTTGACTTGTTTTATTATATTATATATGAGAATCGATACATTAATGTTTACTTTAGTAATTCTCAGGTAAAAACAAGCATTATGTGAAACTTGGCGATTTTGGACTAATTATGGAGCAAAACAAGCGAGATGTCAAAAGTCTACTGAAATCCAGAAGATGCGCCGTATCTCACTCAACAGATACGACGCAATATCATACTTAGATGAATTCGAAGACCATTGCCTGACTTTGAAGAATGCGCCTGATGAGCGAAAGTGTACGCTTTTAGGGTCATTTAAGCCCTAAATCGTATTTATTTGATCAATATTGCCCTAAATCGTTCTTTTTGTCATTTTAGGTACTTTGGAGAAGAAATCTGGAAAAGGAAGCATTTTGGACATTTTTGGAGCATAAAAGTGAAGAAACGACAAAGTCTTAAATTATCTGGAAGTTACCTTTGACGGCGTCAGGATTATCCCCACGGCGTCATGGCTTGGCAAAGTGGTGGATGTGAAATTTACTCTGATAAGCCAGAGAAATTTGCATGGGAATTCTGACGGCGTCACCCTAATATGATCAAGGTCCTCACGTATAAGTTAAAAGGGACGGCGTCACGCCTAATTTGACGGCGTCAAGCTTGATAAGCCAGAACGGATTTTGGAGAGCTAAAGAGGGACGGCGTCAAGAAGGCCATCCGGGAACCCTAAAAAAACGGGAGGTGACGCGTACAACTCCATAACGTGACGCCGTCAGATCTGAAATGTCTATATATGTTTTTGCAATTTTTTGTCATTGGGTGGAACTTATTGTGGACTTTGAGTGTAAGACACCATAAGACGATTTTAGCAGCTTTTCAAGGCTTTTTGCCTTGAGATCTTCCATTTACATTGAAGATAAGTTATCAATTAATCATTCAATATGTTATGTGTTGTTGATTCTATCTTTTAGGCTAGATTTATTTTTTTGTGTTTGCTTAGATCTAATGAACCCCCAGCTATTGATTATTGGTTATTGAGTGTATTAGTTGTATTGGATGATTGTCAATCTATGTTAGCTAAGAAAACTGGCTAACTTCCTATTCGGTAACTTGCTTGAAACGTCTAAGAAGCATGAAACAATGACGTACTAGGTTTTTATGTTGTATTTAATGCATGAGCGAATTCCAGTGATCCCATGTTAGGAGCTTCCTAGCGGCTCGACATTGTGATAAGTTGAGTTCATAGAGTTGGGAGAAGTACGTACGCCACCCCACGATTGGTATTAAGGATATAACCGTCATCCACGCAATTAATACACATAATCAACCAGGTAAAGTATAGTTAGGGAGTAAGGAAATCTAAGTAAACACATTTCTTCCACATAAGTTTTACCACCTTTTCATTTTCTGTTATTATTTATTTGCATTCGTAGTAAATTGGGTTAGTTGACTAGCAAACTAATCCGCCACTCTTTCAAACCCGAGATTTTATTGCTTTCATAAAAAATTAAAAAATATATAAAAGATCTTCTCTCACCCTGACCTATTAGAGTAGTCTTTCAATTCTAACGACACTATTCCCTGTGGAGAACGATCAATCCCGTACTTACCACTACACTTTACTACATCGTCAGGTACCTGCTGGTGGGTTTGTAAGCTCTTGAGATCCCTGAGATGGTAAACCTGTTTGTAAGTTCGCAAAACCAGCATCAGCGCGCATGCAATTCTGTCATGCGCCGCATATTAACTTTGGTCAAAGAAGAAGATCAGCTCGTTCTACTCCAGATACGCGCAATATACTTCTAACATACGGCGTATCACTATCAGATTTCCAGTTACAATCCAAGACAGCTAAAGTACATTGCGCGCATACAAAGATCAATTTACGCCGCATCTGAAGACGGTGTACGAATATTCCAGAATTATTAACTCTAATGCGCCGTATCTATCAACCAATGCGCGCATCGATCACCAGACAGAAACTATAAATACCCCAAGGTCAGACGAATTTAAGAGACCTTTTATATAACCCTAGAGCCGAATTCAGACGACCAAGCAGCACAAGACACACCTCAAACAAAGATACAAGAGCTGTAAGAAGGTCCTGCATGTATTCAATTCATTAAGTAGTTTTGTTTTATTGTTTTAGTACGCTTTAATTCATCAGGATTGATGGGCTTGTGTCATGTGACTACGGAAGATCATGCACTCCCCTTAATATTGCTTTCCCATTAATTAAAGTTTATATGTTGATGTCTTTGGTGACTTTTATTAGTGCATTGATAACCTCTGTGTCTAGTTGAGTCTTGCTTGGGTCGCCATGCCCCTTCCTCGCCTATTTATTCTAGCGTCTCTAGAAAAGTAGGATAGACATAAGTAATCATTAAGGGTTTACTCGCCGATAAGATTAGAGCCAACGAGAAAGGTTTAATTATATACACTTCATATAAAACTAGCAATAAAACAAGTGACAAGCTATTTAATTATCAGGACAGGTCTTCTTATTGTCTCAAGTATCTATCTGTGTACGTGTGTGCTAATTGCTGATTCGTGCTCATTAGTTTAGTTTTCTATTTAATTATAACCAAACTGTGCCAGTCTCTCAGGCTGAACCCCCTTGCGTTAGATTAGGTTGTATAACTAACTTAGGATATTAAAATACTGATTAGAATAACTAGATATACGTTCCACTCTTAGTGATCGACACTCTGCTTACCATTATATTCATACTGACCGGGTACACTGCTCGTTAAGTGTGTGTGTTATTGATAAGTCGGCTAAATATAAATTTAAAACTTGAGTAGGCATTAATACTGCTAAACCGCAATGACACATCACGCGCATCAAGTTTTTGGCGCCGCTGCCGGGGAGTGAATTGTTATTATCTGTTAATTTGATTAAGTATTTTTATTATGTTTTTCTTTTTAGTTTTATTTAGATTCTAACCACTAACCCTGTTGTATATTAGATAGATTGCATTCATTGTATAATTTGCATATTTACTGTTTTTGTGTGTTTTTGTTTTCTGTAATTTTTGTTTCTTTTTGTTTGTTTTTCTTTTTTTTTTTCTTTTTTCTATTTTTCTGCATTCTGCTGTCGTTGTATTGTGCTGATACAAACGATACGGCGGATCTGTTTTCACAGATACGGCGTATTGCGTTTAATTTTTATAAAATACAACGCGTTTAATAAATTCGAGTACGACGCATCTTTCCCCAAGATACGGTGTATTCTGTTTTTAATAAGAAATTTTTCTAAACCCTAACGCCATACGACGCATCTGTTTTAACAGATACGGCGTATTTTCTATTTAAATTAAAAAAAGTTTTTCGAATTATTAAACAGATGCGACGCATCGATCTTTATCAATACGGCACATCTACTAAATCAAAAATCTTGTATTTTGAAACGTAACGAAAATACGGCGCATTGGCTTTTGTTAATACGACGCATTTAATTTTAATAAATATAATCGATTTTTGATAATTTAAACTTGATACGGCGCATTCTAATTCATAAGCGGTGTATCTATTTTCTGAATAAAAGTCTGATTAAATTTTAACGTAATAAGATATGGCGTATCCAACTTTCTGGATACGGCGCATCGTTTACAGATATCAGCAACTTTTATTTTTCTTATTCCCGAACGGAAAATATTCTAACTTACCCTTACACTAGGAAGTTTTTACTTTGAAATCTACCTGTCTTTAATTTTCAGGAACAATGTTCGATATTTTCCCCAACTGGTTCGGAAGACCCCAAAGAAACCTTACCATGGAAGAGTTTGCACTACTAATCGCTCAAGCAAATGAAAAAGAACATCATGAAGCAAGAAACTTTATTAATGAATTCAAATGCAGTCATGAGCTGTTACTAAAGGAACAAAACAACATGATCAATGGATTGGCAATTGAAGTGCACCAATTGTCAACAGTGCTTAACAAGGTTCTTTTGGTAAAACATGATTTGAAAGGGATTACAACTAGAGGCGGAAAGTCAACCTTTCAAATCGGAGAGACACCCGAGGATAACAGCACAAACAAGATTTCCCCTGAATCTATATCATCTGAGCAAGAGCAACCAGAAGAGACTAATCCAGAACCTGTGATTAGAGAAGAACCTTCTGTTGAACTTAAACAATCAACACTACCTTTTCCACATAGGGTAAGGAAGGATAAAGAAGATGCCTATCAAAGGAAGTTCCTGGAAAATCTCAAGCAGCTGCAGCTAAGCATACCATTTATGGAAGCCCTAGTGCAAATGCCAAAATATGCTAAATATCTTAAGAGCTTGCTTACAAACAAGTCCAAACTTGAAGAGGCTTACACTGTAACAATGGGGGAAAGAAGCTCAGCAGCATTGCTCAACAAACTTCCATCTAAGGAAAAAGATCCAGGGAGTTTCACTATTCCTTGTCAAATTAAAAATTTACATATTGGAAATGCTTTAGCCGACCTAGGAGCTAGTATAAGTCTTATGTCCTCTTCTATGTATGAAAAATTAGGCCTTGGTGAACCAAAACCTACTAGGATGTGCTTAGAGCTAGCTGATAGGTCCATACAATACCCATTAGGAATAGCTGAAAATATATTAATAAAAGTTGATAAATTTGAATTACCTATTGACTTTGTTATCCTCGATATGCCCGAAAATTCTAGAACTCCTATAATATTAGGACGACCATTTTTAGCCACTGCTAGGGCCATGATTGATGTTTTTAATAAAAAGATAACTCTTACCATAGGAAAAGATGAGGTTGAATTTAATATGGAACAATCTATGAGTAAAACTAATTATGAAGATGATGAATGCTATAATATCGATGTTTCTGATGACACGATTAATCAATTTACTCAGAAATTGTTAAAAAGTAATTTGTTTGATTCTTTTCTGCTTAAAAATTTAGAAAAACACAATCGCTATAGAAGATCAAGTTGATGAAAATACTATTGATAATAATTTTGCTGTTGATTCCGCTGTTTGTAACGCCATACGGTGCATCGGAAATATCGATGCGGCGCATTTATCTGATGATAGCAACGACGTAATAAAAGAACAAGTTTATTCCGCTAGTGCTAATAAAATTGATGATGTTAAACCTGTGCTTAAGGATCTCCCTTCTACTTTGGAATATGCTTATTTAAATGGGAACACTAATTCATCCGTTATTATTGCATCTGACTTAACGCCAAAAGAAAAAGAATCCCTTTTGCAGGTACTATATAAACGAAGAGGAGCATTAGCATGGAATATGTCTGATATTAAGGGAATTAGCCCGTCATTCTGTACACATAAAATCCTTATGGAAGATGAATTCAAACCAACTATCCAACCCCAAAGGCGTTTGAATCCAAAAGTCCAAGATGTGGTGAAAAATGAAATTGTGAAATTACTTGACTCCGGACTTATCTACCCAATTTCCGACAGCTCGTGGGTCAGTCCTATCCACGTTGTACCAAAAAAAGGAGGAATGACGGTAATACTCAATGACGACAATGAGCTAATCCCTTCAAGAACTGTTACTGGATGGAGAGTTTGCATCGACTACCGCAAACTCAATGATGCTACGCGAAAAGATCACTTCCCTCTTCCATTTATTGATCAAATGTTAGAAAGACTATCAGGATATGATTATTATTGTTTTTTAGATGGTTTTTCAGGTTTCTTCCAAATACTCATTGCCCCCGAGGATCAAGAGAAGACGACTTTCACCTGCCCTTATGGAACCTTCGCCTATAGGAGAATGCCGTTCGGACTATGCAACGCCCCTGCTACTTTCCAACGTTGTATGACGGCTATCTTCCATGAAATGGTAGAAGACTTTATGGAAGTCTTCATGGACGACTTCTCGGTGTTCGGTAACTCATTTACTGATTGTCTCTTTAAACTTGATAAAATGCTTGCTACGTGTGAAGAAACTAACCTTGTTCTTAATTGGGAAAAATGTCATTTTATGGTTAGAGAGGGAATTGTGTTAGGACATAAGATTTCTGGGAAAGGTATAGAAGTCGACAAAGCTAAAATTGATGTAATTGCCAAACTACCTTACCCCACTAATGTAAAAGGTGTTAGAAGTTTTTTAGGGCATGCTGGATTTTATCGTAGGTTCATAAAGGATTTTTCAATGATATCTAGGCCTATGACCCAATTATTGCTAAAAGATGCGAAGTTTGATTTTTCTGAAGATTGCAAAAAGGCGTTTAATATACTTAAAGAAAAACTAACTACTGCACCTATTATAATTTCGCCAGATTGGAATCTGCCTTTTGAACTAATGTGTGATGCTAGTGATTATGCTGTTGGAGCTGTACTTGGCCAAAAGATAGAAAAGAAATTTAAGCCAATTTATTATGCTAGCAAAACATTAAATAATGCCCAAGAACATTACACCACCACGGAAAAAGAACTTTTAGCAGTAGTTTTTGCATTCGATAAATTTAGGTCATATATTATATTGTCAAAAACTATGGTTTACACTGACCATTCTGCTTTGAAGTATTTGTTCAATAAACAGGATGCCAAGCCAAGGCTTATTAGGTGGGTTTTATTACTCCAAGGATTCGATATTGAAATTAAAGATAAAAAGGGTGCAGAGAATCTAGCTGCTGACCACTTATCTAGACTTGAAAACCCTGATATGGAGGTGCTTGATGAAAGGGAAATCGCTGATGACTTTCCTGATGAACACCTTATGATGGTAAGAATTAAGAGCAATGATAATACACCATGGTATGCCGACTATATAAACTTTATTGTTGCAAATGAAATTCCAAAAGGGCTAACATCCGACGAGAAAAGAAGGTTTCTAACTCGCGCTAGTGAGTATATTTGGGATGAACCTTATGCCTTTAAATTATGTCCTGACAATATTATACGAAGATGCGTAGATGGAGATGGTGTCCCAGCAATATTGGCACATTGCCATTCAGGGCCGACGGGGGGACATCATGGTGCAATTATTACAAAAAGGAAAATCCTTGATGCAGGATTTTATTGGCCCACTATGCTGGATGATGCAAAAGATTATATAAAAGGATGTGATGCGTGTCAACGATCCGGAAATATTACATCAAGAAACGAAATGCCGCAAAACTATATCCAAGTATGTGAAGTTTTCGACATATGGGGATTGGACTTCATGAAACCGTTTCCTGAATCTAAAGGTAATAAGTATATTTTGGTTGCTGTTGATTACGTATCAAAATGGGTCGAAGCGCAAGTGTTACCAACAAACGACAGCAAGGTAGTGCTTAAATTTTTGCAAAGTTTGTTCGCTAGGTTTGGAGTTCCTAAAGCATTGATTAGTGATAGGGGAACACACTTTTGTAATCACCATCTAGGAAGAGCTTTGCAACAATATGGAGTGTATCATAGGGTTTCCACTGCATACCATCCTCAATCCAATGGGCAAACTGAAGTAACCAATAGGACTATAAAACGGATTCTAGAAAAAATGACTGGATATAATCCGAAAGGGTGGTCTGACAAGTTAAATGATGCTTTATGGGCATTTCGTACAGCCTATAAGACACCGACGGGATGCACTCCATTTCGTCTTGTATACGAAAAAGCATGCCACCTACCGGTCGAAATAGAACAAAGTGCATATTGGGCTTTGAAGAAATGTAACATGGATATGGAAGCTGCAACGAAGAACCGTTTCATGGAACTCAATGAACTCTACGAACTAAGAGATGAGGCCTACAGAAATACTAAGATCTACAAAGAAAGAACTAAAAGATGGCATGACTCGAGGTTACATGGGGATAAAATGTTTACTATTGGAGAAAAAGTGCTGCTATTTAATTCTCGATTAAAGATGTATCCAGGTAAACTTAAATCAAGATGGACGGGTCCGTTCGTTGTCAAGAAAGTGTATCCATATGGGACTATTGAAATATGCGATAAAAATGGTTATATATTCAAGGTAAACGGGCAACGAGTTAAAAAATACTTTGATAATAAAATTGAGGATACTGAGAACGAGGTGGTGGAGTTTGAACCCGAAGTATTGAAATAAGGAGCTGAACGTGAGTCTAACTTGAAGACTCTGGAATAAAGACAAGTGCTGACCGGGAGACAACCCGAAGGAAAAAATTTTACTTTTCTGTTCTGTGTCGAGTCTGTCAGACCTGCAGAAGATGCGGCGCATCTCCATCATAAGACGCGACGCATCACCTGCACTGGTCATATCTTATTTCATTTTCTGCATTTTTATTTTTGACTTTAAAACTTTCTGTCAGTTTATTTAATGCGGCGCATCCCTGGTTAAGGATGCGACGCATCTTTTATTCTGATTCGTATTTATTCCAGGCTCGATACGGCGTATCTTCTTCCATAAGATACGGCGTATCGACTGACCTGATGATTTACAGTTTAATTTTTTAGGTTTTATTTTTACTAACTACTAATGTATTATGCAAGTTTGAACCTTCTTAACTCAGGTGTGTTAAAGTCTAAATGGTATTATAGATTCCTGCATTTTTGTGGATACATCATTTATGAAGCTTAAACGTTCTCATCCACAAGAAAGTTGATTTTTGCTCTTATACGAATAATGGAGGATCATACCGAGCAAATCTCAGGGGAGTTTTTCTGTTCTAGTTCTTTTATTTTCCAGTTTTTAACCTTTGACACAAACAACGAGGACGTTGTTTAACTTAAGTGGGGGGATGGAGAATTAGAACACTTACTTGTCCTAAACTTTTTCAAAATATGCTTAAAATGCGCTTAATATATCAAAATTTAAAATTTTTTTAGCATGTTTTTGTTTAAAGTCTAAATTACATAACCGCACACATAACTCTATTCTTTCAAAAATATTAAAACTTTAGTGTGCCGGTGACTTGTAAACTTTAGAACTTGGCTTGTATACTATTCGAGACCACCATAATGAGTATTATCTATATAATTGGAGTGACTTGTCTAAATTGGTAAATTTCTAGGATTACACCCAAATAGCCTTTATATGTTATGTGATATTAACTAACTACACTGGTTAGTTAACCCCCGTATAAACCCTTTGTTTACTCTCACTTTTAGAGTAAGATACCCTAGAAAAACCCTCAGAGCCATTCCTTTCGTTTCTTACACCTTTGTTATAATGTTTCGATACACCCTTACACCTTAGCCTACCCTGTAGATTAAAATCCGTGGTTAATTGCTTTAGGCAAAGTGTGTTTCCTTACATTACCTGTGTTCGCGTGCGTAATTCATTATCTTTGGTTAGGTCGGGAAATTGCACAATGCAATTGGTATGAAAGTAAATATTGTATAACTTTTAGTTTATTTTTCGTGTGTTTGCTACTTTCACTATTACAGTTATTTCTGAAAGTATGAAGAGTATGGAAAAATTATCCGGAAAAATAGTGATAGAAAAGTTGTGAAATTTTACACATATATGTCAAAAAAAAAAATCGAAAAAAAAAATAGAAAAGAAAAAGAAAAAGGAAAAGTTGGAAGTTTGTTTTAACCAACTTATGTAAAGTTTTGTATTAAGTGGGAGATATCACCACTATTTGTTGTTGTATATTATATTTATGGATTGAATGGGAGTTGGCCGTTATGGGAACGCCAACTAAGGTTATTCTTTGATTGAGATTTTGTTGAGTATAATTCGTGTCTACCTAAAGCGTGTGTTTCAAGTGTTAAAGCGTGAGTTATTCAATGATATGAGTCTTATTCATGGGATGGTTGGGAAAGTGATTAACCACACTTAGGATTTTAATTTATCTGTTTTGTTTATTTTTCATTTTACACCAATTTGTATCCCAAATATTATCCATACCCTATATCATTCTTAAGTATCGTAGTCGTGGATTCGGCTATGTATTTATGATTTTGTCGCCCTTTTTGATATAATATTATTGGTGAAGATTACTTGGTCCTATCTTTAGCCTATTCGAGTTAAGGATTTGAGCAATTGCAAGTATCGTGGTCGTGGATTCGATCATGTATTTGTAATTTTGTCGCCTTTTCTGGAATATGAGATCGATAGAGATTAAAAAGGATGATCAACCCTTAACCAACAAACCCTTTTTACCGCTTTAGACTTGTTACTCCTTGGCTTTAGTGGGGGAGATGCGTATACTTGCCAAGCCTATGATAGAATATTCGTCACGACTAAGCAACTAAACGATTTAGAATTGTTTTACATTAAAAATTATTTTGGTTTCTACTTCGTTAAGTGTTTGGTTGTGTGATTATGACAAAACGAATACGTGCTTAAATATAAAAATAAATCCTAATATCTTTTAGGATACATTTTCATATGATTAATTCTAAGGTTTACTTGGGGACAAGTAAAGTTCAAGTGGGGGGATATATGATGAACTCAAATAAGTACATTTTATTATCATCATTTATCCTATTTATTTTACTTGTTTTATTATATTATATATGAGAATCGATACATTAATGTTTACTTTAGTAATTCTCAGGTAAAAACAAGCATTATGTGAAACTTGGCGATTTTGGACTAATTATGGAGCAAAACAAGCGAGATGTCAAAAGTCTACTGAAATCCAGAAGATGCGCCGTATCTCACTCAACAGATACAACGCAATATCATACTGAGATGAATTCGAAGACCATTGCCTGACTTTGAAGAATGCGCCGCATGCAATTCTGTCATGCGCCGCATATTAAACTTTGGTCAAAGAAGAAGATCAAGCTCGTTCTACTCCAGATACGCCGCAATATACTTCTAACATACGGCGTATCATTATCAAGATTTCACCAGTTACAATCCAAGACAGCTAAAGTACATGCGCCGCATACAAAGATCAAGTTATGTCGCATCTGAAGACGGTGTACGAATATTCCAGAATATATTAATCTTGGACCCCACGCGAAGTTAAGTCAATGCGCCGCATCTATCAACTCAATGCGCCGCATCGATCCCTCAGACAGAAACTATAAATACCCCAAGGTCAGACGAATTTAAGAGACCTTTTGTATAACCCTAGAGCCGAATTCAGACGACCAAGCAGCACAAGACACACCTCAAACAAAGATACAAGAGCTGTAAGAAGGTCCTGCATGTATTCAATTCATTAAGTAGTTTTGTTTTATTGTTTTAGTACGCTTTAATTCATCAGGATTGATGGGCTTGTGTCATGTGACTACGGAAGATCATGCACTCCCCTTAATATTGCTTTCCCATTAATTAAAGTTTATATGTTGATTTCTTTGGTGACTTTTATTAGTGCATTGATAACCTCTGTGTCTAGCTGAGTCTTGCTTGGGTCGCCATGCCCCTTCCTCGCCTATTTATTCTAGCATCTCTAGAAAAGTAGGATAGACATAAGTAATCATTAAGGGTTTACTCACCAATAAGATTAGAGCCAACGAGAAAGGTTTAATTATATACACTTCATATAAAACTAGCAATAAAACAAGTGACAAGCTATTTAATTATCAGGACAGGTCTTCTTATTGTCTCAAGTATCTATCTGTGTACGTGTGTGCTAATCGCTGATTCGTGCTCATTAGTTTAGTTTTCTATTTAATTATAACCAAACTGTGCCAGTCTCTCAGGCTGAACCCCCTTGCGTTAGATTAGGTTGTATAACTAACTTAGGATATTAAAATACTGATTAGAATAACTAGATAATACGTTCCACTCTTAGTGATCGACACTCTGCTTACCATTATATTCATACTGACCGGGTACACTGCTCGTTAAGTGTGTGTGTTATTGATAAGTCGGCTAAATATAAATTTAAAACTTGAGTAGGCATTAATACTGCTAAACCGCAACGACACATCACGCGCATCAGATTGCAACATCATTGCACCGGTGCATCTATCGTTTTTCATATGTGATCAGGGGATACACGTAGTAACAAGCTATACAACAATTATCGTTCGAATTATGTTCTTTGTTCGGGGATAGTTAAATGGTGTTGTATTTTTTGAAGCCATTTGGTTTGGGATTTTAAGATGGTGATATTGTTGAACACATATGTATTGGGATTATTACTGTATTTTTGGTGATTGAATAGAGATTTCAAGAAAATACAGGTTTCAATAAAATTTGTTTTATTTATTTTTTTTTTGGAAAATGGACTTAATAGATCGGTTCTTGGGTATCAACTGATCTATTTGTGGTATCAGTCAGATCGGTTCTCAACCGATCGAACCGATCTATATGTGTTTTGCTCATAAAGATCACCCTTAGTTAGAGTGGTTCATAACCGATCTTCTTAAGGGTTTCCACCGATCTTTTTAGCGTTTTTTGTAGTAGTGGTCGCTACATCCATCTCAATTAGTTGTTCAATGTTGTCTTTTTTTCCAGAGAACATGTTTATTATGTACACTTTCTAATGGCACCCTTCATCACTTCGTGTTTAACATGAACACTAACCGATTAAGTGATAAGAGGAAGGTGTGACACTTGATGCCCAACTAGGAAATTAAGCTTCTTGGATTTTCTTTGAGGGAACTACATATATATTTTTTTTTGTGGCATCCAACAAACCTGTTCCCATTTACAATTGTAGCAAGAAACTACGTACGTTTTAGTATGTTAATCTTAAAAATGTCGGCCATATTGTCAAATCAATACTTATATCATTCACAACTAGTAACTATTTTTTATTCCATTTGCACTTTCGTTACAACTCATATTTATTTCCAGTAACATTTGTTGTGTGTATGTTGTTGGAATTTAAATAACATGACAATCATCTAAATAAATAAACACACATCAAAGCAAGTAGCGGAAGCAAGGATCATATATTAACACGTATAAAGATTACCGAATAATAAAAGTCACATACCTTTTGATCCTAGCAAGAACAAGGATCGAACTTCTCTTTTCTTCTCTTGATCAAATAAAAGGATTAACGTGAAACCCCTTACCGTTTTGTTTCACAATCCAAGATTGTTTACTAAATTAAGTAAACTACCAAGTCTTGTACACATGTACTATAACCGATTAAAGATTGATGCTAGTGAATGAACACAAGTAAACCAAACTATTTGTATACTTTAAAAACACAAGTCGACTTCCCAAATGGGAGGGTCGGCCGATTCTAGCAAAAGAGAGGAGAGAACAAACTATTAGGGATATAGTAATGCACAAGGTCAAAAAACTAATAACCATTTGATTTGTATTTATAGTGAAAACCTAACTTGGAGCATAAGTTGGATAGTTGGGTCGACAAGGGTTATGGGAACCCTTAGCCAAACCGGCCACCCCCATCCCATGGGTTCTAGATCCTTCTTTAGCCTCTAATTTCACTAACGGTCCTTCCTTTATTTACTTAACGGTCGTTAGTCAATTCCGTTAATTACTTAACGTCCGTTAGTTATCATTTCGTGTCCAAATGATTAAAATATATAACGGTTATATATATTAATTATTTCTTTGATCATTCATACGTAAAGTGTGCAATCCCATGGTCTCGGGTTCGATTCTAGTCATACACGAGTTAATATATTTCCATAAACTCTAACATATGTATATGCGAAAAATTTTTTTCGCATATACATATGTTAGAGATCCCACATAGATGACTCACTTTTTTTTTTTTTTTTTTTTTTTTTTTTTTTTTTTTTTTTTTTGTCGCTAACATAATATTCAACATTACCTCTCATGTTCAAATTAAACATGACAGGATCTCAACCCTTTAAATAAAAGAAAATCATAAGTTGTGTAGATTTTCGTTCCCCCACGACAAATTTAGTCTTTTAGCTCTCGCTGCAAAATGCGAGCTAAGATAATCCTCACTGAAAAACAAGTACGCATAATTATAAAGACAACTATAAAATAAAATAAGTTTTTTAAAAAATTAAAATGAGTGCAAGACAACTAACGAAGTACATTAAGACAAAAGATCAATATAAAACTCATATTTGCCATAGAACCAATCAATCAATCCTAGCCATTCATTTTTTTTATCAAAATAAAAAAAATAAACTTTCACCTTTTTTTTTAAAATTAAATATCTCGCAAACCGTTAATCGTTACGCGAAAAAAATTATACCATCGCGACGAGAATTAAATTATCTTTCTATAGATATGCATTGTTATATACTTTCGACGAACTTTTTTTTTTTCAAAATTTTCGCCCAGAAAAATCACATGTGATTTGTAAAAATCACATGTGATTCGTTAAAATCAAATCATATGTGATTTTTATGAATCACATGTGATTCTTACGAATCACATTTGATTTGTAAAAATTAAATCATATGTGATTTTTACGAATCACATATGATTTTCTGAGCGGAAATTTAAAAAAAAAGTTCGTCGAAAGTATATAGAATTGCATATCTATAGAAAGATAATTTAATTCTCGTCGCGATGATGTATTTTTTGTAGCTTGAAGATTTACCGTTTGCAAGATATGTTATTTTTTTAAAAAAAGGTGGAAAATGATTTTTTATTAATTTAGATAAAAAATGGATGGGTATGATTGGTTTATTGGTTCTATGTCAAATATGAGTTCTATATTGATCTCACCTCAGTCCATTAATTGCCATATCTGTTACTCCCTCCGTTTCAAAATAATTGTCAGGAGAAAAAAATAACAAAGTTTAATAAAAGTGGGGCTACTTTAATTTTCAACCACTCAAATAGAATTTTCTCCCACTAAGTTCTCTAGTTTTTACTTAAAAAGGAAAGTGGACAATTTTTTTTGAGACATCCCGAATTGAAAATATAGACTATTATTTTGAGACGGAGGGAGTATTTGATAAATGATATTAGATAAATTAACTGAATAACACTACCTTGTTATTGATAAATGATATTTGATACATTAATTGAAATAGCAAAGTCTTGTGCCTGCATTGCTGCACATGGTTTATACATGAATCAAATTTAGTTTACATTTTTAATTTAACGTACGTGACTATATGTTAGAAATTAGTGTAGGGTATGTGATGATCCTGGATATCTTACTAGAATCGTGTTGAGTTCATTTTCCGTATAAAGTATTTCGATCCTATATAAGCCTGGGTTGAACGATATCTCTATCGGGATAATTCTAGAAGAGAAACACTCTGTATCTAGACACCAGATCACAAAGCAGGAACAAGAGAGGAATTGTATGTGTTTTTTCTTATGTCTAAATGAGGCTAATGGATCTGTTTATCAAAACAGATTATGGATGACAGTTATGCAGTTGTAGTTGGTTGAAACCAACTTTCATAACTATTTTTCTAACAGTTACAAAGGGTGGGAAAATAAGAAGGGAAAAACGGATAACTTACTTGGAGCACCAAATATACCGTTTGGGCGTTGCCCCCCTCGACCCCCGCCCGCTGACCTGGCAGCGGGCCGCCAGCAAGGGGCTCTGCCCCTTGACCCCTGCATTTTTGTCATGGTCGAAAACATATTAGCTCAACGCGTGTGCACTCCACACTTTCCTAACTCGTATCTGAACCGAATATGAAATCTCATTAGCCTCTAGTAAATCGGCATTACCTAAATGGCCGTCGATGACACTAAAATCACCAACACTATATTAGCTACAATTTTTGTACAACCAATTGGTTACAATTTTATACTACAAATTATGGGTCTCTGAGTCCTTTTGTGGGTCCCTAAGTCTTTTTTGTTGGTCCCTAAGAGCAAGGGGTACTGGGAGTTGGTTGGCTCGCGCCGTTCTACTAGCCGAACTAAACCAACAGCGCACCGTACCGGGGTTGGCGCCATTGGTGCTCGCGCCGTGGTGACCAGCCACCGCGGTTTTTTTTTTTTTTTTTTTTTATTTATTATTATTTTTTTTTAATCCGAACGTTATAAAACTTGTCCAACGAACAAAATTGTCCAACGGCACCACATTTTCTGGTGCCAATGATAACGGCACAAAATTTGGTGCCAAAGGATTTCTGGTGCCATAGAGGGTTTTGCTGACGTGAGAGCAGTTTTTGCCAACGGCAACAACTCAACGCGCGGCACCATGGTACCCAGTGCTCTAATTCATTTTTTGTGAATTTTTGGTGAAGGATTGCAGCCAATTAGCTATAAAAATTGTAGGCAAGCTATCTCCATAATAATTTTGGCGTTATTCATTTTTCTTAAATGTGTGCACAGACGGGTTATTAAACGTGTGTTGTAAAATTAATAACTTTCTTATAAATAACAACAATAATGATGATGTTTTATTTTAGTAAATTGAAAGTCAATGGGGTATTTGATAAATTTATAAATTTAAGAAATATCATGAAAAATAAGAATAAAAAAGATTGATTTTTTTTACTAAGGGTGTATTTGTTTCATTAAGATGTCTTGGTTCTGAATCTGGCTACCACATCTTATTGGTAAGAGTTGGCTATAAAGTCTGAATCTGAATGAAATAATATTGTTTGTTTTTTATAATTGTCTGACTAGTCAGACGTCAGATGTGGTTCAGATGTTTTTGGCAAAAACAAACACACCCAAAATCTTAGTTTTCTCAAAATGACATTTCCTTTTATTATATAAGAGTATATATAACTTCAAATTACAGACAATTAGTTATATTTTTTTTTTACTAAGGGTGTATTTGTTTCATTAAGATGTTTTGGGTCTGAATCTGGCTACCACATCTTACTGGTAAGAGTTAGCTATAAAGTCTGAATCTGAATGAAATAATGTTATTTGTTTTTTATAATTGTCTGACTAGTCAGACGTCAGATGTGGTTCAGATGTTTTTGGCAAAAACAAACACACCCTAAATCTTAGTTTTCTCAAAATGACATTTCCTTTTATTATATAGGAGTAAATATAACTTCAAATTACAGACAATTAGTTATATTATTTTTTTTACTAAGGGTGTATTTATTTCATTAAGATGTTTTGGGTCTGAATCTGGCTAGCACATATTACTGGTAAGAGTTGGCTATAAAGTCTGAATCTGAATGAAATAATGTTGTTTGTTTTTATAATTGTCTGACTAGTCAGACGTCAAATGTGGTTAAGATGTTTTTGGCAAAAACAAACACACCCTAAATCTTAGTTTTCTCAAAATGACATTTCCTTTTATTATATAAGAGTATATATAACTTCAAATTACAGACAATTAGTTATATTATTTTGCTTTATTAACTCAAAGATATAAGATACCAAACATCTTTAGTTCAACCCATTTTATGTAATCCATTGTATATTTTTAAAGACCAACACTACTAAAACATTTATTAAAAAAAAACAACTAACAATCTCGCAGAGCCATCTCATGAATTCTAGTGGTAAATAACTTGTAACTATCATAACTAAAATGTAATATGTCTCAAGTTCAATTATTATGTGTGGTCCGAAGTGGCCACGCCAACCTTCCCCTAAGGGGTGGACAATGGACTTTACCATGTTGGAGTATGTGTGACTGTGTGAGCATGTGGCGTGGGCTAAAAACCCCTTGAATTAGTCGGCCAAAAGGTCAGATACCATGGTTACTCAAAACAATATCGGTGTCTAAATAATAATGCCTTACAAAGTCATGGGGTATAAAACACAATGATAGCAACATGTTTCCATGTGTTGATAGAGAAAGACACGATTCACAAAGGAATGGTACTAATGTAAAGAGATGCAATCAAAACATTTCATGATAACTTAGATGTCAATTTAAAAAGATAATGATTCTCGTTTCTATATACATCTGCTAGTAAACAGACAATATACATTTTACCTATTCGAATGAGATTTTATCATGTGACAGAAAACAGGAGCTTAATTTGCTTTTTCGTGTAACATTTTGACACGCCACACTGTCAATTCACCACTTTTTGACAGCAGCACTATAGAAAAATAACAGCACGAACAAACCTGAAGCTGTTAGACACACCAAAGAAAAAAGTTATATCTAACTCGTAAAAAAATACAACGAAGTACATTTGGCAGCTGAGAGACTAGCTGCCCGGAAACTCAAAATTACAGTTTAGATAGTGAAGTCCATTCACCTCCATCAATCTTACCGCATCACACATGATAAATAAAGGTTGTCCCTCATCTGCAAGGCGATATTAAAGTCGTTTTCACTAAATGTTTCCAAAGAAGAACAAACAAAACGTTGATTGAATTTGTACATATTTGACTACTATACGAAGCTGTCGTCGGTGACATACATTTTTTTTACTTATTATATTTTCTCTGGAGGGTGTCTGTCTTATGTCCACAAAAATTTGAAATATCATCGCAGAATATGTTTTAAACCTGTTCTCTACATGCTAAAGCGGCCGAAGAACAAGTTGGTTTGCTGGTAGAGGAGTCAAGCAGTGGCTTGATCAGAGAAAACGCAGATGGCTTCTCAGAATACTTTGCATGGTACCATTATATTCTCTTTCTTATTACGTATATATTGATAGAAGTAACACTGATAGTATGATTCTAACATGCTCTGACAATTTAAAGGCGGTTAATTACTAAGTACTAAGCTTTATGCAGGGGGGAGCCAGACTTTATCCGAGCCTTTATTGGTTCATGAAAATACAAACCAACTAGAAGAGCCTAATTTTCTCAGCAAGTTGACATTTACTTGGGTGAACCCATTGCTTGCAATAGGATACAGAAAACCATTAGTTCTTGAAGATATTCCATCTCTGGCATCCGTCGACCAAGCAGCCGTTGCCCATGAGAGATTCACAAAAGCATGGGATTCACTTCAGACGGAAAAAGCCTCAAACAGCACAAACATGGTTGCTAAAGCATTAGCCAAAGTTTATTATAAGGAAATAGTTTTTACTGGACTTTGTGTCTTGCTTAGGACAATAGCGGTTGTGGTTAGCCCGTTGTTACTATATGCTTTCGTTAAGTACACAAACAGTGATGTTAAAGACGTAAATCAAGGAATTTTATTAGTAGGGTATTTGATAGTAGCCAAGGTAACGGAATCACTGTCTCACAGGCAGTTTTTCTTTATTGCAAGAAGAACCGGTATGAGAATGAGGTCAGCGTTAATGGTGGCAGTCTACGAGAAGCAACTAAAGCTTTCTAATTTAGGAAGAAAAAGGCATTCGACTGGTGAAGTTGTGAATTACATAGCGGTTGATGCTTATAGAATGGGCGAATTTCCTATGTGGTTTCATGTGAGTTGGTCATCGTTTATTCAACTAATTCTAGCTATTGCTGTACTATTTTCCATAGTAGGAATAGGTGTTCTTCCTGGTTTAGCACCGATTATTATTTGCGGGCTACTAAATTTGCCTTTCGCAAAAGCTATTCAAAAGTGTCAGTTGGAATTCATGGTGGCTCAGGACAAGAGACTACGATCAACTTCTGAGATCCTAAACAACATGAAGGTCATCAAGTTACAGTCGTGGGAAGAAAAGTTCAAGAAAATTATTCGAATCTTGTAGAGATATTGAATTCCATTGGCTGCGTGAAGCTCAGTTCAAGAAGGTTTATTGCACGATGTTGTATTGGATGTCACCGACGCTTATTTCTTCGGTCATCCTTTTTGGATGTGCGCTTTTGAGAAGTGCCCCTCTAGATGCTGCCACTATTTTTACAATTTTGGCAACACTACGGACTATGTCTGAACCCGTACGGTTGTTGCCTGATGCAATTTCTGCGTTAATTCAGGTCAAAGTATCCTTTGATAGGATTACTTCTTTCTTAGTTGACGATGAACTAAAAGATAACAAGATGACAACCAAACAAGAAACCCAGAACTCAGGTAACAGTGTTGGGATTTAATTAATCAT